>CM069134.1:116161038-116858850 GCA_035221665.1 Okamejei kenojei
CATGCAGTTCTGCTTACTCCATTACAGGAAGGATGTGGAGGCTTTGGATAGGGTGCAGAAGACGTCTACCAGAGTGCTGCCTGGATTAGAGGGTAGTGGTTAGACAAATTTGATTGTTTTCTTTGGACTGCTGAAAGACGAGTGGAAACCTAATAGAAATATATAATATTATGAGAGGCATAGATTGGACAGACAGTCAGACCATTTTTCCCGTGCTGAGTATGACAAATGGAGGGCATAGTTTTAAGTTGAAAGGGGCAACGTTTAAAGGAGATATACAGGGTATGTTTTTAACCAAGAGAATAAACGGCACCCGGAAGGTGATGCCGGGGGTGGTAGTGGAGGCAGATATGTTTAAGGTAGGCACATGAATATGCAGGCAGTGGAGGGTTGTGGGTCATGTGCAGGCAGATGAGATTAATTTATGTTGGCATCATCTTTGGCACAGATATCGTGGGCCAAAGTGCCTGTTCCTGTGCTGTACTTCACTATGCTCTGTGTTCTAATGAAACGGTCTGCAGTGTCAATCTCCTTCACTTATAATTTGTATGTCAGGATCCTGTTTCCTCACTCTATGGTTGCTTATTGTATTGACAGTATACAACGTAAATTATGTGTCATCTGTCTCAATGGTGATGGTGTGTGAAATCCTTTCGTAACTTCTTGAGAGAACTGTCTCTGAGCTAGTGCTGATTAGAAAGCTAGTGTCATTATCTATTGCCTTGTATTTAGATATTCAAGCTGCTTCTAAATGCCCCTTTTTTCAGGCTTATGCAGCATTTTGCCACTAAAGGAAAATGGCATTTATTGCACTGAGTCATGCTCCAATGGAACGGTCACTTTTGCAGATGGACGTTCCTGAAATTTCTGGCTTTTATCTCTGTGAAAATCATAATCCTATAAGCCAACATGAGGCTTCTGTGTTTCCTAATAGCGAGAATGTCCTTTAATCCTACATATCACAAATGATCAAATCTCTCAGTGTATGACTCTTCAAAGTTGGAAATACCATGATAGGACTTTCAGCACAACCACTCACTATTTCAATTTTCTGATTGTGCATCCTGAATTTATAGCTTTCTCAAATGTCTGTAATATTGAAGAATTATAACTCCTGCACCGCTTCTTTAAACGTGAGCGTGACCTTTCTGTGCAGCTACAAATTTCATAAAGTGTATGAAAGAGGATTCTCAGCACTGACTAGCACCCAACAAAAATTGACAATGTACAAAATAAATCTTGTTACTAAATGTTTCCTTTACCACCGGTACTTGCTTCTTTTAGATAGGCACATGGAAATGCAGTGAATGGTGGGATATGGATCGCGTGCAGGCTGAGGAGATTAGTTTAAATTGGCATTGTGTTTGGCGTACTCACTGTGGACTGAAGGACCTGTGCCTGTGCTTTTTAATGTTGCAAATAGGAGGTAATTGGTACCTGGTCAGTGAAGTATTTATGTCCATGCACCATCTTGCGATGTTTTGATTTTTGTCCTCTTTGTGTAGGATGTGAACAATTCGCAAGATTTTTCACACAATCTCAGGTTGCCAGTGAAACTCATTTGTGCGTGTGCCTGCGCTGTTCTTTAAATTAAGCTAAGTAGAAAAGTAGGAAAAGCTCTGCTTCAATTATATAAGGTATCTGGCAACATGTACAGGATCATTCCGCGTATTTTAAGGGAGAATATTAATGCACAAGAGACAGTTCAGAGAAGGTTTTCTAGATCCATGCCTAAAATGCGCAGATTGTCTCAAGAGAAGATTGGATAGACTAACCTTTTATCTGAATAGAATGAGTGGGATTTGATTGATACATCTAAGATTCTGAGAGGTCGTGACACGGTGAATGTGAAGAGGATGTTTCTTCTTGTGAGAATATCTTGAAGCTTAAAGACAAGATTCACCCATCTAAGACATAAATCAAGCAAAATGCTTTCCGTCAGGGAGTTACGGGTCTTTGGAACTCATTTCCTCAAAGTACAGCCGAATACGTTTAAGGCAGAAGTAGATCAAATGAATAAATAAAAGTTGATAAGTAGATAAGCAAGCGGCAAATATGGGTAGAATGGAATGCAGAGTGGAGGTAATAATTAGACAGCTTACAAAATGGCAAGATAGACACAAAAAACTGAAGTAACTCAGTGGGACGGGCAACATCTCTGGAGAGAAGGAATAGGTGACGTTTCGGGTCGAGACCCATCTTCAGACTGGTTCGGGATAAGAGAAACAAGAGATATAGACGGTGATGTGGAGAGATAAAGGACAATGAATGAAAGATAAGCAAAAAGTAATGATGATAAAAGAAACAGGCCAGTAAGTTGTTTGTACGGTGAAAATGAGAAGCTAGTGCGACTTGGGTGGGGGAGGGATTGAGAGAGAGAGGGAATTTTGGGTCTACCCGAAGTGAGAAATCAACTTTGTTACCACTCGGCTGCAAGCTGCGCAAGCGAAATATGAACTGGGGTTCCCCTCTCCCATCATAGATGAGGCCATCACTCGTGTCACCTCGGTACCCCGCAGCTCCTTGCTCCCCCTCCCCATAGTCACAACAGAAACAAAGTCCCTCTAGTCCTTACCTTCTGGTCCATCAGCCATCGCGTATAACACATAATCCTCTGAAATTTCCGCCACCTCTAACGGGATCCCACCACTAGCCACATTTTCCCATCTCCACCCCTTTCCGCCTTCAGCAGAGACCGTTCCCTCTACAACTCCCTGGTTAACTCATCCCTTCCCACCCAAACCACCCCCTCCCCAGGTACCTTCCCCTGATTCCGCAAAAGATGCAACAACTGTTCATAGAATCATAGAAAATAGGTGCAGGAGTAGGCCATTCGGCCCTTCGAGCTGATCATCAACTCAGTATCCTGTACCTGCCTTCTCTCCATACCCCCTGATCCCTTTAGCCACAAGGGCCACATGTAACTCCCTCTTAAATATAGCCAATGAACTGGCCTCAACTTCCTTCTGTGGCAGAGAACTACCTTCTGCTGCTATACCTCCTCCCTTAACTCTGTTCAGGAACCCCGACAGTCCTTTCAGATTAGGCAGAGGTTCACTTGCACCTCCTCCAACCTCATCTACTGTATCCGTTGTTCAAGATGTGGACTCTTACACAGCGGCGAGACCAAACGCAAACTGGGCATCGTTTTGCGGAACACCTTCGCTCAGCCCGCCTGAACCAACCTGATCTCCCGGTTGCTGGGCAATTTAATTCTCCTTCCCATTCCTATACAGACCTTACTGTCCTCATTCGCCTCCATTGTCAGAGTGAAGCTAAAAGCAAATTGGAGGAAGAGCATCTCATATTTCACTTGGGCAGCTTGCAGCCCAGTGGTATGAGTATTGATTTCTCTCACTTCAGGTGGCCCCAGCATTCCCTCTCTCTCTCTCTATCCCTCCCCCACCCAAGTTGCACTAGCTTCTCATTTTCACCCTACAAACAACTTACAATGGCTGTTTCCTTTATCATCAATACTTTTTGCATATCTTTCATTCATTGTTCTTTATCTCTCCACATCACCATTATATCTCTCGTATCCCTTATCCCTAACCAGTCTGAAGAAGGGTCTCAATCCGAAACACCACCCATTCCTTCTCTCCTGTCCCGCTGAGTTATTCCAGCTTTTTGTGTCTATCTTCGCTTTAAACCAGCATCTGCAGTTCCTTCTTACAATTTGGCAAAGCAGGCTCGAGAGGTTGCAGGTTCTGCAGTTACTCCCAATTCATAGATGTCCATTAACAAAGCATTGCTCAATGTGGACCCGATTCAGTTCAGCAAGCACAGGAATAATAAGTGAACAGGCCCCTGCTAGCTCTGCAAATCACTAGGACTTTTCCAACAGTGAACAGGTCCTTCTAGAGCTCATACTGCTAAACAACAGTTTGCACAAGTACTGATGGACCTTAACATAAGATCTTGATACTCACTAACCTTCTTTGAAAAGTGTCTCATCCATCTTTAGCCGTACTCCACCATGTCCAATCACCTATTTACTCCTCCCACTCCTATCTCTACAGTTCATCAACTGCCCACAGCTCAGCCGATCGTCTGCTACGCCTAAGTCCTACTGATCATGATTCCCCGCTGCTTTGCAGATTGTGTCCGTAAGCAGCCCCCACTAATCCTTGTAATAAAAATGCACAGCATTGTGATATAGAAAACACCAGAGTACATATTTTGTAAGTTTCCAAAACTAAAGGAACAATTAGTTTAGCTCAAAGGTAGACAAAAATGCTGGAGAAACTCAGCGGGTGAGGTAGCATCTATGGAGCGAAGGAAATAGGCGACGTTTCGGGTCGAGACCCTTCTTACCTCATTAGTTTTAGCTCAGTCGGACTGTGTTAATCACAATCTAGTTCAGTTCCCTTCACACACTTCCAAAAGCAATAACTCAGCAACTTTTGCACAAATGTAATAGGTTTATCCAAAATTGTAAAACACACAATCTGAATCTGTTATATAAATGTCAGCACCTAAAATAATATGTAAATACTAAATATTGTGCTGGCACATATCTCCTTCAATTGTCCCCTAATACAAGGGGTTGATTCAAATCTTACAGGGAAATATGTTGTGTGCCAGAAAAGCAAATAGATCACAAACAGAAGCAATTTCTTTTCAACTCTAAAGTTTGCATTTTAAAAGAAAAATCTGGTGGACAGAGAAGCCGTGTTTTGTCTGAGCAGCTAATAAAGATAGCCAAATGTGAAAAAAAAATAAGTTCAGAGTTTCCTCTGATAGCATCAAACAGAGCATTTTGTTACAGAATAAAACAATAGCATGATTGAAACAAGTTTTCATGGCCCCTTCAGAATGCATTGGTGGTTCACAGCACAAACCTTGCTTACTATCCATTTCTCTTATACTAGGATTTTTGATAAACAATGAATTTTAAATCCTACTGAAGTACACCTAGTACTGCAAAATTGACCTTTTAAAATCCATGTCCATACTATTGTATCCACACTTTTACTGAAAACGTTAGCATATTTACCCCATTGTTGATATCTAGGTTTCTTTTTTTGTTTTAAAAGATCAGTGCAGTAGTTTTCATGTTCTAACTGCAAAGTAACAAAAAGCACACAGATTCAGCAATATAGAACTTCTCACCAACAGAGAGCTGACAGCTGTCTTCAGTGAAGGAGAATCTGGCTGCTCTACTGCTCTGAGCCTCACCTCAGGCTTATCTACCCCACATCAGTTGTTGTCATGGTGATACCGTGTTTCCATGGCTTTTCCTCACTTCCAATTAATCTCTTTCAAAATATTAATTATGGCCTGCAGACTTTTTTAAGAGTCTGGAAACTAAAGAATAGCATCTACCAGAGATTATGGCAGAAATAAACACTAAGACAATTTGTAATGCCTGACATTCTCAAGGATTTCTTGAGAAACCAATCACTATTATATTTTAAAAGAAATCCATCAGTTGGATTTATTCCTTCATAAAAAGTTGTAACCATGGTCCGTGCTTACCATTGAAGAATGTTCCAGAAATCTGAACAGATTTGTAAATAGTAGTTTGCATTAAGTTGCTGTTGACATGCAGATTGTCCATTTGATGGAAAGTGAAGGATAAAATGTGTGGAAGATTCCTTAAATAACTAAATTTAATTGGAACCATATCCCGTAAACTGTTAGACGTCATTCACATTTGGCTGTCTTTATTTATTGCTCACTTGCAATGTGACCTTGGGTTAGAAATTCATTGAAACAACCTGTCAACAAGGAGACAAGTTGTTGAAAATCTGCTTAAACCAGACTAGAATAATTTTGCGCATTTATAACACATCGGCAAATTTGGCAGCCCATTTTGTTTGGTAGGGATATTTTTTCTTTCAAACTTATTTCTTCTGATATAAAACTTTGCTAAATTATGTCAAGTGAAGTGCAATGCGCTGCAAATTTATTTCTATTTAATGGCACAACCAGGTTTTATGAATCACAAAATAAAAGAAAGAATGTCTGGAAAACAAACATCAGGAATCCTCGAGTCTGCTCCACCATTCGATAATTTTATGGCTGATCTGGCTGACAATCGCAACTGTGTTTTCCCCACTTCTCCCTGTGACCTTTCACTCCCCAAAGAATGGTGAAAATACTTCTTTTGAAAAGTCAATGATCTGAAATGTTTTTTTGTTCTCCTTACTAAATACTCACTAAAAACATTGTAAAACTTGTAAAATCGTGTGACTTACCCTTTGATATTTCTCTTCCTCACAGCCATGTTGTCTCCATTGAAATGTGAGAACTAATCCAAACTGGTGCAGGATCAATGAGCAAATGCATGCTTCCATCTCAGCACTTAGAGGTGGATTCACCAGCAGGAACCAGCTGCCAACATTTTCGGCATATCCATCATCAGATATGCATATGCCAATTCCTGAACTTGGTGGTCAACTAAATGCCAGTGGTTCAGGATGAAACTGTTGTTGCCAAAACAATCTCCCTCAATGTCATTTTCATTGATGTTTGATTCGGCATGAGGGTTTGGAGCAGAGTGCTCTGACAGTACTTTGGCTCCAGAGGGAAGGCCTGAACGTTATTTGTAATGTGATGATCTGTATTTGTCAGGAGGCATCCTCCTCCGAGTCTATTGTCTCTTCTTTCATGGTTGAAGGTTTTACAGTCAAGACAGCAGATGGCATCCAGCAACAGCAATTCCCCAGATTTATCTGTATAGTAAATGTTTCCCTGTAAATTATAGGGGCTGTCCACTGCGGCGACCTAATCTGTGAGTTTAGACGAGGTTGCCCTTGACTCAAACTCGCAGCATGGTCGACACGAGGTCCTAGGAGGTCCTATGAGGTCACTGAAACTCTCCTTCATGCTCAAGGGAAGTTCCTGAATACTCGTGGCCTCAGTTAGGTCGCGGAAAAAAAAATGTCAACATGTTGAAACATTTTCCGCGAGTAAAATCTGATCGGCATGGTTCTTTTTTACTCGTAATGCAGTGGAGTGGGGTTGCTATTTAGTTACAGGCAGTCGAGGGCAGCCGTAGGCAATCTACTTAGCTGACCGGGCATTTTGATTGGCTCATTGGAGTTTTCAGGACCAAGGAAAACCAACCGGTAGGTAAATGCCCACTAAACTTTATTAAACTTCTTAAAAGTGTCTCCCTCCCCTCCTCCTCCCCCCCCTTCTCACACCCCTCTTCTCACTCCTCCCTCCCTTCTCATCCCCCCCCCCCCCCGCGGTCCCTAAAGCGCTCCCCCGCTTTCCCTGGCCCCCGCCTTTGTGATGCATTTGTGTGTGCATGCGGTCGGTCGATCCAGCACACGGATTCAACGCGGACGGTCGATGCAGCTCCAGGTTTTCCAGGCGAGTGCCCTCGAGCTTGAAGGTCAAAGGCACTCTTCTTAACTCGCGGATTAGGTCACTGCAGTGGGACAGCCCCTTAACACTTTTCAGCACCTGCTGTAAAAGGGCAGTCACATTGTAGGTAGAAATGTTCCACCTGGCTCATCCCAGCCATAGTCCCTGCCGGCCTATACATACCTGGTCTAGAAGCCAACTCCAATGTCACAGATCCACTACACTTACAGTAGGTTATGAGTGGTAAGGCTTAGCAAAGCCCAGAGTGATGCCTTAACCTCATCTAATGGACTGTTAATACCTTGGTCCTGGAGTGTCCTGCTGATATTGGTATTGGTTTATTATTGTCACGTGTACTGAGGTTCAGTGAAATGTTTATTTGGGTGCTAGTACAAATGGAAAACTACCAGAGTGCAGAATAAGGTGTTACAGTATTTATAGTATAACAATTACAGAGAAAATATAGATGAGGAAGAGCAAGGTCCGCACTGAGAGAGGTTGGTAGATTGCAACTAACCCTAGTATATGGGAGGACTGTTCAGTAGAGTCATAGAGTAATACAGTAGGACTGGAGAGGCAATGTCCCAAGAGCTAATCCAAAATCTCCAAAATTTGTGTTTTTACTCTCAATTTACTCGCTTTCATCCAGAACAGACATATAGAGTTTTACAACTCTCAGGGATGGAGATCATGCACTAACTTTCTATTACTCATTCCGCCCAGTATTCACTTATTGATTTCACCAGCACTGAAATAATGGTGGGACATTTTAAAAACAAACAATGAGGTGCTGCTGCCAATTCAAACTATCTCAAACAAAGAATGAATATTCAAGTTGTGGTCCCAATAGTTTCTTTATTAGTAGTAAACACTGCCCAGTCCATCATCGGCTCTGACCTCCCTACCATCGAGGGGATCTATCGCAGTCGCTGCCTCAAAAAGGCTGGCAGCATCATCAAGGACCCACATCATCCTGGCCACACACTCATCTCCCCACTACCTTCAGGTAAACGGTACAGGAGCCTGAAGACTGCAACGTCCAGGTACAGGAGTAGCTTCTTCCCCACAGCCATCAGGCTATTGAACTCAACTCAAACAAAACTCTGAACATTAATAGCCCATTATCTGTTTATTTGCACTTTATCTGTTTATTTATTCATGTGTGTATATATTTATATAATGGTATATGGACACACTGATCTGTTCTATATTCATGCCAACCATATTCTGTTGTGCTGAAGCAAAGCAAGAATTTCATTAGTCCTTATCTAGGACACATAACAATAAACTCTCTTGAATTAGGTAAAGGAAGAATTACACCTATTTCTTAGTTTTCTCAGTTAGTGTACTGGAGTGTTATAATGCCTCAATAGGGTATCTACATGTTGTAGAATTGTACAGTGATGTCTTTAGCAATGTTACAAAATTTTGAGATTTTAAAAATCAAGTCTGCAATTTATCCCATCAGATAAAGCATAAAAAGTTTAATTTGACACCTAATTCGCTTTCATTTCTTCAGTATTAAAAAAGTTATAGCCATTTTCATACTCGGAAATTAGCATCTTGTTCCCCATTGCCTTTCCATTGATTTAACTCAAAAGCTGTGATCGAGGACAGTCAAAAGCCCATAACTTTCTTAAAAATTAGGAGAACTCAAAGAAATTTTCAGTAATTATAGATTGAAGCATTCTGAAACAAATATGAAACAATCTTACTTGGATGACCTGAAATTAAAGCATATAATTAGTTAGTTACCCAATTGTAGCTAATTACAAAATTCAATTACTAGATCTAAACATTATCCATTTCTTAAGAAATTGCATTTTTAAATTGCCTAAGTGTCCAAATAACCTGAGATGGATCGATTTGAACTGTCTGGCGAAAAACGGCATTTTAAACCCGCCCCCCTCTGAAAGGTGCCAAAGACGCCCACACAGGGAGTGGCAGAACTGCAGCGCCGCTCAAGGTAAGTTTTGTAACATATCTAATATCTTGTATAATTAAGTTTCATTTTAGGTAATAAAAATACAGTAGAAACACATTGCAGCTTTTCAGATCCAACACCGTTCAAAAATTCCAGATAATCAGCCAATTTAGTCTTGTTTTTCTTCTCTCTGGTAAGTTCAGACTCTTTTCTTCCCTTCTATTTATTCCTCTCTCAGAATCAGTTTTGTTCATTCGCCTTTATTACCCTGTTGTGGGCCTGTCCCTTGACTCTTTAGGCGACTGCAGGTACTAGTTTTAACGGAATTCACCTACAACACCTGTCGACAACCTACGACAATACTTACGACAACCTACAACAACAAAAATAGTTGCCACTGTCGCTGAAAATTTTTCCACATGTTGAAAATTTTGTGCCTGTCGCCTGTAGTCAACCAAGAAATCGCCTAAGTGGGACAGGCCTATCAGGCGATTTTTTCGGCGACTGTCATTGTCCTGGCAGGTCGCTGAAAAACCAGCGACTGGACCCTCCTATGACAATGTCTACAACAACCTACTACCGAGTCGACTTCAAGCTATGGCAAGCTACCGACAACCAGCAACCCATTAGGATGTCCACCTATGACCATACCTATGACAACCTACGACAAGGTACGACCATGCCGGCAACAACTGAAGGCAACTTAAGACAATTCAGTCACCGGTACCTGTCGCTGGTTGATGTAGGTAGTCGCCAATGGAATTCACCAAAGTCAGCACCGGCGACAACCCACGTCACCTGGCATCAACCTATGTCATCCTGGCAACAACCTATGTCATCCTGGCAACAACCTACGTCATCCTGGCAACAACCTTCAATAGCACATACCTCAGGAGAAGTCACGCTACGCTCATTGGTGTCAAGTCAACTGTCGCCGACTGTCGACGAAAAGTTTTGAACATTTCAAAATCCAGCGGCGACCAGAGAAATTCTACGATTCTTTGGGCGTCTGAGGATGCTACTCATGAGCATACAAGCAACACCCCGGCGACCATGTGGCGACAGCCTAGTCGCCTGTACTCGACTAAAAAAAATGCCTAAGTGCGGCAGGCCCTTTAGTTGGCATATGCACTAGTTGTATCATTATGTCCTTCTTTTGTTCCTATGACCTTCCCTTTGTTTGTTCTTTCTCCATAACGTTTTCCTTCTCCATAACTTTTTCTTTCAAATTTAATTTAAATTCATTAACCTGAAATTTCAATTCTGTATCTCTCTCTGTAGATGTTACCTGACCAGTATTTTTTGTTTTCATTCTATAAAGATTTGCCAAGGCTTCCTTATTCATCAACTCTATGATTCATTTACAAATGTTGGCATCTCATACACTTTTTTAACTCTATTCTCAAATTACCATGCCACTCTCAGCACCTACTCCTAGATCTCTCTCTTTCTTGCATCCATTTTAGAATCATGTCCTTCAGAATACATTGGCTCTTCTGAAGAAGGGTCTTGGCCCAAAACATGTCACCACTACCTTCTCTCCAGAGATGCTGCCTGTCCTGCTGAGTTACTCCGGCATTTTGTACCTTGCTTGTTGTTGTTGTTTTTAGCAAGTTTTAAAACCTCAGTACTTCATATCAAACTTTATTTGTCTCGTGTCCAGCACCCTGTCTATATCCTCTGGAAGTCTGTTTATCCCCTCCACATATTTTAGCCTGTTTCAGGTTTTGTGTTCCTCCCATGTCCTAAACAAGTCCATGTAAGCTCTCCCTTTCAGAGTATGTTCACCTTCCATATATTGTTGTTCTCCACCCACGTTCTGCATCAGATTAGTTTAGATGTTCCTAAAATACCCTTGTTTGAAAAACATTGAAATGTTCTGAATTCACTATACTTGGAGGAAGAGATTTCCAAAGATTCATGACTGTTTGACACAAAATAACTTATTTTAAATGTTTGTTACCTTATTTTTGTAAAAGAAATCCAGCAACCATCCATCTGCCAGATAACATTAAAAAAAATAAGATGTTACATTTCCTTGAACTTTATCATATTTTTCTAGTCTTCAAAGTACCATTGCATCTGGCTAAAGAGCATAATTTACACACCTGAATCCTTTGATAATAAAACCGCAGATTCATGTAAGAGACAACTAAATGCCCCAATGATGGAAATTTAACATGATTCCAGATGAATTAACTAATAATGGTCTAATAGCCTTTCTCATCAATTTTAAAGTATGTAAATGATTAAACCGTATGTGGACTTGAGTTTACAAATGATCAATCAATGAAATGGTATCTGTATCGGCACCTCTCCTGCTCCTGCCTTTCCAGTTTCAGGTGCACCCAAAATGTCAACCAAGGGCCAGATCTGAAAATCACACTTTTACCATTCAATAGTCTTGTAATTTGTTTCTGAACCTACCAGAAGAGCCTTCTTTATGTTTACTACTGTTGATTAGTCAGAGGATATAGTATAACCATTCTTGAATTCTCAGCTCTCCTCCCGGTAGCCAGTTTGGGATTAGTTGATGTGGAAAATCAATTTGGATGCTTCATGCCCAGATGCTGATGTAAAATGATACCAGTGGAAATCTGAGATTTTAGATTTTTTCCAGCTGAACCAGTGAACCTGGTGTAACCAGCCTGAGCACTTTATTCTTTAGGCCGGCAGTCAGGTCAAACAGTAGGTCTCTCTGCATTTCATTTTGATCAAGGAAATGTATCAATTTACTACTTATAACATTTTCTTATTGTTGTTGACCATGGGCCCATTATACATTATCAAATAAAAAATGCAAATATTTTTCTTTACATATTTTTGTTCCAATTTTTCACAGATTCCAAGTAGCAATAAATGATGTAGACTAGACCACAGCAATCTTTGGTACCAAAGCTCCTCTATGTTGCTGTCATTCTCAGACTTATTTCCATTGAGATTATGAAATATTTAAATTAAGTACTTTGTGTGCTTTAAGTCATTTTGTTATCTTCAACCTCTGTTTTAAACACATTATTTTTTACAATTTAGTGTGACTAGCATAAATAAAATTGCAGGTTGTTTATCGATGCATTCGATTCACTTTGATATGAAATCTTGCAATTTTCCAGCAATGTCTGAAATACAGAATACTCCACATCTGATGTCTTTATTTTTCTCGTCACTGCGGGCGACCTGGTTTTGGAATTCTCTTGCTGTAAACGGCAGTGGAGGCAGAGTCTTTGAATATTTTAAAACCAGAGATAGATAACAGAAGAGCATGTGAGTGAAAGGTTACCATAGGGAGACAGAAACGTGAAGTCGACGTACCAAACAGATCAGTCGTGACCTTATTAAATGGTAGAGCAAGACTCGAGGAGCTTATTCCTCTTCCTGATTCATATGCTCGTACATTCAGAACATTTCACACAACGCATGTATGTTTACTCTGGTGTGATTATAATTAGGGTTTTTGCAAAAATGAAATGCATAATCAAAAACTTTTTTCATGAACCACTACAATGGTGTTGTGTAAGAGTCTAATTGTATTGTCTCTGGAGTTTCATTAATACAGCTTCAACACAAAACACAAAAATCTTTTAATAAGGATGTTCAGCTTTTCATCTGAACATAATCTAAACTCTGAAAATTACTTCTATAAAAATTATATTGAACCTATTCCTTGTTATAGTGTCATTCGGGTTTGTTTCTTAGTAAATTAATAATTGTACATTCAAAGCTTTCAAAATGGTCTATGTAATGTTGCCAAAGATAGATAAAAGAACATTTTAAAAGCTTCAAATTCCCTTCTTATAGACCATATGAGGAACCTTACTGAGCTTCAGGTAGAACTACTGATGCCCCCCCCCCCCCCTATAATCTGGACAAAATTACGAGTATAATCTGTCAACCATCATTTTGCCGTGGTAGGTAATAACACGCACCACTCCCTCCGCTATTGCTGATGACTGAAGATGATGGTTGATAAAAGGACACAAAATGCTAGAGTCATTCAGTGGATCAGGACCTCTAGAGAACATGGCTAGGTGACATCTGGACCCCTCCTCAGACTGAATCACTCGACCGAGTTACTCCAGCACTTTGTATTGTTTCACTGTAAAGGAAGGCGCTGTCACCAAGGAGCTCCTTCCCCTCTCACCTGCTGTGCCTTCCAAGGTGGAGTATATCAGCGACTCCAGGAAAGAAGGTGGCGGTGGGGGGAGGGGGGGGGAGGAGGGAGGTGGAATGGAAAGAGGCTGACTGGACAGCGCAATAGGTGAAGCAGGCGACGGTGGTCAAGAGGGAAGCTGATAAAATGGGCAATTTTCTGGTGCAGTTTTGTTAAAAATAAGATCACAGAAGTAAATGGCAATGGAATAAACAGTAGACTTCCACACCCAAAGTAGCTTGGTGGCTCCACCATAAGCCAAGCCCACTAGGTTCCTGAAGGGCACAGCTGCCAGAGACAAAGATGACTCAATCAGATCAAAGTCAAAAGTCAAAAGAGTTTATTGACATGTGTCCCTGACAGGACAATGAAATTCTTTCTTTGCATAGCACAACAGAACATAGTAGGCATTGACTACAATTATATACTTAAATACACACATTAATTAATACATTAATAAAGTGCAAATGACAGATGGAGGGGTATTAATGTTCAGGGTTTTGTCCGAGTCAGGTTTAATAACCTGATGGCTGTGGGGAAGTAGCTATTCCTGAACCGAGTCGTTGCAGTTCTCAGGCTCCTGTACCTTCTACCCGAAGGTAGCAGGGAGATGAGTGTGTGGCCTGGGTGGTGTGGGTCCTTGATGATGCTGCCAGCCTTTTTGAGGCAGCGACTGTGGTAGATCCCCTCGATGGAAGGAAGGTCAGAGCCGATGATGGACTGGGCAGTGTTTATTACTTTTTGTAGTCTTTTCCTCCCCAGGGCACTCAAGTTGCCAAACCAAGCCACGATGCAACCGGTCAGCAAGCTCTCTACTGTGCACCTGTAGAAGTTAGAGAGAGTCCTCCTTGACAGACCGACTCTCCATAATCTTCTCAGGAAGTAGAGGCGCTGATGAGCTTTTTTAATAATTGCATCCGTGTTCTCGGACCAGGAAAGATCTTCACAGATGTGCACGCTCAGGAATTTGAAGCTCTTGACCCTTTCAACCATCGACCCGTTGATATAAACAGGACTGTGGGTCCCCATCCTACTCCTTCCAAAGTCCACAATCAGTTCCTTGGTTTTGCTGGTGTTGAGGGCCAGGTTATTGTGCTGGCACCATATGGACAGTTGCTCGATCTCTCTTCTGTACTCCGTATAATGACCTCAAGTAGGTATAACCCTACTTGAGGTCATTTCCTTATTAATCTGAAAACCAAAAACAAAATTTCAGATGCTGAGAACCATAAATAAAAACCGAAGATGTGGGAAATGCATAGCAGGTTGGACAGCATCTGTGGAAAGAGAACATTTTGGGTCAATCACCTGCTGACGAAATATGAAATGTTAATTCTTTCTTTTTCTACAGAAGCTGCCCGTCTGCTGAGTGTTACCAGCATTTTCAGTTTTATCAATATCTATCCTCCTTACATTTACAAGCTTAACTGTCATCTTCACAGTTTGAGATTTTATTTTGCCTACTCATGTCCAAGTCTATAAAAAATACCAGTGACACCAGGGAAATAACAATACTCCACAGTGCAAAAGTATATAATTAGCCATGATTTTATGCTGTATGTCCTTTGCCCAATTTCTTACTGTGTTGCCATTTACTCCATTTAATATCCTTCTGTTTTGCTAATTATCCAATTTCCTTCCGAGGATATGCATATACCACATTATCTTGTCAATAAACACAATCTGTGAAGAGAAAGAGGTTAGTTAAAACAAATGTAGGTCCCTTGCAGTCAGAAACAGGTGTTGATCATGGGGAACAAGGATATGGCGGACCAATTGAATAACTACTTTGGTTCCGTCTTCACTAAGGAAGACATAAATAATCTGCCTGAAATAGCAGGGGACTGTGGGTCAAAGGAGGAATTGAGTGAAATCCAGGTCAGTCGGGAAGTGGTGTTGGGTAAATTGAATAGATTAAAGGCCGATAAATCCCCAGGGCCAGATAGGCTGCATCCCAGAGTACTTAAGGAAGTAGCTCAGGAAATAGTGGATGCATTAGTGATAATCTTTCAAAACTCTTTAGATTCTGGAGTAGTTCCTGAGGATTGGCGGGTAGCAAATGTAACCCCTCTTTTTAAGAAGGGAGGGAGAGAGAAAACGGGGAATTACAGACCAGTTAGTCTAACATCGGTAGTGGGGAAACTGCTAGAGTCAGTTATTAAAGATGGGATAGCAGCACATTTGGAAAGTGGTGAAATCATTGGACAAAGTCAGCATGGATTTACAAAAGGTAAATCATGTCTGACGAATCTTGTGGAATTTTTCGAGGATGTAACTAGTAGCGTGGATAAGGGAGAACCAGTGGATGTGGTATATCTGGACTTCCAGAAGGCTTTCGACAAGGTCCCACATAAGAGATTAGTATACAAACTTAAAGCATACGGTATTAGGGGTTCAGTATTGATGTGGATAGAGAACTGGCTGGCAAACAGGAAGCAAAGAGTAGGAGTAAACGGGTCCTTTTCACAATGGCAGGCAGTAACTAGTGGGGTACCGCAGGGCTCAGTGCTGGGACCCCAGCTATTTACAATATATATTAATGATCTGGATGAGGGAATTGAAGGCAATATCTCCAAGTTTGCGGATGACACTAAGCTGGGGGGCAGTGTTCGCTGTGAGGAGGATGCTAGGAGACTGCAGGGTGACTTGGATAGGGCTGGGTGAGTGGGCAAATGTTTGGCAGATGCAGTATAATGTGGATAAATGTGAGGTTATCCACTTTGGTGGCAAAAACAGGAAAGCGGACTATTATTTAAATGGTGGCCGATTGGGAAAAGGGGAGATGCAGCGAGACCTGGGTGTCATGGTACACCAGTCATTGAAAGTAGGCATGCAGGTGCAGCAGGCAGTGAAAAAAGCGAATGGTATGTTAGCTTTCATAGCAAAAGGATTTGAGTACAGGAGCAGGGAGGTTCTACTTCAGTTGTACAGGGTCTTGGTGAGACCACACCTGGAGTATTGCGTGCAGTTTTGGTCTCCAAATCTGAGGAAGGACATTATTGCCATACAGGGAGTGCAGAGAAGGTTCACCAGACTGATTCCTGGGATGTCAGGACTGTCTTATGAAGAAAGACTGGATAGACTCGGTTTATACTCTCTGGAATTTAGGAGATTAAGAGGGGATCTTATAGAAACTTACAAAATTCTTAAGGGGTTGGACAGGCTAGATGCAGGAAGATTGTTCCCGATGTTGGGGAAGTCCAGGACAAGGGGTCACAGCTTAAGGATAAGGGGGAAATCCTTTAAGACCGAGATGAGAAAGACTTTCTTCACACAGAGAGTGGTGAGTCTCTGGAACTCTCTGCCACAGAGGGTAGTTGAGGCCAGTTCATTGGCTATATTTAAGAGTGAGTTGGATGTGGCCCTTGTGGCTAAGGGGATCAGAGGGTATGGAGAGAAGGCAGGTACGGGATACTGAGTTGGATGATCAGCCATGATCATATTGAATGGCGGTGCAGGCTCGAAGGGCTGAATGGCCTACTCCTGCACCTAATTTCTATGTTCTATGTTTCTAATCATATTGGTGAACCAAAACTATCTAAACATGGTGGTGTACCCAGAAGGTGTGTAACAGAGCACCAGTGGTTCCACTTGCACCAAGCCTGAGACATCAGCAGTGGCTGGGAATGAGTGTGCTGAGAACACTGAAATATTGATGGTGTCTGAGGCAGAGGGATTGACTCGGGATATCAGCGTGCTGATGGATAATAGTGAGTGAGAGATATTGACAGTGATGGATGTTCAGGGATTGAAACATTGGGTTGTTAGGGTTATAGACTTGGGTGATCATAGGGTTGAGGAGGAGAAGCATGGAGACAGAAAGTGGTGGGAAGAGAGCCAGTTAAATGCAAGTGCGGGGGTGGGGGGGTCTAAAGAATGAAAGTGCGAGTGTATTGAACTTGAACTTTTTTTCCCATATTCAGAATCCAGAATTTGATCTGAACTTGACTGATGGGTAAGATGGCCAAGGCTGCAACTCAATGAGAGGAAATGTTCATCCTGTTTCCCTCCCAATGGATGCTGTCTGGTCTGCTGGATGCTAACAGCATTTTCTGTTCTTTCTCCATTATTCCTTTGTCTCTTTATTATACTACAGGCAACATGCAAACACTAATATACTATTCATTTTAACTTCAAACACTGCACCATTTCCTTTAAATTCAAATATTAATAATTATTCATGCACAATATTCTCTTTAACTACAAATATCAACATCTTGGTATAAGCTCAGAGAAATCTGTCCACATCAGGATGGGAGGCCACTGATGTTTGTAGTTTCCTTGCAAGTTGGATCTTTTCAGAGGAATATGGTCTCCATTTATTGAATATCTAAAGGGTCAAAATGGCTCGATACGAGAGCCTGACTGAAGCCTGAATAATGGAATAGATGAAGAATCACGTGTAACAAATCATGGATATATCTCCAATGATGGATAACTTTTTTAATACTCCATTCATTTCTTTATTTTTGATTTCCTACTTTTTATTTTTCTATATCTTTTCTTACCTGCAAAAAAAGTATAGAAATATATGAAATAATTGTTAATATTAATAAAATTATGAATGTATGTGAGAAGTATATTCTATTAATATGTACTTGTGTCTAATAAAAATATTTAACAGGGATTTATTTTATATATATATAAAAAAAAAATAAAAATAAAAAAAAAAAAAAAAAATATATATATATATATATATATATATTATATATATATATATATATATATATATATATAAGAATTTCATTGTTCTATCTGGGACAGAAAACAAAATTCAAACACTGCACCATTTCCTTTAAATTCAAATATTAATTATTATTCATGCACAGTATTCTCTTTAACTACAAATATCATTCATCATGGTATAAACTCAGAGGAATCTGTCCACATGAGGCCACTGATGTTTGTAGTTTCCTTGTAAGTTGCTAAGCTTTGCCAAACTATAATGGATGGAATGGAGCGACAACGGATTGGTGCAGATTGATAACATTAGCTAACTCTGCCATGATTAATTCTGAACTTTAACTGCATTAAAGTAAGAAGGAAACTCAGCAGAGTGCAAAGCTGTTCCCTATATACAGCTAGAAAATGAAGAACATAGAACAAGTACAGCACCGGAACAGGCCCTTCAGCCCACATGATCCATATCAAGAGTTCAAGAGACATTTATTGTCACATGCACCAATTGGTACAGTGAGATTTTAATTACTTATGCTGCCACTTTCATGGAGTTAAGTCCATAGAACCATGAGCATTGTTGGGGTGCTCTAAACTGTGATAGTGATTAAAGTTGCAGGATTACATTTCTACTCCTGTATGGTATTACTAAATCAACTAGGACATTTAGAAGAAATGCCTTAAACCAAAGCAAGGCTGGAATATAGCATATTACTTCAGGGACAGTTGATACAGATTTCAGATCTAATTTAGGGAGTTTTGGATAAACAGAATAATGAATTGAAGCCAAAACTATGGGATTAGATGGAGCAAAATAAAAATGCTGGATGAACTTAATGCATCTAACAGTCTGACAACATCTGTGGAGGGAATGGACATAGAAACAGAAAATAGGTGCAGGAATAGGTCATCTGGCCCTTCCAGCTACCACCACCATTCAATACGATCATGCTTTTTCCCCATATCCCCTGAATCCTTTAACCTTAAGAGCTAAATCTAACTCTCCCTTGAAAACATCCAGTGAATTTGCCTCCACTGCTGTGGTAGAGAATTTCACAGATTCACAACTCTCTGGGTGAAAATGTATTTCCTCATCTCAGACCGAAATGGCCTACCCTTTATTTGTATCTGTGATTGCTGGTTCTGGACTCCTCCAACATGGGGAACAATTTTCCAGCATCTAGCCTGTCCAATCCTTTAGAATGTTATATGTTTCTATAAGATTCCCTCTCATCCTTCTAAATTACAGTGAATACAAACCCAGACAACCAATTCTTTCATCATGTGTCAGTCCTATATCCGTAGAATTAACCTGGTGAACTTATGCTGCACTCCCTCAATAGCAATAATGTCTTTCCTCAAATTAGGAGACCAAAATTGCAGGTTTAGTTCCCTTGTCTAAATTAATATATATTGTAAATAACTGGGGTCACAGCAATGAGCCTTGCGGCACCCCACTAGTCACTGCCTGCCATTCTAAAAAGGTCCCGTTAATTCCTACTCTTTGCTTCCTGTCTGCCAACCAGTTCTCTATCCATGTCTATACCCTACCCCCAATACCATGTGCTCTAATTTTGCGCACTAATCTCTTGTGTGGTACCTTGTCAAAGGCTTTTTGAAATTCCAGATACACCACGTCCACTGGCTCTCCTTTATCCATTCTACTCGTTACATCCTCAAAAATTTCCAGAAGATTAGTCAAGCATGATTTCACCTTCATAAATCCAAGCTAACTTTGACCGATCCTTTCACTGCTTTCCAAATGCGCTGCGATAACATCTTTAAGAATCGACTCAAGCATCTTCCCCACTACCGATGTAAGGCTAACTGGTCTATAATTCCCGTTTTCTCACTCCCTCCTTTCTTAAAATGTGGAGTTACATTTGCTACCCTCCAGTCCACAGGAACTAATCCAAAGTCGAGAGAACATTGGAAAATAATCACCAATGCATCCACGATTTCCAAGGCCACCTCTGAGATGCAGACCATCAGACCCTGGGGATTTATCTGCCTTCAGTCCCAACAGTTTACCTAACATAATTTCCTGACTAATGTGGATTCCCTTCTGTTCCTCCCTCCCACTAGATCCTCAATCCCCTAGCATTTTTGGTTGTGTCTTCCTTAGTGAAGACAGAACCAAAGTACTCATTTAACTGTTCTGCCATTTCCTTGTTTCATATGATGTGTCAGGTCAGGACCGTTCTTCAGAATGATGGCGTTAGATGAAGGTTCATGGGATAAAGCTCATATGGAACGCTAGTTCTGACATGCGAGACCCAGTCCCAATGCTTGATTTATTTTCAATTCATTTGGTAACATTGCTTCTTAAGCATAAAGTGGAGTTTATCACACAACAGCTTTGTGGACAGCTCCTTATAGAATGCCACTGCCATAATCATCTACAGTACATAGCAAATTAGATCTTAATGACAGGCAGGTACATTTTCAGAAAAGGCTTGTCAATTTACAAATGAGGATAACTATTTATCTGAAGAAGGGTTTCGGCCCGAAACGTTGCCTATTTCCTTCGCTCCATAGATGCTGCTGCACCCGCTGAGTTTCTACGGCACTTTTGTCTACCTTCGATTGTCCAGCATCTGCAGTTCCGTCTTAAACATAACTATTTATCAGTTTAGTTTTAGTTTAAAGATACAGGATAGAAACGGGCCCTTCGGCCCACCGAGTTCATGCCGATCACTAATCCCTTGTTTATATTTGTTCTACGTTAAGGGCATATCCCACTTTGTGATTTTTTTTCTGCAACTGCGGAGCGTCATTGACTGACGCCCATAAAACTGTCATTGCACGACATACACACTGACGTATGCTGTAATGCGGGTGATGCTCAGTTAGGGTTACGGTTAGGGACCACAGATGGGCTGTAAAATATTCTTCCTTCAATGCATGGTTTTTAAACATTAATATATTAAAATCCATACAATAAAATCAATTGTGCAAATGAAAAGATGTCAGAGTCGTTCAGTTTTAAACCCGTCTCACAGTGCGAGTTGGCCCACGAGTGACCCCGAGTTTTCACTCGTGGTGGTCACGTACGATGAACGTAGCGGCAACGTCGGAACTCGCGCGTTCAACTTGTCCACTCGTGGCGCTAACGGCAGGTACTCGGGAAACTTGTTAACTCGTGAAAAAAATCAAACATGTTTGATTTTTTCCACGAGTCAAATTAACTGTTCAAGTTAAAAATGGAAACATTTAAACTCGTTGCAGTAACGTAATGGCCCATGCGTTTACCTTAGTGTCTCGTGAGTCTATCGTGGGAACTTTTTTATAATCTGAAAGGGACTGAACCAAAGTAGTATAATATGTATATACATATTATATATATTTCAATTCCAACCCCGAAGCAATTGAGAGGCGATTTCTTGGGGCCATGTAATTTAACGTGTGTCTTTGCTTTCAAAAGTGAAGCTGTTTAATTGTTTACGCTGCGCTGTGTTTCGTGTTGGGGAGAGTGCTGCTGTTACAATGCTTTCGATTTTATACTGCCCTCCCCCTTCCACAGAAAAATGCCTAAATTTTTCTTTGTGCCCGCTCTCCTGGGAGCAATCCAAACCAGGGGAACAATGAACCCTCAGAGGCTTCGCGTTCCTTGCTCCTATATATGGACCTCGCTCGCTCGCAACTGTATGAGCGCTCGATCAACCAGACATCGGCCAACACGGAGGCCTGATTACTGAAAACAAAGTCAACTTGTACCAGACCTCATCATCTTCCTTCCGACAACCCGTAACCACGGCACCACACTTTCAACAAAAACTTAATATTTGAAGAATATATTATGGGACATTGGATTGTCTGAAGAAGGGTCCCGAGCAGAAACGCCACATATGTGTGTGTGTGTGTGTGTGTGTGTGTGTGTGTGTGTATCTGTGTGTGTGTCTGCTGTCGGGTCCCGGCGGCCGCTCAAATTCAGTCACCCGAGCTGCTTCCTTCCTCTGAAGTGGCGGCCAGTCCTGCTGTGTGTGTGTGTGTGTGTGTGTGTGTGTGTGTGTGTGTGTGTGTGTGTGTGTGTGTGTGTGTGTGTGTGTGTGTGTGTGCTGTCGGGTCCCGGCGGCCGCTCAAAATCAGTCACCCGAGCTGCTTCCTTCCTCTGAAGTGGTGGCCAGCTGCTGTCTGTGTGTATCTCTCTCTCTATGTGTGTGTGTGTGTGTGTGTCTCTCTCTCTCCCTCTCTGTCTATCTGTGTTTTATCTGTGTGTGTGTCTGCTGTCGGGTCCCGGCGGCTGCTCAAAGTCACCCGAGCTGCTTCCTTCCTCTGAAGTGGTGGCCAGTCCTGCTGTCTGTGTGTATCTCTCTATGTGTGTGCGTGTTTGCGTGTGTGCGTGTGTGCGCGTGTGTGCGTGTGTGTGCGTGTCTGCTGTCGGGTCCCGGCGGCCGCTCAATGTCAGTCACCCGAGCTGCTTCCTTTTTTAAAATTATTTAAAATTTCCCTGACGCTGCCCCATTTGTGGACTCAGTGTACTAGTGCCACCCACCGAGTCTAAATACCCACCCCCCATTTTGAAGCAAGGCGAGGGGGCGGGGGGTGAGGTGGAGGGTGTTGTTCCCAAACTCTGCATTTATCCCATAGTCAAAGTTACTAAAACAGATGATGTGGCCTTTGTGCAGTACTATTAGTGGGATCTAGCTGGGTGGGTCCACAAATGGGGGGCGTCAGGGAAAGTGGGGGGGGGGGGGGGGAGAGGGGTTGGAGAATGGGAGAATGGAGGGAGAGGGGGAGAAGGGGTTACAAAGGGAGGGGGGGGAGTGGAGAAGAGAAAGAAGAGTGAAGTGGGGAGAAGGGAGGAAGAGGGGGAAGAGAAGAAGGGGGAGAAGGTAGGGGAGAAGAGTAGGGGGGGAGTGGAGAAGGAAGGATGGGGGTGGGAGGGGTTGGAGGGGAGAGGGTTTAGTCTACACTCACTGAATCCATCCCTGTGAAAAGTTATAGAAACGATGATTGGATCTGGAAGCGGACCACAACGTCTATAAATAAAACTGAACGACTCTGACATCTTTTCATTTGCACAATTGATTTTATTGTATTAATTTTAATATATTAATGTTTAAAATCCTTGCATTGAAGGAAGAATATTTTACAGCCCTTCTGTGGTCCCTAACCCCAACCCTAACCGGGCATCATCAATAGGTGTTGAATATGTCAGCGTGTGACAGGGCGCACAACATGATGAGGCAGCCAAATGTCGCCCCTGGATTTTGAACATTCCAAAATCCTGGGGCAACAGGGAAACACCGCGCGTCACCTATGCATCACCGTGCGTCACTATATGCGTCACCACGCGTCACGCCCCGAACACAACGCGACAAACTCGTTCTAGGCTGTCGCCGAAAATGTGGCCCAAGTGGGACAGGCCCTTTAGTGTTACATTTTATCATTCACTCCCTACACACAAGGGGCAATTTTCCAGAGGACGACTCATATACACATTTGCATGTGTTACGGATGTGGGAAGAAACAGAGGAACCCAAGTTTCAACCCATGTGCAAACTCCACACAGACAGCGGCCAAAGTCAAGATCAACCCCGGGTCTCTGACACTGTGAGGCAGCAGTTCTACCAGCTGCACTGTTGTGTCTCCCTGAAACATGGACACTTATAGATATGATATTAAGAAGCTAGATCACATCAAAACATTGCACGTTCTCTTAAAGCTTCTCAATTTTGTTCTGCTCAGACTTGAAAATAAATTTTGGTTTCTTTCTATTCAGTGATAATGAGCTGCTGAATGTTCATCCTTCATGCTGCTGTGTGCAGGAGTGTGCATGAATTCATCAGAGCTGTGAATTAATTTTAGTGCTCCTGTAAGGGGGAATAAATTAACACAAAAGGCGGCTGCCTATCTTAGCACTTGCATCATGAAGTAGGTATTCAATTTGAAATGCAAATAAGATGCTGTTCACTCATGAGAAGCATATGCCAATGAGTTGCATGCGCAATTTATTTAACAATTTTTGGGCATAGCACGCAATGTCCTAATTCAATATGTGATCTGCGCAATGAAAGGCACTTCTTTGTTTGTGACATCGATGGCATTGTGCATAGCACAATATGGTCCTATTGTGCTCTTCACGCAATAAGCGGAATGAAATTTCACTCTGACATTTGTAAGGATTCAAAGTAAAATAGGTGTAGGCACCCCGATTCTAATTGTTAATCAGCCTGGATCAACAGTACCAATCTGTCAATTAACCGTCTGAAGAAGGGTCTCGACCCGAAACGTCGCCTATCTCCTTCGCTCCTTAGATGCTGCTGCACCCGCTGAGTTTCTCCAGCTTTTTGTGTACTGTCAATTAACATAGACCTTCTTTGCAGTGATATTTGTGGCCCTTTTTACACCATAGCCCGTTGAGGGAAACGTAACAATTTACTTAAGCATTTGGGCAGAATGGGCAGATCAGTGTTTGGCAACCTTTCACATGTATTGACACCAAATAGGCAGCTCCAATTTTAAGACCCCCATCATCATTGGAATGGGAAATTCTGTTTGGTTGCCAGAGATTGTAGGGCCTGTCCCACTTGGGCGTCATTTGCTCATCAGGTGGCGCTCGAAGATTTTGTGAATCCCAAAATCCCGGGTTGCCGCGCACGACCATGCGTCACTGCCTACGCCACCACGCCTCACCACACCGCATGCGCGTGTAATGCACGCCATGCGCGCATCACATGCGCGTCACGATGCATGCGTCGTGCATCGTAATGCATAAATTATGTCTCGTAAATGTCGCGCAAATGGCACCCAAGTGGGACAACCTTTTGAGGGAACGATGCAGCCAGATTACCAATTGCAAGGAGGAAACATAGAAACAAAGAAACATAGAAAATAGAAACCCATAGAAAGGCTGAAACCCATGATGGGGACTTTTGGGAGTGGAGCAATGCAAAGATGAATTAGGCCGAGCCAGCAGGAATTCTAGGGGCCGATCCACAGTGGAGGAGAGCGAGTCAGACTTAGTTTAGAGGATCGGTGGGTGTGACAGCAGAAAGAAGCTGAGGAAGCAGCAATCACAGGCAGATTTCAAAGGACCAAGAAGGCAGGAGTGGAGGGAGATGGGTGCATGAATGCAAGACACCAAGAAACAGTGTATTGATCTCATCCAATATTTCAACCAATTCACATTATTTACAACATTGTCAATAACTTCCTATACTGCAAAGATTGTTGTAAAATATCCATTTAACGACACGGTAAGGTAATTGATTACATCATTTGTTTCTTTTTAAATACAGTCAATGACACTTTCCTCTAACTACTTTAAAGAATAAAATACATCAATAATTTAGTGATTTAGTTTATCATTGTCTATGTACACCAATACAGTGAAAAGCTTGTTCTACAAGATACATTTATTTGTCATGTTTGCCAATAGGCACAGTGAAATGAAATCACCATGCAGCCATACAGTAAAAATAAAGAACACAACATAGAGTTGATAGAATTCAACATAAAACATCCCCTCACAGCAGGATCAAAATTTCCCACTGTGAGGGAAGGCACCAAAGTCAGTCTCTTCCCCTGATGTTCCCCACTGTTCACCCGTGGTCGGGGCCTCCCCGAGCCCTCCGCAGTCGCCGCTACGGGCGGCCCGATGTTCAGGCCCCCTCGCTGTGGTGATGCAAGTCCGACGTCGGGGCTGGGGCACGTCCTCAGCGGCTTGGACCTCGAGTCGACTCCCTACCGGAGTCCGCGCTTCCCAAAATCCGCAGGCCGCGCCGGGTGGAGATGCAATGCTGGAGTTCCTCGGCAAAGGGCCCCAGGACTCCATGGAGTTGTTCAGCACTGCCCGCGCGCGAAGCTCTCCAAACCAGAGCTCCACGGTGTTGGAGCAGTGGCCCAACGCTCCGGAGCTACAAATAGCGACCCAGGTAGGCATCGCCCGCTCCGCGGTGAATAGCTCTGGTCCGGTTCCCCATCCCCGGCAGGAAAGGCCGCTCCGATCCAGGAGGTAGGCCGCGAGATGAGGGGCGAGGACGCGACTCGGAGAAATAGTCGCGTCCCCGCCAGGAAGCAACTGGGAGTTAGTTTCCCCCTTTCCCTGCCCCCCCCCCACATATAAAAGTTAAAGACTCCCCCAAAAACAAACTTTAGACTGACTAAAAATAAAAAAAAGATGGAAAAACAAACGGGCTGCAGGCAGAGGCTGCTGCCAGTGCAGCGCCCCTAGTGGATCTAGTTATCCAGTTAAACCTACTATTCATGAGAATAGATCCTCTTCAGGGAGAGAGTCACCACATTCCAGTACCCTTGAAACTTCCAACTATCTAAAAAGTCCAATCTCGGCCAAAAGAGATGTGGAATTTCTTATATTCTTATTTTAAGGCGGTGTCCTTACAACACTGGAACGATGAAATAGGGGATGGTCTGTTGGTAGGTTGGCCCCTTCCACCATTACTCTGTGCAGCTAACACAGGGCGTGCTAGATCCACTCACTAACCCGGTTGATATCTGTGGCCCACCCTTTGTTTTCCTAATTTGCAGTGCAGCATTTCAAAGCAGTTACCACCACCAACAACCACCATTTGCAGTGCAGCATTTCAAAGCAGTTACCACCACGAACAACCTCCATTTGCAGTGCAGCATTTCAAAGCAGCTGCCACCACCAACAACCACCATTTACCATGCAGCATTTCAAAGCAGTTACCACCACCAACAACCACCATTTGCAGTTCAGCATTTCAAAGCAGTTGCCACCACCACCAACCACCTTTTGCAATGCAGAATTTCAAAGCAGTTACCACCACCAACAACCACCATTTGCAGTGCAGCATTTCAAAGCAGTTACCACCACCAACAACCACCATTTGCAGTGCAGCATTTCAAAGCAGTTACCACCACCAACACTCACCATTTGCAGTGCAGGATTTCAAAGCTGTTACCACCACCAACAACCATTTGCAATGCAGCATTTCAAAGCAACCATATTTTCATTTTCAAACCACATTAAGGGCACTCACAGTTGAGTAGACATGTGTTCAGTGTTATTCACAGCACAGAGAGGCGTGACTCTCTTGCTTCCTCCATCTTGCAGAGACTGAGTGAGGCACAACACTTCCAGGATTTATAGTCCCTCCACCATCCCACCAGCAGAGGCAGCAGCGAGAATGTCAACATTTTTTAAACATTAATAACTCTTTTATTTTTCATCAATGGGAAATATCCTTTTGGCGGAGGGGGACTCCGAGTAAGATGGCCAAAAATCACAGCCGTAGGTGGCAGCGTTTTTTCAAAACTTATGAAACAGAAAAACAGGAAGCGGTCAAGATCATTATTTTAGTAATATAGATTTCCAGAAATCAAAATCCGCTGATAGTAAAATCTTACTTTAGTTGCATTTCTCTTAAATCTGCCTACATACCTGCAGCTGAAATGCCATAACATTGACTACTCCAGTAATGGTGCAGAATTTGTTCTGTTTTCTAGCATCGATGTTGCTATGGAATTACCAGTGAAGAAAAATCTGAAAATGCAAATTCTCAAATGTTTTGGAGCAGTTTGGTTGATTTGTTTTATTTTTTCCATTTATTGTTTGCTGTTATTCATTTTGGTTTGATGCTTTAAAATTACACAATTAGGCATTTTCATGTATCTAATTTAGCTTCCAGCTGGTGTGTTCAGATTTTTTCTTTGTTTATTCATTTTCAGGATCTGGAGTTGCATTCAAAACTGTTCCCTAATTAACCTTCAGACAGTGGTGATGAGCAACCTTCTTGAACTGCTGCAATCCTTCTGGTGAAGTAGTTCATAGTGCTATTGGGTAAGTAATTCCCAATTAGATTTTACTAATGTTAAAGTTCCACTAAAATATTTCCAAATCTGGATGGTGCTTTGTTTAGATTTAATTTGCTTAGAATCTGTAATTTCCTTTTGCTGTCTACCATAGCCCTTGATGGTGGGATCATGCATTTAATAGATGCTGACTTAGCCGAGGTGAGTAACTGTTGTAGTGCGAGGCATGTTGTAGGCGGTATAACTATACTCATTATGCATCAGGGGTTGAAGTGTTGCACGTTTAAGACAGTCTGTGGGGTAACAATTAAGTGGGCTTCTTTGTCCTGCATTGTATTGAATTTCATGGAGGCTTTTGGAGCTGTGTGGATAATATGTACCTTGTAGCTGCTGGAGATGCTTTGGGGCATCAGAAGACGAATCAATCCCTGTAGGATAACATTGAATATAGAACAGTACAGCCCTTTCGACCTAAAATGTTTGTACTGATCATGATGCCTAGTTAAACTTATCTCATCTGTCTATACATGGTCCATATCCCTCTATTCCCTGCATCCACATATCAAAAAGCCTCTTAAACACCACTAAGTGCCTCCATCAGATTATGAAAGAAAACTGGCAGGGAATATAAAAACTGACTGCAAACGTTTTTATAGATATGTGAAGAGAAAAAGATTAGTTAAAACAAATGTAGGTCCCTTGCAGTCAGAAACAGGTGAATTGATCATGGGGAACGAGGACATGGCAGACCAATTGAATAACTACTTTGGTTCTGTCTTTACTAAGGAAGACATAAATAATCTGCTGGAAATAGCAGGGGACCGGTGGTCAAATAAGATGGAGGAACTGACTGAAATCCAGGTTAGCCGGGAAGTGGTGTTGGGTAAATTGAATGGATTAAAGGCTGATAAATCCCCAGGGCCAGATAGTCTGCATCCCAGAGTACTCAAGGAAGTAGCCACAGAAATAGTGGATGCTTTAGTGATAATTTTTCAAAACTCTTTAGATTCTGGAGTAGTTCCTGGGGATTGGAGGGTAGCTAATGTAACCCCACTTTTTAAAAAAAAAAGGGAGATGGAAAACGGGGAATTACAGACCAGTTAGTCTAACATCGGTAGTGGGGAAACTGCTAGAGTCAGTTATTAAAGATGGGATAGCAGCACATTTGGAAAGAGGTGAAATCATTGGACAAAGTCAGCATGGATTTACGAAAGGTAAATCATGTCTGACGAATCTTATAGAATTTTTCGAGGATGTAACTAGTAGAGTGGATAAGGGAGAACCAGTGGATGTGTTATATCTGGACTTTCAGAAGGCTTTCGACAAGGTCCCACTTAAGAGATTAGTATACAAACTTAAAGCACACAGTATTGGGGGTTCAGTATTGATGTGGATAGAGAACTGGCTGGCAGACAGGAAGCAAAGGTAGGAGTAAATGGGTCCTTTTCAGAATGGCAGGCAGTGACTAGTGGGGTACCGCAAGGCTCAGTGCTGGGACCCCAGCTATTTACATATATATGATTTGGACAAGAATTGAATGGTTTGTGGAGCTAGTGTTAGGTGTGAGAAGGCTGAAGGGGCTGGAGGGGTGAGTGGGTGCATGGCAGATGCAGTATAATGTGGATAAATGTGAGGTTATCCACTGGTGGAAAACAGGAGGGTAGACTATTATCCGAATGGTCGGTTTAGGAAAAGGGGAGGGACCCAAGTATCAGGGCCGTAGGCATGCAGGGCCGTGCTGTAATGGTATGTTATTCATGCCAAAAGGATTCAAGTTATATGGTTCTACTGCAGTTTGGTGCACGAGTTTTGGTGCAACACCTCCAGTATTGTGTACGTTTTGTCTTCAAATCTACATTCTTTAGAGGGGGTACAGAGAAGGTTTGAGATGTCAGGTGAGAAGGCTTGCAAGGTGATTGAGAGGGGATAGGAACTTACACAATCCTTAAGGGGTTGGATAGGCTAGATGCAGGAAGATTGTTCCCAATGTTGGGGAGGTCCAGAACAAGGGGTCAAGGAGAAAGAACAAAGGACAAAGGACATTTATTGTCACATACACCAATTGGTGTAGTGAAATTTGTCTTGCCATGCAGCACATAAAGATAAGACATAACATTAAAGAATTTAACATAAAACATAAAAAAAACATCCCCCCCACAATGGTTCCCATTATGAGGGAAGGCACAAAGTCCAGACCCCATCCCCAGTTCACCCATCGTCAGGCCTATTGAGGCCTCCGCAGTCACCTAGGCCTTCTTCGCCGGGAGGGCTCCGGCGATGTTCAAGGCCCATGCTCTTCCGAAGCCAACAGGCCGCGCCGATGGAGCACCTCCGGCCAATCTCACCGGGCTCCCGATGTTAAAGTTCACGCAGCTGGCCGCGCAGTTCCGGCGCACCGTGATGCCGCTCCAGGCCGAAGAGGGCTGAAATGGCTCCAGCTGTATGTAGGCCAGCTTCCCTGTCACTGCTGGAGATACCATGTGCTTCGCCCCATCGTCACAATTCCAGGACCCCAACACAGAGAGTGGTGAGTCTCTGGAAGCCAGTTCATTGGCACTTGTGGCAAACATCTAAGGGGGTATGGGAGAAAGGCAGGTACAGGATACTGAGTTGAATGATCAGCCATGATTGAGGCTCAAAGGGCCGAATGGCCTACTCCCCTATTTTCAATGTTTCTATCACCACCCATAGCAATGCGTTCCAGCACATCACTCTGTTGTTGCCTGCGTCCTGGTAAACCACCTCTGCAAAGCTGTAATGGGTGAACAAAATTATGCAATACTCTAAATGCAGCCTAACCAAAGTCCTATAGAGCTGCATCATGAATTCCTGACTCTTGTATTCAATGCCCCGAGGAATGACAACAAGCCTACCATACGCCTTCTTTATCACCTTATCTACTTGTGCTGCCACCTTTAGCGAGCTATGAACTCAGACTCCAACACCCCTCTGCACTTCAATGCTATTAATGCCTATACTCTCTCCTTACATACAACCTCCCAAAGAACAACACTCACACCTGCTCAGGTTCAACTCCATCTGCAATTTCTCGGCCTATTTCTACAGCTAATCTCGGTCCTGCTATATCTTCCGACAGCACTCCTCACTGTCTGCAATTCCTCTAATTTTCGTTTTGTCAGCAAACATACTCACTGACCCAGCTTCATTTATGTCTGGGACATTTATATATAAGCCTCCAATTTGCTCCAGCCCCTGACCTGCTCTTGTAGCCACAGGTACACAAAAATGCTGCAGAAACTCAGCGGGTGCAGCAGCATCTATGGAGCGAAGGAAATGGGCAACGTTTCAGGCCGAAACCCTTCTTCAGACTTGTAGCCACAGTACAGGTAGGTAGTTCAAATGAACTTCTGATCAATGGTGAGCTTTGGGACATTATTATTAGTGATGGTAATGCCATCAAATGTCAAGGATAGGCAGTTAAATTATCTCTTGATCAAGATGGTTATTGCCCGACACTTCTATGGAGTGAATGTTAGCTGCCATTTGTCACTTCATGACCGAATGTTGCTTAAGCTTTATCGCAGGTAGCCATGGGCTGCATCATTTGGTGAGTAGTTGTGAAGGAAATCAACCACTGTACAATCATTATAACAGCATCATGATCAAGTTGAAATGAACTATTAATCACTTGCTGCATTTGCGAAAAAAAATGTAACTTTTGATTGTAATCTATGGGTTGGCTCAAGAAATCTGCAACATAATACAGAATTAGACATTGTTCATTGGGCCAGGATAAGAGTGACAGCAAATATGTTGGTCAATTTTTTATTATGTATGTAACAATTTGTTTCCAAACTCAACCGGAAATCACATGCAAATTTTAACATGTCTGATGCTGGTTAGCAAACTGTAGAGGGAGGCCATGCATATAGCAAGTGTGTGTGTCAGAGTTATGTAATAAGCAGTCAGTGATGTCAATCCCCAGACAAACTTGATTTCACACTGGCCTTGCACCAAGTTAGCTATCATCATATTTCAACCACACAGGGAATCTTGCGTATAACTGCAGAACGAAAACATGCAATATATAAAAGGGCTACTTTCAGGCTTGATGGAGATTAATTGAAAGTGGTCAGAAAATTATAATGTTTGATATTTTTGGGAAATAGCTCGGTGGTGGCTGTGAGTTTGGTGCTTGGTAAAATCTGCCCATTGGGCCTCTGGATGGACAGGGAGGAAGATGATTTGGTCAAAGACCAGGCCAAAATACAGGAGAATGTGATAAAGGTAATCTTTTATATAAAATACAAGTTCATTCTGAGAGAAAAGGTCTAACTTTTCATGTAATAATATATAAATAATGCACATAGAAATTCTTGAAGGTTAGTGCAACGTGCAAGATTCTGTCAGACAGTATTCCACATCACTATATTTCTTGCTACCTCACGGCAAGGCACTGAAAAGGCTATTGGACAGCTGAACAAGATCTTTAAGGCAAATTAAATATTTTCAATACTTCAAAAAAATTACTCTGCGTTTCACTGCATCCCAAAAACGTGCAGGTTGGAAAATAGAAAATGCAAGGCTTAAATATGCAGGATGTTCAAGAAGTGTCGCAATCTTGTTGACAAAAAAATCCATGCACTTCCTTGCACTAAGAAAAACTGTACAAAACCAGTCTGGTGGTGCAGCAGCAGAGTTGCTGCCTTACAGAGCCAGAGACCCGTGTTCGATTCTATCTATGGGTGCTGTCTGTATGGAGTTTGTGCGTTCTCCCCATGACCTGCATGGGTTTTCTCCGGAATCGCTAGTTTCCTCCCACACTCCAAAGATATACAGGTTTGTAGGTTAATTGGTTTGGTAAAATTGTAAATTTTTCCTAATGTGTAAGATAGTGTTAATGTGTAGGGATTGCTGGTCAACACAGTCTTGGTGGGCCGAAGGGTCCGTTTACACGCTGTATCGCTAAACTAAAAAAGTCAGACCAAATTAAATATTTGATGAAATAGTGGGACACTTATATATAAAAGGAAAGGCAGTGGAAAAAGTTGGATACAATAACATTTAATGAATAGCTGCTTGAATTTCCCTCACTTTTGAAATCACTTTTTTATTTATTTCGAACTACAACATGTTACCCAAGTCTTTTTCTTCCCTACTTGACGTTGCACAAATGGTTTATATTTTTCCTTCTGCTTGCAGTTATGGATATAGTTACTGCTTATATTTCTATTAATCCACATCACATGACTTTATGGCAATATGAATGTAAATTCAAGAAAACAAAACGAGTTGCAGTGAACTAGATAGTATGAACATGACAACAGTGTATTTACATAAATAGCACTTCATTAAAATAAATGAATGCACCAATTAGCATTTGACTACTTGTACTCTTCGGCACAGGTGGATGGTTGATTGATGTTTACGACCAAGCTACTATCTCTTCTCATCTTTCCATTTGCAAATGTTCGCTGTCTTCCCATTGTTCCTATTTTCAGTACCTGCAACCATGTTTCAGGATAAATTTATGAAAGCTTCAAAGCTTCGTAGGTCCTAAAATTTCAGGGATTTTGTTTTTCACAAGATGTAAAGTGTGCTTTATTTCATTGTACAAATTAAATTCAGCATCATTGTTTGAAATATTCAGCGTTTAAGGAGATAGAAAGAGATAGAGATCTAATAATTCATCTGCATCACACGGTATTGTTCCAGTGACACAAGTGAATATGAAGTTTATATTCACAAATTGCTGAATCTTGTACACGATTTGCAATGTTTAGGTGCATGAAACATTATGGCCACGCACTGTCGTTGTTTGTAGGATAGAGTGAATTCTATCACGGGATAGTGATTTGGATCGTTAGCAGTTGAAATGTAGTCTCATTTTGCAATGGAGACACTGTGATCCCATTAAGAGTAATCAGATTTTCATGGTGCTCTGTTCACTGCTGTTGTTCCTGCTAATGGGTCACACAGGTGCTTTATACATCCTCGGAAATTTGTTGCACTGCAATTTGGAGGCTGCCTGGGGAATTGGGAGGATATACTGTCAAGGGCCTGTCCCACTTGGCGATTTTTACAGCGACTGCCGGCATCATTGACGGACGCATCAGGTCACCGAAAAATTCACGACATGACGTGGCGTGACGCGGCATGATGACGTTTGACGTGCGTTTTTATTTCAAGCGTTGCAAAATTTTTTTTTGTCGCCGCTGGATTTTGAAATGTTCAAAATGTTTTGGCGACACTGATTTGACGCCGGCAGTTGCCAAAAATAAAAAATAAAAATCGGCAAGTGGGACAGACCCTTAACACGCTGCTGCAAATGCATCCCATGAGATGCAATGTCCACATCTTAAGTCAACGGCATGCATGATTCTTTGAGGATTTCCTGAGCTGTAGGAAAGGCAGAGAAGTCTAGAAACACTGTGGATAAAGGAGTCAAGCCTTATTCAATGGAGGCTAAAGTGAGCGATGTCATAGATTTTTGACAGAGAAGAGGTTGATTGTGATGTTGTTCAAGGAAGTGAGAGATAAGAGACAGATTCATAGAGTCATACAGCATAGAAACAGGCCCTTCGGCCGAGCTTGCCATGCCGAGCAAGGTGCCACATCTGCACTAGTCCCATGTGCCTGCGTTTGGCCATGTCCCTCCAAAGCCTTCCTTTCCATATATTTGTCCAAATGTCTTTTAAATGTTGTTATAATATATGCCTCAACTACCACCTCTCACAGCTCATTCCATATACCCACCACCAAGTTGCTGCTCAGATTTGTATAAAATCTTTTGACTCTCACAAACCTATGTCCTGTTTCTTGATCAACCTACTCTGGGCAAAAAGACTCAATGCAACTACATTATCTATTCCCTTCATGCTCTTATATACCTCTGGAAGATCACCCTCAGTCTCAAACGCTCTAAGGAATACAGTCCCAAGCTGCCCAACTCTCTCCATAGCTCAGAACCTCAAGTCTTGGCAACCTCTTTGTAAATCTTCTCTGCACTACTTCAAGCTTAGTAACATATTTCCTATGGCAGGGTGACCAAAACTGAACACAATAATCAAACTGTGGCTTCACCAATGCCTTTTACATCTGTAACATAACATCCTAACTTCTATAATTAATGCTCTGACTGATGAACAGTAATGTGCTGAAAGGCTTCTTGACCACCCTATCTTAGGTATGTTACGAAACATACCTTCAGCAGCGCTGCAGTTCTGTCACTGGCCGTGTGCGCGACTTTGGCGCCTTTGGGGGGGGAGGGGAGGGGTTAAAATGCGATTTTCTCCTGCCTGCCGGAGTTATATTGTCTCGGGCTGCAGCTTATGCTGAAGAATTGGGTTTTTTTAAACCGCGGGACAATTTCAGCGCTGGAGTAAAATAAAAAATCAGCTTCTAATGCCGTAAACGGGGACGGATTTCACGTACGGGACAGCTAAAGGTAAGCAGCTTATTTACATATAAAAGTGCTTCTTAAGATGACCTTAATCCAATCTTTATGTTGCGAAAAGTGATTTAGGCCCCATACGAACCCACAGTCCTGCCGACATGGGGTTTAAATTCACGGCAAACCGCAACGTTCCAATCAATCGCGTTCCACAAAATCCCACTCGCAAGATGATTAAAATGGCCATTAATTTACGGGAATTAAACACAAAATTCCTTCCATTTGGCCTATAAATTAATGACAATGAGATTTAAAAATCATGTTATATTGTGAATTCGTGAGTGTGTTATTTGGACACAGGATATTTAAAAATGTTAATATTTTCTTAAGAAATGGATGGATGTTTAGACCTAGTAATTGAATTTTGTAATTAGCTACAATTAGGAAACATACTAATTATATGCTTTCATGGGAAAAAAAGTAGAGTAGCTATGGAAACTATGAGATTGAAAGAGGAGGAAGTACTGACACTTTTGAAAAATATAAAAGTGGATAAGTCTCCAGGTCCTGACAGGATATTCCCTAGGACATTGAGGGAAGTTAGTGTAGAAATAGCAGGAGCTATGACAGAAATATTTCAAATGTCATTAGAAACGGGAATAGTGCCGGAGGATTGGCGTACTGCGCATGTTGTTCCATTGTTTAAAAAGGGTTCGAAGAATAAACCTAGCAATTATAGACCGGTTAGTTTGACGTCAGTGGTGGGCAAATGAATGGAAAGGGTACTTAGAGATTATATATATAAGCATCTGGATAAACAGGGTCTGATCAGGAACAGTCAACATGGATTTGTGCCTGGAAGGTCATGTTTGACAAACCTTCTTGAATTTTTTGAAGCGGTTACTAGGGAAATTGATGAGGGTAAAGCAGTGGATATTGTCTATATGGATCTCAGTAAGGCCTTTGACAAGGTTCCCCATGGAAGGTTGGTTAAGAAGGTTCAATCTTTGGGTGTTAATGGCGGAGTAGCAAGATGGATTCAACAGTGGCTGAATGGGCGATGTCAGAGAGTAATGGTGGATGGCTGTTTGTCAGGTTGAAAGCCGGTGACCAGTGGGGTGCCTCAGGGATCTGTGTTGGGTCCACTGTTGTTTGTCATGTACATCAACGATCTGGATGATGGGGTGGAAAATTGGATAAGTAAGTATGCAGATGATACTAAGATAGGTGGTGTTGTGGATAATGAAGTAGATTTTCAAAGTCTACAGAGAGATTTGGGCCATATTGAAAAGTGGGCTGAAAGATGGCAGATGGAGTTTAATGCTGATAAGTGTGAAGTGCTACATCTTGGCAGGACAAATCAAAATAGGACGTACATGGTAAATGGCAGGGAATTGAGGAATGCTGTGGAACAGAGAGATCTAGGAATAACTGTGCATAGTTCCCTGAAGGTGGAATCGCAAGTAGATAGGGTGGTAAAGAAAACCTTTGGTGTGCTGGCCTTTATAAATCAGAGCATTGAATATAGGAGTAGGGAAGTAATGTTAAAATTGTACAAGGCATTGGTAAGACCAATTCTGGAGTATGGTGTACAATTTTGGTCGCCTAATTATAGGAAGGATGTCAACAAAATAGAGAGAGTACAGAGGAGATTTACTAGAATGTTGCCTGGGTTCCAGCAACTATGTTACAGAGAAAGGTTGAACAAGTTAGGTCTTTATTCTTTGGAGCGCAGAAGGTTAAGGGGGAACTTGATTGAGGTTTTTAAAATGATGAAAGGGATAGACAGAGTTGACGTGGATAAGCTTTTCCCATTGAGGGTAGGGAAGATTCAAACAAGAGGGCATGACATGAGAATTAAGGGACAGAAGTTTAGGGGTAACGTGAGGGGGAACTTCTTTACTCAGAGGGAGGTGGCTGTGTGGAATGAGCTTCCAGCAGAAGTGGTGGAGGCAGGATCGATTTTAACATTTAAAAGTTAAGTGGATAGGTATATGAAGGGAATGGAGGGGTATGGTCTGAGTGCAGGTAGATGGGACTAAGGGAAAACAAATGGTCGGCACGGACTGGAAGGGCTGAGAGGGCCTGTTTCCGTGCTGTAATTGTTATATGGTCATATTTCAGGTCATCCTAGTAAGATTGTTTCATATTTGTTTCAGAATGCTTCAATCTATAATAACTGAAAATGTCAGTTATCTTAATTTTTAAGAAAGTTATGGGCTTTTGACTGTCCTCGATCACAGCTTTTGTGTTCAGTCAATGGAAAAGCAATAGGGAACAAGATGCTAATTTCCGAGCATGAATATGGCCATAACCTTTTTAATACTGAAGATATGAAAGTGAATAAGGTGTCAAATTAAACTTATTTTTATGTTTTACCTGGTGGGATAAATTGCAGACTTAAATTTTTAAATCTCAATTTTTTTTAACATTGCTACCTATCTATCTGTGACACCACTTTCAAGGAACTATGTTCCTGCATTTCTCGATCCCTCTGCTCTACAACACTTTCTAGTGCCCTGCCATATACTGCGAAGGTGAAGAAAATCAAACTTCCACCATCACCCTCTGCTCCCTTCCATGAAACCAATTTTCTATCCATTCACCTAGCTCTCCTTGGATCACATGCGACCTAACCTTCCATACCACCCGGCCATGCGGAACCTTATTAAATACCTTGATTAAATCCATATACACAATGTCTACAGGTTTGCCCTCATCATTCTTTTTGGTTAGATCTTCAAAAAACAATTAGATTTGTGAGGTACAATTTCCCACGTACAAAACCGTGCTGACCAACACTAATCAGGCCTTGCTAATCTACATGAATGTATAATCCTATCCCTCAGAATACTCTCTTGTAACTTTCTGACCACAGATGCTAGACTCACTGGCCCATTGTTCCCGGCTTTTCCGTGCAGCCCTTTCTAAGTAGAGGCACAACATTTGCCGACCTCCGCCTTTTTGCACCTCACCCATATTTCAAGATCACTCATATATCTTAGCAAGGACACCCACAATTTCAATAGACAATAGACAATAGACGCAGGAGTAGGCCATTTGGCCCTTCGAGCCAGCACCGCCATTCAATGTGATAATGGCTGATCATCCCCAATCAGTACCCAGTTCCTGCCTTCTCCCCATATCCCCCGACTCTGCTATTTTGAAGAGCCCTATCTAGCTCTCTCTTGAAAGCATCCAGAGAACCTGCCTCCATCGCCCTCTGAGGCAGAGAATTCCACAGACTCGCCACTCTGTGAGAAAAAGTGTTTCCTCGTCTCCGTTCTAAATGGCTTACTCCTTATTCTTAAACTGTGGCCCCTGGTTCTGGACTCCCCCGACATCGGGAACATGTTTCCTGCCTCTAGCGTGTCCAAGCCCTTAACAATCTTATATGTTTCAATGAGATCCCCTCTCATCCTTCTAAACTCCAGAGTGTACAAGCCCAGCTGCTCCATTCTCTCAGCATATGACAGTCCCGCCATCCCGGGAATTAACCTTGTAAACCTACGTTGCACTCCCTCAATAGCAAGAATGTCCTTTCTCAAATTAGGGGACCAAAACTGCACACCATACTCCAGGTGTGGTCTCACTAGGGCTCTGTACAACTGCAGAAGGACCTCTTTGCTCCTATAGTTGATTCCTCTTGTTATAAAGGCCAACATGCCATTCGCTTTATTCACTGCCTGCTGTACCTGCATGCTTACTTTCATAGACTGATGTACAAGGACCCCCAGATCCCGTTGTACTTCCTCTTTTCCCAAATTAACGCCATTTGGATATTAATCTGCCTTCCTGTTTTTGCTACCAAAGTGGATAACCTCACATTTATCCGCATTAAACTTTATCTGCCATGCATCTGCCTACTCCCTCAACCTGTCCAAGTCACCATGCATTTTCATAGCATCCACTTCACAGATCACACTGCCACCCAGCTTTGTGTCATCTGCAAATTTACTTTGAATCCCTTCATCCAAATCATTGATGTACATTGTAAATAGCTGCGGTCCCAGCACCGAGCCTTGCGGTACCCCATTAGTCACTGCCTGCCATTCTGAAAGGGAACTGTTAATCCCTATTCTTCTTTTCCTGTCTGCAAACCACTTCTCTATCCATGTCAGCACTCTACCCCCAATACCATGTGCCCCAATTTTGCCCACTAATCTCCTATGTGGGACCTTATCAAATGCTTTCTGAAAGTCCAGGTACACTACATCCATTGGCTCTCCCTTGTCCATTTTCCTAGTTACATTTCTTATCTAGCTTTCCACTGAATCCTCGGATATATCTGTTCCGGCCCGGGAGATTTGTCTAACTTCATATACATTAGGATGTTCAGCTCCTCCTCGACCATAATACTGACGACCCTCAAGACACTTCCATTGACTGCCTTAAGTTCCCCGATCTTCATGTCTACCCTACGGTAAAAATAGGACAAATACTCATTGAGTACATTGCTCATCTCCTGTGGCTCCACACAGAAATGACCACTTTGATCCCTGAGGGGCTTTCTTATCTCTCTGGTTATCATTTTCCTTTAATGTACTTATAAAATCTCTTTGGACTATCCTTTATATTGTCTGCCAGAGCCAACTCATGCCTCCTCTTTTGTCCTCCTAATTCCTTTATATAGTGTGCTCCTCAGTTCCCGAAACTCCTCCAGAGATACACTTGATCCCAGCTGCCTATACCTGCCCCATGTCTTCATTTTCTTGAAGAAAGCCTCAATTTCTCTCATCATCCAAGCTTCCTTACCCCACCGACCTTCCCCTACACTCTTTTTTTATTTTTTTTTTTTATTATAGAAACAAAGTAATTACAAAGTACACTCTTATACGACGATAAAAAATATATAATATTAATAATAAATTGATACTGTTTATATTATTTGTAATATTATCAATTATACATATCAAGGTTAATTATTTTGTATAATTGGGAGTGTGTATAGTACATTCCTAATATTAGCAATATACTCATACTACTCATAATATCCATATTTCCTCTGATTTCAAAATACAAGTCCCCCATGTTATAATTGTATAATACACAATATTAACCGAACTTCTATAATATTCATTATATTTTCATAATAGTAAGAGTGTTTGTATTATTATTGACTTTATATTTCTAAATTATTATATAGTTGAAACTACAACAATTTTATGTAATTAAAAATACAAGACATCAATAATATTTTCATACAAGTAATGATATCTATATTCGCATTAATATTAAGAATTTAATATAATGTGTTTCTATACTTTTTTTTCTAATTAAGGATAGAAAAAATAAAAAATAGAAAATAGAAAAAGAGAGTGTTGAAAGTTTGATGGAGATTGGAATATTACTCATTAATCCGTCCTTGGAGATATATTCATGATTTATTATATATATTTCTTCATCCATTCAGATATTCAGGCCTCAGTCAAGTCTTCGCGCCGAACCGTTATGACCCTGTAAATATTTAATATATGGAGACCAAATCCCTCTGAAGAGATCTAACCTATCCATAAGGACAAGCCTCAATCTCTCCAAGTGAAGTGTCTCCGACATTTCTGTATTCCACATTTTAATTGTTGGGGATGCAGGGCCTTTCCAAAATGTTAGTATTAATTTTTTCCCAATTATTAGACAATAGTCGATAAAGATTCTTTGGTTCATTGTAATTAGTTGGTCCGTTTCAAGTATTCCAAGTATTATTAACTTTGGATCAGAAATCATAGTAATATTAAAAACATTCGAAATTATCTTAAATATTTCGTTCCAATATTCTACAATCTTTATACAATTAGTGAATGATTGTATAAAGATTAGTGAATCTTTATACAATTAGTGTACCTTCCCCTACACTCTAACAGGAACATGTATCTTTAAATGCATCACACTTTCCAAACATTTCCTTTCCTGCAAACAACCTGCTCTAATCTGAGTAAGTTCCACTCTAATACCATCAAAGTTGGCCTTGGCCCAATTTAGAGTATTAACTCGCGAGCCGACACCGTCTTTATCCATAACTATCTTAAAGCTAATAGAATAGTGGTCAGTCGCGTCTAAAGGCTCATCTATGAAAACCTCAGCCTCACCCAATTTCCTAAGACTAGATCAAGCATTGCCCTCTCCCATGTAGGACCCTCTACATATTGCCTGATTAAACTTTCCTGAACACGTATGACGAATTCCCCCCATCTAAACATTTTGTACAATTACAGTCTTTGATGATCTCCATTTCCTCGTGCAGAGATGCACGGAGTGTGTACATATTTCTACAAGGAATCTGTGCTTCCTGAGGGTTCAAGAACAGATAAAGAGGACTTGTGAGACCCTTCTTTCTGCGGTACTGGGAGCTCTTCAATAATAAAAATCACTGTTGTTCTGAAAAGTCTAACTGCTCTGTGACCTTGAGAAGAAGTTTTTCATTGTGATGAGAACACGTGGTTCATTTATCTTAAGACAGCCTATAGTACCTGCCACAATTTGATCACTGCACCACATAAATGGTTAAACCTTGGTGAAACAAGGGTTCTCCCATGGCTCCTATTGCCTAAGGAGGCAGAGGAAGATAATTGAGGAAGAGAGCAAGATAGAGCGGCCTTTCAAACTATTAAGGTGCAAATGTTTACTCAAGTATTCACTTCTTTCCCCCAACCCCATTTGTTGTAAGTATAACTGCAATAACACTATCTGGCTTTGATGTTCACTGGGGCAAATAAGTTCGTCATAAGAGCAGAATTAAGCCATTCGGCCCATTGAGTCTACTCCGTCATTCAACCATGGCTGATCTATCTTTCCCTCTCAACACCATTCTCCTGCCTTCTCCCCATAACTTTTGACATCCTTCCTAATTGAGAGCTTATCAATCTCCACTTTAGAAATACCCAATATCCACAATCATCTGTGGAAATAATTCTACAGATTCACCACCCTCTGGCTAAAATAATTCTTCCTCATCTCCTTTCTAAGATTGTGCCCTCTGGTCTTCCACTAATAGACACCCTCTCCACATCCACTCTATCCAGGCCTTTCATCATTTGAAACGTTTCTATGAGATTCCCCCCTCATTTTTCCAAACTCCAGCGAGTACAGACTCAGAGCTATCAAACGAATATATTCCAACTGTAATAGAACATAGATATATTCTTCTTCAAGCTTTAACCTTTCCTCCCGTGAATACAATGATTAGCGTGCTGGATATTGACCATGACAGCCATGAACAGTGAAAGTGCATGATTTTCAATCTTACCTTGAAAGGGAATTTCTGCATTAAACAGCCAAACATTTCTAGCAGATGTTAATTGACAAAAATCAATAAGTATTATAGATTTATAAGCAGTAAGTGGCTTCATGACAATTTCACATTACACTGAAATATTGTCAAGGATCCTTATACAAAAGGCTGATTTTTACAAATGACTCACATTTAACAATTTAGCTCTCTCAGTACTGATCTTAGCCAGCTCGTGCATGACTTTCAATTCATAACCTATTCCTTTTCTCCAGAGATGCTTTCGGACCTGCTGAGTTACTCCAGCTTTTTGTGTCTATCTTCGGTTTAAACAAGCATCTGCAGTTCCTTCCTACACTCTAAATCACTCTGGATGGTTCCTCAGCTTGCCCCATTATGGAATATTTCTAGTCAGGATGCTCTCTGCTCAAGGAAATGTCTCTATTTCCTTATGTAGAGGAATTTGGAATGGGTGTATATTTTTGTATTGTACATTGTGTTGGGATTCAAGACGAGGCAGTGGCCTATGAGAGGCATAGACAGGATGGATGGTCATAGCTTTTTTACACTGTCGGTGATAGCTACCTGGAACCAACCACATGAGGTAGTGGAAACAGATATAATAACAGAATTTAAGAGGCATTTAAACATTTAATAGCAATGTTTAAGCATATTGTGTGTAGTTCTGATTACCACACAATAGAAAATAAGTAATTGTACCAGGGAGAGTGCAGTTTGGGTTTGAGGGGCTTCAGTTTTGGGAAGAGATTAGAAAGGCTGGGCTTGATAGGCTGGGTTGTTTGCCCTGAGAGCAGTATGTAAGATTGTGAGAGGGACAGATATTGTATTTTAGGTTGTGGCTTAATAGGGCTCTGGTTTGGATGCATTTGGAGTATTGAATGCAAATCTGGTCACCCTATTACAGGAAGGATGTGAAGGCTTTGCAGAGGTGCAGCAAAGGTTTATCAGAATCCTGCTTGAATTAGAGGTTATTAGCTACAAAGGATGTTGGATTGTTTTCTCCGGAATGCTGGAGGTTGAAGGTAGACCTTGAATTAATATATGCAATGGTGAGAGGTGTACTGCATTCAGAAAGTATTCAGACCCCTTCAATTTCACCACATTTTGTTACTTTACAGCCTTATTCACAAATTGAATAAATTCTTTTTTTTTTAAAATCATCAATCTACATACAATACCAAATAATAAAAAATCCTGACTAATCTCCCAGTTCCTGCAGCTAAAAACATCCCCACAGCATGATGCTGAAACCACCATGCTTCATAGTAGATATGGTATTGGCCAGGTGATGAGCAGTGCCTGGTTTCCCCCAGATGTGACACTTGGCATTCAGGCCAAAGAGTTCAATCTTAGTTTCATCAGACCAGAGAATCCTGTTTCTCATGTCTTATGGAGAACTCCAAGTGGGCTGTCATGTGCCATTTACTGAGGAGTGGCTTCCGTCTGGCCTCCGTCTGGCCTCCGTCTGGCCATTCTACCATAAAGGCTTGATTGGTGGAGTGTTGCAGATATAGTTCTCCTTCTGTAAGGTTCTCCCATCTCCACAGAGGAACTCTGGAGCTTTGTCTGAGTGACCATTGTGTCCTTGGTCACCTACCTGACCAATGCCCATCTCGCTGATTGCTCAGTTTAGCAGGGCAGCCAACTCTATGAAGAGTCCTTGTGGTTCCAAAGTTCTTCCATTTAAGAATGACAAAGGCCACTGTGCTCTACGGCAATGCTGCAGAAATTGTTTTATACCCTTTCCCAGATCTGTTTCTTGACACAATCCTGTCTCGGAGGTATATCAGTGTCACTCATGTTATAAGACATACATTGTAGTTACTGCCACTAGCTTTACAGTATCCCTCTCTGCCTGGTTCCCACATTATTAGAGAAATGTGCTAGCATGAAGTTACCAATGCTGTAACGTTGATAAAGTCTTTGGACCTTTATCACGGTGTAAGGCTTCAGTTATTTGGACAGCAACATTACAGCATGGTGTCAGAAGTGGGATTTGACGATAAGCTGGGCACATTGCTTGTCAGGTATACGATTACCATTGACCCCGAGGCAATTCCAGTTGTTCGTCCAGCTCATAAGATTCCCCACGCCTTGCGGGACCGTGTTCAAGGTGAATTTAACAGAATGGTATCTCTAGGTGTGCTTGCTCCCATCGCTGACCCCTCGGATTGGATCTCCCCTATGGTCGTGGCTACCAACAAGAATAAAGATGAGATACGGATTTGCATCAGCCCAAAGGACTTAAACACAGCAATTAAACGACCCCACTATCCCATGCGCACTGTGGATGAGATTGCAGCATAGATGGCTGAGGCAACTATTCACGCTGCTAGATGCCAAGAGTTCATTCTGGCAGATTTCGCTGGAAAACAACTCCTCCAAGTTAACCACTTTCAGCACTCCGTTCGGGCATTACAGATTTCTTTGCATGCCCTTTGGAATAAGTTCTGCTAATTAAGTATTTCAACAAGCTATGGAGCAGTTGTTTGCAGGCTACCCATACTCCATCGTAGTGGATGACATCCTCGTTGCAGGACGAATGGTCAAAGAACACAATGCCAATCTGATGAAGGTCTTGGATCGTGCCAAGGCCATTCATCTCAAGCTGAAGCCTCAAAAATGAAAATTCAGGGTGAATGAGGTGAAATACATAGGCCACGTATTTATGAAAGACGGCCTAAAAACAGATCCAGTGAAAACCAGCGCTATCAACGAGCTCCCAGCACCCACAGGTGTGCTAAGTTTGCAGAGATTCCTTGGCATGGTTAACTACTTGAGCAAATTAATTCCGGGTTTCAGCAAAATATCAGCCCCATTGCACCAGCTGACACACAAAGACACTGCTTGGACCTGGCACGAGCAACAACAGAAAGTGTTCGACACTCTTAAGCAGCAGATGTCTTGTGCTCCTACTCTTTCTTTCTTTGACCCTAAACTACCGGTCACACTGACTTGTGATGCCTCACAACATGGACTAGGCACAGCACGTCTTCAAAATGATGCTAATGGCAATAAGCCTGTTGCCTATGCCTTGCGCACCATGACTGACACAGAACAACGGTATGCCCAAATTGAGAAATAACTGTTGCCGGCTGTTTTTGCCTGCAAGAAATTCAACGATTTTATCTTTGGACCACCAACCTCTGATCAGCATTTTTAACAAACTTATTCACGCCTCTCCAGAGCGCCTACAGCGGATGTTGCTGCAACTTATGACATTGACATTGTTCTGATCCACAAACGCGGTAAGGATATGCACCTGGCTGACACTCTTGCGTGCACCGCAGAAGGCTTGCGAGGATCCGCCCTCGCCAGATGATGACTTTATTGTAATGGCCGTGTCTTTCATCCCCTCGTCCTGTATGGAGGACACGTTTGCCCACACTGCTGCTGACAGTACTCTATGGTCACTTACCTCCGTCATTAAGCGTGGCTGGCCAGACAAACACTACAACATTGTAGTTGCGCCCACTAACTTTACAGTAACCCTCCCTGCCTGGTTCCCACATTATTAGAGAAACGTGCTAGCATTAAGTTACCAATGCTGTAACGTTAATAAAGTCTTTGGACCTTAATCACGGTGTAAGGCTTCAGTTATTTGGACAGCGACATCCCAACAACGGAGATTTCCTTTGTTTTCATGGCTTAGTTTTTGCTCTGACATGCACAGTCAACTGTTGGACCATATATAGAGTGCCTTTCCAAATCATGTCCAATCAATTTAATTTACCACTGGTGGACTCCAATGAAGTTGTAGAAACATCTCAAGGATAGTCAATGGAAACAGGATGAACCCAAGCTCAATTTTGAGTGTCAAGCAAAGGATCTGAATGTGATCTTATGTAAATGTGATATCAGTTATTTATTTTTAATTACTTTGCAACAATTTCTAAACACCTGTTTTCACTTCTTCTATCTGGGGTATTGTGTGTAGATTGATGATAAAAAAAATAATTTAATCCATTTTAAAATAAGGCTGTAACATAACAAAATGAGGAAAAAGTGAAGGGGTCTGAATACTTTCTGAATGCACAGTAGATTATCTACCCAATCCAAACTTTTACCAGGTCAAAGAATAATTTAAAGGAAATGTGCGAGGCAAGCTTTCTACACAGTGTGGAGGGTACCTGCAACATGTTGCCAGGGTTAGTGGTGCAGCCAGCTATGGTAGCAGCATCTAAAGTCTTTTAGATAGGCACATGAATATGCAGGGAATGGGGGGGATATGGATCATATGCAGGGAGAAATTTGTTTAACTTGGTGTCATGTTTGGCATTGGCGTTGTAACCTGAAGGGCCTGTTCCTGTGCAGTTCTGTTCTCTGTCTATGTTTAACAGATAGGGTAGATAATTCCAGCCAACCTTGATGCACTGTAATTTGCCTATCGTTACATCAGGTTTGCAGCAGATGCCATCTTCCTGGCCTGGCAAGACAAAGGAGATTGTTATTGACTTCAGGAAGCGAAGCAGTACCCACATCCCAGTCTACGTTGATGGTGCTGAAATAGAAATGGTTGAATGCTTCAACTTCCTAGGAATAAGTATCACCAGTAATTTGGCCAGGACCTGTCACATCAAAGCTGGGGCCAAGAAAGCATGCCAATGCCTATACTTCCTGAGAAGGCTTAGGAAGTTTGGCATGTCCCCAACAACTGTCGCCAACTTCTACAGATCCAGCATAGAAAGCATCTTATCGGCATATAGCCTCGTTTGGGAATAGCTCCATCCAAGACCACAATAAATTCCAGAGAGTTCCAGAGAAAAGCCCAGACCTTTGCACAAACCGGCCTCCATCTACACTTCACACTGCCTCGGCAAGGCCAGCAGCATAATCAAGGACCAGTCTCACTCTGGCAACTCTCTCTTTGCCACTCTCCCATCAGGTAAGAGATGCAGAAATTTGAAAACACATACCTCAAGATTCAGGAACAGTTTCTTCTCAGCTGTTATCAGGCAACTGAATGGTCTTCTCATCAGCTAGAGTGCTGCCCTGACCTCCCATCTACTTCATTGGAAACCTTTGAACTACCTTTAATCGGACTTTATCAAATGTCAGTATTATATATTTGCAGTAATTGTTGTACCCTTTATCCTTTATCTATGCACTGTAGGATTGATTGTATTAGTGTACAGTCTTAGCTTTGACTGGATAGCATGCAAACAAAAGCTTTTTCCTGACAATAATAATAAACTAAACTAAAATAACGTACACTACACTCATGCCTGGAACATCTAGATGCCTCAGACACCTCAATAATTTTCAACAACGGTGTCCTATAAGGATGCATACTCAACCCCTTACTATACTCCCCATACAATCACAATTGCACAGCCAAATTTTGCTCTAATTCTATCTACTAATTTGTAGATGACACCAGTGTAGTGTTTAGTTTAGAGATACAGCGCGGAAACAGGACCTTCGCCCCACCAAGTCTGCCCTGACCAGCGACCCCCGCACATTAACACTATCCTACACATACATCAAGCCAATTAACCTACATAGCTGTACGTCTTTGGAGTATGGGAGGAAACCGAAGAACTTGGAGAAAAACCACGCAGATCACGGAGAGAATGCACAAACTCCGTACACACAGCACAAGTAGTCGGGATCGAACCTGTAAGGCAGCAACTCTACCGCTGCGCCACTGTGGCTGCCCTTAGTGATCTCAAACAATGGCGAGACGGAGTAGAGGAAGGAGATAGAGAGCTTGGTAACATGGTATCAAGACAACAAATCTGACAAAGGAGCCTGTTATTGATTTTGGGGCGAATGATGGAACTCATGCCCCAACTAGCACCAATTGTGCTGAACTGAAGATGGTTGAGAGCTTCAAGTCTCTTGGTGTAAATATTACTGTTGTCAGAATTTTTGAAAATTATACGGTTAGTTATTTGTGCTTAACCCAAGAGCTGGGCTAAACTGATATGGGAAGCATGATAGGAAAAAATGGCAAACACAGTAACCTGAAGAAGGGTCTCAACCCGAAACGTCACCCATTCCTTCTCTTCAGAGATGCTGCCTGTCCCGCTGAGTTACTTCAGCAATTTGTGTCTACCTTTGATTTAAACCAGCGTCTGCAGTTCTTTCCTACACAACGCAAGGATGAGGCAATAAATAGATTTATCATGGAGTTTAGGTCCCACAGCTAGCTAGTTTAGTTAAAATAAACATGGGGGGGGGGGGGGGGGGGAAGGATGGGGGTACACTAAGCTGAACATAATAAAACTGATCACACGTATTGATATTTAAAGTGCCTATTTGTTAAACAAATGGGTGGAGGGGTTTTTCGAAGTAACAGAGCACATAAGGTTAAAGATAACTCTGGGAAAAGGGGAAAAGACAAATGAAAGGTAGAAGAGATATTGATCAATGATGACATTTCAAAAATATAGAATCCACAAGCAACCATTGTGTTATGAGAATATAAAAATGCTGTAGGTATTGTGAATCTTAGAAACATTTTGGGTTCTCTCAGAATATTTTGCAGTGTACACTGTTAAGGTTATCAATAAAGTGACTTGTTTTATTTTGTATCTGCTCCTATTGCAGCTGGCTGCAAGTAAAGTCAAATTCAAGTTACAGGTATAACACAAAATTCCCTCCTACAATTACCAACAATCTGTCATGGAGTAGCTACATTGAAGCTATGGCAAGAAAAGCATAGCAATGCTTTTACTTCCTAAAGGGCCTGTCCCACAGTACGAGGTAATACAAGAGCTCTCCCGTGTTTAAAATAAAATCAAACTCGTGGTAAGCACGTAGAATGTATGTAGCGGGTACCATATACCAATTACAGCATGGAAACAGGCCATCTCGGCCCTTCTAGTCCGTGCCGAACACTTATTCTCTCCTAGTCCCACATGCACTCAGACCATAACGGGATATCCCTTAGCGGCTCGTAATGCTAACAACAGGTACTCAGGAAATGCGGTAAGCTCGTGAAGACTTTAACATATTGGAAAATGTCCACGAGAGCCCAGAGCACCTACGAGCGGTTATTACCGTAATTCTCCGAGTTCGAATCATGGGAATCTCAGGAGAACACTTAAATTACCTCGTACAATAGGGCAGGCCCTTTAGAAGACTGTGGAATTATGGTTTATCTTCAACAACTCTTAAGGGCCTGTCCCACTGTACGAGGTAATTCAAGAGTTCCCATGGTAGGGACTTTTTGAAATTTGATGTATTAAAATCATGTTTTAGTGCATTGTAGAAGTATGATTTCAATGTTTTTTTTTTAAGTATTGTTAAGAGGTAACTTTTTAACGGGTAACTTTTCCCACACAAAGGGTGTGGGTGTATGGAACAAGCTGCCAGAGGAGGTAGTTGAAGCAGGGACTATCCCAACATTTAAGAAACAGTTAGACTGAAACATGGATAGGACAGGTTTGGAGGAATATGGACCAAAAATAGGTATTGTAGCTGCGACATGTTGATGGGCGTGGCCAAGGTGGGCTGAAGGGCCTGTTTTCACACTGTATCACAATATCTCCACCATGCATGAATGCTTCAAAATCAAGTGGTCGAGTTTTATTGCCATGTACTCAAGCATAGAAACATAGAAAATAGTTGCAGGAATAGGCCATTCGGCCCTTCGAGCCAGCACTGCCATTCCATATGATCATGGCTGTTCATCTAAAATAGTAAGATTAAATGAGAACTTACCAGTTTGAAGTTTGATCTTTATTTTATGAGTCATCGAGTTGAGGGACTACGTGAAGAACCCCGTACAGCCGTTCGCGCGTCAATCTTCAAAGCAACGGTGTGAAATCACAGATAATAATGACTGAAGCATAATGGTAAGATAAGAAAAGACTAGAACTACCAGATGAAATCTATGAGGGCTGGGAGCGGAGGGCACGAAGTCCCTCAACTCGACTCCTCATAAAATAAAGATCAAACTTCAAACTGGTACGTTCTCATTTAATCTTACTATTTTACTTCAGAGTCACGCGAGTGACTACGTGAAGACTTCAAAGCTCTGTGATTTCATGCCGTGTGAAACGAGTATACACAACCACAGCTGCTTCATTGACAATTGAAGGGAAAACATTCATAATGCATACAGTCATAACATAGATGTAAAACATGCTAATGCTGTTTAAATGAAACAATAATATTTCCTTCTCTCACCCAGATGGAAAATATAACCAGAATGTAGTGGCCTGATCAAGGTCAGGAAAAGACCGGACGCCAGGCGGATTTAAAATAAGTTTTGTATTGTTGCAGCTCGAGTACACACACACCGACACTCTTATCTCTAGCTCAAGGGGGTGACCACAGCTAACCCCGTGGCAGACCAAATCCCCTGTCCCTCAATCAGCGAGGGGGATGATCCAAGGAGTGGCCTACCCCCCAGGGACCGCCACAAGAACATAAATAGAGTTAACAAATACCCATGGTTCAGCAATGGGCCATTACAGGTGTTTGGAGATTCATTCGTTGGACCATGCTGCAGCCGTAACAATGCGACCCAGCGGAACATAAATACCCTTGCTGCTGATGTTGTAACAGCTCTGGTGGAATGAGATCTGGAATCAGAATCCATTCGTACATAACACAACTCTGTTTTTCTCATCTGGAATGGCCTGAACAATAAGTTCTCCCAAATGTTTTGTGACTAACAACATTGCTAATCCAGAACTCCAAGGCTCTTGATGACCTTGACATATAGTTGTATATATGTGTGCTTACCTTATCAAAGGTCCCCTCGTATGCCTGTGACTATTTTGAGACCTGACCCCATTCTGGTCTGCTCAAGTATTTATAACATAATATTATATATTATAATTTACAGACATTATCATCCTGTACCATCACAGTTATGTAGCGACTGAACCTGCTGCACTAAACCAGTGCCAGAAGGATAACTACCTAATAAACTCCAGCCAAATTTAAGGATATAGCTGCAGCCTCCTGGTGAAATAGTGTTCACAAATGTCAACATCGCATATGGCATTATACTGGTCCTGGGACCTATGTTGAAGATATCCTACCTCTTGATAACCGGTGAGGACCCGACAGAGTGAGTCTTGTTTGCTACAGCCAACTCAATGAGGAAGCTCATTGACCCAATTAATGGCCGTATAACTCCATAATTAACAAACAATCATTTAACATGAACTCAAAACATTAGCAATCAATACCATTTTCCATGGAACATAAGCATAACAAACTCTTTCATCTCCTGGAAAAGAAAATTTTGCGGTTTGCTGCTATGCAAACACTTTGAACACATAGAAGGATAGATGTAACAACCCAAACCTTAGGGCAGTTTATTAAACCTGCAGAACATAATTTGAGTTTATCATGCAACAACTGATTTCCCAAGCCTCAGGCTGAACCAGCAAATTACGTTTAAAATAATCAAATAAGGTTATATTATTTGTGACAAATCAGGAATCAATTTGCATAATCACACAATAGGAACCTTAAGCGGCCTCTTAATGACTTTATTTGAAGCCTCAATTGATAAACAAAATGGAGGGAGCCATAAAAGACCTTCCTTCTCCTTTTAGCGAAAATGTATGTTTCGCCACTGTAATGCCACATATTTTGCAACCAGTGAAATAAACATGAAACCAACATATTAGTTCCATTTAACCAGAATTACATAATACAGTGCGATTCAACACCAACTCTGTGTTGCCATTAACCTATACTGATGATTCTCCTGTGACAACAAGATATGTAACCATTCCAGGGGCCTTTAACTGATTGCACCCTCGTGACTAACATATGCCATCATCATAAAGTATCAACCTGAGCATCACAATATGCACATTTGTCCAATCACTCTTTAACCCATACAATGCCCGTAGGGTCTGTAGATAGTTGATACCCATAACAGACATTTTTTGCAAGTCATGCAAATCTGCTCCACCTCCAAACTCGAGATGATATTTACAACTTGGTATCTGCCGTAAACAGCAACTGTGGCCCGATTTACGAACCAGTCCTGCAAGACAATCTTGGTCCTTCTACTGAAACTGTGCAATTCTAACCTGCTTGAAAATCTAGAACAGTCCATTTTACATGGTTAGACCCCTCAAATTAGCTGATAATGTCTCAATCACTTGTAATGTATAACTAAGTGTACACCTTACCAAGCTGTAAGTGGTCCCTTAATTCAAGAGTAGCACAGGTACAGTGCGTGGAACCTCTGGCCAGCCTTCATGCTGCCACCAACTTCAGTGAACCGGTTACTGCCAATAAAGACGTGGGGTGCATTATCACCAAAACTATGAAACCTTGCTCATTCCAATAGCTTGTGCTTTGTCCTCCAGGTTTCGCCTATGGAAAGGTCTTACCTAAATAGAAGATTCGGCAGCCAACTGTAATGTCCCCCTGAGAGCGGTTTTCACTGCATATGTGTTTGGGATGGCAACTTTCTTGCCAGGCATAGACCTCTGACATATGCCCTGTATCCCTTCAGCATGCTCTATGGCTATACCCTCAGACACAGCATTAGACTATACCGATCCCACATGCTCTCCTCTTACATGAGGGAGCCATTAAGCAGCCCTGTTACAAGGTGCTGCTGGTGCAGCTTCAGCAATACGCCGACTTTGCCATGGCCCCAGTGTCAGAATAATACTGACGCAGCATGCTCTCCTCCTACATGAGGGAGACCTTAAGCAGGCCTACTAAAAAGCACAATTTCCCATTTTGGGCCATTAGCACCATTTTGCAATATAATTAAAGATTTACTTAACAACAACCGTAGCAGTAATGAATACTGTTTGTCCATCATTGTGACTTTATTAATTTCAGCTGGTGAAACAAGGTGTGTTAACAATGATCTATATGGCACTTAATAGTCAACCATTTAACAAGATAAGTTGTCTTACTTGCACAGCTGAATCACATCTATACTATTAACATTTAATCTAACGACTAGTAAACCTGTTACCAGAGTTTAGTGACTGCCATCTGTTGCCCAGGTCGGCGTTACAGCCAATTGAATACCAAAAAGTGAATCCCAACATCCTACAAGTCTATTTGATAGACTTAATCTAACTGGATCTACAATAATTATAGGAGGCATGGAGTATCTACAATAATTATAGGAGGCATGGAGTAAATGAGGTGCTAGAGGAGTATAAAGAATGTAAAAAGAATCTTAAGAAAGAAATTAGGAAGGCTAAAAGAAGATATGAGGTTGCTTTGGCAAGAAAGGTGAAAGTAAATCCAAAGGGTTTCTACAGCTGTATTAATAGCAAAAGGATAACGAGGGATAAAATTGGACCATTAGAGAACCAGAATGGACAGCTATCTGCAGAGCCAAAAGAGATGGGGGAGATATTGAACAATTTCTTTTCTTCGGTATTCACCAAGGAGAAGGATATTGAACTCTGTGAGTTAAGGGGAAAAAGTAGAGTAGCTATGGAAACTATGAGATTCAAAGAGGAGGAAGTACTGACACTTTTGAAAAATATAAAAGTGGATAAGTCTCCAGGTCCTGACAGGATATTCCCTAGGACATTGAGGGAAGTTAGTGTAGAAATAGCAGGAGCTATGACAGAAATATTTCAAATGTCATTAGAAACGGGAATAGTGCCGGAGGATTGGCGTACTGCGCATGTTGTTCCATTGTTTAAAAAGGGTTCAAAGAATAAACCTACCAATTATAGACCTATTAGTTTGACGTCAGTGGTGGGCAAATTAATGGAAAGGATACTTAGAGATAATATATATAAGCATCTGGATAAACAGGGTCTGATCAGGAACAGTCAACATGGATTTGTGCCTGGAAGATCATGTTTGACAAGCCTTCTTGAATTTTTTGAAGCGGTAACTAGGGAAATTGATGAGGGTAAAGCAGTGGATGTTGTCTATATGGATTTCAGTAAGGCCTTTGACAAGGTTCCCCATGGAAGGATGGTTAAGAAGGTTCAATCTTTGGGTGTTAATGGCGGAGTAGCAAGATGGATTCAACAGTGGCTGAATGGGAGATGTCAGAGAGTAATGGTGGATGGCTGTTTGTCAGGTTGGAAGCCGGTGACCAGTGGGGTGCCTCAGGGATCTGTGTTGGGTCCACTGTTGTTTGTCGTACATCAATGATCTGGATGATGGGGTGAAAAATTGGATAAGTAAGTATGCAGATGATACTAAGATAGGTGGTGTTGTGGATAATGAAGTAGATTTTCAAAGTCTACAGAGAGATTTGGGCCATTTGCAAAAGTGGGCTGAAAGATGGCAGATGGAGTTTAATGCTGTTATAAGTGTGAGGTGCTACATCTTGGCAGGACAAATCAAAATAGGACGTACATGGTAAATGGTAGGGAATTGAGGAATGCTGTGCAACAGAGGGATCTAGGAATAACTGTGCATAGTTCCCTGAAGGTGGAATCACATGTAGATAGGGTGGTAAAGAAAGCCTTTGGTGTGCTGGCCTTTATAAATCAGAGCATTGAATATAGGAGTAGGGAAGTAATGTTAAAATTGTACAAGGCATTGGTAAGACCAATTCTGGAGTATGGTGTACAATTTTGGTTGCCTAATTATAGGAAGGATGTCAACAAAATAGAGAGAGTACAGAGGAGATTTACTAGAAAGTTGCCAGGGTTCCAGCAACTATGTTACAGAGATTAAGGTTGAACAAGTTAGGTCTTTATTCTTTGGAGCGCAGAAGGTTAAGGGGGGACTTGATTGAGGTCTTTAAAATGATGAAAGGGATAGACAGAGTTGACGTGGATAAGTTTTTCCCATTGAGGGTAGGGAAGATTCAAACAAGAGGGCATGACATGAGAATTAAGGGACAGAAGTTTAGGGGTAACGTGAGGGGGAACTTCTTTACTCAGAGGGTGGTGGCTGTGTGGAATGAGCTTCCAGCAGAAGTGGTGGAGGCAGGATCGATTTTAACATTTAAAAGTAAAGTGGATAGGTATATGGATGGGAAGGGAATGGAAGGGTATGGTCTGAGTGCAGGTAGATGGGACTAGGGGAAAACAAATGGTTGGCACAGACTGGAAGGGCCGAGAGGGCCTGTTTCCGTGCTGTAATTGTTATATGGTTATATGGTTGTATGGATAGAGGAGCCCAATTTCTCAAATATAGTTTAAGACTTAACAGATTCTGTTATATTGCCTTATCCTAACAATGACCCTTCATCCCCCATGATCGCTGCCCTAAAGAAAGCAGCCCTGAACAAAGGTGTTGCTGACGCGGCCTTTCCCATAGGCCAGTATTTGCCATAGATTTGGCGTTCTCATGAAGCAGCCTTGAGCAAAGGTGCTGCTGGCATAACCTCTCTAATAGGCTAGTCTGCCATAACTTGGCATTCCCCTAGAGCAGTCCTGAGCAAAGGTGCTGCTGGCACCGCCTCTCCAATAGGCTTGCCTGCCATAGTTTGGCATCCCCATGAGTAGCCCTGAGCAAAGGTGCTGCTAGCACAGCTTCTCCAATAGGCTAGTCTGCCATAGCTTGGCATCCCCATGAGCAGTCCTGAACAAAGGTACTGCTGGCACAACCTTTCCCATAGGCTGGCACTGCCATAACTTGGCATTCCCATGAAGCAGCCCTTCCCAAAGGTGCTGCTGGCACAGCCTCTACAATAGGCTGACATTGCCATAAACTTTACTACTGATCCAACTCCTGCCTAAAGGTTTCTCTAAATTCATTCCCAGAGGTGAACCTACCAAATCTTTCTTAATTACTCTGACTATTTTGGCAGCTCTCCCCATATCCTGGGGATTATTGTGGTTAGGGAACCTCATAAGTGGAATTTCCCCTCCCCGGGAATCTATATCTCTCTATATATAGAGATATAGATTCCCGCAGTAGTCCCCAAGAAATACATATATATACCCGCTGTACCCTCCCGGCACCTGGGCTACTCATTTACGTGAATTAAACCCCATTTCTTGGGGACTACTGCGGTCTGGGAACCGCATACACTTGAGTTTCCCCTCCACCGGGAACCCAACATGTGGAGTCACTGACCGCGTTATCAGTGACTCCGATCGCTAACCCGACATTAGCCAGCTCCCCGATTCCGCGGTCGGGCCAGGGTTTTCCCCAAAGCCCTAGGCTGGTTCACTCGTCGGCCTCGCGACCATCCCGCAAGAACCTCGGAGGTTCCTGCAGGAAACCTAGAACAGGTAAGAAATAGCACTTACCTGAAACTTTTTTAGACTTACCATTGGAGGAGCTGCGCTGCTCCACAATCGTCTGCACGAAAGCGTCTAACGCAATGACGCACGAACAGCTGTACAGGGTTCTTCACGTAGTCAATCACGTGACTCCGAAGTAAAATCAGTATCTCTTTCCTGTTTTTTCCCCATATCCCTTGATTTCGTTAGCCCCAGGAGCTAAATGTAACTCTCTCTTGAAAACATCCAGTGAATTGGCCTCCACTGCCTTCTTTGTCAGAGAATTCCTCAGATTCACAACTTTCTGGATGAAGAAAGTTTGTCCTCATCTCAGTCCTAAATGGCCTACCCCTTATTCTTAAACTGTGACCCCTGGTTCTGAACTCCCCCAACATCGAGAACATTTTTCCTGCAGTTACTGTAAGTGAAAATCTAGCAGGGAAGCAGGATGCTTTCTCCAACCATCCCCATTTGGTCAGCTATCTTCCACCGCTTCTACCCAGTGCTTGGTATCTACTTCCAGCAGACATTGTGTTCAAGAAGGAACTGCAGAGGCTGACAAACGTGCTGGAGAAACTCAGTGGGTGAGTCCAGCCGACACTGGTTATACTCCAGGATGCACCGGGCCGCAGCCTGGTCCATGCCGGTCACCAGGGCGAATTCGGCACAGACTCTCACGGCAGCGGCGCCATGTTTCGACGTCTCTGACGGCCCAGGACTCTTGCACTGAGGCTGCTGCATGGTCGGAGGTGAAGCGAGCGACTCGCCAACCCGGCAAACGCTCGCCAGCCCTGGCTCCCCGTCCGCATCTGCCCCTGCCGTTTCTGCTTCCATCCCTCCCTCAACCCCGGCTCTCCAACACCCATGGCCCATGCATTTGATACAGACCAGACTCCCCACCCTTGACTCCATTTGCACTTTCCGCTGTCTCAGGAGAGTAACCAACATAATCAAGTAATCAAGGACATATCTCACCCTGGTCATTCACACTTCTTTGTGCTCCCGCGAGGCAAAATATATAAATGCATGAAAGCACATAACACCAGACTCAGGAACCACTTCTTCACCTCTATTATCACACCTGAATGGCTCCCCGATAAAATAAGGACTTTTCCCATTCGTTTGACCCACTTCATTGCAGACATTGGACTTTTACCATTACAGTACGGGGAGCTATATTCTGCACTCCAGTATTATAGTTTTTTCTCCTTGCTCTAAATGTTGTATTTGTGTATAGCTTGATTGTATTAATGTACAAATTAATTAATATCTGATTTAATTGCATAGCACACAAACAATAGCTTTTCACTGTATCTTGGAATACGTGACAATGATTAATCAATACCAATACCAAAATCTTTTTTCCCATTATAGAGATATTGAAAATAAACGGGCATAGGTTTAAGGTGAGAGAAACAATTTTAAAGGAAATCTGAGGGGTAGATGTTTTACATACAATGTACTGTAAGATTGTTAAGGGCTTGGACATGCAGGAGGCAGGAAACATGTTCCCGATGTTGGGGGAGTCCAGAACCAGAGGCCACAGTTTAAGAATAAGGAGTAAGCCATTTAGAATGGAGACGAGGCAACACTTTTTCTCACAGAGAGTGGCGAGTCTGTGGAATTCTCTGCCTCAGAGGGCGGTGGAGGTAGGTTCTCTGGATGCTTTCAAGAGAGAGCTAGATAGGGCTCTTAAAAATAGCGGAGTCAGGGGATATGGGGAGAAGGCAGGAACGGGGTACTGATCGGGGATGATCGGCCTTGATCACATTGAATGGCGGTGCTGGCTGGAAGGGCCGAATGGCCTACTCCTGCACCTATTGTCTATTGTCTATTGCCGCAGTGGTTGTACAGTCAATGTGATGGATGAACAGGTGTTGTTCTGGATGGTGAGTGCACACCGCGAGGCTGCACAGCAAAATCTGGGTTAATTGGCTGTTGGACACATGCAAGTACATTTTATGTATAACCGATGGTGAGAAAATAACATGCAAAAACCCCCGGCAGCAGAGTCGCCAGCTGGACAGCATAGTGGCGCTGCTAGGAAAGCTGCCGCATGACAGCTCCAATTACCTAGATTCTGTTCTAAACTACAGTGCAGCCTGTATGGTGCTTACACATTCTGCCTCTGATTGTGTGGTTTACCTCCTTCCCCCCCCCCCCACCCCCACTCCGCTCCTCACCTCCCGCCCCTCGCCCCAGCAGGTCAATGGCCTCCTTCTATGTCATTAAGAAATACTAATGGTCTGAGAGAGGACTTCCTGATGCATGATGCTTCTGGCACTGTCCAGGCTGTCCCCGGCTTTCGAACACCCAATCTATGAACATCCCAACATATGAACAAGAATAAATTTGACATATGTGCATACATTAATTCCTGCCAGCAGCAGAACTAGTTACATTAATTCCTGCGAGCAGCAGAACTAGTTTCATTTCTCTCTCTCTCTCTCTCTCTCTCTCTCTCTCTCTCTCTCTCTCTCTCTCTTTTTCTTTTCCGAGGGCTATATTCAGCAAAAATGCATAGTACATCACATCAAAAATACATTCAGAGGTTACAATACATCAAGCAATCATTATAATACAATGATGCAGTAATTATTTACAATGCTCTCGACCCCACGCGGTGACCAGCGTTCACGGAAGGCCTCCAGAGTCCCCATGGACACCGCGTGTTCCCTCTCCAGGTACCCGCGAGCACCGTGTGCGGACGTGGCGCCGACGGACGAGAGGCCAAAGCAAAGAAGTCGAGGCCAAAGAACGGAATGGAAACGAGGCCGAAACGCCAATAAACCGAAAGAGTCCGAAGACGGAATGCCTACTAACTGAAAGGATGGGACGCCTAAATTCAAACTAACCGAAAGGGTGGGAAGCCTAAAACCCAAGGAACCGAAAAGCTGCGTCACCTAAAAGCAAACATACCGAATGGCCACTCTGTCGAAACGCCACCTACTCGAAAGGCGTCGTCGCCCTCAGGCCAAAGGACCGACTGCCGCTCAACAGAAAAGTTCAATAACGGACTTGACGTTGCTGGGGGCGATTGGTCCAGACCCCCATGTCCATCACATCACTGTGAAGGCATGAACATTGTCCCAAACCTCCGCCCCACCCGACCCGCAGCCCGCGGAGGGTGGCCGTGGGAGAGTGGGGGCTGCACACCTTCCGCCGCTTTCAACTTGGTGCTTGGGTTCAGATTGCCCAGTCACCTATGGCTTGTGTGGGAAAATGAACCCCACGCTCCCGTCTCCCCCTTCTCTCTCCCCTCTTCTCTCTCTCCCCCCTCTCTCTCTCTCTCTCTCCCTTCTCTTAAGGGACCTCACGTAAACTCCTCGAGACTGCTCAAGCAGCAGGTTCCTCAAAGTTTCTTTCCTCTCCTGATACTCTCCCCACTCACAGGAGTCCTCACCAATCTGACCCAGGCGAGACTCTGCGTCGAGTAACTCCCTCTCGAGACGCTTAACTGCTGAGTCCCGCTTTACGGTCGACCCCCACGTGTATTCCTGACAAAAGTGACGGATGTAAACCTTTCCCACATCTCACCACTGCCCAAGGGAAAGGAAGCTCCTCTGTCTCTCTCCCCACTTCACCCAAAACCGACTGAATGACTCCCGGAAACACGGATCCTCCAGCAGCCGGTTATTAAAATGCCAGTATGCGGACCCAGCCCGTGTGCGCGCTGGATTAAAGTCCACTCCACCCAGACAGTGGTCTGAGCACGGCACCAGCCGCATTGAGGCAGGCGAGACATGAGAGACATACGCACCGTAGATGTACATGCGATCGATGCGGGAACCACCCCCCTTAGAACTCCACGAAAAAGCACTGGAATCAGGGTGGAGGTTCCGCCATGCATCAACCAGCTCAAAGGAATCAATCAAACCTCTCAACTTCTTTGCTACAGTAAGGGCACACTGAGTACCAGAGTGATCTCACATCTCAAGTGTGCAATTGAAATCCCCTCCGCTATCAATAGTGTTCAACAGAGCAGTCACCTCCTGAAGTAGGCAGGCCTGCATTGTGCCGGTGCTTGGGGCGTACACATTAATGAAATGTAACGGCATGCCATCCAGGCTAGTGGCCATATAGAGCAAATGGCCTGGGACAACTTCCTGCACCTTCAGGATCTCTGGCTGGAAAGTCGGGGCCAACAGGAAAGCCACCCCACTCGAATTTGCGCTGAGGTGACTCATGTAGACCCGCCCTTCCCACTCCAGTCGCCAGGTGGGTTAACCACTGACAATAGTATGGGTCTCTTGCAGAAAACTCACTGCATATTTCCCCTCTCTGAGGACTGATAGATGATGAAGGGATCTACCCCCCTATCACCATTTAGGTTTCGACTGGCAACTGTGAATGTGCAAGCACACTAGAATTTTTCCTCACACTCCTCATGGGAGCGGGGACCCTCTCTCTCGGGAACTGCAAAAAGTCCCCAAACTGACGCTTCTCAGACTCGGGAAGACCACTGTCTTTGCGGCCAAGGATAATATCAAGTATCTTAATAAATCCCGGCAGATCCGTCCAACGTCTCCCCGCCGTTTCAATTTTAGTTTTAGAACACTTGTTTATTTTCAGAAAGTCCCGAATCTCACAGATAACGACCCCTCGAGACACAGCACTGGAATCCGGGCAATCCGCCAACCCACTGACACATGGAGCACCATCTTCCCCTATACTGCGCTCAAGGTCATTGTCAGAGTTCAAAGGACTACAGCTAGCTGTCAGCTCGCCCACCCCACTTCACAAGCTGGCTTCATCACTCTCCCCCTCCTCCGGCATGACACCACCCCCAGGATCAGTGCCGAGGAAGGGTCCCGATACCCCTGACAGCAATGAGCTGTCCGGTGAAAGGCCAGGCTCCTACACTCTCCCACCACCCACTACATCTGGGCCTGGGGAAGAAAAAACAAGAGGCACCCTCCCCAGGGCCCGTAGTGCGCAGGCACCCCCGGAATCCGAATGAGGGTCACGACCTGAAACAGCTCCGACCCCCACAGCACCCAGAGTACCCACTCCACTGGCAACACCCAGAGAGTCTCTACCCTCCACTAGCAGGGGAGTAACCTCACTAAGGCCCACTGAAAGAGCCGGTATTTCTGGAGTCTCCCTACTACCTCAGCCGGTGGGGCAGCACACCCCACAGCAACTCTCGTGGTTCTAATAAGGAGCACAGACTGAAAAACTGCAGCGACTCCGTGGTCTGCTCCTCCCCCAGCCTAGGGGACACATTTCCAGGGGAGCCAACCGCAAAAACTGGTGTGATAACACTCTCGGAAGGCCCCTGAAATGAGGGGACGTCCTCCGATTCAGAGGGCACACTCCCAGGGGAGCCAACCCAAATAACCAGTGAGCTAACACCCTCGGAATGCCCCTGAGACGAGGGGACAACGACTGGCCCAGAGGACACAATTCCAGGGGAGTCAACCCCAGTAACTGGTTTGGTAACACCCAGAGAAAGTCCCTGAAGCAAAGGCCCAACCTCCGACCCAGAGGACACCAGTTCGTGGCCACCATGCTCAACATGGTTGGAGGTCTCAAAGTAAGTTTCCCCCTTACTTTGGGCCCATGATCTTGCTCTCCCTCTCCGGGCCCACGCCTTCTTTTATTCCAGCTGGCATGCGGTGGTACGGTGACCTCCATAAACGAAGGGTCCTCCGCCTCCACACTAGCCACTACTTCTTTTCCACCCCCACGTTTTACCTTCCCTTCCCCTTCTGAACTCCTCAGCTTATTGCTGAGTCACACCAGGTGCATCTTGGACCTCACTGAGGTCAACAGGCGCCCCTTGGGTGGGCTCAGTTCTGGACAAGGGCCCATCCACTTGCAATTGACTCGCTTGGAGGGGATTAGTCTTCTTCTTGGACTTTTTCTTCCTCTGCACCACCCATTCCCCCTCCCCCCCCTTCGCCGTTCCCCTGCGCCTCGCCGTGAACCACCGCCACAGGTTCAGGACGTAGCGGTGGGGGGCAGCACAGCCCTGGCTGCCAAGGCGGAGCTGGCAGGCCCAGATGGGTTAGTAGTGCCGCCCCGGGTCACCGAGGTGGAGCTGGCAGCTCCAGCCGGGTCAGCAGTGCCGCTCTGGGTCACTGAGGCATAACAGGCCTCCCCGGATGGGCCAGCAATGTATTCTGGGCCGCTGTGTTTGGATTTCTAGCATTGGCCCAGCGATTGGGACAATCTCTGCGGAAATGTCCAAATTCTCTGCACGCATGACACTGTGCCTCCCCGCAACTCCAACGCATGCAGTAGGGGTCATCCTCATGCTCCACAATGAAGCTCCCCTCAATGCCTGACCCCACTTCCACCTTCATGAAAACCCGCCTCTGGAAACTCAAGATCCCTTTGAGACACGGGTCACTCCAGGGGTGCATAAGCCTAATAAACCAAGAGCACACCTCCCCAATCTTTTCCAAGTGTGGAAGAAGCTTTGCATCCCGGATGAACGTGGGAATGTCCTGCAGGTGAACCGGTTTCACGGTAGACACCCTCGGTTCCACCGCTATAAAGGCTCCGCCCACAGTGATCCCCTTCTATACAGCTAAGGCCACATCCTCCTGGGACTTTATCCCCCTGGGAATATCACCCCACACTTCCCTCTTGCAACCTTGGCAGAGGCAATTACATCCTTCTGGAAAAGGTCATGCATGCCCTTCATTATTGCATCCCTGCTGCACAGGAACCCGGTTTGGACCAAGATCCCGTATTTTCTGCCACCCAAGTCAACATAAGGCTCATCCTCAATTGGCCCCGAAGCTGCAGCCGAAACCGCAGCTGCATAACTCCGAGCCAAAGACCAAGCCCCTGCCATCATGACAGTGGCACAAACCAGCACCAGGGACACCAGCAGTCTCAGCTCAATAGCGATCTCAGTCAGTCACATTCCGAAAAAGCAACAGAAGCAGTTCTCTCCAGCCGAGTAAGGAAAATCCGCACGCTCAACTCCACAGCTGAGAGCAGCTCTTTGGAAGCTTTTCAAACCCCTCCGTTTCCGGATACTGCCGGAAGCAAAAAGTACCTTCTCCTCATTATGCCCAGGCAGCCTGCTCTGTGCAAAACGGTATGGGGGCAGAGATCCGGTGTTAGAAACGACAAAAACAGGCACGCTTTCCTACCCCTCGATCTCCAGGCACTCTTGGCAATCCGCCAGCCACAGCTGCTCCCACGGCGCTCTAGAAGAACGCAGGAATTCCTCACTAAATGGAGAAATCCTTTAACCAAGTTGGCGATATGCAGAGTACTGCCCTGCCGACTACAAATTCAGAAGATTCAGAAGAAGGTTTAACAAAGGAAAGTTTCAGCAGTCCAACATTAAGTCAAACTTTGAAATCTCACTGCCTCTGTCCCTCTTCCTTCGACAAAAACCTTGAAAGGTTGCTTCAAAACTTCTCAGCCGCTGGAGCAGAGAGAAACTCAACCTCTCTCTCTATCTCTCCCCCTTTCCCTCCATCTCTTTATCTTTGTCTTTGTCTTTGTCTTTGTCTTTCTCTCTCTCTCTCTCTCTTTCTCCCTCTCTATCTCTCTACCATTGGTAGTTGTTCTTTCTTATTAATCTTATATACTTTCCATGCCACTGCCGGGATATGGTTTCCACAATGATTGATTTTTCTGTGTTTTCTAACTTACAGACAAAATCAACTTGTGGACGTCTGTGACAACGGTGTCAGAGAAGGGCATAATTTATGCCCTACTGCCCAGAGTAAGCTAATTTGTGTAAGCCCTGCTGCACTGCCTAAAGACCAGCTCCAACACATGCAATCTGCTTCTGGATGGCAGCATAGCATTCCCAGGTGGTATCTCTCTGCTTCTGGGATATAGCCATATGTCCCCTGTTGGCAGCATGGAGAGTCTGATGGGAGTGAACTAAAACGCCATTATAAAATATAGGCATTTCTTAACCTCTATCCAAGGCCTAATGGAAGTTTGTGCTTGCTCCATCGCTGGCACTGAGGTAACCTCTTCTTAACTGGAAAGGTATATTCCTAACACTACAGGAGACAATGAGAGTGGGGAATGAAAGGGTTCTCCAGTATCCCTGGTACATATTTCCGGTCAGAAGTGCAACATGCATGTCAAATTATGTTCCTTCCAGCTTGCTTTCTTATTGGAGTCATAATCATAGAGTCATACTGTACGGAAACAGGTTCTTCAGCTCAACTTGCCCATGCCAACCAAAGTGTCCCATCCTTGTGATCCAGAACAAAACTAGTGTACGATAAAGGAACAACATTAGCTACTCTCCAGAACTCGAGAACCTTGCTTGTACCTAGAGAAGACACAAAGATCTTTGTCAAGGTTCCCTCAATATCCTCTCTGACTTCCCTCAATAAGTTGGAATAGATGTGATGCCACTTGTAAGGTACAATGTACCTGCATTCCTAGATCCACAACACTCCCCTGAGCCCTACCATTCACTGTGCAGTTCCTTCACACGTTGGACTTCCCAAAATGCAATACCTCAAATTTCTCCGTATTAAATTCCATCAACCATTCCTCAGCCCATCTGCCCAACCGATCAAGATCCTGCTGCAACTTTTGTCAACCATCTTCGCTATCTACAATACCACCTAGTTTTGAGTCACCTGCAAAGTTGCTAGCCATGCCATGTATGTACTCATCCAAATCATTGATACAGATGACAAACAGTAATGTGTCCAGCACTGAATCCTGAGGCACACCACGAGTCACTGCAAATAGAATAGCAACCTTCCACCATTACCCTCTGCTTCCTTCTCTGAAGCCAATTTTCTATCTCTCCTTGAATTCCATGCGCTCCAACATTCCAGAGCAACCTAGCATGCAACCTTGTCAAATGCTTTGCTGAAATCCATATTTACAACATCTACATCTCTCACCTCAACAACCATTTTGGTTACATCATCAAAAACTCAATCAGATTCATGAGCCACAACCTTCCACATACAAAGCCAAGCTGACAATCTATTATCAGCCTTTGTCCATCTAAATGCATGTATATTCTCTCCCTCAGAATAATCTCTAGGGACATTACGACCACAGATTCTAGGCTCAGAGGCCTTTAGTCCCCAGGAAATTCCCTGCAGCCTTTCTTGGATAGAGGCCAAAAATTTTCCACCCTCCAGTCTTCACGAGCATTTAACGACGACTCGTAAATCTCAGCCAGGACTCCTCAATTTCCCCACTGTGTCCTCGGATATGTCTGTGTAGGTCCAGCAGATATGTGATCTTCATATAACCATATACATAAACAGGCCCTCAGTCCGTGCCACCATTTGTTTTCCCCTAGTCCCATCTACCTGCACTCAGTTATACCTATCCACTTTACTCTTAAATGTTAAAATCGATCCTGCCTCCACCACTTCTGCTGTGGAAGCTCATTCCATACAGCCACCACCCTCTGAGTAAAAGTTCCCCCTCACGTTACCCCTAAACTTCTGTCCCTTAATTCTCATGTCATGCCCTCTTGTTTGAATCTTCCCTACCCTCAATGGGAAAAACTTATCCACGTCAACTCTGTCTATCCCTTTCATCATTTTAAAGACCTCAATCAAGTCCCCCCTTAACCTTCTGCGCTCCAAAGAATAAAGACCTAACTTGTTCAACCTTTCTCTGTAACAGAGTTGCTGGAACCCTGGCAACATTCTAGTAAATCTCCTCTGTACTCTCTCTATTTTGTTGACATCCTTCCTATAACTAGGCGACCAAAATTGTACACCATACTCCAGAATTGGTCTTACCAATGCCTTGTACAATTTTAACATTACTTACTACTCTATACTCCTAAAGGCCAGCACACCAAAGGCTTTCTTTACCACCCTATCTACATGCGATTCCACCTTCAGGGAACTATGCACAGTTATTCCTAGATCCCTCTGTTCCACAGCATTCCTCAATTCCTACCATTTACCATGTACGTCCTATTTTGATTTGTCCTGCCAAGATGTAGCACTTCACACTTAACAGCATTAAACTCCATCTGCCATCTTTCAGCGACTTTTCCAAATGGCCCAAATCTCCCTGTAGACTTTGAAAATCTACTTCATTATCCACAACACCACCTATCTTAGTATCATCTGCATACTTACTTATCCAATTTTACACCCCATCATCCAGATCATTGATGTACATGACAAACAACAGTGGACCCAACACAGACTCACCGGCTTCCAACCTGACAAACAGCCATCCACCATTACACTGTTGAATCCATCTTGCTACTCAGCCATTAACACCCAAAGATTGAACCTTCTTAACCAACCTTCCATGGGGAAACCTTGTCAAAGGTCTTACTAAAATCCATATATAGACAACATCCACTGCTTTACCCAGATGCTTATATATATTATCTCTAAGTATCCTTTCCATTAATTTGCCCCACCACTGACGTCAAACTAATAGGTCTATAATTGCTAGGTTTATTTCTTTGAACAACATGCGCAGTACGCCAATCCTCCGCACTATTCCCGTTTCTAATGACATTTGAAATATTTCTGTCATAGCTCCTGCTATTTCTACACTAACTTCCCTCAATGTCCTAGGGAATATCCTGTCAGGACCTGGAGACTTATCCACTTTTATATTTTTCAAAAGTGTCAGTACTTCCCCCTCTTTGAATCTCATAGTTTTTCCATAGCTACTCTACTTTTTCCCCTTAACTCACAGAGTTCAATATCCTTCTCCTTGGTGAATACCGAAGAAAAGAAATTGTTCAATATCTCCCCCATCTCTTTTGGCTCTGTAGATAGCTGTCTATTCTGGTTCTCTAATGGTCCAATTTTATCTCTCGTTATCCTTTTGCTATTAATATAGCTGTAGAAACCCTTTGGGTTTACTTTCACCTTTCTTGCCAAAGCAACCTCATATCTTCTTTTAGCCTTCCTAATTTCTTTCTTAAGATTCTTTTTACATTCTTTATACTCCTCTAGCACCTCATTTACTCCATATGTATCAGGACCTTTAGTACCTCTTCAACTATAATACTGACAGCTCTCAAGACACTTCCATTGACTCGCCCAAGTTCTGCAGTCCTCATGTCTTTCTCCATGGTAAAAACAGAGGATAAATATTCATTGAAGTCTTTGCCCATCTCCTGTGGCTCCATGCAGAGATGATCGCTTTGATTTCCGAGGGGTCCCACCCTCTCTGGTTACCGTTTTTTTTCCTTTATGTACTTTAGTTTAGTTTAGTTTAGAGATGCAGCCTTAGGCCCACTGAGTCCGTGCTGACCAGAGATCCCTGCACACTAACACTATTCTACACGCACAAGGGACAATTTACAATTTTAATAAGCCAATTAAACTACGAACCTCTATGTCTTTGGAGTGTGGACGGAAACCAGAGCATCAGGAGAAAACCTACGCAGGTCACAGGGCGAACATACAAATTCCATACAGAGCACACGTGGTCAGATCAAACCCGGGTTTCTGACACTCTAATTCAGCAAATCTACCGTTGTATCACCATTCCACCACTTATGAAATATCTGGGGATTATACTTAATGCTATCTGCCAGAGCTATCTCCTGTCCTCTTTTTGCCCTCCTGATTTCCTCCTTAGTTTGCGAAACTCCTCCAGGGATACATTTGATCCCAGCTGCTTATACCTGCCCCATGCCTCCATCTTACTCTTGACCAGAACCTCTATTTCCCTAATCCAAGCATCCTTATGCTTATCTGTCTTACCCTTCACTCTAATGGGAACGTGCATGTCCTGGACTCTTATCAGCAAACTTTTAAATGCATCCCATTTTCCTGCCGTTCCTTCCCTTCAAACAACCTACTCCAATCAACTTGAGCAAGTTCCTGTCTCATAACCTCAAAATTGGCCATCCCAATTTAGCATTTAACTCATCCATGTCTCTATCCATGACTATTTTAAACCTAATGAAACAGTGGTCGCTGGTCCCAAAAGGCTCATCCGTGAACACTTCATCCACATGCCCCTCCCAATTTCCCAAGTCTAGATCAAGCATTGCTCTCTCCTGTGTGGGGCCCTCTACATATTGCCAGAGGAAGCACTCCTGAAAACATACGACACTCCAAAGATGTACAAGCTTGTAGGTTAATTGGCTTGGTAAATTTAAAAAATTGTCCCTAGTGGGTGTACGATAGTGTTAACTGGGGATCGCTGGTCGGCACAGACGCAGTGGGCCGAAGGGTCTGATTCCGAGCTGTATCTCTAAATTAAACTAAACCAAATTACACCCCATCTGAACCTTTTGGACTATGTCGTTCCCAGTCAATTTTGGGAAAATTAAAATCTCCTACTACGCAACCTTATAAGACCTACCGCTGCCTGCAATCTCCTGACATATTTGCTCTTCTAATTCCCATTGTCTATTTGGGGGCCTGTAGTATACTCCCCAAATGGTGATCATCCCTTTCTTGTTCCTCAGATCCACCCATATAGCCTCACTAGCTGAACCATCCATAATGTCACCTTTGACCACTGCCGTGACATCATCCTTAACCTCTCCTGAAGCACCTGCACCCTTGAACACTGAGCTGCCAGTCCTGCCCCTAACCAAGGCTTCTGCAATGGCAACAATGTTTCCATGCCCGAGGTTCATCTGCCTCACCCATCAGGACTCTTGCATTAAAATAAGTGGAATGTAAACCAACATTCTTTCCTTGCTCCCTGCCTTTCTCCTGCCTACTCTGTCCACTAAGGGACTAAGCTTTATTTCATCAGCCTCCATATCATCTTCTAACCTCTAACCTGCCTCAGCCCTGCATAGGATCCCAAACCCCCTGCAAATCTAGTTTCAATCCACCTGTGTAGCACAAATGAACCTTCCTGCCAGGATATTAGTATCCCTCCAGTTACTGTGCAACACTTCCTTTTTGTACTGGTTGCCTCTGCCCCAGAAGACATCCCAAAGGTGTAGACATTTGAATCCCTGTGCCCTGCACCAACTCCTCAGCCATATATTCATCTCCTCTATATACAATTTCTACCCTCACTAGCACGTGGGACTGGAAGCAATCCCGAGATCACTACCCTGGAGGTCATGCTTTTTAGCCTTTTGCCTAACTCCCTCGTCTCATATTGCAGAACCACCTTCCTTTTCTGACCTATATTATTAATCTGAATCAAATCCTCAAAGCTTGCTTATATTTCATTACATTTGCCTTCTCACAATGAGGAGTGCAGCTTTGGTGCACAGATGGGAAGCCACTTGTGATCATCTGTGAAGAAGGTTTTGACGTGTGCTTGTGATTCCAAGTTTCTTGACAACTATGAAATTAAATATTAGTGGGATCACATGGAGCTACCACCCTTTAACCAGTAATTCAGGCCATCAGAACAGCGTTACATTTTATAACATGAAAATGAGTTGCTATTTTAAAACTGAGTTTTAGAACATCTCTGTGTAGGACGGAATGTGCAGATGCTGTTTTAAACCGAAGATAGACACAATATGCTGAAATAACTCAGGCAGCATCTCTGGAGAGAAGGAATGGGTCACATTTCGTATCGAGACCCTTCTTCAGACGCATTCCTTCTCTCCAGAGATGCTGCCTGTCCCACTGAGTTACTCCAGCATTTTGTCTCTATCATTAGAATAACTCTATTCGATTTGAGACTTTTGTGCACACTTTGTGCACCAAGCAAACTCAATAGCTCCACCAAGTGGCAAATCTTCAACATTTAATATGTTTAACTGCACGGTCCTTGAAAATGGGCATTGGGCTAGTTATGATCTTTTAATACATGCTCGTTGATTGTAATAAGGAGCTGAATGGCATCTCACTGAATATCTGCTCATTATAATGATTTCTGGTTACAGAGTAACACCTCTGTTAATTAGATGCATACGGCAGCACAAGAAGCAATTTCCTAACATGATGACATCAGTTAAAATTAGAGGGAGCTGTCACTTGCTGACGATGCTGGATGCTGTACCAGGTGGTTGAAACTGGGAGAGGTGCATGGTTTCACAAAAGCCCCAGCCCCAAGGACCTGGATGCAGTGTTGCCAGTAATTCAATGAACTATGATTAGCCAAAGTCAATGGCATATAGTCACCTACTGCTCAATTCACTTTATCCCCATTAATTACCCACCAATAGTCTCTTCAAACCAGGATTAATACTTCCTCCTCATCTTCACACACTTGACTTATTGCCAGCCTCAAACCTATTGCTCACTGCTTACGCATACCATTGTTTAATCATGACAGACAGTTTGTTAAAACACATTGCATAACAGATTTTGCACACTGAAAACAAGCTAGATTCACCTACCTTAAGGAACTGAGAGACTGTGATGTACTCTGCTATGCACACTGCTAAATGTCTCACCTGACTGTGCCATACAACCCGAGGGCTTCTTACTTCACTGGATGGACCAAAGTGCGCCCGCAGGCAGGGTTAAGGATGGAAGGTTCTGCTTCCTAGTTAACTCCTCAGTGCTCAGCACTGGCTATCATAGTGAGTTCCTGTTGCCTGGACCTGGAATATCCATGACATCTTGTCTCTAGTACTTGCCATGAGAATTCATTGTGGCTACCCTAGCATTAGTCTACATCTCACCCCATGCTGATACTAATGCCCCTGTCCCACTTAGGAAACCTGAACAGAAACCTCTGGAGACCGTGTGCCCCACCCAAGGTTTCCGTGAGGTTCCCAGAGGTTCCTGGAGGTTCCGGTCACTCTCCATGAGTCACCAGAGGTTCTGGTCACTTGTCTGGAAAGCCTCGACCGAAGCGTGAGCTGCATCTACTGACCAAAGATCTTATAGGATCTTTGCTGAGCGTGGGAGGGAGGGAGAGAAGGACAGAGAAGGGGGGAGAGAAGGGGAGAGAGAAGGGGGGATAAGGGGGAGAACGGGGGGAAAAATGGGGGGAGACAGTTTTAATAAGTTTAATAAAGTTAGCGGGCATTTTACCTTCTGGCGGATCCTCCCACATAGTAAACCTGAACGGAAAACTCTGGAGACCTTGCGCCCCACCCAAGGTTTCCGTGAGGTTCCCGGAGGTTCCAGTCGCTCTCCCTATTGGCGGAAAGTGGTTTCCACGTAGTCGCAGCTTCTTCTATGTTCCTGTGATTATTTTTTAAAAAAACAAAACCGGCCTCGACGAAAATTAGATTGCCGTTTTGTCGAAGCCAGTGGAGTGGGGTCTTACACTTGAAGAACTACACACTGCGACCAATGGCCTTGAAACAAAATACCTGAGGCCTTGTTAATAATAGTCAGCGACTTCAATTAGGCCAACCTTAAGAAAATGTTATCAAAGTACGATCAGATTGTCTCCTGTCCAATCAGAGGTCCAAACACCCTCGACCACTGCTACATCAAAGATGCATACTGCTCTATCCCAAAATCTAACCAACTGCCTGTGCTTCTACTCCTTGCTTTCCAGCAGAAACTGAAGTGGGAGGATCAGGAATATGAAAGTCCTGCAGTGTTAGTCTGCGAAAACAGGTCCTTTGAATCAGTGGACTGGCCCAAGAACTTAGTGGCCCATTGCAGGCTTTTGGCCTCCTCCATTGCCAGAGTGAGGCCACACAAAAAAGTGGAAAATTGACTTCTCATAACCCGCTTGCATTGTTTACAACTCAACGGTATTGAATTGTCTAATTTCAAGTTATACCCCCTACCTCCCCTCTCTTTCCCTTGTATCCCACAGCCCAGTACGCACCCATTTCATCTACCATCTCTCATTATCTGAGTATCTGCTCCTCACCCACCCCACCCACCCCTACCGCTTATATGCTCTTGCACCTATCTAAATGATTCTTAAGTGTTGCAATAGAACTTGCTTCATCTACCTCCACTCCGGAATCTGATATTTCCTTTTATCCTCTCTTTCCCCTCCCGCTGGCCGCTTCCACCTATATCCATCCCTCCGGCTGTACATTTCACTCCTTTTAGGTTACCTGATACACTTTTGTCTACTTTTCATCTGTGCATCTGCCAATTACCCCCCTCTAACCTGTATCCACCTATCACTTGCCAGGCCCTAACCCAACCTTACCTCATTTTCCAGTTTTCTCCTCCCTACACCTTCAGCCTAAACAAATATAACAATTCGAAATGTCGTCTGTCCATTCCCTCCATAGATACTGCTTGACTGTTTGAGTTCCGCTAGCTCTTTGCTTCTTGCGCAAGATTCCAGCATATGCAGTTTCATGTGTCTCTATGTGTTCCCATACTCAATCCTTTTTATCAAAATCCACATCCCCTTTTTATCAGAACTTCTGCTGCTTTATATTCAGCAGATGGAGTTGACCTACATTCTTTCTGCCACTCCCATCATCACAAATTCTAGTCGCCGTTTTCTTTCAGATACCTTCTAATAGCAACCTGGCAGATGTTACATGAACCAAGAACCAGAGGACATAGGTTTAAGTTGAGTGGGAGAATATTTAATAGGAACTTGAGGGGTCATTTTTTTATGCAAAGGGTGGTGGATGTATGGAACGAACTGCCAGACCAGGTAGTTGAGACAGATACTTTTGCAACATGTAAGAATCATTTAGACGGGTACATGGATAGGATGTGGCCCAAATGCAGGCAGATGGGGCATGTTGATTGGCGTGGGCAAGTTGGGCCGAAGGGCCTGTTTCCATTCTGTATGACTCTATGACACTAAAAGCACATGTATCACTTCCTTAGATGATGCAGTCATCTGAGAAATGTGAACAAAACTCAGTTTTAAAAAAATGTTCAGATGTTTCATGAGCTTATTTGCACATACAAAGGAAAAATGGTACAAGAACAGAATATACAGGAAATACTAAGCAGCTCAGGCAACCTCTGAGGAGGAAGAATCAAGGACAACCAACAATTGATCACATTTGAAATTAGAGAGAAAAGATAGAGGTGAAGAGAAGATAAATCAGTTCCAAAACAATGAGATTCCATGGGAAAAGAGATTCAAAGGATTCAGAGTATATATATTCTCTCTATATGGATTGGGCTGGCAAATCTAGAGCATGCACAAAATAGGCAAGGCAGAAAGAGAAGTCAATGTCAGACTCGAAGGGCTCAATGGAGTAGAAAGCTTGGAAGAGTATAAGAAGTTGAGGAATGAAATGAAAACGAAAATTAGGAAATCAATGTGATGATATGAAAAAATACTAACAAGTACAATTGAAGAAAGTCCAAGAAATGTTTCTGAGACTATGAAAAGCTATGTTGCAACTGAGGAAAGTATAGGTGCTATTATGCGCCAACATCTGTAGAAAGATAAGGATGATGTTCCATCTGGTTTCTGGACTTCTTGACTGGTAGACATCAGTCAGTTAGAATTGGTAGTAACATTTCCCCATCCTGACCCTTAACATCGCCATATGCCCATGACAGGGTGGCCAAGTACAATGTCAACTCAATCTTTAAATCCACCGATGATACTATTGTTTTCTACAGAAAGCAGGAACGGGTTACTGATTTTGGATGATCAGCCATGATCATATTGAATGGTGGTGTTGGCTCGAAGGACCTACTCCTGCACCTATTTTCTATGTTTGATGGCTAGATCTACAACAAAGATGTGATGAAGTACAGGAAAGAGATTGAGAAACTAGTGTCCTGGTGTCAGGAAAAAAACCTAGCCCATAATGCCAGCAAGATAAAATGGTTGGCTGTTGAGCTAAAGGAGCAAGAGGATAAACACAACCTTGTCCTCATTTAAGAATAAGGAGTAAGCCATTTAGAACAGAGATGAGGAAACACCTTTTCTCACAGAGAGTGGTGAGTCTGTGGAATTCTCTGCCTCAGAGGGTGGTGGAGGCAGGTTCTCTGGATGCTTTCAAGAGAGAGATAGATAGGACTTAAAAATAGCGTATTCAGGAGATATGGGGAGAAGGCAGGAACGGGGTACTGATTGGGGATGATCAGCCATGATCACATTGAATGGCGGTGCTGGCTTGATGGGCTGAATGGCCTACTGCTGCACCTATTGTCTATTGTCTATTGTCTATTGTCTCATCAACGGAGCTGCTGTAGAGTTGGTCAACAGCTTCAAGTTTTTAGGCATCCATATCACCAACCACCGAACCTGGTCCATTCACATTGATGTGGTGACCAAGAAAGTACATCAGTGTATTTGCATTTTTAGACATCAGAGAAGGTTTGGCATGACCACAAAGATTCTAGTGAATTTCTACAGATGTGCTATAGAAAGTATTCTGATGGGATTCATCTCAGCCTGGCATTGCATTTGCTCTGCTCTTGACCGCCTGGACCTGCAGAGCTTGGTGAATATAGACCAGTTCATCATATGCATGTCACTTCACACCGGCCAGTACATCTTCATGATGTATTGTAGCAGGACTTTTGTAAATATTGTTAAGGATGCTTGCCTCCCAAACCATTCCCTTTTCTCTTTACTGACTTCTGGGAGAAGACATAGGAGCTTCGATGTCCAGACTTAAGAAAAGCTTCATCCCTACTACTATCCGACTCCTGAACCAATTCCCTCTTTCACAGTGCATACTATTTGTCCTCTTTCACATCCCATTCTCGAAGGTGCTGCCACAATCTTAACTGTACTTCATTCAGTTATTCTAGTATTGAAATTGAAAATTATTTTCCACTACTTGGATTTTGCAATATAATCTTGCACCACTCCGTTGTTTTGCACTCATCCGTGTATTTACCATTACTGTATGTATTTTGGTTACTCTGCAAGCTTCATGCGAACAATGTATTCCTTTGAACCCTGATGTGTATGACAAAAATCTAATCTAATGAGAGGTCAATCTGAGTGAAATATTGAAATGTAAAAGGAAAAGTTTTAAGGGATTCAGCATCCTTGAAAAATGATGCAATGGAAAAAATAACAGAGACTCTGACTACAGTTTTTCAATCCTCTGTGGTCACAAAAATGATAGAACATGGAACATAAAACGTAAAACAGTAAAGCACAAGAGCAGGCCCTTCTGCCCATAATTTCTGTGCCGAACTTTATACCAAGACCAAATCTTATCTGCCTGGACATAATCCATATCCCACCATCCCCTGCATATCCATATGCTGACACAAACGTATCTTAGCTTCATGTATCCTATCTGTCTCAGCCACCACCCCTGGCAGTGCGCTCCAGGCACTCACCACACTCTGTGTAAAACATTTGCACCACACCTCTCCCTTATTGTACAGCACTTCCACATGCAGTTACAGGTCAGTTACTTCAATTATAGTGGTAGGAAAATTATTGGAGTTCAATTTAGGGGATGGTGTACAACTTCATTTTGAAAGGAATTGAACGGGAACAATCAGCATGGATTTGTCAAGTGAAAGTCATGGACTAATATTTGAATTCTTTGAAGAGGTATAAACAAACAATGGAAGACCCCGCATGGGGTGACCACCACGTGGGGGGCGGAGGGAAAGAACAATGGAGGACCTGGCATGGGTGGACCGGGAGGAGGGGGAACAAAGGATTAACTTTGTGAGCGCCGTATGTGGCGACTATTTGCATACATTGGGCATGCAAGCAAAATATTTCACTGTGCCTAGTCATGTGACAATAGAGTATTCCATTCCATTGCATTACAAGGGTGGTTACTGAAGACAACACATTTAATGTAGTCTCCTCAGGTTTTCCCAAAACTTTCAACAAGATCCCACTTGGCAGGCTGATCAAAAATTGAAAAGGATAATTTCCATGTCATCCAAGGGATATATTGGATCGAAAACTAGCTCAGTGCCAGCAAGCAAAGACTGACAGGTGTGAGTGTCTGGGAGGCTGTTATCAGTGACAAACTATCATAGAATAGGTGAACCATGTAGACATTTGCATATGATACAAGTATCATATGCAAATGGAAGATATAGATAGTCTGTTGAAACTGGTAGAGCTGTTGCTTCATAGTGACAAAGGTCAACTAAAGGGTAGAAGTAGTTCAGTCTTGCAAAGTGCGAGATAATATATATGTGGAGAAATTCAGCAAGACAAAGGAAAACAAAATAAATTGGTATATATTTACCCTTTTGCTCCATGAATATATTGGGCGATGTGAAGGACAGGTTAATAAGATGGTTAAAAAGACATACAGGATGCTTTCCTTCAATAGTTGGGCACAGAAAACAAGTACACTAGGGTCATGCTGGAACAGAATGTTACACTAGTTAGACCAGAACTTGAGTACTGTTAACAGTTCAGGTCACCCCTTAATAGGAAAGAATTACAAGGATGTTACCAGGACTGGAACATTTTAGCCCTGTGCTGCATATTTTCCATGATTATGTTTGCACACTTCAATGAGAATAATTGTTTGTTTTTTTCAAATGATGATGACAATTTAAATATGCTTAGTTTAAAGATGCAACATGGAAATAGGCCCCTCAGCCCATTGAATCCACCCCATCACCCATTGTACACTCTGGAGTTTAGAAGGATGAGAGGTGATCTCGTTGAAACATATAAGATTGCTAAGGGTTTGGACACGCTAGTGGCAGGAAACATGTTCCCGATGTTGGGGGAGTCCAGAACCAGGGGCCACAGTTTAAGAATAAGGAGTAACCCATTTAGAACATAGTCGAGGAAACACTTTTTGCCACAGAGAGTGGTGAGTCTGTGGAATTCTCTCCCTCAGAGGGCGGTGGGGGCAGGTTCTCTGGATGCTTTCAAGAGAGAGCTGGATAGGGCTCTTAAAAATAGCGGAGTCAGGGGATATGGGGAGAAGGCAGGAATGAGGTACTGATTGGGGATGATCAGCCATGATCACATTGAATGGCGGTGCTGGCTCGAAGGGCCGAATGGCCGAATGGCCTACTCCTGCACCTATTGTCTATTGTATATTGTCTATTGTCATATCCACACGTTCACATTAGTTCTATGTTATCCTACTTTTGCAACCACTCCCCAAATTCTAGGGGCAATTCACAGAGGCCAATTAACCTACAACCCTGCACACCTTTGGGATGTGGTAGGCAACCGGAGCACCAAGAAGAAACCTATGCATTCACATGGAGAACGTGTAACCTCCACACAGATAGCACCTAAGGATCAAACCAGGATCTCCAGCGCAATGAGGCAGTAGCTCTACCAGCTACGCCACTATGCCACCCGTGTGTATGGAATGAGCAAAAATGTGGGGAGTTAGCATAAGCAGACACAACTTTAGGTTTTGTCATGTGCTGATGCATTCATTTGGTGCCGAGAGAACATAACAGGCAACAACTATGAAGGGGTGAAGTGCTTTTGGGTCTTCCATGAATGCATTTCAATGATGTATTCTCCATTAATAAAATGCCTACTTCTATGCAATATGGTAAGACCTTTTTTTCACTCAGTTTTATTCCACCAGGGAAGTCTTAATTTCCACTACCCGCAACCTCCGGCACCCGCCTTCAACTGGCATCGTAACCGGCTTCGACTAAAAAATTACCGATTTTTAAAATGGCAACCTATTTTTAGTCATGGCCGCTTTTGAATTTTTTGAAATAATCGCCAGAACATAGAAGAAGCGGAAACCGCATCGCAACCGTCTTCGACTCAAAAATTACCGATTTTTAAAACGGAAACCACTTTCGACCATTAGGGAGACTGACAAACACCTCCGGGAACGCACGGAAACCTTGGGTGGGGCGCAAAGTCTCCAGAGGTTTCCATTGAGGTTAAGTGGGACAGAGGCATAAGGAATTAAACAGGAACAATCAGCATGGATTTGTTAAGGGAACAAAGGATTTTCAGGGAGTGATGTTTTTACTTTGTACTAAGTTATGCATGGATGTGAAAGTATATTTTCTTTCATAACGAGAATAATAAACATATAGAAACATAGATAATACGTGCAGGAGTAAGCCATTCAGTCCTTCGAGCCAGCAGCTCCATTCAATGAGATCATGGCTGATCATCCACAATCAGTACCCCGTTCCTGCCTTCTCCCCATATCCCTTGATTCCGCTAGCCCTAAGCGCTCTATTTAACTCTCTTTTGAATGCATGCCGTGAATCAACCTCCACTGCCTTCTGAGGGAGGGAAATCCACAAATTCACAACTCTCTGGGTGAAAAGCTTTATCCTCATCTCAGTTCTAAATGGCCTACCCCTTATTCTTAAACTGTGGCTCCTGGTTCTGGACTCCCCTAACATCGGGAACATGTTTCCTGCATCTAGCTTGTCCAATCATCTTATTAATTGTATATGTTTCTATAAAATCTCCTCTCATCCTAAATTCCAGGGAAATACAAGCCCAGCCACTCCATTCTCTTAGCATATGACAGTCCCGCCTTCCCGGGAATTAACCTCGTGAACCTACGCTGCACTCCCTCAATAGCAAGAATGTCCTTCCTCAAATTAGGAGACCAAAACTGCACACAATACTTCAGGTGTGGTCTCACCAGGGCCATGTACAACTGCTCCTATACTCAACTCCTCTCATTAAGAAGGCCAACATGCCATTTGCTTTCTTCACTGCCTGCTGTACCTGCATGCTTACTTTCAGTGACTGATGAACAAGGACACACAGGTCTCGTTGCACTTACCCTTTTCCTAATCTGACACCATTCAGATTATAATCTGCCTTCTCGTTCTTGCCACCAAAGCGGGTAATCTCACATTTATCCACATTATACTGCATCTGCCGTGCATCTGGCCACTCACCCAACCTATCCAAGTCACCCAATTTCCTCATAGCATCCTTTTCACAGTTCACACTGCCACCCAGCTTTGTGTCATCTACAAATTTGCTAATGTTACTTTTAATTCTTTCATCTAAATCAAAATATATATTGTAAATATCTGCGGTCCCAGCACCGAGCCTAGCGGCACCCCACTAATCACTGCCTGCCATTCTGAAAGGGACCCGTTAATTCCTACTCTTTGTTTCCTGTCCACCAACCAATTTTCTAATCATGTCAATACCCTATCCCAAATACCATGTGCTTTAATTTTGCCCACTAATCTCCTGTGGGACCTTATCAAAGGGTTTCTGAAAGTCCAGGTACACTACATCCACTGGCTCTCCCTTATCCATTTTACTTGTTACATTCCAGAAGATTAGTCAAGCAAGATTTCCCCTTCATAAATCCATGCTGACTCGGACCAATCCTGTTACTGCTATTCAAATGTGCCACTATTTCATCTTTAATAATTAACTCCAGAATCTTCCCCACCACGGATGTTAGGCTAACAGGTCTATAATTCCCTGTTTTCTCTCTCCCTTCTTTCTTAAAAAGTGGGATAACATTAGCTACCCTCCAATCCACAGTAGCTGATCCAGAATCTCTGGAACATTGGAAAATGATCACCAATGCATCCACAATTTATAGAGCCGCCTCCTTGAGTACCTTGGGATGCAGACCATCAGGCCCTGGGGATTTATCATTCTTTAGTTACATCAGTCTACCCAACACAATTTCCTGACTAATGTGAATTTCCTTCAGTTCCTTCGTCACCCTAGATCCTCTGTCCTCTAGTACTTCTTGGAGATTGTTTGTGTCTTCCTTAGTGAAGACGGATCCAAAGTACCTGTTCAACTCGTCTGCCATTTACTTGTACTCCATAATACTCCATATTCACCCCTTTCTGTCTTCAAGGAACCCACATTTGTCTTAACTAATCTTTTCCTCTTCACATACCTAAAGAAGCTTTTACTATATTCTTGGTTAGCTTACCTTCGTATTTCATCTTTTCTCCCCGTATTGCCTTTTTAGTTACCTTCTGTTGTTATTTAAAAGTTTCCTAATCCTCTGGCTTCCCGCTCATCTTTGCTATGTTATACTTCTTCTCTTTCAGTTTTATACTGTCCTTGACTTCCCTTGTCAGCCATGGTCGTCTCTTACTCCCCTTAGAATCTTTCTTCTTCTTTGGAATGAACTGATCCTGCACCTTCTGGATTATTCCCAGAAATTCCTGCCTTTGCTGTGCCATCGTCATCCCTGCGAGGCTCCCTTTCCAGTCAACTTTGTCATCCCTGTGAGGGTCCCTTTCCAGTCAGCTCCTCCCTCATGCTTCCATAGTCGGCTTTGCTCAACTGCAACACTGACACTTCTGATTTTACATCCTCCCTCTCAAATTGCAGATTAAAACTTATCATATTATTATTGTATTAATGTGTACTATTTTCATGATTTATTCATTCATGTATAAAGAACATCATGATGTCATTCAAGTGATGGTGCATTGCATGAATTTATGGAGCTAAACATGGGTGGATGAGTGCATTGTGTTTATGGCATTGCATGTACGTGGTAGTGGGGCTTATAAAAGCTATTATTGTCTGTGCTTTGCACATCAATCCACTGATGATACTAAAGTTAAAATGTTTAAGAAAGAACTGCAGATGCTGGAAAAATTGAGGTAGACAAAAATGCTGGAGAAATTCAACGGGTGAGGCAGTATCATTGGAGCGAAGGAATAGGTGACGTTTTGGGTCGAGACCCTTCTTCAGACTGATGTGGGGTGGGGGGGGAAGAAGAAAGCCATTTAATTAAATTAAGTTAATGTTGCATTAATCAATGTATCTCTAGCAGGAAATAGGAAGAGCTCCATCCCTGGTACACAAAATGCTGGAGAAACTCATCGGGTGCAGCAGCATCTATGGAACGAAGGAGATAGGCAACGTTTTGGGCTGAAACCCTTCTTCAGAGCTCCATCCCTGTTCCTTCTGCAGGTCCACACATCACAGCCAGGCAATGTTTTCCAGATCATTCTGGAAACTTCATCTGGAATATGTTCATAAGTTCAGAAGTTATAGGAGCAGAATTAAGCTGTTCAGCCTATCTAGTGTACCCCGCCATTCAATCACAGCTGATCTATCTTTTCCACTCAACCACATTTTCCTGTCTTCTCCCCATAACCCCTGACACCTATACTAATCAAAGTTGAAGGCACCTTCAATTCAGCCCAGACACCTGAAATACATCTTCAGCATTACCTCATGGTCTAGATGAAGTATTCACAATAATGTTATAAGACTTTATGCAACATGTGGCATAAACCAGGTTTGAACTGGGTCCTTATCATTCATTACTCCTGTGTATACGTAGGTCCAAACATATCAAAAAACTGTCTGAACTGCAAGATTAAAGCACTGTGGATACCTCTTAAGCAGGGAATAAGAGGCAGGGAATAAGAGAGATACAAGGAACTGCAGCTGCTGTAATCTTGAGCAAAATCAAAACTAGAGGCTGCAACAAACTGGAGGACCAGCACCTCATATTCCGCTTGGGTAGCTTACGACCCAATGCTATAAACATTGTATTCCAGTAAGGCTTTTAAGATTTACTGCTAAGGCTACTCAAGTTCAGAAAAGTTCTAAAAGTTCTAAAGCACAGGAAGTAAATTATTACTAGAAGTTTTATTAAACATCTTTTGCATTTGACAGAGAGTGAAATATTTATCACAGGTGAGGAAATAAACAAAGTGAAAATAAAGAAACGTGTGGACTGAAGCAAAGGCAAAATGTAAAAATATAGTTGGCAGTTGCTTTATAATAATTGGAGAGCAAAGTCTGGATTCAACAGTAGGGGGTGCATAGATCCTATCAGGTAACAGCAAGCTGCAAAATAAAGATAACAATGAAAAATATTTGGCGGATAAATGTGATAAATTACTATCTAAATGGCGTCAAGTTGGGAAAAGGGGAAGCACAACAGGATCTGAGGGTCCTTGTACATCAGTCTATGAAAGTAAGCATGCTGGTACAGCAGGCAGTGAAGAAAGCGAATGGCATGTTAGCCTTTATAACAAGAGGAATCGAATATAGGCGCAAAGAGGTCCTTCTGCAGTTGTACAGAACCCTAGTGAGACCACACCTGGAGTATTGTGTGCAGTTTTGGTCCCCAAATTTGAGGAAGGACATTCTTGCTATTGAGGGAGTGCAGCGTAGGTTTACAAGAATTCCCGGATGGCTGACTGTCATATGCTAAGAGAATGGAGCGGCTGGGTTTGTACACTCTGGAGTTTAGAAGGATGAGAGGGGAACTCATTGAAACAAATAAGATTGTTAAAGGTTTGGACATGCTAGAGGCAGGAAAAATGTTCCCGATTATGGGGGAATCTAGAACCAGGGGCCACTGTTTAAGAATAAGGAGTAAGCCATTGAGAACGGAGACGAGGAAACACTTTTTCTCACAGAGAGTTGTGAGTGTGAAATTCTCTGCCTCAGAGGGCAGTGGAGGCAGGTTCTCTGGATGCTTTCAAGAGAGAGCTAGATAGAGCTCTTAAAAAATAGCAGAGTCAGGGGATATGGGGAGAAGGCACGAAAGGGGTACTGATTGTAGATGATCAGCCATGATCACATTAAATGGCGGCGCTGGCTCGAAGGGCCGAATGGCCTACTCCTGCACCTATTGTCTATTGTCTATTGTCTATTGACTCTTTGGTATAGCGTCATTTTAGTGGTGTAGATCCTCATTTGTGCATAATTATGATTGTAAATTACAATCGCAACAATGTGGCATGTTTCAGTCGCATTACTAAATTGGATTGTGAGTACATCAGTTTTGACCATTGGACCCAGGCCTGTGTACCCAGACCAGGATGCACTGCAAAGCCTGCAGAACCTGCAAGTCCTGCAAGGCTTCCAGTGAGCCAAGGGATAACTCCACCTGGACAAGGACCTATCCTCATAAGAGAGGCAAGAGGTCCGCTTGAATGAACCCACCCATGAGGGATAAACAGAAAGGAAAGGGAGGTGGGGTAGCGTTGCTGGTGAGAGAGGAGATTAATGCAATAGAAAGGAAGGACATTAGCTTGGAGGATGTGGAATCGATATGGGTAGACCTGCAAAACTCTAAGGGGCAGAAAACGCTAGTGGGAGTTGTGTACAGGCCACCTAACAGTGGTAGTGGAGTTGGGGATGGCATCAAACAGGAAATTAGAAATGCGTGCAACAAGGATAAAACAGTTATAATGGGTGACCTCAATCTACATATAGATTGGGTGAATCAAATGGGCAGGCTGAGGAAGAGGATTTCTTGGAATGTATGCGGCATAGTTTTCTAAACCAACACAACCATATAACCATATAACCATATAACAATTACAGCACGGAAACAGGCCCTCTCAGCCCTTCCAGTCCGTGCCGACCATTTGTTTTCCCCTAGTCCCATCTACCTGCACTCAGACCATACCCCTCCATTCCCTTCACGTCCATATACCTATCCACTTTACTTTTAAATGTTAAAATCGATCCTGCCTCCACCACTTCTGCTGGAAGCGCATTCAACACAGCCACCACCCTCTGAGTAAAGAAGTTCCCCCTCACGTTATCCCCTAAACTTCTGTCCCTTAATTCTCATGTCATGCCCACTTGTTTGAATCTTCCCTACCCTCAATGGGAAAAACGTATCCACGTCAACTCTATCTATCCCTTTCATCATTTTAAAGACCTCAATCAAGTCCCCCCCTTAACCTTCTGCGCTCCAAAGAATAAAGACCTAACGTTCAACCTTTCTCTGTAACATAGTTGCTGGAACACTGGCAACATTCTAGTAAATCTCCTCTGTACTCTCTCTATTTTATTGACATCCTTCCTATAATTAGGCGACCAAAATTGTACACCATACTCCAGAATTGGTCTTACCAATGCCTTGTACAATTTTAACATTACTTCCCTACTCCTATATTCAATGCTCTGATTTATAAAGGCCAGCACACCAAAGGCTTTCTTTACCATCCTATCTACATGCGATTCCACCTTCAGGGAACTATGCACAGTTATTCCTAGATCCCTCTGTTCCACAGCATTCCTCAATTCCCTACCATTTACCATGTACTTCCTATTTTGATTTGTCCTGCCAAGATGTAGCACTTCACACTTAACAGCATTAAACTCCATCTGCCATCTTTCAGCCCACTTTTCCAAATGGCCCAAATCTCTCTGTAGACTTTGAAAATCTACTTCATTATCCATGTAGAGGAACCAACGAGAGAGCAGGCTATTCTAGACTGGGTATTGAGTAATGAGGAAGGGTTAGTTAGCAGTCTTGTTGTGTGTGGCCCCTTGGGCAAGAGTGCCATAATATGGTTGAGTTCTTCATTAGGATGGAGAGTGACATAATTGTCAGATACAAGGGTTCTGAACTTAAACAAAGGTAACTTTGAAGGTATGAGACGTGAATTGGCCAAGATAGACTGGCAAGTGATTCTTAAAGGGTTGATAGTGGATGTGCAATGGAAGGTATTTAAAGACTGCATGGATGAACTACAACAATTGTTCATCCCAGTTTGGCAAAAGAATAAATCAGGGAAGGTAGTGCATCCATGGATAACAAGGGAAATCAGGGATAGTATAAAAACAAAAGATGAAGCATACAAATTAGCCAGAGTCCAGCAGAGGTGGACAAAGGGCTTAATTAGGAAAGGGAAAATAGATTATGAAAGAAAACTGGTAGGGAACATAAAAACTGACTGCAAATGTTTTTATAGATATGTGAAGAGAAAGAGATTAGTTAAAACAAATGTAGGTCCCTTGCAGTCAGAAACAGGTGAATTGATCATGGGGAACATGGACATGGCAGACCAATTGAATAACTACTTTGGTTCTGTCTTCACTAAGGAAGACATAAATAAACTGTCGGAAATAGCACGGGACCAGGGTTCAAATCAGGTGGAGGAACTGAGTGAAATCCAGTTTAGCCGGGAAGTGGTTTTGGGTTAATTGAATGGATTAAAGGCCAATAAATCCCCAGGGCCAGGTAGTCTGCATCACAGAATACTCAAGGAAGCAGCCACAGAAATAGTGGATGCATTAGTGATAATTTTTCAAAACTCCTTAGATTCTGGAGTAGTTCCTGAGGATTGGAGGGTAGCTAATGTAACCCCACTTTTTAAAAAAGGAGGGAGAGAGAAAACGGGGAATTACAGACCAGTAATTACAGACTAGTCTAACATCGGTAGTGGGGAAACTGCTAAAGTCAGTTATTAAAAACGGGATAGCAGTACATTTGGAAAGTGGTGAAATCATTGGACAAAGTCAGCATGGATTTACGAAAGGTAAATCATGTCTGACGAATCTTATAGAATTTTTCGAGGATGTAACTAGCAGAGTGGATAAGAGCGAACCAGTGGATGTGTTATATCTAGACTTTCAGAAGGCTTTCGACAAGGTCCCACATAAGAGATTAGTATACAAACTTAAAGCACATGGTATTGGGGGTTCAGTATTGATGTGGATAGAGAACTGGCTGGCAGACAGGAAGCAGAGGGTAGGAGTAAACGGGTCCTTTTCAGAATGGCAGACAGTGAGTAGTGGGGTACCGCAAGGCTCAGTGCATGTACCCCAGCTATTTACAATATATATTAAGGATTTGGACGAGGGAATTGAATGCAACATCTCCAAGTTTTCGGATGACACTAAGCTGGGGGGCAGTGTTAGGTGTGAGGAGGATGCTAGGAGGCTGCAAGGTGACTTGTATAGGCGGATGAGTGGGAAAATGCATGGCAGATGCAGTATAATGTGGATAAATGTGAGGTTATCCACTTTGGTGGCAAAAACAGGAAAGTAGACTATTATCTGAATGGTGGCAAATTAGGAAAAGGGGAGATGCAACAAGACCTGGGTGCCATGGTACACCAATCATTGAAAGTAGGCATGCAGGTGCAGCAGGCAGTGAAGAAAGCAAATGGTACGTTAGCATTCATAGCGAAAGGATGTGAGTAACCATATAACCATATAACAATTAGAGCACGGAAACAGGCCCTCTCGGCCCTTCCAGTCCGTGCCGACCATTTGTTTTCCCCTAGTCCCATCTATCTGCACTCAGACCATACCCCTCCATTCCCTTCACGTCCATATACCTATCCACTTTACTTTTAAATGTTAAAATCGATCCTGCCTCCACCACTTCTGCTGGAAGCTCATTCCACACAGCCACCACCCTCTGAGTAAAGAAGTTCCCCCTCACGTTACCCCTAAACTTCTGTCCCTTAATTCTCATGTCATGCCCTCTTGTTTGAATCTTCCCTACCCTCAATGGGAAAAGCTTAAACGTATAGGAGCAGGGAGGTTCTACTGCAGTTGTACAGGGTTTTGGTGCGACCGCACCTGGAGTATTGCGTACAGTTTTGGTCTCCAAATCAGAGAAAATACATTCTTGCCATAGAGGGGATACAGAGAAGGTTCACCAGACTGATTTCTGGGATATCAGGACTTTCATATGAGGAAAGACTGGATAGACTTGGCTTGTACTCGCTAGAATTTAGAAGACTGAGGGGGGATCTTATAGAAACTTACAAAATTCTTAATGGGTTGGATAGGTTAGATGCAGGAAGATTGTTCCCGATGTTGGGGAGGTCCAGAACAAGGGGTCACAGTCTAAGGATAAGGGGAAATTCCTTTAGGACCAAGATGAGGAAAACATTTTTCACACAGTGGTGAGTCTCTGGAATTCTCTGCCACAGAAGGTAATTGAGGCCAGTTAATTGGCTATATTTAAGAGGGAGTTAGATGTGGCCCTTGTGGCTAAAGGGATCATGGGGTATGGAGAGAAGGCAGGTACAGGATACTGAGTTGGATGATCAACCATGATCATATTGAATGGCGGTGCAGGCTCGAAAGGCCGAATGGCCTACTCCTGCACCTATTTCTATGTTTCTATGTTTCTATGACCTGTTTCCTGCATCTGTGAGGGGTCACCTTGGGTCAGGTTTGGGAGCAGACTGATGAGGACAATCCCCAACTATCCCACTCCACTTTAGACGAGAGATCAGATTCTTGTGATTGAATTGGAATTTGAACTCGATATGCAGCCCATTGTGTGGTATAATGATTGTCTCCGACACACAGCACAGTAGAATGGAGTCAAGGAAAGCTGTAGTGACTGGAGGATTGGTCATTGGAGATACAAATGGGAGATTCTGTTGCCATGTGCAAAAATCTAGGATGGGATGTTGCTTTCACGATACCAGCATCAAGGGGCTGCAGGATATTCTCAAGGGGGAGTAGGAGCAGTCTGAGGCTGTTGCACACATGGTACCAACAACATAGGTAGAAAAAGAGATAAGCTTCTGCAGAGTGAATATGGGGAGTTTGGCAAAAGTTTGAAAAACAGGATCTCAAGGATTGTGATTTGTGGATTACTCCAGGTGCCATGTGTTAATGAGAGTAGGTAGATGAATGTATGTGAAGAGCTGGTGCAGGAGGGAGAGATTCTGGTTCTTGGAACATTGGGAATTTTCTCTGGTGCAATGTTGACCAGTACAGGGTGGATAGGTTGCATCTGAACTGCAGCGGGACTAATAACGTGGAGATTTATTGGGCTACTCAGGTGGGTTTAAACTAGTCAGGCAGGGGATTGGACTCAAACTAGTTGTGAGGCAAACGAGAAAATTGATGCGTATATAGAAGTAAAAGCAAGGGAAGAGAATCTTGCACCATCTTGATTCAGAAATACATCATTATTGCATCGCATTACTGGGTCTTAATCATGCTTCTTCCTTCCCAACAGACCTGTGGGAGTGCTTCCAATAGAAAAGTTCCAGCAATTCAAAGTTCCTCAGCACCTCTTTCTCATGGGCATTAAAGGATAAATAAATGATTTCACCATTTGATTGTTCAAATATTTATTCAAGTCAATTTAGTCATGCCTTTTGGATCCCCCTATTCCTTAAGACCAAGTCAAACCTAAATCCAACAACAGCCTAAAAGCCTGTCCCACTTGCCGATTTTTTTGCCGACTGCCAGCATCATTGACTGACGTATCAGGGTTGCCGAAAGATTTTGAACATTTCAAAATCAAGCAGTGACAAAAAAAATATTGCGATGCTTAAGGAAACACCTCGCGTCAATATGTCATCACGCCGCGTCACGCCCCATCACTCCACGACTTTTTGGTGACCTGATACGTCAGTCAATTATGCCGACAGTCACCGTAAAATTCACCAAGTGGGACAGACCCTTAACTGACCATGAAACTTCAGATTCCAAATGCCTGATTAGTCCGTCATTTTATAAATGTCAGCTGTTCAGTTATTGTTTATTCCCTGGCATTCCAATGTCAATGGACACAGTTGATTATAATCCCTGAACTGTCATCGACTGGTTCCGTTTCCATAGATCAGCTCCAACCTGCATCACCTTCAACATGAGCGGTGACATGGAGGAGACAACATTGATGAGCAGTACTCAGTTTCTATGATGTTGGGGATGTTGATGTCCATCGGTTTGACTGGTATTGCTGAAATTGAAAGAATCATGAGGAGCTTTTATGTTGAATAAAGTATCTGAACAAATGGCATGGATAGCTATAAACAGTGACACCCTCATGTGTAGATAGAGCTATAGGCTCAGTTTTTTTTCTTGGTAATAGATTGAGTAACATTCAGAAGAAATATGAAAGAAAGAAAGTAACATTCACGTAAAGAAATATGAAAGAGCTTCATCCGCATCATACTACAGTATATGCTAACACTTAGATTTAGGTTTTGGGTTATTATTGTCACATGCGCCAAGGTACATTTAAAAACTTTGTTTTGCATGCTGTTCAGTCAAATCGGATTATATTACACACAATTTACAATCAAGCCAGATGCTAGTGCAATAGGTAGAGTGAAGCGTTGAGCTCAACAGTTCCAGAGACAAAGTCCAATGTTCGCAATGAGGTAGAGGACAACCTGTTGAATTTTCAAAATAGTATTTGGGAAAGTTTCAAAAAGGTCTTTTTATGTCAGACTATAAGCCCATAAAACCGTAAGATATAGGACCAGAATTCACCCGTTGAGTCTGCTCCGCTATTTGACCATCTGATCTGTTTTTCCTCTCAACTGTGTTTTCCTGCCTTGCGTTTACTAGTCAAGAACCTGTCAATCTCTGTTTTATAAATACCCAATGAGTTGGCCTCCACTGCAAGGTACATCCTATTATTCTGAGCCTGTGCCCTCTGGTCCTAGACTCTCCCACTACTGGAAGCTAAGATTAATATCTTCCAACAGCTGACAATTTTCTGTCATTACAATGTTAAAATGTCAACTAAAAGTTATGGAATAGCTTTTATTGATGAGGGAATAATTATCAAACACCTTTGTCAAATACTTATGTTTAAGTCTTGTTTGATTTATTAAACCATTTACTTACAATTGTTTCCATTGACAAGATGAAGATTTTGTAATATATTATCTGAGTCCATGATCTGTGTGGACACCAACACACTTTGTGTGAACAACAAGTTCATAAAATCAGTATTATTCTTGAAAAAGCAGAAAGACAAAGGAGCTGGGATTCTTGATTGGATCCTTCTGGAATGACCTCACATGAACACAACATGTGATCTGAAGATTAGGCAATCTGATCTCATGGTTCCTCACCATCTACAACGCCTGATCAAGTATTGTAATACCACTAGATAAAGACACATTAATGTATACTTCTTCTTTCCAGTTCTTGTTCTTTGAAATTGTTGTCAAGTAATTTACCAAGGTGCCTCTATGGAGTATCTATTCTTTCTGTGAGCCTATATGGATGGGTCGATTTTGTGAGCTGAGGAAGAATTTCATTTCTGACTGTCCTCATGTAAAATGCCTATATACCCCTTTCATTGTTTACTAACTCAGGGCCAGGTGTCATATCTCACTGTAATTTGACTGCAGTCATTTCAGTACAAACTGCAGGGGATTGACCTAGAAAGTCACTAAATTTCATGGGTTACACAAAAAGCTGGAGAAACTCAGCGGGTGCAGCAGCATCTAAGGAGCGAAGGAGATAGGCGACGTTTCGGGTCGAGACCCTTCTTCAGACTGGTCAGGGATCAGGGAAACGAGAGATATAGACGGTGATGTGGAGAGATAATTCTAAGGAGTGAAGGAGATAGGCGACGTTTCGGGTCGAGACCCTAAAGGAGCGAAGGAGATAGGCGACGTAAAGGCGAAGGAGATAGGCGTCTATATCTCTCGTTTCCCTGATCCCTGACCAGTCTGAAGAAGGGTCTCGACCCGAAACGTCGCCTATCTCCTTCGCTCCTTAGATGCTGCTGCACCCGCTGAGTTTCTCCAGCTTTTTGTGTAACCCTTGATTCTCCAGCATCTGCAGTTTCTTTGTTATCACTAAATTTCATGATGTAATGAAATGACACATCAAAAATGTAATAAATACATTCATATTACTGTATAGAATTAAACTATACTGAAATTTCCCACTGGTAAGTATTTTTTGCCAAATGCATGATACTACAACATTGATATATTTAAAAACAGAACAGTAACATTGTTTCAGAGCCTTTGCATATGATTACATCTAAAGACTGGTATATACAGAGTTGCAATTAATTTTACTGACTGACTCAGGTTTGAGAGGGTGCTGTTGACCAGTAGTAATGTAACATGTTTTCCTACCAACCATCACTAGGAATAGAGCCATTCTAATAGTAAGATTAAACGAGAACTTACCAGTTCGAAATTTGATCGTTATTTTATGAGGAGTAACGATGAGGGATTACGTGAAGAAGGCCCGCCTGGCGCTGGAACGGCATACTTCAAAGCAGCGGCATGAAAAACACAGAACACAAAATAGCCGGAGTAAGATAGTAAGGCTCATCATAGATTTAGAACTACCAGATGATCATTCATTTTATGAGGGTGGGGAGTGGAGGGCACGTAATCCCTCATCGTTACTCCTCATAAAATAACGATCAAACTTCGAACTGGTAAGTTCTCGTTTAATCTTACTATTTTACTTCGGAGTCACGTGAGCGACTACGTGAAGAGTTTGAAGCTTTCTGTGTTTTTCGTGTCGTAGAATTTATTCCATACGACAGTACGGCTCATTTAACACAATAACGAGCGAATAACACATTTTCCCCAAACATTGCCTCAAGTTATGTAATAAATTATTTCACATTATAAAAAATGAAAGTAATGCCCTTTCCATTGAAAGGCAAGTTTATCACAAATACCAATTGATGTATATATTTTTATGGCATGACAAAGCAACAATTATAGAGAACCGAACATTGCGTGTCTAAATCTGACACCATGACTGGTTCCTTTTTACTTTAACAGTAATCTACAGCCTCCTGCGGCCTTGCATCTTTGCTCGAGTGGCTCATCCCGTGCCATTCCTGTGAATGTATTTTCCTCATTAACAGAGTGTTTTTCCACCTTTCAGTGTCTAGTTCCTACTGAATGTATCCAATTTCTAACCATCTAGAAATACATTCCTCTATAACCATCAGTTTTTACTGAACCCAATGTGGTTTTTGTGTGTAATAAGCAGTCTCATTGCCACAGAGACTCTTACCTACTGCAACATTTTCATCAATGTTCACACACACACACACACAACTTAAAGACGGCAGGATATGCTTATAGGTTTACCTTGTTTCAGGTCTTCTTGGTGTGCTTTGTTTGGTAGATTCATAAACATATATGATAATGCAATCTGTATCCACATGCAATTATAACATAACATTTGCAATGTTTGCACTCTTATATTGATATTAAAGTTATCAGCATTATTATTTTCAATGTTTAAGTTTTTTGAATCATAGATAGAGTTAGAGTCCATTTCTTAAGGCAATTCAAGATTATTTATCTCCTGCCTTTATATTTTTTATAATTTTGGACAGATTATATATACATATACACATATATATATCATATATATATATATATATATACACACACACATATATATATATATATATTTATTAACATTTACATATATATCCCTTTCCATATCGGGATATTATGAATGCATCTGATTTGGCTTCTTGGTTAATATATTGTCCGTTTATAAGACGGTAACACTCTGAGCCCTATTATTGGCTCTATCAATTAGATACTTAGAAAATGCAATCCACAAGGAATTCACATATATCTAATATGATAAAATAACTTTACTGTATATACAGACCTCCAATTTCTTATAACAAAATATTGTTTTTTAGACATTTCTGCAAATTGCAGGTATAACACTTCTTTATACATAATTATTTTATTGATATGTTGTTATATTGGTTAACATTCATAGACTTCTTTGACCATCAGCTGTTGTGATGGTCTGGTCAACCTGCAAATAGTCAAATTCATATTTTCATGTCATGGATGTTTTTGTACAACAATAAATTACTGCAGGGTTTCTCAAACCTGGAGATCCCAGTGGGTGCAGCAGCATCCAAACAGCGAAGGGAGACAGGCAATGACCTAGGTCGAGACCCCTTTTTTGACTTCAATAAATTGCTGCCACTATGAATCATCACTAGCAGTTCAAAATCACACAATATTTATGAAACCATAAAGGACCCGTATTAGGCCACCAAAAATGCCTCTGGCAGTGTCCCGCTACATTTTCATCAGACACTGCCCTATTAAACAAAAATGAGGAACACAAAGAAATCTTTTCCTCATGTAATTGGGAGAGAAAAGCATCCACCTTCGCTGTTCTTGGTTTACCCACAAGAAATATTCGAAAGATCGGTGATTTAATCTGTATGCAATCAGATTAATCGTAAGTAATCCATATTAATGACAATATGTTTTTTCTCCCAAATTTGTTGTCTTCCGATACCATTGTCTCTTCCTTAGAGATAAACAGGTGGACTAAACTTTAAAATATGCCACATCTGTTTACTTAGATAATCCCATGATTGTTATTTGACTTATCTTGTGACCCACAAGAAACATTTGAAAGATCAGTGATTTAATCTGTATACAACCAGATTAATCGTAAGTAATGCAAAATAATTACAATATGTTTTTCTCCCAAATTTGTTGTCTCCGATACCATTGTTAACATATGCCACAGCCGTGGTATTGTTCATCTTGATACGACATGGACAGTTCCATAATAAAACAATCGATCTTTAATCCATAACTCCTTATACTTCAACAATTAATACGAATGTTTGGAAAATTTCTTAGGACAAACCATTTATGTTCACCTGGTATTATTGTCTGCAGTCCGAACAAGAGACATATCAATTATTGTTATAAGAATAGATAATATTCTTATCTTTACCCAAACATTCACAGAAGCTGTACATCATCTGTAACACTTGCTTCAGTTTGCAACAGCTGTTAATCTTATAGTTGAAGCAGCTTATGAACCTTTTTTACATTACTTTAATAATGATAACATATCATTTGATATTTTGCATAAGCCTCTTCACAAGGCATACATATTTTTATAAGCTTCTGTATTCCTTCTTTTGGAACTTTATTTACTTTTTTACCTAACCTAATGGAGGGACAAAGTATGTCAACAACAATTAGACATATTTGTATCATGGAACAATTTTTCCCTCTCTTATGGTGCTTGAATTACTTCTAAACTCAGAATAGTAATTTATGAATATTTTATTAATGCCTAAGCATATGCTTTATGTAATGGGTCAGGTCCTTACCATCCACCAGGATTGTAATTGCAGACACTAATTTGCAGCTGCTCTTATCTCTTCCAATTTAAATGTAATCGAGATAACCCATGACCATGACCTCATTAGTGCAAGTGCTGATCTTTTATCAGTATAATTGTTCCTTCAGTGTTCGGTTTAACAGCCTTGAACTGATTTGATTGTTTGGACAATGTTTTAACTTGCACAGCTTGACCCACTTTAATTAATTTCAAGCACCTGTAATATTGATTAACACTTTGTTAATCACAACAGTTTTTCCATGTTCTAGATGTTTCCATTTTCTTACACTGTGAAAGTGTAAATATAATGATGTTTTGTATGGTTTATACCATGAAATCTTTACACTGAGGTAATTTTATAATATACATGTACGTACCCCTTCTTATTAAAATTACTTTTGAGTGCAAACCTGAAATCAATTTTTAAAGTTTTCTTATACAGGTGAACCAATCCTTCCTTAGTTATATTAAATTAACAATCATAATACACCTGTAATCCCCCATAATTGGAAATTTCATGAACTTATTTTGTAACCAGATGTTTGCACCTCTTCAATGTACTTCAAGCCTTCTTTTTCCTAATTATATAGGTTTGGATAAGGCTATGTTTGGATTATACCACTTCTGCCTTTGTTTTGATCCATTATCAAATCTTTCATTGGATCATAGTTTTTTCCCCGCAAGTTAAAAGATCTTTGCCTTTGTTTTGATCCATTATCAATTTTTCATTGGATCATAGTTTTTCTCCCCAAACTTTAAAGATCAGTAGTCTATTATTTTGTAATTAATATCTTTGATTTATCATAAGGCAGGTTTATTCCATAATAATCAGGAGTTTAATATATCCTGATTTGTATTGATCTGCGACCGATAGTGCAGATTTGGTAAATTATATATATTTCTTCCCATTGAGCTCCACAACTGATGGCAATTTATTTTATTTTGAAAGTATTACTTATTTGCACCATTTTTAAATACTTTGAAATTGTATTTCTTATATCTCATATAATTTGAGACATGGATATTATAAACGGATTTACCGTTGATATTTTAATAAAACATAAAAGTTTTATTGTATTCTTGAAGTCGGTGAGATACCATATAATTAATGTTGGCGGCTAGGTTTTCTTCCATAGCCTCACCACTTCCTTTAGATATGGCAAAATCTTTTGCTATTTCAGGCACATCTGGCCTCTCTTTTTTATTTGTGGTGTGCATTCATAATTCACATCACCACTTGCAGGGTCTGTCTTTTGCAGCCCTGATCCACTTGGAATTGTATCCAAAGAGACTTCCTCCACCCTAATCCAGGGTCCAGAGTTTCAAATTCTCAATTTGGCACATAGCCATATTTTGTATATTCAAACCCCTCAGGGTCTTTTTTGGGGAACTGTTTGGGTACTGTGACCCTTGTCTCTTTTTGGAGTACTTTCTCCATATCGCGAAATTTATTAACTTTTTAAATTACAGCCTTTCTGACTTTTTTAAGTTTCCTGCCAAAAGATTGTGGAGCATTTTAACATCTCTACCGTATTTTTAACGGTACCAGTATCGGAACCGGCCCCGTAATTAATCTCTCGTCCCGATCGCTGGGTATTCCCCTGGGACGTTCTTTTCAAAACTCCGTTGTTTTTAACAGAGTATTTCTGTTAAATTTAAACTTTTACTTTGTTTATTAAAACTTTTTAAAACCCTGGTTCAATCCACCAGGCACGGAGTTTTGCAGACTTCCTAAAAAAAAAATTTTCAACTGCACTTACCTGCCGGTTCCGTACCTACCGCTGTCGAGGAGCTGTCTGTGCAGCTCCTGCTTCTGCCGTCAGCGTCGACGTAATGCCGTTCCAGCGCCAGGCGGGCCTTCTTCACGTAGTCACTCACGTGACTCCGAAGTAAAATCCACATTGCTCAACAATTGCATTCTTTAACATCAAACTCCGGAGGTTGATTTGATGACCCAATGGCTGACTTTGTGCCCCTTGGTGTCCAAAACTCGGTCATCAATTTACCCGATGCCTGCTATAAAGATTTGCCACACCAACAAAGAACACTGGAAACAATTAAAATTATTAATTCCTTAAACATATTGACAACTTTGCATACAGTGATTGGCTCTGAAAAAAATGTGAAATGATCTCCGCCTATTTATTTTGCTATTTACTTAAATCATTCGTTTGACGATAATTGACAACTTCACTCAACACATTACATGGATATCACCGTGAGAAATGGAAAAATATGCCGTGAAAACATGATCGCAGATCACAAACTTTATCTAATTTTTCAGAAGATTTCACTTCCTTTCCAGGAGTAAAACAATTGCTGAAATAAACATTTATGTGATATGAAATCACCAGCACAATATTAAACATAGAAACATAGAAAATAGGCGCAGGAGTAGGCCATTCGGCCCTTCGAGCCTGCACCGCCATTCAATATGATCATGGCTGATCATCCAACTCAGTATCCAGTACCTGCCTTCTCTCCATACCCCCTGATCCCTTTAGGCACAAGGGCCACATCTAACCCCTTCTTAAATATAGCCAATGAAGTGGCCTCAACTACCTTCTGTGGCAGAGAATTACAGAGATTCACCACTCTCTGTGTGAAAAATGTTTTTCTCATCTCGGTCCTAAAAGATTTCCTCCTTATCCTTAAACTGTGACCTCTTGTTCTGGACTTCCCCAAAATCGGGAACAATCTTCCTGTATCTAGCCTGTCCAACCCCTTAAGAATTTTGTAAGTTTCTATAAGATCCCCCCTCAATCTTCTAAATTCTAGCGAGTACAAGCCGAGTCCATCCAGTCTTTCTTCATATGAAAGTCCTGACATCCCAGGAATCAGTCTGGTGAACCTTCTCTGTACTCCATCTATGGCAAGAATGTATTTCCTCAGATTTGGAGATCAAAACTGTACGCAATACTCCAGGTGTGGTCACACCAAGAACCTGTACAAATGCAGTAGAACCTCCCTGCTCCTAAACTCAAATCCTTTTGCTATGAATGCTGACATTCCATTCGCTTTCTTCACTGCCTGCTGCACCTGCATGCCTACTTTCAATGACTGGTGTACCATGACACCCAGGTCTCGTTGCATCTCCCCTTTTCCTAATCGGCCACCATTCAGATAATACTAGGCAAAAATGACTAGGCAACAAGCAATGCACTGCACGTGCACTATATTTTACCCCTATCCCACTTAGGAAACCTGAACGGAAACCTCTGGAGACTTTGCACCCCACCCAAGGTTTCCCTGCGGTTCCCGAAGGTTTTTGTCACTCTCCCTTATGGTCGAAAGTGGTTTCCGTTTTAAAAATCGGTAATTTTTTAGTCGAAGCCGGTTGCGATGCTAGTTGAAGGTGGTTGCCAGAGGACAAAAACCTCCGGGAATCTGCGGGAACCGAACGGAAACCTTGGGTGGGGCCCAAAGTCACCAGAGGTTTCCGTTCAGGTTTCCTACGTGGGACGGGCATAATTCATACTACTCCTTTGCTCAAGTCGACTGAAACTGCACGATTCATTAGTCGGCAAATGACACTGGTCTAAATGGGCATTTTGGTCAACATTGACAAGGTGGGCTGAAGAACCTATTTCGGTGCAGTATGATGCTATTCATCTAGTACACTCCATTCTGCCTCACATCCCTTATTATCAGCCCCTTAGCTCCATTCATAAGTATTTAACCGAGTCAGAGATATCAAAGATTCTGTCCTTTCCTAGAGGGTCCTTCAGCACTTCTAGGCAGAGCCTGAACTGCAGAAAGGAGAGGTCACTTCAGTGCGGCAGAGGTTGGAAGTTTAAGCTCACAAGATCCCAACTAGATGGCTTGGAACCCAGTTGATTGATGGGTAAGAGATCAAAAGTTGATCAGCGAGAGATCAGATTAGTAGTTTGATAATCCCCGAGGCTGTTGATAATTCAGCCACATCCTGACCAGAAACAAAGGTACATTTCACAAGTTTAACCGTCAGTAACTCCCAACAAATGAGGGTCAGTAACCCAGTAACTCACTTGAAGGGAATGCAGGATTAATCATTTAGATTGATCTGAGGTGATTAATGTACTCATGGGGCAAGAGTGAGGAACAGTTTAGTTTAAGAAATATATAGCATGGAATGACCAGCACAAATTATCCATTTGGCCCTGCAAATCTATGCTGGTGTTTATGTTCCACAAACACCGCCACAAATCCAACTTCATCTCACTTGTTATTTAGTTTAGTTTAGATTCGGATACAGTGCAGAAACAGGCCCTTCAGCCCACCGGGGCCACGCTGACCAGCGATCCCTGCACATTAACACTATCCTACATGCACTATGGATAATTTTTACATTTACCAAGTCAAGTAACCTACAAACCTTTATATATTTTCCCAGTTATATTTCCCTTTTGTGTAAAAGGTATCTAATATTTATGATCATTCGGGGCATCAAATATTCCCAGATATATATTAATAAAGACAGGGAAGGAAGAAAAGGTTTGTCACACATTGATTAAGCAAGACAAGTGCTAAAGAGAAATGATCTTCTTGAAGAAACATGGACAGAATCTATTTGATTAAAGAACTAAGAAGGGTATTATCATATTGCTGGGGGTATTCTATCGGCCACTAAACAATAAGAGGGAATTAGAGTATCAAATATCCAGGGAAATTATATGTACCTGTATTGCAAGAACCAGAAAGTGGTGAAACCGTGGGACTTCAAACACCCAACAATGGATGATGATGTTGGTGTGATAGATATAGATGTGGAGGATTTTCTGCAATGTCCTTAATCAGAATGCTTTCAGTCTAAAAATGAAAGTGATATTGCTGGTCAAAGGAAATGAATATCAATAGGGAAACACTTGCAGAACAATGAATGTAAAGGGCCTGTCCCACTTTGGCGACTCTATAGGCGACTGCCAGGGACTAGTTTTAATGGAATTCACCTACGACACCTGGCGACAACCTACGACAGCACCTATGTCAACCTACGACAGCAGAAATTGTCGCCACTGTCGCTGAAATATTTTCAAAATGTTGAAACATTTGCGGTAATCGCCCAAAAAATCACCTAAGTGGCACAGGTCCATAAGGTTACGATAATGGTGGTAGAGGGCAAGGGGCTATCAAAAGTAGAACTTCTTACCTGACAAGAGAATAAGAGGACATCTAAGGAACCAACAACTGGAAAATAAACTACAAATGAAAAATTAGTGACATTTGAAAAGATGTTCCATGAAAAGTTTAGGTGCTTTTCCAAAAGAGGGAAAGGCAGGCTAACCAAAACCACAGTTCTTTAAATAATGTACGACATGGATAAATTGATGAAAGAACAGCAGCAGTTGTTATTTGCACTCATGATCTGCATATATATATATATATATATAACCATATAACCATATAACCATATAACAATTACAGCACGGAAACAGGCCCTCTCGGCCCTTCCAGTCCGTGCCGACCATTTGTTTTCCCCTAGTCCCATCTACCTGCACTCAGACCATACCCCTCCATTCCCTTCACGTCCATATACCTATCCACTTTACTCTTAAATGTTAAAATCGATCCTGCCTCCACCACTTCTGCTGGAAGCTGATTCCACACAGCCACCACCCTCTGAGTAAAGAAGTTCCCCCTCACGTTACCCCGAAACCTCTGTCCCTTAATTCTCATGTCATGCCCTCTTGTTTGAAACTTCCCTACCCTCAATGGGAACAACGTATCCACGTCAACTCTGTCTATCCCTTTCATCATTTTAAAGACCTCAATCAAGTCCCCCCTTAACCTTCTGCGCTCCAAAGAATAAAGACCTAACTTGTTCAACCTTTCTCTGTAACATAGTTGCTGGAACCCTGGCAACATTCTAGTAAATCTCCTCTGTACTCTCTCTATTTTGTTGACATCCTTCCTATAACTAGGCGACCAAAATTATACACCATACTCCAGAATTGGTCTTACCAATGCCTTGTGCAATTTTAACATTACTTCCCTACTCCTATATTCAATATATATAATCACAAGATTGGCCATGTATTACTGAGAGCATTGGTAAACATTGCACATTCATTCGGAGCTCTCTCCAATGTGTCAGGAGAATTCTGTTTAGATTCCAAGAGATAGATTGGTTTTCACATATGGACAAGTAGTGAAATATTGCTAATTGGTGTGTGGCCAGAGTCAGGGCGGGATTGGGGGTACTGGGGTTCTGGAGTCTGCGCTGGATGTGCAGCTGAAGCTGGGATCTGGAGAATGGACCAGATGTGTGGCTGGTGCCAGAGTCCAGACTGTGGGCTGGGTGCAGAAATGGGGCCAGTTTTTGCAGGCTGAAACTGGCGAGCTGACACTTACATTGAAATTGTTATATGGAGGGATTGGTTGCTGTATCCCATTGCACCCTTTGTGCCAGTGCCAGCTTAGTGGTATCCCAGTTTATTTTATGTAGGAAGTTTGTGCTTACAACTTAGTCGACAATATGCAAGGCATGATTAGTAAGTTTTTAGATGGCACTTACAGTAAGTAGGTGGTTTCGTAAACAGTGAGGAAGGTTGGTCAAAAATTACAGCAGGATCTGTAATTACTGGCGTTTAATGCAGAGAAGAACGAGGTGTTGCATTTTGGGAAGTCAAACCAGGGCATGAACTGCAGAGTCAAGACAGCCATGGGGAGTGATATAGAGCAGAGGAATCTAGAAGTACAAGTACATGGTTCCCTGAAAGTGGCATTGCAGGTAGATAACAGGGATAGTCAGCATGGTTAAGGGATAGTCAGCATGGTTAAGGGATAGTCAGCATGGGTTTGTAAGTGGGAGGTCGTGTCTTACAAATCTGATTGAGTATTTTGAAGACGTGACCAAAAAGGTGGATGAGGGCAGAGCTGTAGATGTTGTATACATAGATTTCTGTAAGGCATTTGACAAGGTTCCGCATGGTAGGCTGCTCTGGAAGGTTAGATCCCATGGCTTTCTTTTTTTTAATTTTTGTTTTTATTTTTGTTTATTTATTTTTTAATATCTTTATTTATTAGAGGGACCGTAAGTTACATCAGTGTACATCCCATATATAGTATTACAATCATTGTACCCCTTAATTTTTTAAGGATTTAGAAAAGAAAGAAAAGAGAAAGAAATATCAACAGAGAAAGTAGAAGAGTGAAAAAGAGTTGTGAAAGTGAAAAAGCGTGGCAGAGGGAAAGGGAACCCTTGGGCGAAGAGTTAGAGAAAGGAGATTAAGAGATAGACCCTGAAGAGGAGAAAAAAAATGGGAAAGAAAGAGAAGGAAAAAAGAAAAGCCAGTTACTTTATTATAAACATCTCGCAAAAGGAGTCTACTGACTCGACAGTTTTTCTTCTCCCTTTACTAAGACCCGACACCGGTACTTTTTTGAGGTATTCTTGCACCTTATCCTTGTAGTAGATTTATAAATGCAGACCACGTCTTATAGAAACAGTCTGATTTTCCTGCCAGTCGGAGTCTCATATCTTCCAAATGTAGTGTTTCAAACATAGCTGAAATCCGCATATTAACTGTTGGTATAGGAGCATTTTTCCAGAATTTTATGGTTAGCTTTTTTCCAGTTATTAAGCCGTATTCAAATAGAGTCTTTTGAAACACATTTAATTCAGGGCTTTGTTCCAAAGATAATCCAATCTGCTTTTGAAGTCAGTTTTATTTTAAATACTTTTGTGAAAATTTTTGTACAAAAGACAAATGAGTGCACTATATTAGCTTCTTAACATTGACATTTATCACATATTGGTGAGACATTGGGAAAAAGTTTACTTATTTTAGTTTTTGAGTAGTATAATCTGTGTAAGATTTTAAATTGTATTAAGGTGTGTCTTATGTTAATTGAACATTTATGTACATTTAATAAATATTCTTCCCACCTTTCTTTGGGAATTTTTATACTTAATTATTTTTCCCAGTCTCTCCTGATACCTTCTGTTGTTGGTATTTCTGTGTTTAGAATAATATTATATATATATGATATTAGGTTTGCTGATTCTGCACTTCATTACTTCTTCCAGTAAGTCTGGAGGCATATTGTGATAGTCTTGTGTGTATTTTTTCAGATAGTCATAGATTTGGAAATATTTAAAATACTGCTTGTTTCCCAAGTTGTATTTTAGTTGTAGTTGTTTAAATGATAATAGTTTTCCCATTTCATACAAATCTCCGAAGATTTTAATTCCAGCTCTTTCCCACTGTATAAATCATCTATAGTTGAAGGTTTAAATGAAGGGTTTTTACCGATAGGAGATAAGAGAGATACATTTCTTAATTTTAAATTGTGTTTTATTTGTTTCCAAATTCTAATTGTACTGTGAATAATTGTTTTTTTGTTGTAATTTGTATTATTCGTCGTCATTGGTGAAAGAAGGATTGCTCCAATATTGTAAGGAGAGCAGTCCTCTTTCTCCATAATAGTCCAATCCAGTTGCTGGGGAGAGTTATTCAGCAATTGGATCATGTTTCTAATATTTACAGACCAGTAGTAATACATAAAGTTGGGGAGTGCTAATCCCTCTACTACTTTGGATTTATTCAGATGAGCTCTTTGTATTCTGTGGGATTTATAATCCCAAATAAAATTTGTGATATCTAAGTCCAGTTTTTTTGAAAAACTTTTTGGGTAAGTATATTGGAATAGATTGGAATAGGTATAAGATTTGTGGTAGAAAAATAATTTTTATGGCATTTATTCGGCCTATTAAGGACATCGGAAGCGTTTTCCAAAATTTAATCAAGTTATATAGTTTCTTAAGTAGAGGGTTATAATTTGCGTCAAACATGTCTTGATATCTTCTAGTAATTTCGATACCCAAGTATTTCAAATTTTCCATAGCTATTTTGAAAGAAAACTGTAAAAGATGTGTAGAGTCTTTTGGTTTTATTGACATGATTTCACTTTTATTCCAATTTATTCTATATCCTGAAAATGATCTGAAGTCCTCTATTAAGTTTAAAATATTTGGTATAGTAATATGAGGTTTTGTGATGTACAATAGTACATCATCAACGTATAATGATATTTTATTGTTAGAATATTTTGTTTTATATCCATGGATATTCAGATGAGTTCTAATTCTTTCCGCTAGGGGTTCAATTATGAGAGCAAATAACAACGGTGATAGTGAGCATCCTTGTCTATTACCCCTTGACAATTGAAATTTCGTAGATAAATTATTGTTAGTTAATATTCTGTCCAAAAAAATAGATTCTTTTTTTTTTTTTTTTAATATTTTTTATTATAGAAACAAAATAATAACAAAGTACATTATTTTACAATGATGAAAATACATGATATTAATGATATATTCGTACTATTAATATTATTTGTATTATTATTGATTATAAATTTTAAGATTATATATTTTATATAATTGAAAATACATGGTACTAGTAATACATTCATAATATTAGTAATATACTCGTACTGTTGATAATATTTGTATTGTCACTGATTTTGAAATGTAGGACCAAATTTTATATAATTAAAAATACGTAATACTAGTAAAACTTTTATGATATTCATTATATTTTCATACTGTTAATAATATTTGTATTATCATTGATTTTAAAATTTTAAATTATATATTTTATATAATTGAAAATACATGATACTAATAATACTTTCATAAAGTTAGTGATATTTATATTCGTACTGATATTAAAAATTTAAGATTATGTGTTTCTATACATTTTTCTATTTTTTTATAAAAGTATGAAAAAATAGAGAGAAAGAGTGTGAAAAGTTTGATGGAGAATGGAATATTAATCATTAATCCGTCCTTGGAGATATATTCATGATTTATTATATATATTTCTTCATCTATTCAAATATTCAGGCCTCAGTCAAGTCCTCGTGCCGAACCATTATGACCCTGTAAATATTTAATATATGGAGACCAAATCCCTCTGAAGAGATCTAACCTGTCCATTAGGACAAGCCTCAATCTCTCCAGATGAAGTGTCTCCGACATTTCTATGTTCCACATTTTGATTGTTGGGGATGTAGGGCCTTTCCAAAATTTTAATATTAATTTTTTCCCAATTATTAAACCATAGTCGATAAAAGTTCTTTGGTTCATTGTTATTAGTTGGTCAGTTTCTAGTATTCCAAGTATTATTAACTTTGGATCAGGAGTCAAAGTTATATTGACAACATTCGAAATTATCTTAAATATTTCATTCCAGTATTTTACAATTTTTATACAGTTAGTGAATGAGTGTGACAAATTTGCTTCTGAGTTTTGACATTTATCACATATAGAGGATATTTTTGGAAACATGTTATGTAATTTAGATTTGGAATAATGCAATCTATGTAGTATTTTTAAACTGTATAAGGGAATGTTTAGCATTTAACGAGCAATGATGTATATGTTGTAAAACTTTCATCCCATATTTCTGGTCTTATAATTTTGCCTAATTCATTTTCCCAGGACTGTCTATGTATTTCTGTTGATGGGACATCACTTTCCAATAAAATATTGTATATATATGATATCATTTTTTCCGTATTTGGATGTTTATTCAAGCATTCATCTAAAATTTCTGTCTTTCTATTTCTAAGTTCTTGTGTATTTGCAGAAACATAATTTCTGATTTGTAAATATCTAAAATATTCTTTATTGTGTAGTCCATAAGTTTGTTGTAACTCTTGAAATGAGAGGAAAGAGTTTTCCTTATAAAGATCACCCATCTTAGAAATTCCTTTATTTTTCCATTGTAAAAAAGCCTTATCCATCATTGAAGGTTTGAACGTAAGATTATTGGCGATGGTAAGACCTAATGGTATAGATTTTAGTTTTAATGTTTTCTTTATTTGTTTCCAGATGCGGATTCCGTTTTCTATTATCGGATTTTCACTATAAATTTTCTTAGCTACGTTAGTGTAAGCAAATATTATAGAGCTAATTTCAAATAGATTCTGATATTATAAACTTCATATGGGATTATAAATCACACAGAATTAAAAAAAAAACACTTGTGTAAATCTAAAGAATCAGGGGGACTGACACTCCCTAACTTATTGTATTATTATTGGGCAGTGAATATTAAAAATATATAATCTACTGGTTGGACAGTTCTGCCCAACAGGTAGATTGGATAAGAATGGAGAAAGAGGATTGTTCCCCTTATAATATTGGAGCGATCCTTCTTTCTCCGATAAAACTGAACAATGTAATATACAAGAAGAATCCAATTATTCATAGTATAATACGAATTTGGAAACAAATAAAATTGACTTTAAAATTAAGAAAATTATCGCTTCTTTCTCCAATAGCTAATAATCCCTCATTCAAACCATCCATTATTGATAAAACGTTTACCCATTGGGAAAGAATAGGAATTAATATGATGGGAGATATGTATGAAATGGGAAAACTTTTATCATTCCAACAATTACAACTAAAATATAATTTGAAAAGTAATCAATATTTCAAATACCTTCAAATTCAAGATTATTTGAAAAAGTATATACAAGGATATCAAACTTTAACCCCAGATCTACTGGAGGAAGGAATGAATAGAAAGGCAAATCAAGCAATTTAATATCTTACTTATATAATATAATTCTAAATATAGAAACACCAACGACAGAAGCAATTAGAAGAGACTGGGAACAAGAGTTATTAATAAAAATTCCGAACGATAGATGGGATAAAAATTTATTATATGTAAACAAATGTTCAATGAATGTAAGACATAACCTAATTCAATTTAAAATTTTACATAGATTATATTATTCGAAAACAAGACTGAATAAAATATTTTCAAATGTTTCCCCCATCTGCGATAAATGTCTAACTCAAAATGCCACTATAGCACATTCCTTTGTCTCTTGTACAAAACTGTATACATTTTGGAATGAAATTTTTGGAATTTTTACAAAACTATTTAACACAAAATTGAACCCCAATACTGAATTGATTATCTTTGGATCAATGGAAGAGGGAAGTAAACTAACTATATTCCAAGAAGCTTTTCTTAATTATGGTCTAATAACAGTGAAAAAACCTATACTTAAATTTTGGAAAAACGCACCTACGCCAACATTCAAAATGTGGATCTCAAACATGTCTGAAACGCTACATCTTGAAGAAATTAGTTTCCTCTTACTAGGCAAAGTAGACCAATTCTTAAAAGATTTGGTCTCCGTTTTATCAACTTTATACAAGCATATGGTGCAACATAACATAACCTTAGAAATTAAATGTTTAGAACTGGGTGACGGATGGGCAAAAATATGAGATAGGTAGATCTCTCCTAATCTCTCTTTTCTTTTTACTTTTTCCTTCTCTTTCAATCTTTTAACTTATCACCTCTGTCCTTTATTTTTTTGTTTGTTTTCTGTTTCTACTCGCTTGTCTATCTATTCCGACACTCTTTATTTCTTTTTTCTCTCACTGTTCTTTTATTATTGAACCAAAAGTATGAAGTTGTACAAGAATGAGAATATGTATTTATGTATTAGGTACTTAAGTACCAGACTACTGTACTTACTTCTAACAAAAATAAACAAACAAAAAAAAAAAATTCTGTCCGTTGGCTTATTATATAGTAATTTAATCCATAGAATGAAATTCTCTCCCAGTTGAAATTCTTGCAATACCCTGACCATATAATCCCATTCGACCTGATCGAATGCTTTCTCTGCATCCAACGATATGATTGATAGTTTTTGATCTCCCGTTTGGTGTGAATGCATTATATTGAGCAGACGTCTCAAATTATTAAATGATTGTCTCTTAGGGATAAAACCCGTTTGATCCGGATGTATTAATTTACTAGCATATTTACTTAGTTTTCTAGCTAGTATTTTTGCTAATATTTTTTGATCTGTATTTAGCAACGCAATAGCTCTATATGATCCAGGTTCTTCCACATCTTTATCTTTCTTAAGTATTAATGTGATCGTGGATTCTTTTTTTTTGTAAGATATTTTTATTAGAAGTAATTACATATTAAGAAGAAATATAAAATCCAATTAAAGCAAAAGAAAATATTAACGTCACATACATTCTTAATATTTTTAAAATTAACAATCAATCTTATTTGTACTTCTATAATTTTCTTTTTAATTTTATAGCAGTAGGAAATAAAAAAGGGAAAAAGAAAGAAAAAAAAAAGAGAGATAAAGAGAGATAATTGAGTGGAGTATTAAACAAGATATTCTTCAATGGAGATATATTTATGATCTATTGTCTATAATTCTTCATCCATTCATACATTCAGGCTTCCGTCATGGCTTCGAACCGGACCATCTTGACCCTTTAAATATTCAATAAATGGAGACCATATTCCTCTGAACTGGTCCAGCCTGTCCATCAGGGCAAGCCTTAATCGTTCCAAGTATAACGTCTCCGACATTTCTGTAATCCACATTTTAGTTGTGGGGGAAGTAGGACCTTTCCAAAATCTTAGTATTAATTTTTACCAATTATTAAACTATAACCAATAAAAAGTATTTGTTGTGTTGTTAATATCTGATTTGTTTCCAGTATTCCCAATATAACTAGTTTTGAGTCTGGAATCAAATTTGCATTAACTACAATTGAGATTATCTTAAAAATTTCTATCCAAAAATTAGTGATTTTTATACATTTTGTGAATGAATGCGTTTAAATTAGCTTCTAATTGTTGACACTTATCGCATATAGCGGACACATTTGAGAAAATTCTATTTAATTTTGGACTTTGAGAGATGTAATCTATGTATAACTTTAAATTGTATCAAGGAGTGTCTAACATTTAATGAACAATGATATATATATTGTAAACTTTCATTCCATACTTCTCTACTGATTACTTGACCTAGTTCATTTTCCCATGCTTGTCTATATTTATCCGTATTTGGTAAATCATTTTCCAATAAAATATTATAAATATATGATATTAATTTCTCTGTATTCGGATGTTTATTTAAACATTCATCTAAAATTTCTGTCTTTCTATTCCTAAAATCCAGTGTATTTGATTTAACATAATCTCTAATTTGTAGATATCGAAAATATTCTTTAAAATGTAATCCATAATTTTGTTGTAATTCCTGAAATGAGAGAAATAAGTTTTCCCTGTAAAGATCACCGATCTTATTTTATTCATAGTTTCTTCCATTTTAAGAAACCTTTGTCCATCAGTGAAGGTTTTAAAATAAATATTGTTTACTATTGGAAGAGCTAGTGGTACATTCTGTAATTTTAATGTTTTTTTTAATTGTTTCCAAATACGTATTCCACTTTCTATTAATGGGTTTTCTTTATAAGTTTTCTTATGTATTGGAGTATTAGCAAATAAAATCGAACTAATTTCAAAAGGGATACAGTCTTCTTTTTTCCATCTTTAACCAATTTGGTTGTTATCTAGTTCACACCAACCAAAAATTTATATTTTTTATATTAACTGCCCAATAATAAAACATAAAATTAGGCAGTGCAAAGCCACCATTTATTTTGATTTTACATAGATGCTTTTTAATTATTCTATGATTCTTATAATCCCAAATAAAATTGGTAACCATGGAGTCCACTTTCTAAAGAAATTTTTAGGAAGATATACGGGATCATTTGAAACAAATATAGTAATTGTGGAAGAAAAAATCATTTTTATCGCGTTAATCTTACCTAACATTGAAAATAGGTAATGTTTTCCAATATTGAATATTCTTAAATAGTTTATTCAATAAGGGTAAAAAATTAGATTTAAATAATGAATTATATCTTTTTTGTTACATAAATTCCAAGATATTTAATTTTTTCATTTGCAATCTTAAAAGGGTATTGTCGTAATATATGTAAATTATTTCCCATTATTGGCATAAGTTCACTTTTATTCCAATTAATTCTATATCCTGAAAACGATCCAAATTGAGTTATTAAATCTAACAAGTTAGGAAGACTAATTTCTGGTTTTGTGATATAAAGTAATACATCATCTGCGTACAATGAGATTTTATTTTCAGTTTCTTTAGTTTTCATACCCATATATTTCAGGGTTTGATCTCACAGATTTTGCTAATGGTTCTATTGCAAGTGCAAACAGTAGTGGAGATAAAGGGCAACCTTGTCTACAACCTCAGAATAAGTTAAATTTAGTTGTTAACACTTGGTTAATTAATATTCTAGCTGTTGGTCTAGTATATAGTAATTTAACCCATGTTATAAACTTCTCTCCCAATTGAAAAAATTCCATAACCGAAAATAAGTAAGACCATTCAATCTGATCAAAAGCTTTCTCTGCGTCCAACGAGATAATTGATAAATCCTTATTAATATTTCTTTTCGAATATATAATATTAAATAATCTTCTCAGATTGTTTTGAAGAGTATCGTTTTGGTATAAATCCCGTTTGATCTGAATGAATTAGTTTATTAATCACTTTGTTTAGGCTTTGTGCTAATATTTTTGTTAATATTTTTTGATCAGTATTTAAAAGAGATATAGCTCTATATGACCCTGGGTCATCGAGATTTGTATCTAATTTAGTATAAGGGTTATAATAGATTCATTTAATGTATCTGGTAATTTCTGTTGTGTATAAATGTGTTCATATAGTGTCTTCAAACGTGGGGCTATCATATCATAAAATATTTTATAAAATTCTGCTCCAATACCATCTGGTCCTGGAGTTTTACCATTTTTTAATGATCTAATAGTTTCTTCAATTTCTTTAGTAGTTATTTCGACATTTAATAGTTCCCTATCTTCTAAATCTAGTCCATTTAGATTACAATTTTTAAAAAATGTTTCTACTCCTATACGATTTTCTTTTGTTTTAGCTGAGTATAAATTTTTATAATATTGCAAAAATCTCTCGTTTATATCTTTAGTTTGTGTTAGTAATTCTCCTTTATCTGATTTGATCCTATATATTAATTTTTCTCCTTCCAATTTTCTTAACTGACGAGCCAATAGTTTTTATGTGGTTTATCACCGAATTCAAATTGTATTTTGTTTGGTATATTGGTATAGTTTTACAACTTGATCTGACTGTATTTTATTTAGTTTTATATTTCAATGCAAAAATTTTATTATGTTTTGTCGTAGTTAGGTTAATGGCGTTCTCTGTATCTAATTGTTTTAATCTCTCTTTCCAATGCCTGTTGTAGCTTCCTATTCTCTTTATTATAAAATACTTGAAAGAATATCATAATTCCCCGAACATAGGCCTTAAAAGTTTTCCCATAAGAGGGATGATGAAATTTCTGGTGTTAATCATTTGTTTCAAAGAAGATCTTGATCTGTTTTGTAATATATTCTTGAGTTATTTTGTCCTTTAAAATTTGTGGATTAAATCTCCATTGATCTTGTTTTTCCATTTTACCCGTTAATTTCATCTTAAAAGTTAATTGTGCGTGATCTGAAATTATAATATTATGATATTTTGAATTATACGTAAGTGGAATAAGTTTTAAATCTACCAGAAAATAAAATCTATTCTTGAATAAGTTTTATGCACGGCTGAATAAAATGAGTCTTCGCGTCCTGTTGGATTTTGCAATCTCCATACATCTTTAATATTACTGGTGTCTATATATCATTTTATTAACTCACTGGAGTGTGATTTAAGTTTTTCGTTGTTTTGATGATCTATCCAAATAAGGTCAAGTGTGCAATTTAAATCTCCTCCAATTATTAGATTATGTTGTGATAATTCAGGATTGTATTAAATAATTTTTTTTTAAATCGCGGGCTATCAAAATTTGGGCCATATATATTAACAAAAATCACTTTTTGTGTATATAATTCTCCTATTACAATAATATATCTACCGTCACTATCTGTTATTATTGAAGTATGTTTAAATGCAGTACCTTTACGAATTAATATTGCTACACCTCTAGATTTGTGTGTGAAAGAAGAGTGATATACTTTATCAATCCATTTGGCTTTTAGTCTATGTTCTGCCTCTGTTTTCAAGTGTGTCTCTTGGATAAACGCAACATCTATTTTAAGTGCTTTTAAATATGCTAATACCTTACCCCTCTTAAATTGGTTCGTTAATACCTTTAAACATTCCAGCTACAAAACGTTATTCTCCATTCCGCATATTTGTATGTAGGTCCTTTGCATCATTTATCTAAAGGGATGTATACCAGAACAAATGGTACAGCTCGACACACCAGACCCAACACCTGAACCCTGAACAGATGAATTTCAACTCTTGATTTTCTCCAATATATATATCTCCTTTGTATTAATTGATGATTCCACTCAGATATAAAGTAATAATAGTAATAATCAGAAATAGTAGTAAAAAAGGGATAGATTAAGAGATTAGTAAAGTGCTCAAAGAAAGAAAAAACTACATCTAGTATGTGTGTAGTTAGTGTTAGCCATACTAACATGGCTAGCAGTCTAAGGACTTCCGTGTTGAATGTTAAATGTTATCCATCTCCATGATTCAGTAAATTAATATTACAAAAAAAAAAAGAGATTATTATTAAACCTGGGATATTAAACTATGATAATATAAAAAGTTCATAGTCAGGTATAATGGTATATATACGTAGTAAATAGAAAATTATAATAATATAAACATATAATAAAGAGAAAGAAAAAAAAAGTCTAAAGTTAAAATAAGATATATATTTATATTTACTATTTACTTAATTCTAGGTTAGTCGATTTTAATTAATTATTAATTAATCAATCAATGATCAACAATCAATAGTCAACAATCAACAATCAATAGTCAATAGTCAACAATTATTAGCTCTAATTATAATAACAATACCAGTGTGTTAGATTTAATATATGTTTATGTATGTTAATATATGTTAATTATTAGGTTAGTAGTATTACTATTCTAAATATTAGTATTCATGGAACAGTCTTCAATCCAAATCTCCTTGATTCTCCCATCCGTCTCCTTCTCCGTCTTCTTTGATGAAATAAGTCCATAGTTTATTATAATCTTCAACCAATCTTGAAAATGCAGTTTAATTGTTCCTTTAATTCAACTGTGAAGGTTTCATTCAGTCTTCCTCGCTGTCCTTATTAATTATCAATCAATGATCAACAATCCATAGTCAACAATCAACAATCAATAGTCAATAGTCAACAATTATTAGCTCTAATTATTAACAATACCAGTGTGTTAGATTTAATATATGTTTATGTATGTTAATATATGTTAATTATTAGGTTAGTAGTATTACTATTCTAAATATTAGTATTCATGGAACAGTCTTCAATCCAAATCTCCTTGATTCTCCCATCCGTCTCCTTCTCCGTCTTCTTTGGATGAAATAAGTCCGTAGTTTATTATAATCTCAACCAATCTTGAAAATGCAGTTTAATTGTTCCTTTAATTCAACTGTGAAGGTTTCATTCAATCTTCCTCGCTGTCCTTAATCCTTTGGGCAAATTTCAATGCGTCTTCTGGGTTTTTGAAGTGATGCTCTTCCTGATTGTAAGTAACTCTCAGTGTTGCTGGGTATCTCAAAGTATACCTCAGATTCTTCACTTGCCTCAGGATGCGTTTGGTTTCATTAAACGCATTCCGTTTCTTAGAGACCACTACTGGATAGTCTCGGTAGATACTGATTGAGTCTTCTTCGTATTTAAGATTTCTGCTTTTTACCACTTTTTTCATCATATCTTCCAAAACATAATCATATTGGACTTGACTATCATTTGTCTTGAGGATCACCGTGCTTTGTATAACGTCTCATAACTCTGTGTGTGCTCGGCTATCAAAGGTTTTTCTTCCAAAGATAAAACCTTTTGTAATAAGTTTGCAGTAAATTCTCGGGTATCTTGATTCTTTTCTCTCCCTTCTCGAATACCAACGATCCTTAGATTCTGCCTTCTCTGGCATCCTTCCAGCTCAGTACACTTATCAGTAACTTTAGCCAGTAAGATTCAGATAGTCGTTGACTTCCTTTGACGATAGTTTTTCATAATCTGAGTATTTGTTTGGACTGTTTCCTCAAGGTCTTTTATGGTTGTGATTGTAACACCATTTCTTCCAGCACTGGTTCCATTTCTTTTTCCACTTTTGTTTCAATTTTTTCATGCAGCTCTTCCATTATACTTGCAAATTTTGCGGTCACAACTTCAGTAATTTCCTTTCGGAGCTTTTCTGATAAATCCGTGGCCAAGAGATTAATTTCAGATTTTAACTCCTTCATCTCAATCTTAAGTTTCTTTATTTCTTCCGTAAAGTTCATTTTTTTCCAGTTCCACCATTTAATTCAGACTTCACTTCTTTCAGTTCTTTCTTTAATAGTAAGATTAAACGAGAACTTACCAGTTTTGAAGTTTTGATCTTTATTTTATGAGGAGTCGAGTTGAGGGACTACGTGAATAGAAGCCCGTACAGCCGTTGGTGCGTCAATCTTCAAAGCAGCGGAATGAATTCACAGCTAACAATGACCGAAGTATAACGGTAAGAATGATAAAACTAGAACTTACCAGATGAGATCTATGAGGGTGGGAGCGGAGGGCACGTAGTCCCTCAACTCGACTCCCTCATAAAATAAAGATCAAACGTCAAACTGGTAAGTTCTCGTTTAATCTTACTATTTTACTTCGGAGTCACGTGAGTGACTACGTGAAGACTTCAAAGCACTGTGAATTCACGCCGCAGACTCAAATCTGCCGTTCACACTGCCTGGATTGACTCAAAAGTCGTTAAACAATCAATCATGCATCAGTAATACATTTGTTAAATGGAATAACAGTTTATGTACAAACAAATCATAACAAACCCCTCTAACTCAGGGGAAAAGTGTAACAGTACTGACACCAGAATCAGCAAACACCCCGAACCTTGAAATCGGCTTGTGATAAAACCTCTGAAAATTAGCTCACTGAACCATCCTGCGGCCGCGAGGACCTTGAAATCGTTTGCACCGACACCTTACTGTGTGGTTTTTTGTGACTAATAAACAAACCAACTCTGTTTCTCTCAGAGGTTTAGTAATCTCAATGTATCGAGATAAATGTGAGACTATACAGAAGCGATCATCTGCGGAGTATGCTGAAAACACAATCTTACATCCTGTCATGCCTCTTTTATTATGTTTAAGCAATCATAGACATAAAATATAATGGCATCAGCCGACACATGCATTCTATCTAGCCGTAGCTATTGCAACATTTATACACGTTGAGCTGAAACCAACGCCATAAGCATGACTACTTTCATAGATAATTTGGCTACTGATAGGCCTTGTAAACAGGAGCCCACTGGCGACGAGCCATAAAAACTTCACTCAAATTCCAATACTGGCATACCTGGGTTTAGGAGGATTATATTGAAAAAACTCCCTTCATGAATTGTGAAACTAACAGATGTCCCTACTGTAATGCAATTCTGCATTCATAGATAAATAAGACAGAGCACTTCTGGTTGAATTAATCGCACTGTAACTTAATTTTTTCGGTCAATTAAAGAGTTGACAAACTCCAATACATCCGTGATCCCTGCAGTGTGATATACAAATATCCTGCTGTAGGCAGAATTGCTCCCACTTGCTTATATAGGTGATATATTGCTGCTGTGTACTATCCCTGCAGGTCGACGTGAGAACATCCACAGTCCGATGAAACAGTCCTCTCCCCAGGTATGGCCCTCCTTAAAATCTGCAATTAACAGATCAATACGATGCTATAAAGGATTTTGATCCCCAGTGACTGGATTTACCAGCAGATTTTTATTCTTGGGCATAAGCATGTAAGGCTCCCTAGCCATGTGTAATACAACGGGAAACCATGCCCGTGTAGACCAACCTGACACAACCAATACCCCTGAAGCGGAGTCCTCCTTGATTTTGCAAACATCTGCTGATGAGACAAAATGGAGGAAATACATACACAAACATTCCTCCCCAATGCAGCGAAAATGCATCCACTGCTACTGCCCCATAAATCTGGTTACCATGAAACATATCTAGGTAACTGATGATTTTTTAATTGAGATGCAAACAAGTCAATACTGGCAATGCATACTGATCAATCATTGGGTTAAATACATCCTGATTTAACATCCATTCAATGTTGTCATTAAACTGATGTGACCTCTTCCTGGCAAATAAAGTGCTGAAAGCCAGATATTTTGGTCAATACACCAGCTTCAAAATCTGGTTAGCCAGTCTATCACAAGGCTGTGACTTAACTCCACCCATGTGGAGTGAGTTGGATGTGGCCCTTGTGGCTAAGGGGATCAGAGGGTATGGAGAGAAGGCAGGTACGGGATACTGAGTTGGATGATCAGCCATGATCATATTGAATGGCGGTGCAGGCTCGAAGGGCTGAATGGCCTACTCCTGCACCTAATTTCTATGTTTCTATGTTTCTATGTGGTTCACATATGCCACTGCTGTGGTGTTGTCAATCTGACCTGCACATGCAGATCCCTCCTTGTAGAACAATAAGCTTTGAGCCCATACCAGGTGCCCAACAACTCTAAATAATTAATCCCTCTTAATTGAGGAAGCGATGTCTCATCCACATTCCATCTGCCTCCACAACTAGAAGACATATCTGTTGCACCCCAACCAAGTGCACTTACATCAGTCTGTAATATCAGTGACGGTGGTTCCACCAAAACCTTCCTTAAACTTTTTGAAACATGTACTATCCACCATTGTATGTCAGCAATCGCCCCAGCTGACAACGGCATAGGCCTATCAAAAATGGCCCCTTTGTATGCTCAGTGCCTGTTCCTTTGATAGTTGTAATTGTTGATAATGCAGAGGACCATCCTCAATTAACTGATTCAATTTAGCCCTGGGCAAAGTTACCAACATGTGATTGGAATTAATGGTAAATCCCAGATAATCAATAATTTGGACTGGTGATAATTTAGATTTATCTGGGTGAATAACAAATCCCATTTGTTCAAAAGTGATTTTAACAACTGAAACTGATGATTGAGTTTCAGCATGAGTCTTTCCAACTATCAGAATATCATCTAAATAGGCCATTACCACATGCCCCTGAGCTCTAAGTAATGCTAACACAGGTTTTACCAATTTAGTAAATAATCTAGGAGCTGAAGTTAATCCATTCGGCAATGTCCTGTCCAAATAAATTTCAAATATCTTCTATCATCACCATGAATAGACACTGCGTAATACGCATTCTTTAATCAATGGTTGCCATATAATACCCTTTGGACACTAGATGTTTGCCCGTGGTAAAGGTCTCCATTTTGAAATGCCTATAACAAACAAATTTGTTCAAATTGGATAAGTCCAGAATAATTCTACATCCCCCAGTCTTTTTAGATCTGGGAAATATACTTGACAGAAATTGTTGACTTTGACATACAGAAGGCTCAATTACCCCTTCTTACGTAACGACTGAATCTGCTTGAATAAGCACATTTTCCTCATCTGAAAATAAGTTTACGACTAGGAAAATGTTGACTAGGTAGACTGTCCTTATAGTAAAATCCAATTTTTCACACCCTTCAATACACTAAGTATGAACAAATCTGATGTGAACTGCTGCCATTGTTTGAGAAACAATTATTACCATCCCCAATTTGAACAGGAACATCAGTTAATTCATCGTCTGTCAATGGTATATTCCTTACCAGCATCTTTCCTTGCGGCCTTGTTGTCCTCGACTTCTTGTAGAGAACCTTTTTTGCCTTGCTTCCAGCTGGCTTAATGAGGGCCATGGTTATAACAACCTCATAACAGTCTTTGACCCTTTTTGCAAGGTTACCACCAAACAACAGATTTCGTGGTGGTACACTGGTTTCAAAATGCATTACAAAGGAGTTCCAGTTTCATCCTGCTGTGCTACAACCATATCATTTGTATCAATAAACTTTCACCACAGCTGTAATACCTGCTGACAACAGTTTTAAGCACTTTTTAAAACTTCATCTCCTGGGCCCTAGCAGGCCAAACCCATCTATGACCAAATTTGGTGATTAACCACCGGTACCTTCAGGAGATCACAATTAACAGGAGCTTTATAGTTTTTTGCTACTTCATCCATAGCTAGCTCCTGTAACTGGTGGGAGAGCATATACTGAATGGCTTCAGCCAATTCTACATCAATCGCCTTTCCTGCCTCTCTACACTCAGCAAACTTCCCAGCAATGTTCGGAATTACCTCCAACCGAACACCTTTACTGCTCTCCCCCAGCATAGAAACAGTGTCAGCAAACTGCCCTGATAGAACATCCTCCTCACAGGCAGGATAGTTCTGCAGCCCTGAAACAGGTGCTGCTAGCACAAGCTCTCCATCAGCCTGGCTTGGGCATCACTCCTCCTCACGGAGCTGGAACATCCTCCTCACAGGCAGGATAGTTCTGCAGCCCTGAAACAGGTGCTGCTAGCACAAGCTCTCCATCAGCCTGGCTTGGGCATCACTCCTCCTCACGGAGCTGGAACATCCTCCTCACAGGCAGGATAGTTCTGCAGCCCTGAAACAGGTGCTGCTAGCACAAGCTCTCCATCAGCCTGGCTTGGGCACCACTCCTCCCCACGGAGCTGGTCCCTGTCGAGCATTCTTTTGAAATAGAATCTCGACGTGGGAGAGCCGTGAGCAAACGGACTCTCCTATGGAGGGTATAAACCTCCAGGCCCGACTCATTTACGGGCCACAGAGACTTGCCAGTGGCCTTCCCCCTACTGACAAGCCTCCACTGCCCCCCGGCAGTGGGTCCGCAACCACTGGCTGTGTAGCCAGCACCGGACCAGGTGTACCAGACGGGCCTCCATCCTCAACACTCTCCTGCCACTTTACCTTTCTACCCCCGGAGCGCCTCGCCGACACCTTCTTCCCTTTCTGCAACCTTCTCTACCCAAACTGTCGCGGAAAAGGACATGCGGTAAAAGTTTTTAAAAAAACCTTACCTGTTTGAACTTTGTTAACAAACTGCAAATGCTGGAGAATCGAGGGTGAAGTCTGAAGAAGGGTCTCGACCCGCAACATCGACCATCTCCCTCGCTCCTTAGATGCCGCTGCACCCGCTAAATTCTCCAGCCTTTCGTGTAACCCGCGGTTTAAACTTACCGCTCAGAGGAGCGCTGCTGCTCCCACCGCCCGACTGCACCAGCTTCTGACGTCATGACGCACCAACGGCAGTACGGGCTTCTATTCACGTAGTCACTCACGTGACTCCGAAGTAAAATTCTGCCATTTCTTGCATTAAAAAAATTTTAAGTTCTTCCAGTTCCGATTTTTTTCTCGATTTTTTGAACACATCTTCAAGGGACTGTGTCCTACCTGAGGCCGAAGCTTCAGTTGGGCCTTGTTCCTGTTCAGCCATTTTTTTAAAAAATCGGAGCCTGGATTTCTCCGGTGGTGGGCTGCGCTGTGTTGACATTACCGTCGCAGGCCTGATGACGTCACACACGGCAGCCAGTGCAGAAGCAGCAGATGCAGAAACAGCAGAAGCAGCAGGTAGGTTTTTTCAGCGTTTTCTCCCCGTTTTTTTCCCGTTTCTTCACGGAGGTGGCTGGCATTGCCTTCTACTCCTCCATGGCGCCACCGGAAGATCGTGGATTCTGCTGGTGTTTCAGGTAGTATTTGTTCTTTGAAGGCATAAGTGTACATTTTCTGTAGGCGAGGTGTAAATGTGTCATAAAAACCTTTATGGAATTCATTACTAAATCCATCGGGACCTGGTGTTTTTCCATTTTTTAATGAGATTATTGTTTCTTCTATTTCCTTATTTGAGATTTGTGCTCCCAATTCCTCTTGTTCCAGCAACTCTAGGTTAGGAAGGTTACAATTATCCAAGAACTCTGTAACTTTGTTGGTGTCCGTTATCGTTTTCGATGTATACAGATTCTCGTAAAATTGTGCAAATCTTTTATTAATATCACTCATCAAGGTCAATACTTCCCCTTTGTCTGATTTAATCTTTGAAATTGTGTGATCCTTTTCTCGTTTTTTTAACTGACGTGCCAGAAGTTTATGGGGTTATCCCCAAATTCAAAATGTTCCTGTCTTGTAATTTGTAATAATCTTATGACTTTCTCTGATAATAATTTATTTAATTTAAATTTCAGTATTATTATTCTATTATGTTTATCCGTAGTGGGGTCTTTAGCGTTTTCACAGTCCAGTTGTCTAATTTGTTCTTCTAACTGTCTTTGTTCGTTCTTATTTTCCTTATTTTGAAAAGCTTGGTATTAAATTATAACGCCTCGAATAAATGCTTTAAAAGATTCCCATAATAGTGTAGGTGATATGTCTGGCGTATCGTTTATTTCGAAAAAAAGGTCCATTTGCTGTTTTAAATATATACTCCCTTGCGGGTCTTTTAAAATTTGAGGATCGTACCTCCAAAACGGTTTGTTCTTGGTCATTCCTTCCATTTTTAGAAAAAAAGTTATTGGGGAGTGATCTGAAATTGTATTTGTGTGGTATTTTGGTATAGAAGTGTGGGGTATTAGTTTTGTATCCACCAGGAAATAATCTATACGTGAATATGTCTTGTGTACCATTGAATAGAACGAGTAATCTCTGCCGGTCGGATTTGCAATCCTCCAGACATCTGTTATGTTTGTGTTTTTTATATATGTGTTTAGAAGTTTGGTAGTTTTGGATTTTGTAATACCTCTCTGTTTTTGATTGGATTTATCTAAGTAAGGGTTTAAAACACAGTTAAAGTCTCCGCCGATTATGACATTCACGGTAGTTATATTCTGCAATTATATTCAAGATTTTATTGATAAAATGCGGGTTGTCAAATTTGGGCCCATATATGTTTACCAAGGTAATTGGGGTAGCATGGATCTCCCGGTAACTATTAAATATCTCCCGTCCTTATCTGTTAAGGTAGTTTTGGGTTTAAATGGAATGCCTTTGCGAATAATAATAGACGTTCCTCTAGATTTCGACATGTATGATGAGTGAAAAGTTTGTCCTATCCAGTTCGCCCTCAATCTAGCTTGATCTTGAAGTTTAAGATGCGTTTCTTGTAAGAAAGCAATATCTGTGTTGTATGCTTTCAGCTGAGCTAGAACTTACCCCTTTTAATGTGTTCGTTAACACCCCTAACGTTCCAACTACAAAATGAGATTCCTCCCAGTTTATTTTGGTTATCGTCTTGCATTTTGAATAGAATTAATACCTGTGTGTCTTGCGGTGCATCCGTACCTCAGGTCTTTAGATATAGGGGGATCATTTACCCTACAAAGTTCAATTAGTAGATTCCCTTTGCGATTGTCCTTGAATAAAAAAAACACACATGTGACTAAAGATCCCATGGCTTTCAAGGATAAATAGCTGAATGGATAGCAAATTGGCTCCATGGAAGGAAGCAGAAGGTCATGGTGGAAGGTTGCTTCTTGGACTGAAGGCTTGTGACTAGTGGTGTGCCTCAGGGTTTGGTGCAGGGCCCATTACTGTTTGTCATCTACATCAATGATTTGGATGAGAACATACAGAGCAAGATTAGCAAGTTTGTTGATGATACAAAAGTGGGTGGTTTTGCAGATAGTGACGATGGTTGTGAAAGATTGCAGCAGGATCTGGATTGATTGGCCAGGTGGGCTGAGGAATGGTTGATGGAATTTAACACAGAGAAGTGTGAGGTGTTGCATTTTGGGATGTCGAACAAGGGTGTTAATATTGACTAAATTAAAGTTATTATAAAATGGAGGATCATTGCATTTGCAAGGCCTGCTTGGCCTCTGTCTGTGAAAAGCTACAGGCTCTGAGTTGGCGCCAGCTGGTCTAATCCTCAGATTGACATGCAGGATGGGGAAAGATCCAGATGTCCTCTCCATTGTTAAAATGTATGAGGACTTTGCAGAAGAGCTCAGAGGTGTTGCAGATGCATGATCAGGATTGGACAGTTGCAGAAGGATTGTAAATACTGTTAATAATGTTGCAATGTGTTTGTGTTATTGTTTGATGATTGGCTGAAGTGTGAAGCCTTGTTTAAATTGTTTATACTCCCTGGGAGAATGTTGCATTACTTGATTAGCTGACTTCTTTCCAGAAGCTTCTGTAGAAACATTGTAATGGGGTGCTTTGTGGTTGGGTTGGGGAACAGTCAATAACACTTTAATGTAATCGATATCTGTGATCGGTTTGTATGGGCTGCCACCCCCATGTAGTTCTGCCCACAGGGTCCGATGACCTATAAAAGCTGACCCCCACTAGGATCGTTGTCGATCTTCTGGAAGGGGGCTTGGGACTGCGTAACCTTTTGGAGGTATCTGCTTGCACGAGGCTGAAGCGTTGGACAAGCAGAGACAAAGATCGGACCCGCGGCGGTTAGGTATTGTATCGGAAGTTCGTTATTGTTTCATATAATAAAGATTAGTGGTCCAGTACTTGACTCAGTGTTTTACTGAACTAGACTAAGGGGGGGGGGGGGGGTGTTAGCTCTTAAAGCATATTTACAAGGGCAGGACCTACACAGTGAATGGCAGGCCTCTGGGCGTGTTGTAGAGCAGAGGGATCTAGGAGTGCAAGTGCATGGTTCCTTGAAGGTTGAATCACAAGTAGATAAGTTGGCGCAATGGCCTTCATCAGTCAGAGTATAGAGTATAGAAGTTGGGAGGTCATGTTACAGTTGTATAAGACTGGTGAGCACATTTAGAATATTCAGTTCTGGGCACCAGGTTATCGGAAAGATATTGTCAAGCTTGAAAGGGTTCAGAGAAGAATTACGAGGATGTTGCCTGGAATAGACGATGTGAGCTATAGGGAGAAGTTGAGTAGGCTGCGTCTCTATTCCTTGGAGTGCATGATGATGAGGGATGATCTTATAGAGGTGTACAAAATCAAGGGAGAAATAGATAGGGTAGAGTCTCTTGCCTAGGTTAGGGAAATCTAGGACCAGAGGACATGGGCTCAAGGTGAAGGGGAAAAGATTCAATAGGAACCTGAGGGGTAACATTTTCACACAAAGGGTGGTGGGTGCATGGAACAAGCTGCCAGATGAGGTAATTGAGGATGGGACTATCCCAACGTTTAAGAAACAGTTAGACAGGTACATGGATAGGACAGGTTTGGAGGGATATGGACCAGGCGCAGGCAGGTGGGACTAGTGTAACTGGGACATTTTGGCCAGTTGGGCCAAAGGGATTGTTTCCACACTGTATGACTCCATAGGATGATATTGAACATTTTTTGGAACATTTGACCTTCATGATTCAGGATATTGAGTAAAGAATATATTGTTATGTTACAGTTGTAGAAGACATTGGTGAGGCCACATTTGCAGTACTGTATTCAGTTTTAGTCACCCTTCTATAGTGAGAATGTCATTAAGTGGGAAAGAATGCAGAGAGGAGTTACGAGAATGGTGCCAGGAGTCGAGGGCTATAGTGAGAGGTGAGGACTAGAACTTTATTCCATGGAGCGCAGCACGCTAGGGAAGATTTTTAAAGGTATATAAAATCATGAGGGAAATAGATAAGGTTAATGGAATGGGCTCCCAGACGTAGTTGCAGAATGTACTTTAACTGCATTTAAAAGACACTTGGACAGGTACATGGATAAGAAAGGTTTCATGGAATATTCCAAAAGCAGGCAAATGTACAAGCTTAGATGTGGCATCTTAGTTGGCACGGATGAATTGGGCCGAAGGGCTTGTTTCTATGCTGCATGACACCGATTCCTTAGGATTTTCTGCAAGCATTTGATAAAGTCCCATGTAAAAGTGTCTGTGTAGAGCATAGGTTAAAGATTGTCACAAAAACAGAAAGGCAAATCACCTGAACACTAATTTGTTTCCCAAATCTCTGACCTGCCTGTAGTCAGTTCTGAAGCTGGCCAGACAGACATGAAGCTGGCCATTTAATGACAGCAAAGTTTTCCTTTCAACAGCATGGAAAGCAACACTGGCCCAATGCACCCCTTGGCCCAATGCATCCCTTGGTCCAATGCACTCCTTGGCCCACTATTTCACAATGGTCCTAGTTTGGTGTTTTAAGCTTCAATTTACATTGGCTTTGGCAGAAAATGTTGTTGAATGAATCATACTCATTTGATCAAACTGGAGTGATTGTTCGATGTTTGGAGGTGTGTGTTTTCAACCAGAGAAGCTTACTCTTGCAATTGATATTGGGTAAAATTGAAACTGGATCATGTCATGCCAAAAACCCTCACCAGTGTTCCAATTATACAGCAAGCGCATATGAAGGAAAGCAAATAATATAGTCCAAAAGCCAGCAAAACCTTCTTGTTGATTGCATCAAATGCCCATTATGCCCCACCTCTTAGGGCCAACTCTTGGGGCAGCAAACAGTTCTCATTTCCTGCAGCTTTACATCATCTCTGAGAATGCTATGAGAATGCAGGGTGACTTGGACATGTTGGGAGAGTGGGCAGATGCACGGCAGATGAAGTTTAATGCGGATAAATGTGAGGTTATCCACTTTGGTAGCAAAAACAGGAAGGCAGATTACTATCTAAATGACGTCGTTGGGAAAAGGGGAAGTACAACGGGATCTGGGGGTCTTGTTCATCAGTCTATGAAAGTAAGCATGCAGGTACAGCAGGCAGTGAAGAAAGCGAATGGCATGTTGGCCTTTATAACAAAGAGGAATTGAATATAGGAGCAAAGAGGTCCTTCTGCAGTTGTACAGAGCCCTAGTGAGACCACACCTGGAGTATTGTGTGCAGTTCTGGTCCCCTAATTTGAGGAAGGACATTCTTGCTATTGAGGGAGTGCAGCGTAGTTTACAAGGTTAATTCCCGGGATGACGGGACTGTGATATGCTGAGAGAATGGAGCAGCTGGGCTTGTAAACTCTGGAGTTGAGAGGGGATCTCATTGAAACATATAAGATTGATAAGGGCTTGGACACACTAGAGGCAGGAAACATGTTTCCGATGTTCGGGGAGTCTAGAACCAGGAGCCACATTTAGAACGGAGACGAGGAAACACTTTTTCTCACAGAGAGTGGTGAGTCTGTGGAATTCTGTCTCAGAGGGTGGTGGCGGCAGGTTCTCTGGATGCTTTCAAGAGAGAGCTAGATAGGGCTCTTAAAAATAGCAGAGTCAGGGGATATGGGGAGAAGGCAGGAACAGGGTACTGATTGGGAATGATCAGCCATGATCACATGGAATGGTGGTGCTGGCTCGAAGGGCCAAATGGCCTACTCCTGCGCCTAGTGTCTATTGTTTATTGAAAGCTTCTCAACCTCAAATCTTCCCTGTCTCAATGTCTTTTTACACATTGGAATTGCACCTGTCTCTACAACTTCCTCTGGCAGCTCATTTATTTACAGGATTTTGTTCATGATTGGTCTTTTTACTGCTGTCAAATTAACCTGCAGAAGTTTTACTACAGTTCATTGCATAGATTAAAAGAAAATTAAAAAATAAATAAATATCTCTCTTAGCAGGAGGATGAAAATCCCATTGAAGCACATAATCTTGCAATTGCTGTGATGTCACTGTTTGGTCAGCAGTTCATGAAGAGGTTTTCATTGAAAAGATGATCCAGTACCATGAAATGAAAAGATTTTCCAGATATCGGATGTTATTAAAGCAAAGAAGAGTCGAGTCATGCAGACCAGAATATTCTTTGGTTTTAATAGCTTTCTATTCAAGTTCATTTAACATGAAATGATGCAACTTTGAAGCTATGAATTCATCAATTTATTTTGGTATACATTCTCATAAGAATTATTTAATATAATTCAAAGTGATCCAGGAGGTACTTGAACCGGCTCCATCATTTAATAATTCATAGCTGATTATTTTCTTCAACTTAGCCTTCTCTGCTGCATTCCCAAATCCCTTGACTTGCTGGTGTCCAAAACACATTTATCTCAGTCTTGAATGTATCCTAAGACTGGGCCTCAACATTATTCTGGAGTAGAAATGTTAATGATTAGCTGTCAAATTTGATTACTATTTGGTATCGGTTCATAATTAATTGGAGGTGAAATCATTGTGGGTGCCCTGACCCACTCATTTCATTGGATAGCGGAGCAGTCTTGGTGGACTGAGGAACCACATCTGTTTCTATTCTTTATATCGAAAATGGTGATAATAATTTAAGAATATATAATCCTTGCTGAAATCAATATATACAGCTCTGCCTATATCAACCTTTTTGGTCACATCATCAAAAACTCAGATTCGTGAAACACGACTCCCACGTACAAAACACTGCTGACTATCCCAACATCTAAATGCATGCATGTCATATCCCTCAGAATACTTTCGTGTAACTTTCTGATTACACTGGCCTGTAGATTCCAGCGTTTTCCCTTTTTGAATAGAGGCACAACATTTTCCTCCTTCCAGTCATCCGGCACTTTGCCTGTATTTAATGATGACTCATAAATCTCAGCCAGGACACTGGCAATGTCCTCTGTGGGACACTATTACCACAGTGTCCTCTGATATATCTGATCAGGCCTGGGAGATTTGTTTACCTTGATATGTGTCAGTACCTTCAGCTGTAATTTAATCTGTAAGAGTGAGATGAAACACTTTATAGCCAGGGTCCTGAGGATCATCATGTACAAGTCCACACATCTTGAGGGTAGTGCTGTAGTAGATACAAGTGACAAAGATGGCACTTATGGCACTTAAGCCGGGCAAGAATAGAACACAAGAGCAAATGCACCAGAGTTTCACCAGAATGTTACCGGGAAGGAGAATTTCAGACACGAGGGGAGGCATAAGTTGGAGTGGGGACTGCTGTGAGGAAGTGTACAAAATAATGATGGGCATAGATAGGACAGATAATAGGAAAGTTTTCTCCAGCAGAGTAATCTGAAATAGTGGACACAGGTTTAGAGTGAGAGGTTTAGAGAGTATCTGTGTGGGGTGGGAGATTTCAACCTTCACGTGGTCCACCCTGTTTCGACAAATGCAATCAATCCAGCATGCACAATCAAATAAGATCAAATAGAAAAGTTGTCCGACAACTTTAGGCTGTGCACTCCATATGCAAGAAGAAGAAGAGTATCTGTGCAAGAATTATTTCACCTAAAGGTTGTTAGAGTTGGAGCCTCAATAGGTGGTGTTAGTAGGTAGTCACACAAAAATTAAGAGGTGTCTAATAATGAAGATAGACATAAAATGCTGGAGTAAATCAGTGGGTCTGGTCGCATCTCTGGAGCAAAGGAAAAGGAATAGGTGACATTTTGGGTTGTGACCTTTCTTCAGACTGGACTTTCAATGTTCTCAATCGGAGTTCTCAGTCTTCTGCAGTTCCTTCCAACACGTATCTAGTAGTGTACTTGTTTCACGAGAATATGAAAGATTAAAAGGCCTAAAGGGATTAGTGAGGGCCTGCTTTTGAGCTGTTGGACTCACGATTCTCCGAGTTATACTGGGAACATAGGAGTTGTTATAATCATTTTTTTAAAAATATAGACTCAATTACCTCTGTGTCCTGATTCAATTATCCTTGGTACTTTAAATATGTTTCACAAGATCTTAAGATTTACATCTTTGTTAAGTATTACAGCACTTAGTTCTATCTCAGTAACAGCCACTTTAAAAACAGTGTATAAAGCCAATAAATGGAACCAAGCTGTGGTAATTTCATGTGAGACTTGCTGTAATAAATTATTGAAGTTTGCATCTGTTTTCTTATTTTATCAATTTACATGTTTTAATTAAACATTGACGATTAGTGTTTAGTAAAAGAGCTTGATTCAGTTAATGGGATAACTAAGATACGAGTTCACTGAAAATCACCAAACATAAGAAAATATGAGAGATGTGCAGTCCTTGCAAAAATGATACTTTGTCCCATATAATATACCCTTCAGATTCCTGTTCTATTGCTTTAATGACTTGCATCACATAACAGAAACTGTTAGGATTTTTGTGCTTGAATCTGAAATGAAGGAAGGGATCAATAATTTAAAATTATTTTATTAGTAAATAAAACATAATATACACTCATGAATTCCCACTGTTGACATAGAAAATAAATTATTATTTCTTACAATCAAATGGTACATAGATGGGAGACATTGATGTCACGAGTAACTATGGTAGCATGATCAGGGAAAACAAAGAAAATTAAGCGGTGAAAGACCTTGAAGTTTATTTAGAGATAATCTAGGAATGTTTAAGGCTCATTTCCTGTAGATACTAGGTTGAATTTAAATTGCAATTAAAAAAGCTCATCCATGATTCTCTCTTTCCAAATCAACTTGTTTCCATGAAAATAAACTTGTTTACAAAATATTTTTATCACGGTAGCTGGAAAACTGGGCTTGTAACAGTATTTTGGGCGCTGTACACTTGCTGGACACCAATTTGCTCGCAAGATCGATTGCGAATTGCAAGTGTGCACATTTACTATTGCATACTACAGGGGCAAATTAAGTAACGTGTTGAGCCATGCTTCACCAGCTCCCTTTGGATGAGTGCCGATTAAATCGTTGGTGATGTCTTTCCTCCTCCGTTACAGTTTTGACATCTGCCTTGTTACAGTGGGCAATAATGATTGACCTAATGTCACGTGTTATGGTGCACTGGTGTGCTGCTCTTCTGGCGTTAAGGTGTTATTAGCAATATCTCCAACATTGATCAAAAAAGTACAAAACAACAATTATAAAATTATATTGTAGGAGTTCCAAACCAGCACTGAATGGCTTCCTCATGTGAAGTTACTCTGTGTTCAAGATGAACATGGTAAAATGTCCCAAGTTCGTCGTAGTGTTTTCTCACAACCTCAGCGAATAGTTCTTGAATGGCAGACTCCTCGGAAATGGGGATTGATGAACCTGCACAGGCCTCTGAAGAGCAGTAAGTAACAAGCTGAGTGCAAAGAACACACATGCAGTGGAATTCTGTGGAGGCCAATTCACTCGGTGTATTCAAGAGAGAGTTAGATTTAGCTCTTAGGGCTAACGGAATCAAGGGATATGGGGAGAAAGCAGGAACGGGGAACTGATTCTGGATGATCAGCCATGATCATATTGAATGGCAGTGCTGGCTCGATGGGCTGAATGGCCTACTCCTGCACCTATTTTCTATGTTTCTATGCATGGAGGTTTCTATGCACGGAGGTTTCCTGAGAAATGATAGAACATTTGAGCATGCTCTATGAAGGTCCACACTTTTGAGAGCACCTGCATTACACTCTAATCCTCTTTCAAGCTTAAAGCAACAAGAGTTGAAATAACCGTAAAATCAAAGATGCTGATCTCGTTTTATTTTGACTTCTGATCAGGTGTCACGTGGCAGAAGGGCAATCTGCAAGAAGCCTGAGCCAATGTTTCTGAGAGTATGCATGTTCTGGCTTAGTCCAGCAGTCCTTGCATTGCTCTCAAACTTTAAGAAGCAAACAAATCCCATCTATAATTTGTTTTAAATTCTGGAAACACTCAGCAGGCCAGGTAGCATCTGTGGAAAAGAGGAAGAGTTAAAATTTCAGTTTGAAGTCACCTACAAATATGCGTCCAACTCACACATCACCAAGCTTTGGAATAGAAACATAGAAAATAGGTGCAGGAGGAGGCCATTCAGCCCTTTGAGCCAGCACCGCCATTCATTGTGATCATGGCTGATCGTCCCCGATCAATAACCCGTGCCTGCCTTCTCCCCATATCCCTCGACTCCACTAGCCCCTAGAGCTCTATCCAACTCTCTCTTAAATCCATCCAGTGACTTGGCTCCACTGCCCGCTGTGGCAGGGAATTCCATAAATTCACAACTCTCTGGGTGAAAAAGTTTTTTCTCACCTCAATCTTAAATGACCTCCCCTTTATTCTAAGACTGTGGCCCCTGGTTCTGGACTCACCCAACATTGGGAACATTTTTCCTGCATCTAGCTTGTCCAGTCCATTTATAATTGTATATGTTTCTATAAGATATCCCCTCATCCTTCTAAACTCCAGTGAATACAAGCCTAGTCTTTTCAATCTTTCCTCATATGACAGTCCTGCCATCCCAGGGATCAATCTCGTGAACCTACGCTGCACTGCCTCAATCACAAGGATGTCCTTCCTCAAATTAGGAGACCAAAACTGTACACAATACTCCAGATGTGGTCTCACCAGAGCCCTATACAAATGCAGAAGAACCTCTTTACTCCTCTACTGACCCAATACAAATGCAGAAGAATCTCTTTACTCCTATACTGAAATCCTCTTGTTATGAACACATTTCTGAATTTCTCTGATGGCTATATTAAGATTCTGCAATCCAAATTTAAGAGCATAGTGTGAATACTTTTATCACAAGCACTGTCAGTCAAGAAGATTGCTCCTTGCCTCCTTCTCATGGCCATTAAAAATTGGGCCTTAAATGTTGACCTACTTGCAACAGCTACATTTCTTGACTGGCTGAAAAATAATCTCAATCCACCCTATTATATCCTCTCTATGCTAGTTATCATACACCATCAAAATTCATAAATGCAAGGTCAATTATTATTTAAAACTACATTCATAAAATGAGAACAAAAAATTATTACAGTAGAGCACAGGAACAGGCCCATTCAGCGCACAATGTCCATCCCGAACACGATGCCGTTAAACTAAACGCCTCAGCCTGTATATGATCTGTACCCCTCCATTCACTGCATATCCTAAAAGCCTCTGAAATGCCACTATCTGACTCTCCAAGCCCCCTTGGTAGAAGTGCATTTCAGGCACCCACCACTCTCTAAAATAATTGCCCCATGGCCAAACTAAGGTCCTATTAAGCTGCAAAATGACTTCCTAACTCTTGAACTGAGTTCCCCGACCAAATGAAGCATGGTTGTGGATACCATACATCTTGATCTTCTAGATCAGCCAACCATAGGGGACTTTATTAAATGCCTTACAACATCCCCTGTCCAACCCTCATCAATCACCTTTGTCACCTCCTCAGAAAACTCAACCAAGTTTGTATCTCCTCTTTTGCCTCTCTCAACAACCTGGGATAGGTTCCAGGAGGCCCTGTGGATCTATCTAACGTAATGTTCTTCAAGAGCCCTAACACCTTCTCCTTCTTGATCTTAAATTGCCCTTGCATATTAGTATTCCCCACACTGACATTATTGTCCTCTCTGTCCTTCTCCTTGGTGAACACAGATTCAAAGTATTCATTTAGTACCTACATCCTCTGACTCCAAGTATAAATTCCCTTGTTTATTCTTGAGCGGCCCTGGTCATCCTCTTGTTTATAATGTATGTATAAAAGGCCTTGGGATTTCCTTTAATCTAATCCACCAAATGGAATGCAAAGCCCCTTTTGTCCTTTCTAATTGACTGCTTGAGATTTTTTTCTGCTCAATCAGCAATTAGCAGCAAACACCCTAATTTGTGAACCAATTATACTTGCGCATTCTATTAGTGGTTGCGTGTGGATTCAGTTGTGTCCTATTCCTACATAGCATTCCCTCAGTGGCTGTGGTCAAATTGTGCTTAAAGTCATGTTCTGGTCCCTATGTCCTCATTGACCCATAGTTTCTATGGTGTTTTAATAATTGCGAGCTTTGGGCAAACAAATGTGAACTTGTTTGCCAACAGTCTGCTAGCGCTTGTGCCAATTATGTCCAACTTTCTCCTGTACGAGGGAAGTGTGTGTTCATTTTAGTTTAGTTTAGTTCAGATAAACAGAATGGAAACAGGCAATTTTGGCCCACTAAGTCTATGCCGATGATTGATCACCCATTCACACCAATTCAATTATATCACACTTTCATATCCACTTCCTACACACTAGGAGCAGTTTACAGAGGCCAATTAATCTAAAAACCCGCACATCCTTGGGATGTGGGCGGAAACCAGAGCACCCGGAGGAAACCCACGTGGTCACAGGGAGAACGTGTAAACTCCACACAAAAAGCACTTGAGGTCAGGATCATGTCTATGTCTCGGGCAATGAGGCAGTGACCCTACCAGCTGTGCCAGTGTGTCTGAATAGTTTTGAAAGATTTGGTGTAGTGATGTGCAGGGCATCATAAATGTCAGATGACTAATGTTGTTATATTCGAAGGGGAAACTTGTGATGCTTGATTTTTTTTTAAATTTATTTTTTGGGATCAGAGCCAACTTTTATCACCTGATTTGCCTTGCACTGAAGATAGTGACTTACTAGGGCATTTCCAAGGACATTTTAAGATACAAACATATTGCTTGTGGGTCCAGAGTCACAAATAGGCCAGACCAGTAGATTCATGGAGTCAGAGTCATACAGCACGGAAACAGGCCCTTTGGCCCAACTCGTCCTTGCTGACTAAGATAAACCATTTAAGCTAGTCCCATTTGTCCCTGTTTGGCCCATTTCCCTCTAAACCTTGCCTAAATATATACCTCTCCAAATGTCTCCAAAATGCTGTTATAATATGTCTCAACTACATCCTCTAGCAATTCATTCCATGTGCTGGCACCCTCTGCATGAAAGGGTTGCCCCTTAGGTTCCAATCAAATCTTTCTCCAGTCACCTCAAAACCTTGCCCATCAGTTTCTGACTCCCCCGCCATGGGAAAAAGACTGCAAACTCATTCAACCCACTTCCTTCATGAGCTTATACACCTCCACAAAACCATCCCTCAGCCTCTCGCACTCCAAGGAACAAAGCCCAATCTCCAGCCCAATAGCACCTTCCCACAGCAGGGCAACCAAAACTGAACAGAATAATTCTAGTGCGGCCTCATCAATTTCTTGTACAACCATAAAATAACGTCCTAACTTCCACACTCACTTAGTCAACTTCCTGACAGCAGGCCAGCATGCTAAAAGCCTTCTTCACCATGCTATCTACCTGCAACACCACTTTCAGGGAAATATATACTTGTACCCTGAGATCCCTCTGCTCTATAAAAATCCCGTGGGTTCTTTCTTTCATTATGAGGGCCCTGCCCTAGTTTGACATCCCAAAATGCTACATCTTACACTTATCTGAATTAAATTCCAATTTATCAGGGGGCACAGTGGCACAGCTGGTAGAGCTGTTTCCTCGTAGTGCCAGAGACCTGAGTACGACCCTGACCTCGGGCGCTGTCTGTGTGGAGTTTGCATGTTTTCTCTGTGACCATATCAGTTCCCTCTCTAGTTTGCTCCCATATCCCAAAGATGTGCTGCTTTGTAGGTTTAACTGGCCACTGTGAATTGCCGCTGAAAAGGGAGTGGATGTAAAAGTGGAATCACATAGAACTTGCGTGAATGGGTAATCGATGGCCCACAGGGACTTGATGGGCCAAGGGGGTCGTTTCAATGCTGTATTTCTAAAGTAATTAAAACTAAGCCATTATATAGAAACAAGGAACTGCAGATACTGGTTTACAAAAAGCCATTTGTTGGCCTACTTGACCAGATGATCAAGATTCCATTGTAATTCTTGGTAACCATCTTCATTGCCTATGATAACACCTATTTCAGTGGCAGATTGATAGATTTCCTTCCATGAAAGTCATCTGAGAACCAAGTATTACTTCTTAAGACAAACAAGTAGTTTTGCCGTTTGTGAGATATGCGATGTGCTCACAATCACTACTCAAAGACTAAATCGTGGAAGCAAGAGATTCTTTATAGAGAGGGATAGAGAGAAAGGAAAAGGAGGTGGGGTAGCGTTGCTGGTTAGAGAGGAGATTAAAGCAATGGAAAGGAAGGACATTAGCTTGGAGGATGTGGAATCGGTATGGGTAGAGCTACAAAACACTAAGGGGCAGAAAACGCTGGTGGGTGTTGTGTACAGGCCACCTAACAGTAGCAGAGAAGTTGGGGATGGTATCAAACAGGAAATTAGAAATGCGTGCGACAAAGGCAAAACAGTTATAATGGGTGACTTCAATCTACATATAGATTGGGTTAATCAAATTGGCAGGGGTGCTGAGGAAGAGGATTTTTTGGAATGTATGCGGGATAGTTATCTAAATCAACATGTAGAGGAACCAACGAGAGAGCAGGCTATTTTAGACTGGGTTTTGAGTAATGAGGAAGGGGTAATTAGCCGTCTTGTTGTACGAGCCCCCTTGGGCAAGAGTGACCATAATATGGTTTTAGTTCTTCATTAGGATGGAGAGTGACATTGTTAATTCAGAAACAATGGTTCTGAACTTAAAGAAAGGTAACTTTGAGGGTATGAGACGTGAATTGGCCAAGATTGACTGGCAATTAATTCTAAAAGGGTTGACGGTGGATATACAATGGAAGACATTTAAAGACTGCATGGATGAACTACAAAAATTGTTCATCCCAGTTTGGCAAAAGAATAAATCGGGGAAGGTAGTGCATCCGTGGATAACAAGGGAAATCAGGGATAGTATCAAAGCAAAGGATGATGCGTACAAAGTAGCCAGAAAAAGCAGCATACCAGAGGACTGGGAGAAATTCAGAGACCAGCAGAGGAGGACAAAGGGCTTAATTAGGAAAGGAAAAATAGATTATGAAAGAAAACTGGCAGGGAACATAAAAACTGACTGCAAAAGTTTTTATAGATATGTGAAGAGAAAGAGGTTAGTTAAAACAAATGTAGGTCCCTTGCAGTCAGAAACAGGTGAGTTGATCATGGGGAACAAGGATATGGCGGACCAATTGAATAACTACTTTGGTTCCGTCTTCACTAAGGAAGACATAAATAATCTGCCTGAAATAGCAGGGGACTGTGGGTCAAAGGAGGAATTGAGTGAAATCCAGGTCAGTCGGAAGTGGTGTTGGGTAAATTGAATAGATTAAAGGCCGATAATCCCCAGGGCCAGATAGGCTGCATCCCAGAGTACTTAAGGAAGTAGCTCAGGAAATAGTGGATGCATTAGTGATAATCTTTCAAAACTCTTTAGATTCTGGAGTAGTTCCTGAGGATTGGCGGGTAGCAAATGTAACCCCTCTTTTTAAGAAGGGAGGGAGAGAGAAAACGGGGAATTACAGACCAGTTAGTCTAACATCGGTAGTGGGGAAACTGCTAGAGTCAGTTATTAAAGATGGATAGCAGCACATTTGGAAAGTGGTGAAATCATTGGACAAAGTCAGCATGGATTTACAAAAGGTAAATCATGTCTGACGAATCTTGTGGAATTTTTCGAGGATGTAACTAGTAGCGTGGATAAGGGAGAACCAGTGGATGTGGTATATCTGGACTTCCAGAAGGCTTTCGACAAGGTCCCACATAAGAGATTAGTATACAAACTTAAAGCATACGGTATTAGGGGTTCAGTAGTGATGTGGATAGAGAACTGGCTGGCAAACAGGAAGCAAAGAGTAGGAGTAAACGGGTCCTTTTCACAATGGCAGGCAGTAACTAGTGGGTGGGGTACCGCAGGGCTCAGTGCTGGGACCCCAGCTATTTACAATATATATTAATGATCTGGATGAGGGAATTGAAGGCAATATCTCCAAGTTTGCGGATGACACTAAGCTGGGGGGCAGTGTTCGCTGTGAGGAGGATGCTAGGAGACTGCAAGGTGACTTGGATAGGCTGGGTGAGTGGGCAAATGTTTGGCAGATGCAGTATAATGTGGATAAATGTGAGGTTATCCACTTTGTGGCAAAAACAGGAAAGCAGACTATTATTTAAATGGTGGCCGATTAGGAAAAGGGGAGATGCAGCGAGACCTGGGTGTCATGGTACACCAGTCATTGAAAGTAGGCATGCAGGTGCAGCAGGCAGTGAAAAAAGCGAATGGTATGTTAGCTTTCATAGCAAAAGGATTTGAGTACAGGAGCAGGGAGGTTCTACTTCAGTTGTACAGGGTCTTGGTGAGACCACACCTGGAGTATTGCGTGCAGTTTTGGTCTCCAAATCTGAGGAAGGACATTATTGCCATAGAGGGAGTGCAGAGAAGGTTCACCAGACTGATTCCTGGGATGTCAGGACTGTCTTATGAGGAAAGACTGGATAGACTCGGTTTATACTCTCTGGAATTTAGGAGATTAAGAGGGGATCTTATAGAAACTTACAAAATTCTTAAGGGGTTGGACAGGCTAGATGCAGGAAGATTGTTCCCGAAGTTGGGGAAGTCCAGGACAAGGGGTCACAGCTTAAGGATAAGGGGGAAATCCTTTAAGACCGAAGATGAGAAAGACTTTTTTCACACAGAGAGTGGTGAGTCTCTGGAACTCTCTGCCACAGAGGGTAGTTGAGGCCAGTTCATTGGCTATATTTAAGAGTGAGTTGGATGTGGCCCTTGTGGCTAAGGGGATCAGAGGGTATGGAGAGAAGGCAGGTACGGGATACTGAGTTGGATGATCAGCCATGATCATATTGAATGGCGGTGCAGGCTCGAAGGGCTGAATGGCCTACTCCTGCACCTAATTTCTATGTTTCTATGTTTCTATGTTTATTTTCGAGTCTGCAGAGTCGGGTGCCTCTCCAAGTTGAGACACACCGAAGTCAGAAGGGTAAACCCCCTTTATACACACAATTCTACATCCAACCTCCCCTCCTTTGACCCGCTCCAATCAGACACTGAGGTGGACAACCTGTAGGTACGTCCCCCCAGTACCTCCCAAATCATACATCGCATGTCCATGGTAATGAGCAGTTTCTTGACCAGGGGTGTGTTGCAATATTCATTTATTTTATTAAGCATGCTCAGTTGTTCATTACCTACCCTAGTTTTACTCACCTCCAAGTGAACTCTCTCAGTTCTCCTATATCAGCACTAAAGCTAAGCTATAGTGACAAGGGTCCCATCTATCACTCCATTCTACTGATAGGGATCGATCTACATCACTCCCTTCTACCGCTATACAATGCTATTACTTTTTACTCAAGGATGGGTCTGGTAACTTTTATACACAGCTGTGTCAGAACCCTCTCCCTGGCCCCTATCGGTTTGAATCCTCTTTAAAGCCCCTTAATCACTTTATCCCTCACACCATCATCAGCACAGCTAGTTTGCTTCTCTGAATTTTAATTTCACAGCTGCCATGTTGCGATTTGAACTGGGGTCTCTGAACCAGTAGCACAAGTACTAGGACACCCTGTGGGGCTTGGTGATGCCACTAATCTCGTTCATGAATGCAAGATCAATTTTGTCGCACTCTATTCATGCCCCAAATAACTCAGGACATTGATGTAGAGCAAGCTCCTCCTCCTAATACTCCATTATTGACTTGACTGGCATCCCAGCCCCCTATGATGAGAAGACTTATTTTCTCCTGCTCACATTGTTCAACAACGTGTCCAAAGCCACCCACCTCTGGACTAAACTGCCCAAGCTTCAAGAAGACTACCCACCAGTGGTTGGGAAGCATTTAATGACGACTGGTAAATCTCAGCCAGGGCACCTGCAATTTCCTCTCTGGTTCCCCACTGTGTCCTCACATATGTCTGATCACGCCGGAAGTTTTGACTATCTTCATAGGTATCAGGACCTCTTCAACCATAATACTGACTTGTTGCAATGGGCCAAGGGGGTCCAACTTCGATTGACTGCCCCAAGTTCTCCAGTCCTCATGTCTTTCTCCATGGTAAAAACAGAGGAAAACTATTTGTTGAGGACCTTACTCGTCCCCTGTGGCTCCATGCAATGTTGATCGCTTTGATTTCTGAGGGGTCCCACTCTCTTTGGTTACCCTTTTAGCCTTTATGTACTTTAGTTTAGTTTAGAGATAGAGCGCGGAAACAGGCCCTTCGGCCCACTGAGTCCGTGCAGACCAGCTACCACCCCATACATTAGCGCTGTACTACACACTAGGGACTTATTACAATCTTTACCAAAGCCAATGAACCTACAAACTTGTACATCTTTGGAGTGTGGGAGGAATCCGGTGCACCCGGAGAAAACCCACACGGTCACGGGGAGAAGGTTCAAACTCCGTACGGACAGCACCTATACTCAGGATCGAACCTGGGTCTCTGGCGCTGTAAAGCACCCACTGTACCGCTGCGTCACCGTGCCGCCCTTTTGAAGCCCAATGACTTCCACAGCAGGTTGTAAGCAACAACCTACTGCCATTATTTCAATGTGACATCTGTTGGTTAAATTTCACCACCATGATAATGAAGTGGGATAATGAATTTTAAGTTCAGAATGGTTACAGGCTAATGGTGAATTATGAATCCTGAGCACATTTCCAGTGCTATTCAAATCCTTTCTAGCACATTTTAAGATATCGAACTAAAAAAAATGTCTAAATTAAAAAGTACCTTCTTTTTAGATTTTCACTCCGTTTACGTTATAATTTAACAGCACAGACAGCAGGAATAAATTACAACTTACAATGTGAAGGATCTTTATTTAGTATTTTCAGTCTTCTCTGAGCCAGCTGATCTGAGGTGTTTAAATGATTGTTTAATCTGGAACAAATAAATATTAGTTCAAAATATTTTATATTTCCCAAGAATGTTCAAATGGAAAATTAATTTTAGCAGGCGCATTTGTGCATTGCTCATCTTGAATCTTGGCTTTAAATTGCACTACAGTTTATTGGGTGTCTTGCATGCCAACTGTTCATTAATTGCTGTACACCATGTTCATTGTCCCATTTTTGAATTGTTCCGGTTTCCTGTTACAATACACAGGTACAGTAAGGAGGTGGCCCTAGAAATCGTGGATGCATTGGTGATCTTTTTCCAATGTTCTAAAGATTCTTGATCAGTTCCTGTGGATTGAAGGGTAGCTAAAGTAACCCGTTTTTAAGAAAGGAGGGAGAGAGAAAACAGGGAATTATCGACCAGTTAGCCTTACACCGGTAGTGGGGAAGACGCTCGAGTTGATTATTAAAGATGTAATAGCATGAGCATTTGGAAAGCAGTGACAGATGTGGTGCATCTGGACTTTTAAAAAGCCTATGACCAGGTCCCACACAAGAGGTTAGTGTGCAAAATTAGAGCACATGCTATTGGGGGTAGGGTATTGACATGTTGGCGTTCATAGCAAGAGGATTTGAGTAAAGGAGCAAGGATGTGTACAGGGCCCTGGTGAGACCACACCTGGGGCATTGTGTGCAGTTTTGGTCTCCTAATTTGAGGAAGGACATTCTTGTTATTGAGGGAGTGCAGTGTAGGTTTACCAGATTAATTCACAACATGGCAGGACTGACACAGTTTAAGTTTAAAAATAAGTGGTAGGACATTAACCATATAACCATATAACAATTACAGCACGGAAACAGGCCCTCTCGGCCCTTCCAGTCCGTGCCGACCATTTGTTTTCCCCTAGTCCCATCTACCTGCACTCAGACCATACCACTCCATTCCCTTCACGTCCATATACCTATCCACTTTACTCTTAAATGTTAAAATCGATCCTGCCTCCACCACTTCTGCTGGAAGCTCATTCCACACAGCCACCACCCTCTGAGTAAAGAAGTTCCCCCTCACGTTACCCCGAAACCTCTGTCCCTTAATTCTCATGTCATGCCCTCTTGTTTGAATCTTCCCTACCCTCAATGAGAAAAACGTATCCACATCAACTCTGTCTATCCCTTTCATCATTTTAAAGACCTCAATCAAGTCCCCCCTTAACCTTCTGCGCTCCAAAGAATAAAGACCTAACTTGTTCAACCTTTCTCTGTAACATAGTTGCTGGAACCCTGGCAACATTCTAGTAAATCTCCTCTGTACTCTCTCTATTTTGTTGACATCCTTCCATATAACTAGGCGACCAAAATTGTACACAATACTCCAGAATTGGTCTTACCAATGCCTTGTACAATTTTAACATTACTTCCCTACTCCTATATTCAATGCTCTGATTTATAAAGGCCAGCACACCAAAGGCTTTCTTTACCACCCTATCTACATGCGATTCCACCAGGGAACTATGCACAGTTATTCCTAGATCCCTCTGTTCCACAGCATTCCTCAATTCCCTACCATTTACCATGTACTTCCTATTTTGATTTGTCCTGCCAAGATGTAGCACTTCACACTTATCAGCATTAAACTCCATCTGCCATCTTTCAGCCCACTTTTCCAAATGGCCCAAATCTCTCTGTAGACTTTGAAAATCTACTTCATTATCCACAACACTACCTATCTTAGTATCATCTGCATACTTACTTATCCAATTTTGCACCCCATCATCCAGATCATTGATGTACATGACAAACAACAGTGGACCCAACACAGATCCCTGAGGCACCCCACTTGTCACCGGCTTCCAACCTGACAAACAGCCATCCACCATTACTCTCTGACATCTCCCATTCAGCCACTGTTGAATCCATCTTGCTACTCCGCCATTAACACCCAAAGATTGAACCTTCTTAACCAACCTTCCATGGGGAACCTTGTCAAAGGCCTTACTGAAATCCATATAGACAACATCCACTGCTTTACCCTCATCAATTTCCCTAGTTACCGCTTCAAAAAATTCAAGGTTTGTCAAACATGACCTTCCAGGCACAAATCCATGTTGACTGTTCCTGATCAGACCCTGTTTATCCAGATGCTTATATATATTATCTCTAAGTATCCTTTCCATTAATTTGCCCACCACTGACGTCAAACTAATAGGTCTATAATTGCTAGGTTTATTCTTTGAACCCTTTTTAAACAATGGAACAACATGCGCAGTACGCCAATCCTCCGGCACTATTCCCGTTTCTAACGACATTTGAAATATTTCTGTCATAGCTCCTGCTATTTCTACACTAACTTCCCTCAATGTCCTAGGGAATATCCTGTCAGGACCTGGAGACATTGAGGGCTGAGATGAGGAAAAACATTTTCACTCAAGAGTTGTGAATTTGTGGAATTCTCTGCAACATAAGGCAGTGGAGGCCAATTCACTGGATGTTTTTAAGAGAGAGTTAGATATAGCTCTTAGGGCTAATGGATTCAAGGGATATGGGAAATAGCAGGAATGGGGTACTGATTTTGGATGATCAGCCATGATCATATTGCATGGTGATGCTGGCTCGAAGGGCCAATTGGACTATTCCTGCACCTATATTCTATGTTTCTATGAAACGGGCCCTTTGGTCCTCCATGTCCACAGCAACCATTGATCACACATACACTAGTTCTATGTTATCCCACTTTCGCATCCTATACACTAGGATGCAGTTAACTTACAAACCTGCACGTTTCTGTGAACCTAAGCATAACTTTCTCTCTTTTGTACCCCAGGCCAAGTGTTCCAGGAGATTTATTTGCCTCTAATTTTTCCAGATGAAATTGATAATATTTTGTAATTTGCAACAAACCACCACATTTGGGAATATTTAAGGATAGGATGGGTTTAGAGAGATATGGAACGTGCAGGCAAATGGGACAAGCATAGAATATCAACTTGGTATTATCAACATGAAAACTAAGTTTGCTCCTCTTTCCACAAATGCTACCAGTTCTACAGAAGTTTATAGCATTCTTTTTTTCACTTTCCTATACCCAGTTGGCTTGCAGCCAAATCCAAGGGATCTTTATTGTCAATTAGATCATTTCCAGTAAGTGGTTAAGTTACTGGACTAGCAGCTGAAAGTTGGCACTAATAATTGGAAAATTTGCATCTGAATCCCATCAAGGCAGCTGGTGCATTTATGTTCACTTTTAATTGATTAAATCTGAAATAAAAAGGAAATAATAGTAATGGTAACTATAAAATGATTGGATTGTTGTAAAAGTTCATTGGCTTCACTCAATGGACTGCCTGTGGTGAAAGGAAAGTGTCATGCTTGGGGGTTGGGGGAAGGGGAAGAGAAAGAGGAGAGAGCAGCGAGCAGCTAATTCAAGTCCAGCATTTCATTTTTATACTTGTATTGACATAAAACAAACCCATTTGTTCCATGTGGACATGCAGTCCTATTTTCCTCTCCTTAATTATCTCATACATTCCCATCTGCTCTGCTTTGATTCTCCTGCTTCCCACTTACACAAGGAATAATTTGCTGTACTCAATTAATCTACCAGCATATCCTTGGATTGCAAGAGGAAACCAGAGCACTTGGAGGAAAGCCTTCCCGATAATAATTTATTGGTTGGATCTCGTCCGAACCAATCATAAAATTATCTATGTTTATAGTTATGTTTTTGTGCCAATGCCATGAACGACACATTTAATGCCAGATGGTCAGGGAAGATTAAGGTGGAAATTTGTGCGTTATGCATTGAGTCAAATGCGCAGTCCTTAATTTTGCATAATTCCAGCAGCCACTTTATTGTTTGATCTATTTTACAGAGCAATGCAATTATGATGATGTGCACCATTTCGGGAGGTTTTAGGGTGGTCACAAACAGTCAAAAAATATTAAGATAACTAATATTTATAGAGGTTTTACAAAGTTACCTTACAAAGAGATTTTATAAAGTGGTGAAGAAGGCAATTGGCACACTTGCCTTCACAGAGGACAATTCTTGAATACAGGACTTGGGATGATATGTTGCAATTATACAATTCAATGGAAGCGACCACACTTAGAGTGTTGTATGACTTCTGGTAGTGCAGCTATAGGAAGGATGCCCTTAAGCTGGAAAGGATATGAAAAACATTCACAAGGAAGAAATGTTACCAGGAAAAGAAGGCTTGAGTTCTGAGGAGAAGATGGATAGAAGGGAGACTTATTTTTCTCCTGAAGAGGTTGAGGTGTGCAGAAGTATGAAAAACATAAATAAGATGGATGGTCTTGATCTTTTTCCAGGGGAGGGGCACCTAAAGCTAGAGCGCATAGATTTAAGGTGAGAGAGAAAAGATTTCTCCTGAGGATCCTGAGACAACGATTTTCACACAGAGGGCAGTGGGTATATGAAACACAAGGCAGACACAATTTTAACATTTAAAAAAACATTCCTACTCCGACCAACGTGTCCCATCTACACCAGTCCCACCTCCATTTGGCCCATATCCCTCTACACCTATCCCATCCATGTACCTATCCAGATGTTTAAATGTTGCAACAGTACATGCCTCAACTAGCTACTCCGGCAGCTTGTTTCATACACCCTTTGTGTGAAAGATCCACCCCTAAGGTTTCGATCAAAACCTTCACCCCTCACATCAAGCCCATGTCCTCTGCTCCTCGATTCCCATACTCTGGTGCGTCCACCCGATCTATTCCTCTCGTGAACTTGTGCATCTCCATGAGATCACTCATCCTTCTGCACTCCAAGGAATAGAGTCCTAACCTGCTCAACCCTAAACTATAGTTCAGGCCCCCGTCCCGAGTCCTGGCAACAACCTTGTCTTCACCCTTTCCAGCCTGATAATATCTCTCCCACAACAAGATGCCCAGAACTGAGCACAATACTTCAAATGTGGCCACATCAACATCCTATGTAACCGGAACATGATCTCACAACCTCTATACTCAATACTCTGACTGATGAAGTCCAATGTGCCAAAAACATTTCTGACCAACTTACTTACCTGTTGTGCAACTTTCAATAGATAATAGACAATAGGTGCAAGAGTAGGCTATTCGGCCCTTCAAGCCAGCACCACCATTCAATGTGATCATAGCTGAGTACCCCGTTCCTGCCTTCTCCCCATATCTTCTGACTCCGCTATCGTTAAGAGCCCTCCGAGGCAGAGAATTCCACACTCACAACTCTCTGTGAGAAAATGTGTTTCCTCGTCTCCATTCTAAATGGCTTATGCCTTATCCTTAAACTGTGGTCCCTGGTTCTGGACTCCCCCATCATCAGGAACATGTTTCCTACCTCTAGCGTGTCCTTAATAATCTTATAGGTTTCAATAAGATTCCCTCTCATCCTAAACTCCAGAGTATACAAACCCAGCTGCCCTCAGCATATGATAGTCCCACCATCCCGGGAATTAATCTTGCAAACCTACGCTGTACTCCCTCAATAGCAAGAATGTCCTCAAATTAGGGGACCAAAACTGCACACAATACTCCAGGTGTGGTATCACTAGTGTCCTAGTGAAGGACCTCTTTAATCCTATACTCAACTCTGCTTGTTATAAAGGTCAACATGCCATTCGCTTTCATCACTACCTGCTATACCTGCATGCTTACTTTAATTGACTGACGAACAAGGACCTCCAGATCCCGGTGTACTTCCCCTTTTCCCAACTTCACACCATTTAGATAATAATCTGCCTTCCTGTTTTTGCTACCAAAGTGGATAACCTCACATTTATCCAAATTAAACTGCATCTGCCATGCATCTACCCACTCACCCAACCTGTCCAAGTCACCTTGCATCCACATAGCATCCTCCTCATAGTTCACACTGCCACCCAGTATATAGCTGAGGTCCCAGCACCAAGCCTTGGTGTACCCCACTAGTCACTGCCTGCCATTCTGAAAGGGACTCGTTAATCCCTACTCTTTGTTTCCTGTCTGCCAACCAATTTTCTATCCATGTCAGCACTCTACCGCCAATACCATGTGCCTTAATTTTGCCCACTAATCTCCTATGTGTGACCTTATCAAATGTTTTCTGAAAATTCAGATAAACTACATCCACAAAAAATTCCAGAAGATTAGTCAAGCATGATCTCCCCTTCGTAAATCCATGCTGCCTTGGACCGATCCTGTTACTGCTATCCAAATGTGCCGCTATTTCATCTTTTATGATTGACTCCAGCATCTTCCCCACCACCAATGTCAGGCTAACTGGTCTATAATTCTCTGTTTTCTATCTCCTGCCTTTCTTAAAAGGTGGAATAACTTTAGGTACCCTCCAATCCACAGTAACTGATCCTGAATCTATAGAACATTGGAAAATGAACAGCAATGTGTCCACAATTTCTAGAGCCACTTCCTTAAGTACCCTGGAATGCAGACCATCAGGCCCTGGGGATTTATCAGCCTTCAGTCCCGTCAGTCTACCCAACACCATTTCCTGCCTATTGTGGATTTCCTTCAGTTCCTCCGCCACCCCAGATCATCTGGCCTCTTCCAATATCAGGAAGATTGTTTGTGTCCTCCTTAGTGAAGACGGATCCAAAGTACCTGTTCAACTCATCTGCCATTTCCTAGTTCCCCATAATAAATTCACCTTTTTCAGTCTTCAAGGGTCCAACTTTGGTCTTAACTATTTTTTTCCTCCTCACATACCTAAAGAAGCTTACATACCTTATATTTTTGGCTAGCTTACCTTCGTACCTCACCTTTTCTCCCCGTATTGCCTTTTTGGTTTTCTTCTGTTGCACTTTCAACATTTCCCAATCCTCTTGCTACCCGCTCATCTTTGCTACATTGTACTTCTTCTCTTTTATTTTTATACTGTCCCTGACGTCCCTTGTCAGCCACGGTCACCCCTTACTCCGCTTGGAATTTTTCTTCCTCTCTCAACGAACTATGTACCTGCACTCACAGATCCCACCACTCTACAACATGTTCCAGAGCTCTATCATTCACTCTGTTGTTCCAGCCTATGCTAGCCTTCCCAAAATGCAACACCTCACACTTCTCCATATTAAATTCTATCAACCATTCCTCAGTCCACCGGCCCACCCAATCAAGAACCTGCTGCAATTTTTGACAACCATCTTCACCCTCTACAATACCACCCACTTTATTGTCAGGCATAGAAAATATTTAAAAGGATGTGGTCAAACACATGTCAATGGGGCTAGCTCAGAAAGACATCTTGGTCAGCATGGACGAGATGGGTCAAAGGGTTTGTTTCCATACTGTATAAAGCTATGACTCTATAGAATGGGTTGTAACCAAGTAAATGAATGAAAGATGTTGAGATTTCTTACATGTTGTAAGATGGTTTTAAAATCCAATGTTTCTGCTTGATGGTCTTGCTTTTTTTCTGATAACTCTGTACCTTTGGCAGCTTCTGAACAGTCTTCAGTATCAGTTTTACTTGATGCTGAAGTTACTGGTGAATTGATGGGACCTTGTGCTAACGTAGAATGGATTGAAAGAATCCTTCCCGCATTTGATTCCAGCTCCTGTGAGATGCTGACTGCTGCTGGCATGGATGTCACGCAGATGGATGAAGGACGATGCTGGCTATCTAATCCAAAATCCCTTGTTTGCTTCAGCATTTCCACGCATGAGCACAGAGAAGACTGTTCCTCCAGCAAACACAGCAACTGCTGAAAGAGTTACAGATGCAGTTTCAGCATAATTTTAACACTTCAAATCATAGTATCAATGCTTACCTCAAATTCTAAAAGTCAGAAACGATAGCAAAGGAATTGAACACAATTAAAAATGTCTAACATATTTTCAGAAATTCAATAGGGGGACAAAGTAATATGAAAAAATTACACCTTACAAACTCTGAATTGCTGCAGATAATTGAATAATAATTGGGAATGAAAGATGAATTTCACCTATCTTTTACACTTACAAACTGCCATTTTAATCTCAAATAACCTTCTTCGCTGTCACTATACCATGAATTTTAATATCACCCACAAACATACGCATCATGCCACCTACATTCACATCCAAATCTATAATATAAATAATGAACAGTGGACCCAGCACCAATTCCTGTTGCACACCACTCATTACCAGCCTCCACCACCCTGTCTCCTACTTTCAAGCCAATTTTGTATCAATTTGGCTAGCTTACCCTGGATCCCATGTGATCTAAGCTTTTAGACCAACCTAGCATGTTTTACATTGTGCTAATGACATTGCTAAAGTCCATGTAAGCAACATCTACTGCCCTCATCTAATCTTCTTGGTCATCTCTTCGAAAAACTCAAATTTTTGAGACACGAGTTCCCATTCACAAAGCCATTGTTGACTATCCCTGGTCAGCTCTTGCCTTCCCAAATGTTTATAGATCCTGTCTCTCATAATCCCTTCTAATAACATATACACTACTGATGTTAGGCTCATTGGCCTGTAGCTCCCAGATTTTTCCACACAGCCTTTCTGAAATAGAGACACAACATTGGCCGCTTCTGTAACCTCACTGATGGCTAGCGATGATACAAAGATGACTGCCAGGGGATTTTTCAATTTCATCCTTACCTTCCCACGGATCCCAGTTCTTGATTTTCCTACTCTGGATTAAAAGACTGTACGCATTCACCATATCCCTTCATAATCTTCCTGTTCCACGTTGCACCAGGAGTAATCTGGTGATCACTACCCTTGAGGTCCTGCTTTTTAATTTTTTGCCTTATTCCCAATTTTCATTTTGTAGGACCTCTTCTCTTTACCTACCTCACCTTCCATCTGGGAACATGAAGCTCTCAGACTTTATGTTGCATTCAACAATTTCAGGTAACCACCCCCACTGAAGAAGAGTCCCAACCCCAAATATCGCTTATCCATATTCCCCTGATCCACTGAGTTACTCCAGCACTTTGTATCTTTTTTTTTTTGTAAACCAACCTCTGCAGTTCTTTATATCATTTTTTTTATTTCTGTAGCCTTCTATTTCAATGTCTTTCTTTTCTCAGTGTCCAACTGCTAGTTTTAAAGCAATTTTTACCTTGACATCATTGAGTTAGAAACATAGAAACAGAAAATAGATGCAGGAATAGGCCATTCGGCCCTTCGAGCCAGCACAGCCTTTCAATATGATCATGGCTGATCATCCAAAATCAGTACCCTGTTCCTGCTTTCTCCCCATATCCCTTGATTCTGTTAGCCCTAAGAGTTAGGTCTAACCCCTCCTTGAAAACATCCAGTGAATTGGACTCCACTGCCTTCTGTGGCAGAGAATTCCACAGATTCACATCTCTCTGGGTGAAAAAGGTTTTCCTCATCTCAGTCCTAAATGGCCTACCCCTTATTTGTAAACTTTGACCCCTGGTTCTGGGCTCCCCCAACATCAGGAATATTTTTCCAGCATCCAGTCTGTCCAATTTCTATAAGAATCCCTCTAAATTGCAGTGAATACAAGTCCAATCCATTCTTTCATCATATGTCAGTCCCGCCACCCCGGGAATAAACCTGGTGAACCTACGCTGCACTCCCTCAATAGTAAGAATGTCGTTCCTCAAATTAGGCGGGCAAAATTGCACACAACACTCCAGGTGTGGTCTCACCAGGGCCCTATAAAAGTGCAGCAGGACCTCCTTGTTCCTATACTCAAATCCTCTTGCTATGAAGGCCAACATGCCATTTGCTTTCTTCACTGCCTGCTGTACCTGCATGCTTACTTTCAGTGACTGATGTACAAGGACACCCAGGTTTCATTGCACCTCCCATTTTCCTAATCTGACACCATTCAGATAATAATCTGCCTTCTTGTTCTTGCCATAACCTCACATTTATCCACATTATACTGCATTTGCCATGCATCTGCCCACTCACCCAGCCTATCTAAATCACGCTGCAACCTCATAGCCTCCTCCATGCAACTTACACTGCCACCCAGCTTTGTGTCATCTGCAAACTTGGAGATTTTACATCTGTTGTACCCTGATCACACATTTTCTCTCAGTTCACTCCATCCCTCCCCTCTCTGCAATTTAACATATCTGTTTTCTCACTCACTTTAATAAAAGATCCTTAACAATAATTGTCCATTGTTCCCATCTCCACTGATGCTGCCTGAACCTGCCGACTATGTTTAAAATTTATATTTCTTCATCTGTTGTTCTTTGCTCCATGGCAAAGGAGAAGTTGAAGTTGGGATGACAGATTGCAGGGAAGATAACGTTGTTTTTTACAAATTAAATCGATGATGACATCTCAATTTGGAAAGAAGATAGACAAAATGCTGGATTAACTCAGCGGGACAGGCAGCATCTGTGGTGAGAAGGTATGGTGACATTTTGTGTCTGGACCCTTCTTCAGCCTCTTCTCCCCAGAGACGCTGCCTATCCCACTGAGTTATTCCAACATTTTGTGTCTATCTTCGGTTTAAACCAGCATCACAGTTTCTTCCTACACAACTTGGAGAGAGTCATTAACTGTAAAAAGCCAATATATCAGCCTACAGAACATACATTTTGGATTATTTACTTTTGGGAATCTGGACGATTTGCAAAACTTAATTATTTTTTATACATTAGGTAGCTAATAGATCAAAGAAGTAGCGTGAACAAGAACGTAAACAACATAGGGCACAATGCTTGCACCCGACATCAAACGCACCATTTTAATTGTTTCTCCAACTTGTCGGGCCTGATCCTCAAGCTGATCCTCTATTTCTGTGACCTCTTGACGAACTGCACGCCGTAGTGTTTGCAGTCGTTTCACTTCGTCTCTGTCAGAATACAATTGTTAATTGAATAAACCCAACATATGTTGGTCAATGTATTGAGTACAGCAGTTTTCTCAAAATTGCTAGTTCATTTAATCCGTTAATTTCCTATCAATGACAATGAATAGATCACTAGATCACTTCAGAGTGCACATGAACTTCAGACAGTAGTGAGTCGACAATGGATCAGGTGGATCGAAAGTATGGAGATAACAAATTTCACTTAAAGATTATGAATTAATTAGTTGAGTTTTTAAAACACATGAGTTTGTGGCGGTAGATGGCAGGATGAAAAATGTTAAATGCAAATTATTCAATTTGGGTTTGCTGTGAATAGATTTGGTAACCCAGTAAATAATATACCTCATCAGTAAGAATATCTATAAATGTCCAGATGTATATACTTCTTATACTAGTGAGTTTAAAAAATACTGAAATACCAAATACCAATCCAGAAGAAATAATAAGCACTTGTGAGAAAGTTATAGTTATAATCATGGGGAATTATATTCTAGATTTTAACTGGAAAAAAAAATCTGATTTGAGGCCAGACACTCCCAGCTCCCACTTTCCTTTGTTATTTCCAGCCTTCACTCAAATTGCTTTTGGTCTTGTTTAACTGTGTGCAGATCTAGTGATTACATTCTAAAAGGGGATATGGTGAGAATGGCAAGGCTGCAGAGGTATTCAAGGATGATATCAAATATGTGAATTGAGAGGATGAGCTGGCTGAATAAAGTTGAATGATGTAAAAAGCTCATGAACATTATGAAATGTTTTGACAGGATAGATACAGAGAGGATGCTTCTGTTTGTGAGGAACAGCATAAGTAGGGACTACCAATATCAATCACCGGGTAATCGGATGAGGAACTGAGAATAGTGAGGAGAATGAAGTACTCGTAATCACACAGGGAAAGATTGAAGTGAATGGTGCAGAATTATTTAGGGAGGGCCTAAAGAAAAGAATAGAGCATTACATTGATAGATTTAGAAGGGGAATTTGGAAGGAAGCTGTGCCCCACTCTCGCATTCTCAGTCCCACTCTGCACCGACACCCTGTTCCCGAACCCATATAACCATATAACCATATAACAATTACAGCACGGAAACAGGCCCTCTCGGCCCTTCCAGTCCGTGCCGACCATTTGTTTTCGCCTAGTCCCATCTACCTGCACTCAGACCATACCCCTCCATTCCCTTCACGTCCATATACCTATCCACTTTACTTTTAAATGTTAAAATCGATCCTGCCTCCACCACTTCTGCTGGAAGCTCATTCCACACAGCCACCACCCTCTGAGTAAAGAAGTCCCCCCTCAATTACCCCTAAACGTCTGTCCCTTAATTCTCATGTCATGCCCTCTTGTTTGAATCTTCCCTTCCCTCAATGGGAAAAACGTATCCACGTCAACTCTGTCTATCCCTTTCATCATTTTAAAGACCTCAATCAAGTCCCCCCTTAACCTTCTGCGCTCCAAAGAATAAAGACCTAACTTGTTCAACCTTTCTCTGTAACATAGTTGCTGGAGCCCTGCAACATTCTAGTAAATCTCCTCTGTACACTCTCTATTTTGTTGACATCCTTCCTATAACTAGGCGACCAAAATTGTACACCATACTCCAGAATTGGTCTTACCAATGCCTTGTACAATTTTAACATTACTTCCCTACTCCTATATTCAATGCTCTGATTTATAAAGGCCAGCACACCAAAGGCTTTCTTTACCACCCTATCTACATACGATTCCACCTTCAGGGAACTATGCACAGTTATTCCTAGATCCCTCTGTTCCACAGCATTTCTCAATTCCCTACCATTTACCATGTACGTCCTATTTTGATTTGTCCTGCCAAGATGTAGCTCTTCACACCTAACAGCATTAAACTCCATCTGCCATCTTTCAGCCCACTTTTCCAAATGGCCCAAATCTCTCTGCAGACTTTGAAAATCTACTTCATTATCCACAACACCACCTATCTTAGAAACATAGAAACATAGAAATTAGGTGCAGGAGTAGGCCATTCCTTCGAGCCTGCACCGCCATTCAATATGATCATGGCTGATCATCCAACTCAGTATCCCGTACCTGCCTTCTCTCCATACCCTCTGATCCCCTTAGCCACAAGGGCCACATCCAACTCACTCTTAAATATAGCCAATGAACTGGCCTCAACTACCCTCTGTGGCAGAGAGTTCCAGAGACTCACCACTCTCTGTGTGAAAAAAGTCTTTCTCATCTCGGTCTTAAAGGATTTCCCCCTTATCCTTAAGCTGTGACCCCTTGTCCTGGACTTCCCCAACATCGGGAACAATCTTCCTGCATCTAGCCTGTCCAACCCCTTAAGAATTTTGTAAGTTTTCTATAAGATCCCCTCTCAATCTCCTAAATTCCAGAGAGTATAAACCGAGTCTATCCAGTCTTTCTTCATAAGACAGTCCTGACATCCCAGGAATCAGTCTGGTGAACCTTCTCTGCACTCCCTCTATGGCAATAATGTCCTTCCTCAGATTTGGATAGGTTCATTATCCACAACACCACCTATCTTAGTATCATCTGCATACTTACTTATCCAATTTTCCACCCCATCATCCAGATCATTGATGTACATGACAAACAACAGTGGACCCAACACAGATCCCTGAGGCACCCCACTGGTCACCGGCTTCCAACCTGACAAACAGACATCCACCATTACTCTCTGACATCTCCCATTCAGCCACTGTTGAATCCATCTTGCTACTCCGCCATTAACACCCAAAGATTGAACCTTCTTAACCAACCTTCCATGGGGAACCTTGTCAAAGGCCTTACTGAAATCCATATAGACAACATCCACTGCTTTACCCTCATCAATTTCCCTAGTTATCGCTTCAAAAAATTCAAGGAGGTTTTGTCAAACATGACCTTCCAGGCACAAATCCATGTTGACTGTTCCTGATCAGACCCTGTTTATCCAGATGCTTATAATATATTATCTCTAAGTATCCTTTCCATTAATTTTGCCCACCACTGACGTCAAACTAATAGGTCTATAATTGCTAGGTTTATTCTTTGAACCCTTTTTAAACAATGGAACAACATGCGCAGTACGCCAATCCTCCGGCACTATTCCCGTTATCTAATGACATTTGAAATATTTCTGTCATAGCTCCTGCTATTTCTACACTAACTTCCCTCAATGTCCTAGGGAATATCCTGTCAGGACCTGGAGACTTATCCACTTTTATATTTTTTCAAAAGTGTCAGTACTTCCTCCTCTTTGAATCTCATAGTTTCCATAGCTACTGTACTTTTTCCCCTTAACTCACAAGAGTTCAATATCCTTCTCCTTGGTGAATACCGAAGAAAAGAAATTGTTCAATAATCTCCCCCATCTCTTTTGGCTCTGCAGATAGCTGTCCATTCTGGTTCTCTAATGGTCCAATTTTATCCCTCGTTATCCTTTTGCTATTAATATAGCTGTAGAAACCCTTTGGGTTTACTTTCACCTTTCTTGCCAAAGCAACCTCGTATCTTCTTTTAGCCTTCCTAATTTCTTTCTTAAGATTCTTTTTACATTCTTTATACTCCTCTAGCACCTCATTTACTCCATGCCTCCTATAATTATTGTAGATATCTCTCTTTTTTCGAAACAAGTGTCCAATTCCCTTGAAAACCATGGCTCTTTCCAATTTTACTATTTCCTTTCAACCTAACAGGGACAAAGATTCTGTACTCTTACAATTTCCCCTTTAAATGTCCACCATTTCTCTTCTACATCCTTCCCATGAAACAAAGTGTCCCAATTCACTCCTTTAAAATCCTTACGCATTCCCTCAAAGTTAGCCTTTCTCCAATCAAAAATCTCCACCCTAGGTCCAGTTCTGACTCTCTCCATAATTATATTGAAACTAATGGTATTGTGATCACTGGTCCCGAAGTGCTCACCAACGCATACCTCCGTCACCTGACCTGCCTCATTTCCTAACAGGAGGTCCAGCACTGCCCCTTCTCTGGTCGATACCTCTATGTACTGCTGCAAAAAACTATCCTGCACACATTTTACAAACTCCAAACCATCCAGCCCCTTTACAGAATGTGTTTCCCAGTCTATTTTTGGAAAATTAAAATCTCCCACAATCACTACCTTGTGCTTACTACTAATATCTGCTATCTCCTTACATATTTGCTCTTCCAATTCTCGCTCCCCATTTGGCGGTCTATAATACACCCCTAAAAGTGTTGCTACACCGTTCCCACTTCTCAGTTCCACCCAAATAGCCTCCCTAGACGAGCCCTCTAATCTATCCTGCCAAAGCACTGCTGTAATATCTTCTCTGACAAGCAATGCAACACCTCCCCCTCTGGTCCCTCCAATTCTATCACACCTGAAGCAACGAAATCCTGGAATATTTAGTTTCCAATCACAGCCCTCCTGCAACCAATTTTCACTGATTGCCACAACATCATATTTCCAGGTGTCAATCCAGGCTCTAAGTTCATCCACCTTACTTACAATGCTCCTAGCATTAAAATATACACATTTTAGAAACCCACCATCCCTTATTCTCTGTCTATTATCTTTTTCATCTTTCTCGCCTACATTTTGGATCCGAGTGCTTCCCTTCTCTGCCTCTTGCCCCCACACCCTGACCCCTAGCCCCCTCTACCCGAGTCCGACCCCCCCCCCCCCCCCCCCCCAGCCTTTCTAGTTTAAAGTCTCCCCAGTAGCCTTTGCAAATCTCCCTGCCAGGATATTGGTCACCCTCGGGTTCAAGTGCAACCCGTCCTTTGTGTACAGATCATGCCTTCCCCAAAAGAGGTCCCAGTGATCAAGAAACTTGAATCCCTGCCCACTGCACCAGTCCCTCAGCCACGCATTTATCCTCCATCTCATTTCATTCCTACTCTCACTGTCACGCGGCACAGGCAGTAATCCTGAAATCGTTACCCTTTTGGTCCTTCTCCTTAACTTTCCCCCCAACTCCCTAAATTCTCCCTTCAGGACCTTCGTCACTTTTTCTGCCTATGTCATTGGTACCTATGTGTACCACAACATCAGGCTCCTCTCCCTCCCTTATCAGAATCTTTTGGACACGTTCTGACACATGCGAGACCCTGGCACCAGGGAGGCAAACTACCATCCGGGTCTCCCGACTGCGTCTACAGAATCGCCTATCCGACCCCCTAACTATAGAGTCCCCTATTACAATTGCCCTCCTTTTTTGCTACCCTTCTGAGCATCAGGGCCGGTCTCTGTGCCGGAGGCCCTGGCCGCTGTTGCTGCCCCCAGCTAGGCTGTCCCCTCCAATCGTACTCAAACCCGAGTACCTATTTTCCAGGTGTACGGTCACGGGGGTACTCTCTAGCCCCTGCCTCTGCCCCTTGCCCTTCCTAACTGTGACCCACTTGTCTGCCTCCTGTGGTTTGGGAGTGACTACCTCCCTGTAGCTCCTCTCTATGACCTCCTCACTCTCCCTGACCAGACGGAGGTCATCGAGCTGCTGCTACAGGTTCCTAACACAGTCCTTTAGGAGCCCCATCTCGACACACCTGGCGCAGATGTGGACGTCTGGAGGGCTATCAGATTCCCTGACCTCCCACATCTGACATCCAGAACAGTACACTGCCCTTGCCTTTATACTGCCCCCTTACACAGGACACAATATCAACACAATACAAAGTACACAACAAATTGCTGGAATCTGACTGCCAATCAGCTGCTTACCCTAGTCCACTTCCCACCAATCAGCTACTTACCCTAGTCCACTTAGCTGGGACACTAACCCCCTTCAGCTGGGACACCCACATTCCCGCCCTCTCAGCCATACAGTTTCCCAAACTCCCAGCGACATGCCTGTTGACACTCTCCATCATACACCTGCCCATGCTCCCCATGACATACCTGGTCCACACCACATGGTACACCAGATCACACTACCCACCACACACCTTAGCACACACCTGCTCTCACTCATTGTGACACACCAAGTTCATGCTCACTGCCACACAATTGCTCACAACCCCATCAAACACTTGCCCACACTCCCTGTCACATACCTGCTCATGATCCCTATTACACACCTGTCTGCACAGACCGTGCCACACTTACCAACACTTCTGGTGACACAACTGCCCACTGGCAGTCACACACCTCCCCATGATACACCTGCTCACCGCCCCGCCATACACCTCTTTACAATCAAAGGGGTTACCAAGGAAGTTAGAAATCACAATAAGGAAATAGATAGATCTTGTAGGTGAAAGGTTTCCTACATTTGCTTATAACCACATATACATTGGCATTTACATCATATTGTCAAATACTACTATTCTTACTCCATAATAAAATGTTTTTCCAGGGCAGCATGGTGGCACAGCAGTAGAGCTGCTGCCTTCCTGCATTTACAGCACCAGAGACCCAGGTTCAATCCCGACTACAGGTGCTGTCTGTACGGAGTTTGTACGTTATCCAAGATCTTCGGTTTCCTCCCATCCAAAGATGTACAGGTTTGTAGGTTAATTGGTATAAATGTAAATTGTCCCTAATGTGTGCAGGGTAGTGTTAATGTGCAGGGATCACTGGTCGGTCCAAACTCGGTGTGCCGAAGGGCCTCTTTCCACGCTGTATCTCTAAATTAAACTGAACTAAGTTGGTCATCTTCATCTTAATAATTCCTCTTTGTGTTAACCTTCACATACCTCTCTAGTTCAGTTAAAACATTGTAGACTGAAGCCTGCTGTTCAATGATGTCCTGCTCGATATCCACCAATCTATTCCGAAAACCCCGCAGACATTTCTTCATGGTCTCAATTTCTCGTAGAACCTGCTGGAAATGTAAAGGACATTGATTATTTTTGATGAACCATGATTGAATAGAAAAAGAACTGCAGAAGCAGGAAACTGCAACATAAGTAGGATGTGCTGGAAATACCTTGCCGGCAGGAACTGTGCAGAGAGAAACAGAGTTAACATCTCACGATGAACCAAGCTCTGGATCTACCCTTGGTTTATAATAATGGAAAGGTGAATAAACCATTTGGAAATGAAACAACCTGTAGGACAGTAAAGATGACCAAACCTCAGCGGCATCATGTCGCTGGCACTCACAAATTTAGTTCAGTTTAGTTTAGAGATAGAGCGCGGAAACAGGCCCTTCGGGCCACTGAGTCCGCACCGACCAGCGATCCCCGTGTATTAACACTATCCGACATACACAAGGGGCAATTTACACTTATACTAAGCCAATTAACCTACAAACCGGCACGTCTTTGGAATTTGGAGGAAACCGAAGATCTCGGAGAAAACCCACACGGTCACGCGGAGAACGTACAAACGGCGTACAGACCGCACCCGTAGTCAGGATTGAACCCGGGTCTACTGGCACCGTGCCGCCAATAATGTACTTCTTTATATTTCCTTTTCCCCTGTAAATGAAATCCAGATGCCACCAAGCATGAGATGCAGTGGCATTAGATTCAATTTTTTAAAGGACAAATGTATGCGAATTTAGTGCAAGTTTGCCATTTTGATGTCATTTACAATGATAAATTCAACACATCAACTATTATGTAGAAGAGGTGAGTATACTAGATTTGAGATCAGTGTTATTTTCTATCCAGGCAGTTTGAGAATCAGACCCACTTTCATAATGAGCTCTCCTGGCACAGTGCTCTATGTCTAGAATGTTGTCATATTTATTCTGTTTCGTGTCATTGACATTGCCAGCAAGATCAGCACATATGACCAGTCCCCAATTTCCATTAAGAAAGTGAGCTGCCTTTTGAAACTGCCATCCTTCTGGTTGGAAATATTAAAAAAAGTCAATCTCTCCTTTAGTGCAGCCTGACCTTTTGGACATAAACCATTGACCTGACATTCACAACATTTATCACAGACACAGAAGGAGTATCAGTTTCTAAATGCCCCATTTTACTTGTGCTATCATATATATGTCCTTTATTCAATCTGTGCCAGAAACCACCCTCTCTGCAGTTTAACAATACCTTTTCTATCTTTCCTAATATAATTGAGCAATGATGGAAAAAAAACATGTCCTTACCAGATACATCAAGGTGAGCTTGATACTTAATAATATTACTCACACCAGCAAAGCCTCTATACCTCGAATACTTCCAAATATATTTCTACATGCCAGCTCTATCTCTATCCCCTCTTACGATGCGATCCTTAACTTTCATACTCTCGAATCTCCTCCTACAGCCCTCATCAGTACCCCATAGTATGCCATGAACAATTTCTCTCAGCCCTTCGATGCTGAATAACATCTTATTTTGCTACATCTCCTCTGTGTTAGGCTAAATGTGAAGGAAGAGAAGGAAGAACACCCAGACAGATGTCAGACAGTTTCTTCCCAGCTGTTATCAGGCAACCGAATCATCCTACCACAACCAGAGAACAGTGCTGAACTACTATCTACCTCATTGGTGACCCTTGGACTAACCTTGATCAGACTCTGCTGGCTTTACTCTGCACTAAACATTATTGCCTTATCGTGGTATCTATACAGTGTAAATGGCTCAATTGTAATCATGTTTTGTCTTTCTGCTGACTGGTTGCCAGCAGCAACAGCTTTTACTGTACCCCAATACACACGACAATAAACTAAACTAAATTAAAAACTGAGGGGTAGGTTCTCTGAGTGTGACGGGCTGGAGGAGAGAGTCCTGTTCATGGGCAGAGAGGACGCTGAGGCCCAAACACAATCAAAGGTCAGAAATGTGACGAGTCTACTGCTTAACGACACTAACAGGAGTGCTGCTCCATTCTTATATAAGAAGCTAAGTAACAAGTGTGTAACATCATTTTTGAATAGTCCACATGAATTTTGAAATGGAAAGTCTTCAATATGGAAGTAACAGAGAGCAGACAATAACACTAATTTATCTTGAGTTTTAAAAGGATTTCGATAGCTGGTTTCAGGACAGAAGGCAAATGGTGGGAGTAAAGTCTATCTGTTATCAGTGAAGGAAATGGTTTGTGATGTTCTACAAGGATCAGTGATAGCATCTTAGCTGCTCACATTTTAATGATTTAGAGTCGAGAATTAAATGCACAACCTCTAAATTGTGGATATTATTGAAATAGGAAGATTGTACTGAGATGAACTGTAAGAAATTACAAGATCGCATTAATAAATTTGCACATTTGCAGAATAAGCAAGTAATTGACAAGTACATTTCAACACAGTTAAATGCAAGGTTGTACATCATGGTGGTGGTGGGAGGGGGGACAGATTAGTAACTTGTCACTTTGAAAGTTGGAATCTGGATGGGATAAACAAAGGGAGCATTCATCACTTAAAGCTTCTCCAGAGGTTAGTAAGGATAGATAAGAAGGGGGAAAATAGGCTGATTGCACCAAAATAATTTGCATTTAGAGTACTCAATGTATTTCTGATGGCCAAATTATAAAAAAAAAAAAGAGGCACTGGCAATAGGTGCAGAGAAGATTTACAAGAAAGTTTCCAGAAATATCACCTATATTGCAGGGTGGAAATGTCAAAGTAACCGTAAACTGAGAGGAGCAAAGTTTAAAGAAAATGTGCTGAGAACATTTTTTTTTCCACACAGAGAGTAGTGTTTGCCTGGAACGTGCTGCCAGGGGTAGGTGTGATAGCCTGGGATTTAAAAGGCTTAAGATGGATATGCAGGGGATGGACCTCATGCAGGAGATTAGTTTAACTTGGCATCTTGTCTGGCACAACTTTTCCTGTGCTATACTATTCTGTATTCTATAAATACAAAGGTATATGCAGGGAGTAGTTAAGGGTGGAAGTATGGATGTATTTAAGACGAGACTGAGTATGTACACAATGGAGAAGGGAATATAGGGAATACTTCCATATTTAAAAGAGGAACTGTTGGAAGCAGTTTGAGTGGCCCATTGCTGCCAGCATGGTCTAAGGCTGAATGTACTGTTTGTGCTGTATATCGTAAGCATTTGAACAATAGAGCATGGCCAGCTACAGCATCTATTCAACGTACTCTCGGAAACATAAAGCCTATTTGTACAAGTCAAAAAGGGCAAGTAAAAGTGAATACTTGGCCAGCATTTATTAAAAGCAGAAATGACACTTGATCAGTGTGAATGAAGATAAACATTATACTTCCCACAAATCTCTATCATTAGTTGCCTTTGGCATAACTTGGGCTGTTCAATTGTTTCAATTGCTTCAACTGCAACTCAGAACGTAAAGTCTTGAGGGTCCTCTCATTGGCTTAGAATGTTAATCCGTCAGGGAACCTCCTTTGCATTTCATTCTGCTCAATATAATGTAATACCCATGGGCAAAAATTATAATGATTGATCACCAGTGCAGTTCAGCAATCCAAAGTGTCTGGTTCCAATTTTAATAATAATAGCTGTAAAACTGAAGATCTACACTATGGAACTGGCTGTACCAAAGTCATACAACACTGAATGTCAGAATTGAACGAGGAGGAGGACACAAATGCAGGCTCAGACACAGGGCAGATCCATATTCAGAGTTTAATCGGTCCAAGTCGGTACACAGGTAAGCAAACACAGAAGCAACTGTATAATCTAGGAGCAGGCAAAAACAGTGGTCAAAAAACAGACAATGGTCGAGTTCAAAGTCACAATATTTCTAGAGCTGGAACGAGGTGATACCAAGTAGCATACACAACGAACTGGCAATGAGAACTAAACCACAAAGTGCTTAAATACAAACTTAACAGGGGATAATGAGACACAGGTGAAACACATCAGGGTGGGGCCAACAATCACATGAGGGTAAACGACCTGACAGGAAATGGGACCTGAAACAAGAGGAGATGCGAGACACCAAAATAAAACAAGAATGCAAACTCAAATACTAAAAACCAATATCAAACGCGAGACCTGACACAGAAACTGGCTATTCATCCCACCATGTCCATGCCAACCATCAAATACCAATACATACTAATCCTATTTACCAACACACAGTCCATAGTCTTCCATGCATCAGTGATTCAAGTTAGACAAAAATGGTGGAGAAACTCAGCGGGTGAGGCAGTGATTCAAGTGCTCATTTTCTTTTTCCTGTAAATGCAATAATTCGAATTCTCTTTATCCACCTTAGCCATGCCTTAATTCAGTATTTAAGAATAAGGAGTAAGCCATTTAGAACGGAGCCGAGGAAACACTTTTTCTCACAGAGAGTGGTGAGTCTGTGGAATTCTCTGCCTCAGAGGGCAGTGGAGGCAGGTTCTCTGGATGCTTTCAAGAGAGAGATAGATAGGGCTCTTAAAAATAGAGGAGTCAGGGGATATGGGGAGAAGGCAGGAACGGGGTACTGATTGGGGATGATCAGCCATGATTACATTGAATGGCGGTGCTGGCTCGAAGGGCCAAATGGCCTACTCCTGCACCTATTGTCTATTGTCTATCTTTGTAAGATTCTCCTTTACCCTCCACTAATTTGTCAAGGTTACCCAGGCCAAGATATACGTATACACATCCCCCCCCCCCCCCCCCCCCCCCGATGTTGAATGTCTACCACTCTCAGCAATCAATGAATGTCGTGAAATGCTCCCCACCTACTGGCACAAGGGACTTCTTAACATCTTGTCCTGTGTACTTGATTCTACCCTCCACTAATTTGTCAATAACAAACTAAGCCTGATCAATTTATTATCATGTCTTGAAAATACCATGTCAAGCAAAAGTCTGATAAATTTCCTCTGCGCTCTCTCCAATGTGTTCACATCCTTCCAACCAGAAGCACACATATTCCACATGTAGCCAAACCAAATTTTTATGAGGTTGCACTATGATGTTCATGCTCCTATATTGCACGTCTCAGCTAATGAAAGCCACTTCCTGAATGATTTGTTACTTACTTATGCTGCCACCTTTAGACTTGTACACTCTGTTCCTCAATATTTTTTTAGAGCTATATCATAGTGTATATCCTACTCTGAGCCTCCAAAAATGTGTCATCTCCAACTATTGGACTTAAATGCCATCTGTCACTGCTCTGCCCAACTTACCAGCTGCTCAATATTGTTTCAGTCTGAAGAAGGGTCTTGACCCTAAACGTCAGCTATTCCTTCGCTCCATAGATGCTGTCCTCCACACTATAAATAACATCAATTTCCATGACACCTGCAAACTTACTAATCATACCTTCATATCCAGATCATTAATATGCATGTCAAATAGTAAGGTCCTGGGATCCCAAGGAAAAGAGTTGGTTACGGGCTTCCAATCACACAACTAGTCTTCCACATCACCTTCTATCCTCCATTACCATGCCAATATTGCATTTAATTTGACAATTGCCTTGGATCATCCATGTATCTACTGCCCAACCGGAGAGGGGAAAAGAAAGAATGATTGTGGTTCATCCCATCTACACCATATCAATAGAAATCATCTACCCAAGACTGCCAAGGTGGCCAGGAAAAAGTTTATTCACTGCAAAGCAATTTAAGTCAATATTGCAAGTTTGCTCACAACAGAACAAACTTGCCTTAAAACAGTATCATTTTACTTCGGAGTCACGTGAGTGACTACGTGAAGACCCCGCCAGGACGCATGCGCGACATATCGTCGAACGCATTGCGGAAGCGACAGTCGGGAGGAGCGCCGCTCCTCCAGCGCGAATTTTGAAAAATTACTGAAGTTAAGTCTTACCTTTTCTGGTGAGCGTGGCGACTCGGTGTGTTTCTTTTGCAGAACGGAGGAAGCACCATGGAGTCGCCAAGGGAGAGCAGCAGCTGATACCGCTGCTGTGGAAGCAGCCAGCAGCGTGCCGTCTCTCCAGAGCTGCAGGTGCTGCCAGCAGCTGCCGGCTTCTCACCGCTACAGACCGCAGGTGCGCCGCGGTCGGCGGCAAAACCACCCGGAAGTCGGACAGGTCCGTGGACTCGGCTGGGTCCGGACCTGAAGACACCCCGTTCACAGATAGCGACGGCGGGCGTCTTTCCCGCGGGAGCGGGTGGGGAGCAGTGCTCCAGCGTGACCTGCTTATGCAGGGGCAGAGTCACAGTGGGTCTCTTCGCAGACCCACGGCAGGATCCTTTCAAGGACTGCCAAATGTCTCACCCTCTTCGCAGGGGAGCATTAGGGGTCAGAGCTGGGCTGACCCTGAAGAAGGGGCAATGGCTGAACAGTCAACTGTGAGGGGTGCCAGAAGAGAGAGCAGCAGAAGATTGTGGGACACATGCTGTATCAACTCAAGAAGGACTGCCTATACAAAGCTGCAAGCCAGTAAAAAATACATGGCTACAAACCAGCTACAGGAGCAAGCCATTAACTTTATGGCTGGGAAGCACATTGCTCCAGAGAACTCAATTTCTCTTAAAGTACCAGCAGTCTATGACCCCATCTGGGGCAACAGGAGCCCATCTATAAGGAGCCAGGAGGTGAAGCTCCAGAGGAAACTGCTGGCTGCTAAAATCACAGCAGTACCAGGACAACTGATGGGGTTGATTTGCCTGAAGAGTTACGTGATGCTCTAGCAGACTGTGTAATACTCAGTGGAGATTTACAGTTACAGGAAGAGCATCATCAAGAAGTGCGGAATTATGCAAGACAAGTAGCACACAGGCGCCAAAATTGCTGTTGGGGGACCTCCCGAAGCAGGTGAAAGACCTGCATGAGGAAGCCAAGGCTATAGGCCTGATCAAGGTGCCAAGCACCTCTAAAACCCACTATCAACAGCGGCAGCACCCCTACACACCCACCAGACATCGGTGCTATGGAAGACCATCTGGTGGTGAAAGCTCGAAGGCCGGCCCACCTGCACAGCGGTCTTTCAGACCATGGCCCAGCCCGGCCTTCATGGAAAACGCGCCAACCCCACAACCCAGCAACACAATACCAGAAGAAACAACTGCGGAGACAACCCACACAACACCGGTAACCATGGAGGTAGGTGGGTCTGGTTGTCTTAAAAAACATTGCATGTCCGATTCATTAAAGTTGGGGGACGGTTGCACTTGTTTCATCATGTGTGCTGCACTTTTACCTCTGAACTTTTACATACTCGGAAGTATTCAGAATTACAAAATTGAATTTGTATACGAACTACCGTCCCAGTTCAGCATACGCCTAGCAGGAAGTTCATACTTCACAAAAAGAGAGAACAGCAGGCCATGCTGAACTGTTAAGACTAAACAGAAAAAGGGATTGAGAAAACAATCAGAGAATTTCAAGAGTTCGTATCAAATATATTTATAAAAAACTAAAAAGATGGTAGTTGCCGTATCATTACAGATTTGACCGAACTAAATACTTCCGTTCAGTATGCCCATTTCAAATTAGACACGTTTGTCACACACAGGGTCATCGTAAATACCTGAAATTTATCTGGATGGGACAGCAATGGCAGTATGCCTTATCCAATGGGTTGTCATCAGCACCCAGGCTATTACAAATTTATTAAAACCAGCTTTAGCATACTTAAAGAAACATAACCATATCGTCATGGCTTACCTTGATGATATTTCTCATTGTAGGAGAAAATTGGAGCTGGCTACATTGGTGGTATCAGCCACAACAGAGGGGTTAACGTACATCCAGAGAAATCAAAATTGGAACCCTCCACTACCATGGATTATTTGGGGTTCACTATTGACTCTGTTCATATGTCTATCACCTTGCCACCAAACAAAGTGACAGACTTGATGGGAGTATGCAAAAGCCTCACTGGCATCAGGGAACCATCCATTCGGCAAGGAGCAAGAGTGATTGGGAATTGGTGGCTGCGTTCCCAGCAGCACAATTGGACCACTCCATTATTAAAACCTGGAAGAGGGAAATTTTAGCTCTCAAAAATCATACAGGCCATTTCAATAGGCCTATGCAACTACCAGGGAAAGTAAATTAGAATTAAACTGGTGGATAGAAATGTTCCATATTATCCTAACCCCATCACCCCATTCTATATCCCATGGGTACATTACAGACTGATGCCAGTGCTAAAGGTTGGGGAGCAACTAATACCACCGCAAGTTGTGGTGGCAGATGAGTGCACAAAAATTATTCTGTTTAAATCACTAAGAATTAATTATCTAGAAATGCTGGGAGCGTTTCATGGACTCAGGGCCTACTGCTCAGATGAGCACCAGTTGCATGTACGGTACAGATTGATACCACACTGGGGGCCTATATATAATCATATGGGTGAAATAAAGTCGATATCATGTGATGAATTGCCTAATAATATCTGGCACTGGTGTCTGGGAGAGAGATTTGGATCTCAACCACTTACCTTCCAGGTAAGCTAAATACAGTGGCAGACACCAGGTCACGTAAATTCAACGACAACATTAAATGGATGTTGGATCGGAAAGTGTTTACAGATATTATAGACCGGTATGGGACACCAGATATCGACCTTTTTTCCATCCAGACTAATTCACCAACTACCAACATATGTTGCTTGGAAACCAGACCCAGGGGCAGCAGCGATGGACGATTTCTCGCTGCATTGGGGGGGGGGGATTTGTTTTGCTATGCATTTTCCCCTCCTGCCTCATCAGGCGAGTCTTACAATAATTAAACAAGACGCCGCAACGGGTACCATGGTTCCCAACAGAACAAAGATGGTCTCAGAACCCTGCATCTGGATCAACAACGGCCAAGGAGGTTGGCACACCCCGTGCGGGAAAGTATCCGTGCCATGACTGTATGAACTTGTTGATTTGCAGTTTCTGAACAGGCCATTTCTGGGATACGGACTCTCCGACAGGACGATCAATGCCATCTCAGCGTCGTACAGGGAGTCCACGAGAAGACAGTACCTGACATATGTCAGGAAATGGGAAGTGTTCAGCACCAGGACGAACACTACATGTGACTCAGCCACCAACACTGAAGTGCTGGAGTTCTGGCCACCCTTCATTTCGATGAAGGATTGAGTTACAGTGCCATTATTGTGCAAGGAGTGCCCTAGCTAATATCTGGGCAGAGGGAGTGATCACCTGGCTATAGGATCACACCCACTAGTACCTAAACGAATGAGGGGTATTTGTACTCTATTCCCCCCAGGCCCAGATACATCCATATATGGGACATAGGTAGTACACCATGTTACGAGGATGGACACCAATATCGGGGCTCACTCTGGACAAACTAATATCCTAGATGGGAATGATTATGGCACTTGGATCAGCACAACGGGTCCAGTCCTTACACAAGCTAGAATAGGACGTCATGTCTGTCACAAATGGCAGATAACCTGCTACATACAGGGGTACTTAAACTAGACTGACCCGGTTCCTTTGGCCAATATTAGAGTTCTGGCCTATCCTGCAGATAGTTGGCCCTGCATAGTGACACATACTTTCCAATATATAGTCACCAAGACACTTATGGGCACGGAGAGAGCTTTCTCATTAGCCATAAATGCCCTCACCTAAGGTCACAGTGCAAACCATATCCAGATGGTTCGGGTGGTATTACGTGCAGTGGTGAATACTAATGTTTCAAATCTCACTCCAACAGGGCTGCATCTACATCGGACGCTAGGATGATGGGAGTTCCTATGGACCACATCCTTGCCACAGCGGGGTGGAGCAATGAACGCATTCAATGCTTTATAATAAACCCGTGGCCGATCCTGAGACGTTTGCAGGGAAAAATTAAGTTCTGTAAAATAAATTACCCAACGTGGGGCATATTATTTTAGGTATGAATAATACCTTTATTGTTTTTCAGCACAGTGTCGTGTGTGAAATACGTTCATCCTCCGTCCCAGAATGGCAGTGTGTGAGCATGGTCTCGTTCCAGGGCATGAAATCACAGAGCTTTGAAATCTTCACGTAGTCACTCACGTGACTCCGAAGTAAAATAGTAAGATTAAATGAGAACTTACCAGTTTGAAGTTTGATCTTTATTTTATGAGGAGTTACGATGAGGGATTACGTGCCCTCCGCTCCCAAAACCCTCTATTATAAAGTTCAACTGGTATGGAAGTTCTCTGTTATCTTACTATATTAGTCTACTCTGGTATCTGTGATTTCACACCACTGCTTTGAAGAATGTCGCGCATGCGTCCTGGCGGGGTCTTCACGTAATCCCTCATCGTAACTCCTCATAAAATAAAGATCAAACTTCAAACTGGTAAGTTCTCATTTAATCTTACTATTAATGTGGAAAATCATCCCCAAGTGTAACTAGAACAAATTTGAAATGATAGACACGAGTTAGAGAACTGACATCTGGTTACTTGTCATCAAGTAACATCAGCTTAAAATGAAACAATAATTAATTTGCAAATGATTGACAATAAAGAAGAGAAAATGCAACTTACAGTAAGAACAGAAATCTCATGGATATGGAGCAAGTCCTAATTTTAGTAGTGCTGAATGAAAGAGTAAGTACAAGGAAGATGTGATTGACACGTCTAAAATTAGCATCAACAGAAAGGAATAACCTCTATATGCCTTTCTTGTCATTACAATTCGTTAAATTGCTTAAATATGTCCTTTCAGTGTTGCATATCTGACAGGTCCTGGGAACAGAGTACTTGCTCTACTGGAGACTGATGCACCTCTTCTTAGCAAAAATTACTGGAAACGGATACACCTTTTCTGGATTTCCAGACAAGTAACTATTCCTAACTTTTTTTGTTCTTTTGCTGCCACGGATTGTACAGGATAGAGAGATAAAACCCCTGTTTGAGTAGTAGCACAACAACAACCTCTCACTCAAACTTGACAAGATCAAGGAACTAATCGTTGACTTCAGATAGGGAAGGTTGGGAGATCACACACCAGTTTTCATTAGTGGGTCGGTAACAGAGGGAGTTAGCAGCTTTAAATTCCTGGGCATAAATAATCTCAGATAAGTTTATAGTTTAGTTTAGTTTATTGTCACGTGTAAAGTACAGTGAAAAGATCACCGGTCCTGGGCCCAGAACATGGAAGGGGCACCACGGTTGCGCAGTGGTAGAGTAGCAGCCTTACAGTTGCAGAGACCAAGATTAGATCCTGACAACAGGTATCGTCAGTATGGTGTTTGTATGTTTTCCCTGTGACCATGTGAGCTTCCTCCGGGTGCTCCCGTTTCCTCCTACACTCAAAAGACGAGCAGGTTTGTAGGTTAATTGGCGTCTGTAAATTGCAAATTGCCCCCAGCGTGTAGGATTGTGCTAGTATGGGGTGATCACTGGTCGGCGTGGACTCAGTGGGCCGAACGGCCTGCTTACGCGCTGTATCTCTAAAGTAAAATCTAAAGTCAAAGAAGGCATACCAACGCCTATTTGTTATAACTTGCTTTAAGTGTTTGAGTCTACATGTTTGTGATGCTGTCACAAACAAGATTTTTCATTGTTCCTATGCCTCACTGTATTTATGCACACAATAATAATCTCAATTTGACCTGACGTGTAAATGGAACTTCTAAATGCTAACAACCTTTACTTAGCTGATTTAAGCCCAGTTTAAGTCCAGATAAAGTTACTTGAACATATGACTATGTAAATTTACAGGACAGAAAAATCATAACCTGCACATCTATTTGGTGTTGGATATTTGCCACAGCACAACCAAGTACCTGTTCCAGCTTGCTGCCTGACAATAGCATTGTACTTCCTTGACTTGTTACATCTATCTAATTTTTTTCCGTGAAAGATGCAATGATCTGTGTCTTAACCATTCCCCGATGCATATTATTCCACACCATCCAATAACATATGTTGAACATAAATAAGAAAGCAACACAATCATTTTCTGTGGAGAGAAAAACAGAGTTAACATTTCGGGTCAGTAATCTTTCATTATAAATTAGAGAAGTGAGAAAATAAGCACATATTACATTGCAGACAAAGAGAGGGGCTGGAGAGAACAAAAGGAATATCTGTGATCCACAGTCTTAGAATAAAGGGGAGGTCATTTAAGACTGAGGTGAGAAAAAACTTTTTCACCCAGAGAGTTGTGAGTTTATGGAATTCCCTGCCACAGAGGGCAGTGGAGGCCAAGTCACTGGATGGATTTAAGAGAGAGTTAGATAGAGCTCTAGGGGCTAGTGGAATCAAGGGATATGGGGAGAAGGCAGGCACGGGTTATTGATAGGGGACGATCAGCCATGATCACAATGGTGCTGGCTCGTAGGGCCTCCTCCTGCACCTATTTTCTATGTTTCTATCTATGTTTCTATGATTGGGTGGAGACGAAGAGATTCCAGGCAACATCTGATGCCACTTTCTAAGAGAGAATGATGGATACATCATCACAGCTGACCTGTCTGGAGGAGCTTAAATAGAGGATGATAAGTGAGGACAGATGAAAAAAAGATGGATTGAATTGTGAGGACAGAACATGCCCATTGCTGACAACATAAAATAAAAGAGTGCGGAATGCTGTGGAACAGAGGGATCTAGGAATAACTGTGCATAGTTCCCTGAAGGTGGAATGTAGATAGGGTGGTAAAGAAAGCCTTTGGTGTGCTGGCCTTTATAAATTAGAGCATTGAATATAGGAGTAGGGAAGTAATGTTAAAATTGTACAAGGCATTGGTAAAACCAATTCTGGAGTATGGTGTACAATTTTGGTCGCCTAGTTATAGGAAGGATGTCAACAAAGTAGAGAGAGTACAGAGGAGATTTACTAGAATGTTGCCAGGGTTCCAGCAACTATGTTACAGAGAAAGGTTGAACAAGTTAGGTCTTTATTCTTTGGAACGCAGAAGGTTAAGGGGGGACTTGATTGAGGTCTTTAAAATGATGAAAGGGATAGACAGAGTTGACGTGGATACGTTTTTCTCATTGAGGGTAGGGAAGATTCAAACAAGAGGGCATGACATGAGAATTAAGGGACAGAGGTTTCGGGGTAACGTGAGGGGGAACTTCTTTACTCAGAGGGTGGTGGCTGTGTGGAATCAGCTTCCAGCAGAAGTGGTGGAGGCAGGATCGATTTTAACATTTAAGAGTAAAGTGGATAAGTATATGGACGTGAAGGGAATGGAGGGGTATGGTCTGAGTGCAGGTAGATGGGACTAGGGGAAAACAAATGGTCGGCACGGACTGGAAGGGCCGAGAGGGCCTGTTTCCGTGCTGTAATTGTTATATGGTTATATGGTTATATGGTTAAAAGAGTGCTGGAAATAGCAAAAATGCCCAATGTTTTAACTTCAATCAAAACTTGCCAGGTATAACATAAATAGGAAAAGCTGGTTATCTGATCTTGTTGAATTCAATACTAAGCTGCAAGGGTTGCAAGTGCTTTGACAATGTCTGCTGGGCTTCACTGAAAGTGGCCAAAAACAGAGGTCAGAATGGGAGTAGGATGGGGAATTAAACTGACAAGTAATTGGAAGCTCAGATCACAGGTGTTCTGCAAAATGATCACCTAATCTTCGTTTCATTTCTCCAATGTCACCCTGTATTTGTATTACCTTGGGAGGCCACAAAGCAATTTACTAGCATTTCAGTAGTTTATAAGTGTACTCACGCTTATTTTACCTTATGCATATAATACTGTAATGTACAAAAGGGACAGCCAGATTGGAACAAAATGCAATAGGAAATCCCTACCAATATTTTAGTTTAGTTTAGAGATACAGCATGGAAACAGAACTTTCAACCCACCAGTTCCATGCCGACCATCGCCGATCACACATCCCACTTTCTCGTCCACTACCAACACATTAGGAGCAATTTTCAGAGACCAATTAACCTAAAACCCCACATGAATTTGGGATGTGGGAGCATTATAACAACGTTTAAAAGATGGGCACATGGATAGGAAAGGTTAGAGGGATATGGTGAGCAGATGGGACTAGTGCAGATGGGCATCTTGGTGGCATGGGCAAGTTGGGCCGAATGGCTTGTTTCCATGGTGTGTGACACTATGTCTCTAAACCAGAACACCCAGAGAACACCCACGTGGTCACAGGGAGAACATGTAAACTCCAAACAGGCTACAACCGAGGTCAAGATCTAACCCAGATCTCAGCCGCTGTGAGGCAACAGCTCCACCAGCTGCACCACTCTGCCAAGTGATATAAAGGTCAAGTTTAGAATTTAGTTTGAAGATACAGCATCGAAACAGGCCTTCATACCACTGCCAGCAATGAACATCCATACACGAGTTAAATGCTACACACTAGGAACAATTTACCCACCAGGGTAAATTGTCCCTAGGGGCACCACCAGGGACAGCAGGGGCAGTGCACGATTGGCAGCCCCGCCAACAGTCTGTTTTTTCGGCTTTTGTTTTTATTTTTAGTGTGTCTTAAAGTTTGCGTAAACGTTCTCCGGTTTGATTTATGTGGGGGGAGGGGGAGGGGGACGGGGGAAACTTGTTTTTCAGTCTCTTACCTTGCCAGAGATGCGATTGTTTACCAAATCGTATCTCCGGTCGCTCTGCGGCCTAACATCGTGGAGCTGGAGGCCTCCTCGGACTGACTTTGAGCCCCACCATGAGGCGTGGATTCAACATCAGAGCTGATCCCTTGCCCGGATCGCTCCAACTGCGGCCTGTGAACTTTATCTTCGAGAATTCGCAGTCTCGGGAGAGGCCGAGTCGGGAGCTCCAACGACGCAGAGACTCGACCAGCCCCGACTTGGGGTCCGATCGCCCGGTGAGGGGAGCTGAGATTCCCCCCGATGCAGGAGCTGATCGTCCTGATGTGGAGGGCACAAACGCCGCCAGTTACAGGAGTCAAGATCGTCCCGTTAACTGAGGGCTCGAGGCCCCCGGCCGCGGGTGAGCAAAGAAGGGAAGAGATTGAACTTTTCTTTGCCTTCCATCACAAGGAGGAATGTGGTGTGGTGGACGTTTATGGTAAAATTGAATTTTGTGTGTTCCGTTGTTTTTTATTTGTATGACTGACTTTGCAAATGATTGTTGCAAAAGTATTATTGTGATTGAAGTCAATTAACTTATAAACCCGTATGTCTTTGGAATGAGGGAGGAAATAGGAGCACCTGGAGAAAACTCATGCAGTCACAGGGAGAACGTACAAACTCATACAGTCCTGATTGAACCTGGCACTGTAAAGCAGCAATGCTACCGCTGCTTCGGTAATTTTAAACAAATCATGTGAGATCAGTAATGAGTAAAATTGATGCAGCATTCCTACATCTCAGTTATTAGCGCAGAAATAATGATTTAGATCTGTGGATTGTGTTACCAATTCAAGGTTAAGAACAAGGAGAAGGCAATGGAGACAATTCCTTGCATAGGTAAGGAGTGCTTTACCAGAGCTGCTTAATCAAGTATATTTAGAGAGTATTCTACAAGGGAGGAGTAAAGATGGAAGGAAAGGAAGAAACAGGTCGGGAAGAGTACTTGAGCAGGTTATACTTTCAAATAAAATTAAAGTAAATAGGTTATCCAGTGTAGTTTAACATTAGTTTAGAAATACAGTGTGGAGACAGGCCCTTCGGCTCACTGAGTCCATGCCCACAATCGATCATCCATACACTAGTTCTATGTTATCCCACTTTCACATCACACACATTTACATAAGCCAATTACCCTACAAACCTGCACATCTTAGCAATCTGGGAGGAAACGGATCACCCAGAGGAAACCCATTGGCTCACAGGGAGAATGTGCAAACTCTGCACTGGCAGCACCCATTGTCAGGATCGAACCAGGGTCTCTGGCGCTGTGAGGCAGCAGATCTACTACTGCGCCACTGTGCCACCCTATTTATTTGTTTTTAAATAAATGCAAAGGTAAGTGACAAATAATAGATTGTTTAAGGGGAAAACGTGGTAGCACAACTAGAAATACAAAGGTGAAAATGAATTATCGATTCAGTGGGGAGCATTAATCTTTCGTTGACTATTTGAAAATAAAGCAGAAAATGCTGGAAATAATCAGCAGATCACCAGTAAAATGAGAAACGGTCAGTATTTCAGGTCCAAGATCTTTTTTTTTCTCTCTTTTTCACTTCTAACAAGTTACTTTTCAGTAGGTTAGAAGGTGAGATGCGATGGGTAGAACATAGGGGATATTTCTGTCAGGATGAGACAAAGAGAGTTAAGGGCCTATCCCACTTGGGCATCATTTGCGCAAAGAATTTGTACATCCCAAAATCCTGGGGCGCCGCGCGCGACCGCGCGTCACTGCCTACGTCACCCATGTGCAGACGTGGCGCCGACGGACGAGAGACCAAAGCAAAGGAGTCGGAGCCAAAGAATCGAATGGAAACGAGGCCGAAACGCCAGTAAACCGAAAGATTACGAAGATGAAACGCCTACTAACCGAAAGTGCGGTACGCATAAATGCCAACGAACCGAAAAGCTGCGTAGCCTAAAAGCAAACTTACCGAATGGCCGCTCTGTCGAAACGACATCTACCCAAAAGGTGGTGTCGCCTACAGGCCAATGAACCGAATGCCGCTCAACAGAAACGTCCAATAATGGACATGATGTTGCCAGGGGGCGTGACTTGTCAGCGATTGGTCCAGGCCCCCGCGTCCATCACATTACTGTGAAGGCATGAACATTGTCCCACCCGCGGAGGGTGGCCGTTGGAGAGTGGGGGCTGTCCCGAGTGATGCGCACCTTTGGCCGCTTTCAACTTGGTGTTTGGGTTAAGATTGCCCAGTCTATTGCTTGTGTGGGAAAATGAACCCCACTCTCCCATCTCCACCTTCTCTCTCTCCCTTCTCTCTCTCTCCCTTCTCTCCTCTTCTCTTTCTCCTCCTCTTTCCACTCTACTCTCTCTCCTCCTCTCTCTTCCCCTCCTCTCGCCCATCCTTCTCTCTCCCTTCTCTCTCTCCCCTTCTCTCTCTCCCCTTCTCTCTCCTCCGTCTCCACCTGCGGGAGAGTCCCTCAGTCACTGATCGCAATGCACCGCCATCGGACCCCAACCTCCACACCAGGGTGATTCCCCCCTCTGACCCCCGGACCCCGACACCCGCACCGGGTGATTCACCCCGGCCGCGGGGACAGACGTTTTATTTATTACCGTCTCGGTGCTTGCGGAACGCACCCAAGCACAACACAGGCAGCATCTCTGGAGAGAAGGAATAGGTGACATTTCGTGCCGAGACCATTCTTCAGAGTGCGTCTGAAAGGTCTCGACCCGAAACGCCACCCATTCCTTCTTTCCAGAGATGCTGCCCGGTGAGGCTGCTGTCACACAGTGACCCAGCTGGTGAGATTGCTGTCACACAGTGACCCAGCCGGTGAGACTGCCTCCACACAGTGGCAGAGTCGGTCAGGCTGCTGTCAGACAGTGACCCAGCCGGTGAGACTGCTGAAACACAGTGACCCAGCCAGTGAGGCTGCTGTCACACAGTGGCCCGGCTATTGAGGCTGCTGTCGCACAGTGACCCAGCCGGTGGGACAATGTTCATGCCTTCACAGTGATACAAGATACAAGATACATTTATTTGTCACATGTGCCAATTGGCACAGTGAAGTGAAATCACCATGCAGCCATACAGTAAAAATATGTGATGGACGCGGGGGTCTGGACCAATCACTGACAAGTCCCGCCCCCCCCAGCAACGTCATGTCCGTTATTGGACGTTTCTGTTGAGCGGCAGTCGGTCCTTTGGCCTGTAGGCGTCGCCGCCTTTCGGGTAGGTGGCGTTTCGACAGAGCGGCCATCCGGTAAGTTTGTTTCTAGGCGACGCAGCTTTTCAGTTTGTTGGCTTTTAGGCGTCCCGCCCTTTCGGTTCGTTTGCATTTAGGCGTCCCATCGCGCAAATGGGACAGACCCTTTAGTAGTAACATGTCCCAGGCTCTGGTGTTATCCCCACCCCTCTCTCTCCTACTGGGCATGCAGCCTCACCCACTGAGTTCCTCCAACAGATTGTTTTTATCCTGATAAAGAGTCTTGAAGGCTGTAACTGGCTCAGATAGAAGATGAGACAATGTTCCTCAAATTCAGTACATTGAGTCAACATGGAGTCCACATGGTTGGAAATCATTTGGAAATTCTGTGATGTATCACTATATTTATGTGCACTACATCATCGGAAAAAATGATTTGTGGCTTATCATGCAGTTTAAGAATTCTACCGGTTTCCATGCATTTGACACATTACTGCCTGAAAGTATCCATGTGTGCATAATGGTATCCAAAAGGGCAGTAGTTTTCCCTACACTTTCTATATTAATGATTTCAAACAGAATGTAGTTGGTATGATTGGTAAGTTTGCAGGTGATACCAAAATTGGTGGTATAATGGACAATAAAGAAGGTTATCTCAGATTACAGGAGGGGCTAGTTTAAATGGGGAAAGTGGGCCAAGGACTGGCTGATGGAATTGAACTCGGACAAATGTGAGGAGCTGCATTTTGGGAACTTAAACCAGTGCAGGACATACACAGTGAATGGTAGGGACCTGGGGAATGTTATAAAAGAGAGAAACCTATGGGTACAGGAACATAGTTCCCTGAACGTGATGACACGTGCGGACAGGGTGGTGAAGAAGGCATTTGGCACACTTGTCTTCATCAGTCAGTGTACTATAACTCCAGGATTCCACAACATTTCTCCCACAAGGTAAATTAAAAAAAGGGGTATCTTTTCATGAAAATTATAGTTGTTACATACAGTTGACTCACCGGAGATCCACAGATAATTCTTGCAGTTTGTTGCAATTGCTGTAAAGTCTTGATGAGCTGTGCCTCTGTGTGTGACATAGCCATCTTTGATGGGGATTTCATATTACTAGCTTTGAAGCATATTGTTGAACAATGTTGAACACAGGAACAATTGTGACAGTAAAGGCAGTGAACTGGAGTGATGGCAGTTTGTTTCCGAGTATTCTGCTCGACAATATGTAGTCCGGTATCCAGTGAAACTGATTTTGTAAATTTGCTGACAGGTTGAAACTCAGGTATAAGTCGAGTGAAGTTCTTAATTTGGTCAGGTTGACTATTTTTCACAGTGAGATCCCCAGTGTTATCCTCAGTCTGCACTGAAGCATCCCTCATCTTGCCACTTTCTTGAAATGCAGATTGTTTGACAGGGCCTTCATTTAACTGTGGGTCTGACAAATCAACATCTGTGACATTAATTTGTGGCAATGTTTCCTGAGGAATTTGGATTGTCACTAATTTGCTTAAAGCAGTGGAATGTGGTAGATGGAGGCTGGGCTCTTGCTGGATTGCAGGTATATTGTTCATAATTATTGCATTCATGCTTACAGAGTTATTAATTTGGTTGTCAATATCATCATTTTCCTTCTGGGTCTGGTTATTTTTCCAAACATCTGCATCAGCAATGGAATCATCCTTTGGAGCCTTAAAGGGCATTGTGGGCAAATGACTATTGTTGTCATTTAGTTCACTTTCCTCCCCTGTGACTTTATCAATGCATGTTATCCTCTGATGATCATCAAAGGCATGAGGATTGTGGTCAAGATTTTCCACCGTAATGTTTTCCTGTTCTTGAGAAACATGCAATGTTGTGGATGCTTCTGAACACTTTGCTTGATCATTGTCAGTAGATGCAGAGTGTGAGGTTGGATCAGTAACGCTGTATGTTGCTTGTCCTGGATTGCTGACATGGACAGGCCATTGCTTGCTTTCTTGTGAGGAGGCTTGGCTGTCCCAGCCAAAGTTTTTCAATGTATGCAGAATCTGAAAATATTTCAAATTGGTAGTTGAGAAATCATGTGTTTATTTTTACAGTAACAGAGATTGAGAAGTTTACAATAGAAAACACTAGGTGTACTCAGCTGGTTGGGCAGCATCTGAGTGGAGTCTACAACTGTTTTTCTTTTTCACCCAGAGAGTTGTGAATATGTGGAATTCTCTGCCACAATAGGCAGTGGAGGCCAATTCACTGAATGTTTTCAAGAGAGAGATTTAGCTCTTAGGGCTAACAAATTCAAGGGATATGGGGAAAAAGCCAGAAGAGGGCTGATCAGCCATGATCATATTGAATGGCGATGCTGGCTCAAAGGGTTACCAAATGGCCTACTCCTGCACCTATTTTCTATCTTTCTAAATTCTGTTTTGCTGCTCTTTTATGTTTATACATTTAAGTCCTAGAATGGCCATTTAATAAATTCAGATCTCTACATTCTACATGTCCAGACGTGGAAAATAAAGAAAGAATGAATACACTAGACTGTAGCAGACAATTTACACAAAAGACACGCATAACTGAACTCATAAACCAGATAATCTACCTTAAGTATGAACTTAGTTTCCATCTGCACAGATGTTGCCTGGGCTGCTGACTGCAGCTACCCATTTTCAATTTTTATTCAAGGTCAGGTGTAACCTTCAGGTGAAGTGGGTTTAATTATTGGGGATAATTAAGGCAGGGCTGGTTATAATGTTGTGCATTCTGGAGATATTTCTGCAGAACATTTGATTTTATATTAGTTAACAATAAGTAGCAAAACAGTCAGCACCCTTGGAACAGAGATTGGAGATGAAGATTATTATTGTAATACATTGGCAATAATGTGATTGCACAATGCAATGACAATAGGGCTTTGTTGGTGCAAAAAAAAAACGCTTTCTGTCTTTCTTCCTAAATTGCCAATTTTATATAGTGCTTAATTTCTTAAACAACAATGCTAAAATTCCTAGCATATCCTCTGTTTTTTAGTTTTGGATGTGTTTTTATGACACATGGTTTCATAACAAGGCACCATTTTGAGATAGAAATTGTACAATGCTGGAATAAAACACATCTAATGTGCAGTGTGTAATGGGCCAGCATGTTTTGCAAGAGATCCTGGCACTGCAAATTTCTAATGTTAACAGGATCCCCACTCTACATTAAGTCAGAGGAAAGAGGTTAGTCTAACGTTGGCCCATAAATCCGGTGAGCAGGAACAACGAGATAGAAGACAATGGAAGTGTCATATTTAGTGGCTAGGTAGAGACCGATCATGCACCAGGTGATAAATAGGTAGTGATTGGCTGCCAAGATTGGATGTGTGGGCAGCCTGGGACCCAAAAGAAGATTCATGCCAAAGGTTTAAACTTAAGGACACCTTCCTGCCAACTATTCCAAATAGTAGGCTATGTAAGCTGATATATATTTTCCTCGGTATCCTCCAAATGGCAGTGAAGAAGAAATGCGATATTCATTGCAAAGTTTCACACTTGTTTAAGTGGTCAGTCCACTCTATTGGATTTTCATGTATCACGGAGTTTTGCAGAAGCAATGTTCAGATGTGCCATGCAACCTTTTCTTTGCTGCTGGGCATGTATATTAACTGTACGTGCTCTGTGTATTAACATGTCATATGCACAAAGGATTTTTAAGATCAATGGGGCTAGTCACAACCACTGTAAAGATGGCATTTATATAAAAGGCAGATTTCAATAGCAAGAGACAGGACCAGGCAGAAGAAGCCTGGGAGCAGCATCTGGAGGGGAAACAACATCTAATCAGTGAGAGATGTTTAAAAGTGAGATTTCAGAGTCACCATGATCCGGGAAGAGTGTGAAGAAAAGATGGTAAGATCCTAAGATATTGTAGCTTCGATCGGAGAAAAAAAGAAAGCACATGTTAGATATAGGAAATTGGTATCAAATGAATCCTTTGACATTTATAGAAGATACAAGAAATTAGGAGGGTAAAAAGATTACCTTAAATAACCTTAGCAAGTAATTTCTGTTTACGGTTTGATGCAAATTTAAGTGGCATATTTGGTAGGTTTATGGATGACATTAAAATTGGTGGTACAGTATAGTTTGAAGAAATGCATCTACAATTACAATGAGATCTTGATCAACTGGGTCAACGGGCTGAGGAATAGCAAATGGGGTTTAATTCAGTCAAATGTGAGGTGTTGCATTATGGCAGGACAAACCAGGACAGTAAACTGCAGGGCCCAAGGGAGCAAGAGATACCTCGTGGTCCATGTAGATAGTTCCTTGAAGGTGGACAGGGTGATGAACATGGTGTTTGGCATGCTTTCCTTCAGCATACAGGGTATTGAATACAGGGGTTAGGAAGTTGTATTGCAGCTATACAGGATGTTGGTAACACCATATTTGGAGTAGGCTGGATATAACTGTCCTTGGGAGCATTGGAGGCCGAGTGTGGCCTTAGATGTTTATAAATTATTGGAGACAGAATAGAACTAGATTATTTTCCCGAAGGGGACAGGAGTCTACAGAGGGCACAAGTTTAAAGTGAGAGGGAAGACATTTAAGAGATCTGAGGGTGGGTTTTTTCCCCACACAGAGGGTGGTGGTTATCCAGAACAAGCTGCAAGAGGCAGATATACTTACCACATTTAAAAGGCATTTGGACAAGGACTCGAATAGGAAAGTTGTGGAATGATTTGTGTAGAGAAGCATCATGGTCACTGGGACAAAAGCATTTCTGTGCTGTACAATTCTATGATTCTATCCAACATTGTACTAGATTAATGAATTTTGAAGACTTAAACTGTGCACAATAGAGTGGAATGGAATATCAGTAGACTTCACAGACTTCAGATTAAAACACTGCTGGCTGGGGGACTAATTAATAAACTATGCATTAATGAGTCAGCAAAACTTCATAATGACTGCTTTGAAGTTTTTTGTGGCTCCTCAGTCACTCAACATGCATATCATTGGACATCATAAAAAGGCCCCTGAAATTAAATGCTGTAGTTTCCACAAACATTGCAATTTATTAGCATTGGAAATAAATCAAGTTTTTAGTTAGAGATATTTATTTTCTTGTGCTATCAATTGAATTTGTGGAACCAAAGTTGCAAAATGGCTTCTCTCTACCATCAAGGCAGTTTATTCCCAATGTAGATCTTAAACTTAATGGCATGGAGTTATCTACCTGTGATGGAATGAATGGCTCTTCCACAAATCCACTACTATCCGACTGACAGCTGTTTTCTCTTTTCATATCTATGAAGAAAAGGTACATGTTCAGCATAGCATGATAATCATCCAACATCACTGTAACGTTTCTCGTGAGACATCATATAGCACCATTCATTGTGTGCAGTTTTGGTCTCCTAATTTGATGAAGGACATTCTTGCTATTGAGGGAGTGCAGTGTAGGTTCACCAGGTTAATTCCCGTGATGGCGGGACTGACATATGATGAAAGAATGGATCGACTGGGCTTATATTCACTGGATGTTAGAAGGATGACATAGAAACATACATACAAACATAGAACATAGGTGCAGGAGGAGGCCATTCGGCCCTTCGAGCTAGCACCGCCATTCATTGTGATCATCCCCCATTGGCTGATCGTACCCAATCAATAACCTGTGCCTGCCTTCTCCCCATATCCTTTGATTCCACCAGCCCCTAGAGCTCTATCTAACTCTCTCTTAAATCCATCCAGTGATTTAGCCTCCACTGCCCTCTGTGGCAGGGAATTTCACAAATCCACAACTCTCTGGGTGAAAAAGATTTTTCTCACCTCAGTCCTAAATGGCCTCCCCTTTATTCTAAGACTGTGGCCACTGGTTCTGGACTCGCCCAACATTGGGAACATTTTTCCTGCATCTAGCCTGTCCAGTCCTTTTATAATGTTTATATGTTTCTATAAGATCCCCCCTCATCCTTCTAAACTCCAGTGAATACAAGCCTAGCCTTTTCAATCTTTCCTCATATGACAGTCCCGCCATCCCAGGGATCAATCTTGTGAACCTACACTGCACTGCCTCAATCACAAGGATGTCTGTCCTCAAATTAGGAGAATAAAACTGTATACAATACTCCAGATGTGGTCTTACCAGAGCCCTATACAACTGCAGAAGAACCTCTCTACTCATATACTGAAATCCTCTTGTTATGAATGCCAACATTCCATGACAGGGGATTTTATAGAAACATATAAAACTCTATATGGATTGGACAGGCTCAAATTTTCAGGATTTTTTTTCTCGATGTTGGGGGAGTCCAGAACCAGGGGGTCACAGTTTAAGAATAAGGGGTAGGCCATTTAGGACTAAGATGAGGAAAAACTTTTACACCCAGAGAGTTGTGAATCTGTGGAATTCTTTGCCACAGAAAGCAGTGGAGGCCAATTCACTGAATGTTTTCAAGAGAGAGTTAGATATAGCTGTTAGGACGAATGCAGGAATGGAGTACTGATTTAGGATAATCAGCCATGATCTTATTGAATGGCGGTGCTAGCTCGAAGGGCCGAATGGCCTACTGCACCTATTTTCTATGTTTCTATTTCCTCCAAATGCTGACGACAAAGTACCTTGAAACACTACTTTTGCTGCGCAGTCTTTGTCAATTTGAAAAACATTGAAGTTAATTTACACCCAGATCGGAAACCATACTATCCTACAATGAATTTGTGAGCTAAATGTTATCCAGGACGTCATGAGTCTCCACCAATGTAAAGATTGCCCACGGGATCTTCAGCAAAATAAGTAGGAAAGTCAGTTATATAAATAACACAAGGAGAATACTCAGTCATGCAGTCATAGAAAGAAACAGCATGAAAACAAGATCTTCAGACAAATGAATCTGCACGATCAACCACCTGCAAACATAGAGAACAGTACAGCACAGGAACAGGGCCAACAGCCCACAATGTCTGTGCTGAACATGATGCCAAGATAAATTAATTTTACTTCGGAGTCACGTGAGTGACTACGTGAAGAACCCCATACAGCCGTTGGTGCGTCATTACGTCAGACGCTTTGGTGTAATCGGCCGGTTTGAGCAGCAGAGCCCCTCCAAGCGGAAGTTTAAAACAGAAGGTAAGTTTTCAAACTTTTCTAGTGTTCATTTTCTGTAGCAGCGGTAGTGGATACACCGTTAGAAATGTTACAGAAAGTGAAGGAGGTGTCGACGAGGCGTTCCACAGCAAAAAGGGTCGATGACCAGGATAGTATTGTTAGCGGAGGCCTGCTTAGCACACCAAGTCCGACGCCAGCAATGGAGCTAGCGACAACGGACCCGCTGCCTGTGAGCAGCGTAGCCACGCCGGTAAGGCGTAAGGCTACTGGAAAATCAAATAGGCCCGTGGACCCAGTCGGGCCTGGACGTTGTATCCTCAAAAGGAGAGACCGTTTGCTCACAGTGCTCCCAGGTCGAGGTCTTATTGCAGAAGATGCTCGACAGGGACGAACTCCGTGAGGAGGAGTGGTGCCCACGCCAGGCTAGTGGAGAGCCTGTGCTCGCTGCGCCTATAATAGGTTGCAAGAATATCCTACCTTTGAGGAGGAGGGTATACCGGTGCTGTTTGCTGACACCGTGTCAGTGGTTGAGGAGAGCCACAGAGAGTGGAACTTGAAATTATCACAAATATACCAGAAAATTTTGCAGTGCCTAGAGAGGCAGGAGAGCCATTAGGGGATGAATTGGCTTCAGCCATCCAATATATGCTCTCTCACCAGCTGTAGGAATTGGCCATGGACGAGGCGGATAAAAAGTATGAAGCCCCTATGAATTGCGGTTTACTAAAGGTGCCTATGGTAAACCATCTTATCTGGACACAGTTGGAGGTGTCAGCCAGAGCCCAAGAATTAAAATTCCAAATGGTATTAAAACTACTTTCAGCAGGGCTTATGGCATTTGCCGTTACAGTAGACAAGGGGCATATGTCAGAAGCCCATCAAGATGCACTGGGACTCCTCTGTAGTGCTTATTTTGAAATCAATAATATCAGACGAAGTGCTATTCGGCCAGTTATTAATCCCAATCTGGCATCACTGTGTAAGCCACCCAGCGTACAACCGCCCAATCTTTTATTTGGAGGAGATCTCGCCAAACGAGTCAAAGAGTGTCATGAGGATGCTAAAATGATGGGCCACATTAAGCCGGGTGGCAAACAAGGAAAGAGGATTTTTCCTTACCGGCGGGGTATCAGTTCGGACGCCGGGGAAGAGACCAGCACTCAGGTTCGCAGAATCAGAGCTGGCAGCCTGCCACAGGCACGAAGGGAAGGATGACTTTCCCTACAAAGGGCCGGGACCAACAAGGGCAGTGAGGTATGCAGGTGAGAAAAATTCCTCTTAAAGAGAATGAACCAAGTGAAATAGATGTTCAAATTGGGGGTAGATTACATTTTTTTCTCAAACAATGGCAGGAGATAACATCAGATTAATTTATACTTAACAGTATTGAAGGGGTAAAAATTGAATTTTACTCTGTGTGTTCACTTAATCAGCATGTTCCAAGTCGGAAACTTATATTTTCAGAAGAAGAAAATGTGCTCATACAAGCAGAAATTAATACATTACATAAGAAAGGGGTGATTGAGAAGTCAGTTTGTCAAAGTCGTCAGTTTGTGTCAAGTATTTTTCCTAGCTCTAAAAAGACTGGGGGATGTAGAATTATTTTGGATCTGACGAGTTTGAACTCATTTGTTTGCTATAGGCATTTCAAAATGGAAACTTTTTCTACGGCTAAACATCTGGTTTCCAAAGGGTGTTATATGACCAGCATTGATTTAAAGGATGCATATTACTCAGTGTCTATTCATGGTGATGATAGGAGGTATTCGAAATTTATCTGGATGAGTCAGTTGTGGCAATTCAAAGCATTGCCTAATGGGTTAACTTCAGCTCCTAGATTATTTACTAAATTGTTAAAACCTGTTCTAGGATTACTCCGAGCTCAGGGGCATGTTGTAATGGCCTACTTAGATGATATTTTAATTGTTGGGAAGACTCGTGCTCTAGGTGGTTTTGGTGGAACCGCTTTCCATAATATTACAGACGGATGTAAGTGTGCTGGGTTGGTGTGCTACAGATATGTCTTCCAGTTGTGGAGGCAGATGGAATACTGATGAGACATCCCTTCTTCAATAAAGAGGGATCAATTATTTAGAGCTGTTGGGTACCTGGTATGGGCTTAACGCTTATTGCTCTGCCAGCAGTGACTTGCATGTACAGGTTCAGATTGACAACACTACAGCAGTGGCATATGTAAACCACGTGGGTGGAGTCAAGTCACAGTCTTGTGATAGACTGGCTAATCAGATCTCGAGCATTGACCAAAATATCTGGCTTTCAGCAATATATTTACCAGGTAGATTCAACACAGTAACTGACATTAGGTCACGCCAATTCAATGATAACATAGAATGGATGTTAAATCAGGACATATTTAATCAAGTGATTGCTCAGTATGGAATGCCAGATATTGACTTGTTTGCATCTAGACTAAGCCATCAGTTGCCCAGATATGTTTCATGGGAACCAGATCCTGGTGCAGCAGCGGTGGATGCATTCTCGCTGCATTGGGGTGGAATGTTTGTTTATGCATTTCCTCCATTCTGTCTCATCAGTAGATGCTTGCAAAAGATCAAGCAGGACTCTGCTTCAGGAGTATTGGTAGTGCCGGATTGGCCTACACAACCATGGTTCCCTCTCGTATTGCAAATGGCTAGTCAGCCTCACATGATTATTCCCAAACATAAAAATTCTACTGGTAAATCCAGTAACCGGCGATCAACATCCTTTACATGATCGTATTGATGTGTTAATTTGCAGATTTTAAGGAGGCCATACCTGGGGAGAGGACTGTCTGATCATACCGTGGATGTTCTCACGTCGGCCTGCAGGGATAGTACTCAGAAGCAGTACATCACCTCGATAAGGAAGTGGGAGGAATTCTGTCAATAGCAGAATATCTCAAAAAAAAACTGCAGGCATCCCAGACGTATTGGAGTTCTTGTCCGCTCTTTATTTTGATAAAAAAATTAAGCTATAGTGCGATCAATACAGCCAGAAGTGCTCTGTCTTCTTATTTACCCATGAATTCAGAGTTACATTCAGTAGGGACACATCCGTTAGTTTCTCGATTTATGAAGGGAGTTTTCAATTCTAATCCTCCTAAACCCAGGTATGCTGGTATTTGGAATGTGAGTGAAGTTCTTATGCTTCTTCGCCAGTGGGCTCCCGTTGCAAGTCTATCTCTAGACAAACTAACCATAAAGGTGGTCATGCTTATGGCATTGGTATCAGCCCAACCTGTGCAAACATTGCAAAAGCTATGGCTCGACAGAATGCAGGTATCGGCAGATGCCGTTACTTTTTATGTCTATGATTTGCTCAAACCCTATGAGTGCAGGTAGATGGGACTCAAATGGTCGGCACGGACTGGAAGGGCCGAGACGTGCTGTAATTGTTATAGTTATATGGTAGAATAGGCATGACAGAATGTAAGATTGTGTTTTCAGCATACTCCACAGATGCTCGCCGGTGTGTAGTATCACATTTGTCTCTTAACATTGAGGCCACCAGAGCCCTACGAGGAACAGAGTCTGCATTATTTAGCCACAAAAAATCACACAGTAAGGTGTCGGTGCAAACAATTTCAAGGTGGCTAAAGCAGGTTCTGGGAAGTGCTGGGATTGATACTGATAAATTCAAATCTCATTCCACCAGGGCGGCATCAACTTCCGCGGCAAGGGCGATGGATGTGCCTATAAACCATATCCTCGCGGCCGCAGGATGGTCCAGTGAGCTGACCTTCCAAAAATGTTATCATAAGCCGATTACAAGGCTGGGGGTGTTTGCTGATTCTGTTTTGAGTTATGTTATAGTTTCCTCCTGAGTTAGAGGGGTTGTTATTGTTTCATTTGTAAATAAACCGTTATTCATTTAACAATGTTATGATTGATGCATTATTGATTATTAACGACTTTTTGAGTCAATCAATGCAGTGTGAATGCCGGATTTGGGTCTGCGGCATGAAATCACAGTGCTTTGAAGTCTTCACGTAGTCACTCACATGATTCCGAAGTAAAATAGTAAGATAAAATGAGAACTTACCAGTTTGAAGTTTGATCTTTATTTTATGAGGCGTTACGATGAGGGATTACATGCCCTCCGCTCCCAACCCTTATAAATAACATCTGGTAGTTATAGTCTTTGTTATCTTACTATTATACATCAGTCATTATTACCTGTGATTTCACGCCGCTGCTTTGAAGATTGACGCACCAACAGCTGTACAGGGTTCTTCACGTAATCCCTCATCGTAACTCCTCATAAAATAAAGATCAAACTTCAAACTGGTAAGTTCTCGTTTAATCTTACTATTTCATCTGCACACACTCATGATCCGTACACTCCATTCCAGCATATCCATATGCCTATCTAAATGCCCCTTAAACATTACTATTGAATCTGCCTCTACCACCATCCCTGGTAGCACATTCCAGGTCATATACCCTCCATGTAAAAAACTCACCCCACACAGCTCCTTAAAACGTTGCCTTTCTCACCTTAAAGCCCTGTCCTTTAGTCTTTGATATTTCCACTCTGAGAAAAAGGTTCCGACTGTCTATGCTACCTATGCCTTGCATCATTTTATATATTTCTATCAAGTCTCCACTGAACCTCTGGTGGTCTAGTGTGAACAATCCAAGCTTGCCCAACCACTCCTTGCAGCTGATACTTCCTAATCCAGGCAGCATTCTGGTAAAATTCATCTGCACCATCTCCACATCTGTGGGGATCTCCACCATCGTCACCACCTCCACATCTTTTAAAACCTCAATGGATAGCTGATTCATTTCCAGTGTAAAAACAAATCTATCAACTTGTAGATAAGTTTCATGCTTCACCATTAATGGTTACATTTCATATTCTCCGGCATTTCATCCATGGTTATTATATTGTCACTTTGCAATGGAAATGTGTTGCTGAGAAATTAGATATATATGAAGATATTTAAGGAGATGTCTGAGAGTAGAATAGAAACATTACTGCATGGCAAGATAACTATGTTTTCTGCATGCAATAATGAATAGTTAGTTCAGAGTTACAGTGCAGAAACAGACTCTTCGTCCCACAGAGTCCACACCAACCAGTAATGCCCTCACATGAATACTATCCTTCCCACACTCAGGACAATTTTAATATACAATAATATTGTACTCTTACATTGCAACTTTTTTTAACTTCCGTTTTGGGTGGTTTCCTAACTTTATTTCTATTTTGTATAGTTATCAATCCATAGGCCTAATTCATCTTTTTTTTTAAATAAAAGCAACAGGTACATTTTAGGAATACCCAAATTAAGGGCAATACACAATATCTGTCTTGGATAACAGTTGGAACTATTTAGACAGAAGGAAGTTATCCAGATTTTTACTCACACCCTTGTCTTTCCGAGGCTGGTGAATCGGGAAGTCAGTGGGCAAGAAGCCATCACAGTGAGAGCGACATATAAAGCAGATATGCACATTCATAGCTTCCAAAGGGATCAAGGTAAGTTACTGTAATAAGTACTGAGAGCCTCAAATTGAAAATGCTGTGCAAGTAATCATATATTTGAAAAGTATTGAAAGTCTGCGATTAAATGATATGTAAATATGTTGTTCAGAAAACCAACAATTTAATTTGCCCTTGTAACAATGACACTTTCTTCCCATGTTCAATATTGTGTAATTTAAACGTATATTTACCTAGACAGATTTTGTTGGCAGGCATTCTTAGAGAACTATCTTCATCAAAGCTCTGCATCTAAAATACAAAACAATGCATTTCATTTCAATTGTCTATTTTCCACTCAAAGTTTGTATGTTTACACTGTTGAGGAAACAATTGGTAAATAATTGAACAACATAAGACATAGCAGTAAAATCATGTGGAATGCTTCCCTAGTGTTGTAACGAAGAACTGCCCTTGAAGAGGTGCATCTTTCTCATCCGATGATAAACTGAAATAAAATCAGAAAATGTTAAAAATATTCAGGAGGTCAGGTAGTATCTTAGAAAAAGGAAAACAAGTTAATATTTCAGAACCCAATCCTATAACATTACTTCTGCTTCCCTCTCCGCGTATGCTGCCTGATCTGATGAGTATTTCCAGCATTTTCTGTTTTTATTTTAGATTTAATTTGCATCTGCATTTTAGAGGGGGGTTTTGGCTAGGGGGGAATTAAAAACAGTGTGTGGCAGCATTTACAGATTAGGAAGCCTCTGGTATTAAACAAGTTAATCCTTCAAGTGACCTATAAATTTGAAAGTAGTTCCAGAGAAAGAGATTATTTTAAATGAAAGCCTTGAATTTATATAAACTCATTTGCATAAATTTAAGGAATGCATTCAGATAAAATAGATTGGGAAATTAGATTATAAAGTCTGGCAATAGATAACAACAAGCAAATAAAATGTTCAGAATTGTCAATGAATACGCATTCCATTGAGAAATTAAACAATCCATGAGAAACGTGACCCATCTGCGCCTAACTGGGCAAGCTTAGGATAAAATTTGACTAAAGGAAGAGGCCTATTATGTTGTCAATTAGAGAATCTGCAGTTTGGGTAAGTTTTTGAAGCAGCAGAAAATGATCAATGAATTGTCAAGGAGGGGGGAATATATACAGAAGCAATGTAACAATTAGTAAAGAAATTATCAGTGCTTCCATTCCCACAAGATAGAAGTTAGTGTTATTGCTTCACAGCTTCAGAAACCTGCTGGACGGTTGTAGAGCATATTTCCATGCACAGCAAGCTATGGCTCACAGAATGAAAGAACACAAAAACAATGTATGTTGAGGAAAAAGTAAGGATCAATCATGGTGCGATATAAAGAGATGCCCGAGGCATTCGCTATTTTACTGCTATTTTAGTTTTCACTGGAGGAAGCACAATAATTGCAGCATAAATAGATGACTTCAATGGCAAGGATACTTGAGGTAATGAACAGCACTAAAGTGTGAAGCAGATTAAGGGAACTCAAATAGAACACATTTCTGGTGCTGATAGTCTGCATCCTTGGAATCTAAAGAAGATGGATGCACAAATGAAGGTCTTTCACTGCAGAATCAGCAGACAAATTACCAAACAGGGGAGGCTAATCAGCCCACTGTGACTGTGTTGGTTAGAAAAATGTTAACTTCAAGTTCTCCAAGTCGACATTCATGTTTTGTTTTTTTAATGTTATGAGGGCTCCTGCCTTGACTAGCCTTTCAGGTAGTGATCTCCAGATTCCCACCAATTTTTATCTTCCTTTTAATGCTTCCACCAATTAGTTTAGATGTAAACCTTCTGGCCTTCGACCTGTCTACTAAGAAAATTAGACTGTTTATTTTACTTTGTTTAAACCCCTTAATATCACTCAAAATTACATCTCCCCTCAACATTTGTTGTCCCTAAGAAGACTACCTCCTCCCACTACTCTGTTCAGAGACCCCGACAGTCCTTTCAGGTTAGGCAGAGGTTCATTTGCACCTCCTCCAACCTCATCTACTGTATCCGTTGTTCCAGGTGTGGACTGTTTTACATTGGTGAGTCCAAACGTAGACTGGGCGATCGTTTAGTTGAACACCTTTGTTCAGTCCGCCTACACCTACCCGATCTCCAGATGGCTAAACACTTTATCTCCCCCTCTCATTCCCACACTGACCTTACTATCCTGGGCCTCTTCCACTGTCAATGTGACCCCGATGCAAATTAGAGAACCAGCACCTCATATTTTGCTTGGGCAGCAGTATGAATATTAATTTCTCAAACTTCAAGTGACCCTTACATCCTCTCACCGTCCCTCCATCCTCTCTCTCCGTCCCTCCGCCACCTTAGTCATTGTACTAGTTTCACTGGCATCCTGGTGAGTTGCATTGTCTATAACTCGTTTTCAGCTAGTCCCCAGCCAACAATCGATTGTTTCCTTGATCATAACTTTTTTGCATGTCTTTAATTACTTTGATCTATATCTCTCTATCGTTGTCTATATCTCTCATTTCCCTTTCCCCTAACTCTCAGTCTGAAGGAGGGTCTTGACCCTAAACGTCACCCATTCCTTCTCTCCAGAGATGCTGCCTGTCCCGCTGAGTTACTCCAGCATTTTTTGTCTATCTGCGTTGCAAAACAGCATCTACAGTTCCTTTCCACATATCATTGTACAGTTCTCTAAAACTAAACCAAGAAACACTCCTTCCACCTAGTGGTCATTTTGTGAAGCAACAAATTTGGATACAACAGATTTGGTCCACTCTAACTGAAATCCATTATAAACGGGTCCACTATTGCAAATGTTCACTGTAATTTGATCGGACAACCACCCTTTATTTCCATTGTAATGCAATTGAAATGTGGTTCTTTTAGGAGTTGAATATGATAATTATTTTTAAGTCAATATACATCATCAGAAATTTGATATGACGTTTCAGGAAGCAAGTTCTTGCAAGATCCACTGCATATCGTTGATTCTTTTGAATGGAGCATTTAGGGGACCCTGTATCACGTTGTGCTGGAAGAAACCATTGCTGGGCACTACTTGGATAACTAGATCTTTCCAACACAATTGGGACCAACATCCAGTAAAATCCTGTTATTTTAATTATTCACACACTCCCTCAATATTTCCGTAACTACCAGCTATCTGTATGTTCCATTCTTTAAACCGCCAACCTCCCAGCTGCACAATATTGGAAACTATCCACATGTGTGTCACATTGAATTACAATTGCATGAATTTCCTTTTCCTGACTATGTTTACCTCTTCCATTTCAAAGGAGTCTGGTAACTGATCATTCATAATGCGTTTCAGCTTCTTTGCTTGGGGAATTAGAAACTGCATATCGTTGTCTTTGTCTTTGGCAGATGTTTCCAGCAGAGGATCATCTCGGGACATCTTTAAATCAAGAAGCAAATCAGGTGCCTTTTTCTGCTCTCCACTCTGTCCTACTGTTAATGGTGATAAGATCCTGTCATCTTCGGGAATAAATTGACGCGCGTAGAGGAAATAATTTTTTCTGTCCCTTTTCAAAGATTTCATTGTATTCCTTTTACTTTCTCTGCTTTCTTCAAGTGTTTGAGAATTCTTAATGTTTTTCTGTGACATTTTTCGCAGCAGTGCTCTGCGTTCCTTTGTGACATCGAAGGTGTGCACCTGCGCAACACTGTGCTCAGGTGATGAATTCTGGGTGGCTGTTTCTATGAACAAGAAACATACATCAGTTACTTCTATTACTTCAAGTTAGTGGAATTAACTTAAAGGACATGTGAAAAAAGAAACCATTTAGGGTGTGGGTTGTATCAAGCCTGTGTATGTGGACCTTACTGTATAAATCAAGGTTTTCCATTTCCATTCGTAGCTTCAGCGCATCCAGAAAGACTCTTATATTTATTCCAATTGCAACAGAGGAGCCGTTGATGAATCGGGCTGGTATTTTGGTTAAGATTTCAGGTTCCTCTTTGCCAAAACCAAGGTCAAGAAGAATTTCCTCGGGGTCACTGTGCCAGACATCCAGAAATTCAAAAACACTGCAAATTAGGCAAATTACAATGTTACAAGTATCCTTTTAATGGTCTGAATTCATGAAAGGTTAATTTGGATATTTTAAGATGTTGGACAGTAACAGGCACACTTCTGAATTAATAATTAAGAGGATTACTTATCCAGAAAACACAAGTTCCTATTTTAAGTTGGTAATTGAAAAAAGTAAATTGTAACTTGTATTAACACAAAGGTGCAGGACTATTAAAAAAAAAACAGAACATAGGCTGGGACGCAAACATGACTTTGTGCTGAGGAATCTGCTTTGTGACCCTGTACCAGTCAGAGCCGAAGGAGTGGCATTCCTATATATTGAAGAGGCATGCACAGCGTGGAGGTTAAGGACAATTATTTTCTTTCAACCCATTTTAATTTATTATGTTTTATTATCTCTTATTGATTTGATATATTTAAAAAATAATAATAATTTTCTTTCATTCGATATTGTGATAATTATGCTTTAATATAGCTGAATGCAAAATTATTAAAAATGTTTCAAGAGAAGGGTGAACTCTGCAAAGCCCTTCTCCCCCATGCCAAAGGTAGGCAGGATTAATTACTGTGGTCATGTTAAATAATAAAAAAAAAAGAGGTTATTCACTGCTAAGAACTCACTAAAGTTCTCTGTATGCCTTCTGACTGCCAGGATGTAGCTCGCTGACCATTACTTTAGCCAAGAAAAGACAAAGTGCTGGAGTAACTCACAGTCATCATCTCTGAAGAACATAGATAGGTGAGAGGGGTAGGGGGAGAAAACTGAAGAGAGGAGGGCAGGACAAAGCCAGGTGAGTGATATGTGGATACGAGTGAGGGGACGGGGGTGGGGGAGGGGGGGGGGATTTGATCAGGAAGGTGGGTTATCTACCTTCAAAAGGCAACCTAACTTCCAACCTAAAACCCCCTTCTACCTTCCTGTCCCTCTCTTTCCTGTACCCCACCTGGAATTGTAACCATTTCTCTCTTCACCCTCCCACCTATATTTCTTCCATTGGCTTCTAAATACATACCTCTTCTATTCATATCTCACATCTTTTGTCTTTTCATGTCCAACCTCTGGGAGTAAAAAGAAAATGTGGTTCCAGTGTAGAGAAGGGTGGGAGATGAGTGGCTGGATAAGGAGGAGGGGAAAATAACTGGGGGAAGGGGAGGGGGAGAGGGAAAGGTGGAATAACAAAGAAATGTTTGCATGGGTGGGAGTAGGGGGTGAGAGTGGAGAGGATGAGAAGACCAGGGTGACGTTTCGGGTCAAAACCCTTCTTCAAACTAAAGAAGGGCCTCAACCTGAAATGTCACCTATTCCTTCGCTCCATAGGTGCTGCCTCACCCGCTGAGTTTCTCCAGCATTTTTGTCTACCTAAGAATAAGGGGCAGGCCATTTAGGACTGAGATGAGAGAGTTGTGAATCTGTGGAATTCTCTGCAACAGAAGGCCAATTCACTGGATGTTTTCAAGAAAGAGTTAGATTTAGCTCTTAGGGCTAACAAAATCAAGGGATATGGGGAAAAAGCAGTAACGGGGTACTGATTTCAGATGATCAGCCATGACCATATTGAATGCTGACTCGAAGGGCTGAATGGCCTTCTCCTGCACCTATTTTCCCTTTTTCCATGATTCTAAATCTATTGCCATTCAATAAACAATAAATCAGGTTGTTTTCAGACCCGAGAGCACACCCCTCACCACCCATTTGTAAACTTACAGGACTTATCAAAATCAAAGATTCAATTTTTTGGTGCCCAACCTTGTCCCCATCAGTTATATTAAAGTGAAATATTACATTTTGCGATTAGGATAAGACTCCATGCCATTTAAAATACACACATGCCAATCATCACAAGTCAAGAGTGATTAATTGTCATATGCTCTGGGGCAGGAACAATGAATTGAACTTGCTTCATCTTTACAGGCAAATTAAATACAGCAACATAACAATTTATTGTCAGTATGACTGATAACATTCACCAAATTAGTATTATGCATGTACTGAGCCGAGTCGGAATAACTCACCTCTGGGGCCCAATGTTCAAGGAAGTTGCTGAAGCTGTACTGTTCATTCTTCCCAGTGTTTGTTTTTCAGAGTGAAAGGTTCTATCGGTTTATACAAAATAGTTATTTTTTTTAAGAGAATCAGAGAGTACAAAAAAAGGACATTCCATCCATCAAGCTTGCATCCCTTTGAAAGAGCAGACAAAGTAGTCCACACCCATGATTTTTTTTCCTTTTTAAGGATATATCAAATCCAATTTTGAAAATTATTATTTATTGAATATCCATTGAATTTATTCATCTCATATTTATATCATCTGTCTTTTTTATCCAAATTGGAAAATATAGACCCTTCTGCCGAAGGAAACGTTCTCTCCACCTTTCTATCAAATTCCTTCACTGCTTTGAGCAGATATATGCCACTTGGTTCTTCGAACTCGTTCTGCTATTCAGTGAGATGATGGCTGATTTGATGTTCAGCTTCACCTTTCTGCCTAATTCTCATAAGCCCATATTCCCTTGTAGCTATCAAGCTATCACACTCTTGAATACACTTAATTGTGTAGAAAACAGCTCCGAGGATAAGAATTCCCAACTATTTTATCCTCATCTGAGAGTATTACCCCTCAGTTCTTGATGTCCCTGAATGATTAACGTCCTCTCTATGTCTACCCAATCAAGCTGAGAATGCCTCCCATTATTCTGAACTTCAATGAATGTCGGGTAAATTTGTCAATCTTTCCTCACAAAACGAAACTTCCTTTGATGTGTCATAGAGTCACAGTCATACAGCCTGTAAATAGGCCCTTCAGCCCAACTTGCCCATGCCGATCAAGATGACCCATCTATATTGCTTGCTTTGGACCATTTCCTTTGAAACCTTGTCTTATAGACAATAGACAATAGACAATAGGTGCAGGAGTAGGCCATTTGGGCCTTCGAGCCAGCACCGCCATTCAATGTGATCATGGCTGATCATCCCCAATCAGTACCCAGTTCCTGCCTTCTCCCCATATCCCCTGACTCCGCTATTTTTAAGAGCCCTATCTAGCTCTCTCTTGAAAGCATCCAGTGAACCTGCCTCCACCACCCTCTGTGGCAGAGAATTCCACAGACTCACCATTCTGTGAGAAAAAGTGTTTCCTCGTCTCCGTTCTAAATGGCTTACTCCTTATTCTTAAACTGTGGCCCCTGGTTCTGGAATTCCCCAACATCGGGAACATGTTTCCTGCCTCTAGCATAAATAACCATATAACCATATAACAATTACAGCACGGAAACAGGCCCTCTCGGCCCTTCCAGTCCGTGCCGACCATTTGTTTTCCCCTAGTCCCATCTACCTGCACTCAGACCATACCCCTCCATTCCCTTCCCGTCCCATATACCTATCCACTTTACTTTTAAATGTTAAAATCGATCTTGCCTCCACCACTTCTGCTGGAAGCTCAATCCACACAGCCACCACCCTCTGAGTAAAGAAGTTCCCCCTCACGTTACCCCTAAACTTAATTCTCATGTCATGCCCTCTTGTTTGAATCTTCCCTACCCTCAATGGGAAAAGCTTATGCACGTCAACTCTGTCTATCCCTTTCATCATTTTAAAGACCTCAATCAAGTCCCCCCTTAACCTTCTGCACTCCAAATAATAAAGACCTAACTTGTTCAACCTTTCTCTGTAACATAATTGCTGGAACCCAGGCAACATTCTAGTAAATCTCCTCTGTACTCTCTCTATTTTGTTGACATCCTTCTTATAATTAGGCGACCAAAATTGTACACCATACTCCAGAATAGGTCTTAACAATGCCTTGTACGATTTTAACATTACTTCCCTCCTCCTATATTCAATGCTCTGATTTATAAAGGCCAGCACACCAAAGGCTTTCTTTACCACCCTATCTACATGCGATTCCACCTTCAGGTAACTATGCACAGTTATTCCTAGATCTCTCTGTTCCACAGCATTCCTCAATTCCCTACCATTTACCATGTACGTCCTATTTTGATTTGTCCTGCCAAGATGTAGCGCTTCACACTTATCAGCATTAAACTCCATCTGCCATCTTTCAGCCCACTTTCCAAATGGCCCAAATCTCTCTGTAGACTTTGAAAATCGACTTCATTATCCCACAACATCACCTATCTTAGAATCATCTGCATACTTACTTATCCAATTTTCCACCCCATCATCCAGATCATTGATTTACATGACAAACAACAGTGGACCCAACACAGATCCCTGAGGCACCCCACTGGTCACTGGCTGACAACAGCCATCCACCATTACTCTCTGACATCTCCCATTCAGCCACTGTTGAATCCATCTTGCTACTCCGCCATTAACGCCCAAAGATTGAACCTTCTTAACCAACCTTCCATGGGGAACCTTGTCAAAGGCCTTACTGAAATCCATATAGACAACATCAACTGCTTTACCCTCATCAATTTCCCTAGTAACCGCTTCAAAAAATTCAAGGTTTGTCAAACATGACCTTCCAGGCACAAATCCATGTTGACTGTTCCTGATCAGACCCTGTTTATCCAGATGCTTATATATATTATCTCTAAGTATCCTTTCCATTAATTTGCCCACCACTGACGTCAAACTAACTGGTCTATAATTGCTAGGTTTATTATTTGAACCCTTTTTAAACAATGGAACAACATGTGCGGTACGCCAATCCTCCGGCACTATTCGAAATATTTCTGTCATAGCTCCTGCTATTTCTACACTAACTTCCCTCAATGTCCTAGGGAATATCCTGTCAGGAGCTGGAGACTTATCCACTTTTATATTTTTCAAAAGTGTCAGTACTTCCTCCTTTCTTGCCAAATCAACCTCATATCTTCTTTTAGCCTTCCTAATTTCTTTCTTAAGATTCTTTTTACATTCTTTATACTCCTCTAGCACCTCATTTACTCCATGCCTCCTATAATTATTGTAGATACCTCTCTTTTTTCGAAACGTGTCCAATTTCCCTTGAAAACCATGGCTCTTTCCACTTTTTACTATTTCCTTTCAACCTAACAGGGACATAAAGATTCTGTACTCTTACAATTTCCCCTTTAAATGTCCTCCATTTCTCTTCTACATCCTTCCCATAAAACAAAGTGTCCCAATTCACTCCTTTTAAATCCTTACGCATTCCCTCAAAGTTAGCCTTTCGCATTCCCTCAAAGTTAGCCTTTTTAGCCTTCCCTCAAAGTTAGCATGTCCAAACCCTTAACAATCTTATATTTCATTGAGATCCCCTCTCATCCTTCTAAACTCCAGAGTGTACAAGCCCAGCTGCATTCTCTCAGCATATGACAGTCCCGCCATCCCGTGAATTAACCTACGCTGCACTCCCTCAATAGCAAGAATGTCCTTCCTCAAATTAGGGGACCAAAACTGTACACAATACTCCAGGTGTGGTCTCACTGGGGCTCTGTACAACTGCAGAAGGACCTCTTTGCTCCTATATTGGATTCCTCTTGTTATAAAGGCCAACATGCCATTAGCTTTCTTCACTGCCTGCTGTACCTGCATGCTTACTTTCATAGACTGATGAACAAGGACCCCCAGATGCCGTTGTACTTCCCATTTTCCCAACGATGTAATTTAGATAGTAATCTGCCTTCCTGTTTTTGCTACCTCACATTTATCCGAATTAAACTTCATCTGCCGTGCATCTGCCCACTCTCCCAACATGTCCAAGTCACCCTGCATTCTCATAGCATTCTCAGAGATGATGTAAAGCTGCAGGAAATGAGAACTGTTTGCTGCCCCAAGAGATGGCCCTAAGTTGAGGCATAATGGGCATTTGATGCAATCAACAAGAAGGTTTTGATGGCTTTTGGACTCTTATTTGCATTCCATCACATGTGCTTGCTATGTAATTGGAACACTGGTGAGGGTTTTTGGCATGACATGATCCAGTTTCAATTTTACCCAATATCAATTGCAAGAGTAAGCTTCTCTGGTTGAAAACACACACCTCCAAACATCGAACAATCACTCCAGTTTGATCAAATGAGTATGATTCATTCAACAACATTTTCTGCCAAAGCCAATGTAAATTGAAGCTTAAAACACCAAACTAGGAGCATTGTGAAATTGTGGGCCAAGGAGTGCATTGGACCAAGGGATGCATTGGGCCAAGGGATGCATAGGGCCAGTGTTGCTTTCCATGCTATTGAAAGGAAAACTTTGCCATCATTAAATGGCCAGCTTCATGTCTGTCTGGCCAGCTTCAGAACTGACTACAGGCAGGTCAAAGATTTGTCAAAGATCAAACTGTGCTTAAGGATATAGGAAATATTTTGGCCAGAATTTAGCTGCTGAGATACTCGTTAAATGTGTACCTCCATAACAACAGCCTCAGCAGCATTCCATGAAGGACCCATTATTATGGAGATAATTTGGCAATCAAGGTGAGTAAAGAACTTAATCATAGATTCATTAAGTTGTACAAGTTATGCAGCATGGAAACTGGCTCTTCAGCCCAACTTGTCCATGTCAAGATGTCTCTCTGAGCTTGTTCCATCTGCCTGCCCATGCCCCATATCCTTTTAAAACTTTTCCACTCATGAATCTGTCCTAATGTCTTTTAAACACTACAATGTCTTTTAAATGCTGTATCCACCTCGACAGTTTCCTCTGACTGCTTGTTTCATAGACACACTACCCTCTGCAAGAAGGAAATCGCTCCTCAGATCCCCTTAATGTCTTTCTTCCTCGCCGTAAACCCATGCCATATCGTTCTGTACTCATTTACCCTGGCAAAAAGATTATGATCTCATCTATGCCTCTTTTTGCACAAGTCTGCATGCCTCTCATGATTTTGTAGTTCTCTATACGATCATTCCTTAGCCTTCAATGCTCCAGGGAGGAAAGCCCCAGCTATCGAATCTCTCCTTATAACTCAAGCCCTAGTTCTAGTAACATCCCAGTGAATTCTTTCTTCACCCTTTCCAGTTTGATGAGATCCTACCTATAGCAGGGTGACAATAACTGCAGTCAATACTCCAAATATGCACATCAAGGTCTTGAATATTTGCAACATAAGGTTTCATCTTCTGTACTCCGTATACCTTACTGATGAATGAAACCTGGCAAAAGCAGGCCCACCCAGCTGGATGTCAAGCCAATATTGATTTGTACTTGTAAAATGTTTTTCATAATAGCTTAAACACTTGGTTTAAAAAAATTCAAACCATGCTAGGAGATAAAACATAACTCTTTGAAGGATACTGTTTGTAAAAGCTACATGCCAAATAATTTTCTGAATGGTTACATGGCGTGATGTTCCATTCATGCATCAATTATCCAGAACCCTCAGTAATCTAATGAAATGATGTCCATGTTCATTGTTGGCAGCCTCACATTGCCTAACTCAGTGCCTGAACCAATATTGTGCTATGTATAATCCATCACATCACATTTCAAATTGTACACCAATTTTAGTCCTAGCAAATGTAGAAAATGTGCAGCAATCTTGGTCTCAGCATGTTTGTCAATGTTTTGATACTCTGTATGCATGGACTTTCTCTTGATTGCAAATCTACTTATTGTCAGTATTGCTTTCAATTTGGAGCAGAAAACAAGTTGCAGGAGTAACTCAACAGCTCAGGCAGCAAATGTTGAAGGATATGGACAATCGGCTTTTCAGTTTGAGACCCACCATCTTCATTATTTTGCTCCAGATTCCGTCATCTGGAACTTCTTGCATGTTATTTTCTTTTTGTCCAAATAAAAGGCCTCAATCTGAAATGTAATCTGACCATTTCCCTCCACAGATGCTGTCTGACCCGCCGAGTTCGTCCAGTATCTGCAGTCTCGTGTCTCTCTTTGTTTTCCAATTTGCCTCCATTACTCTCAAATATTACGCAACCCCTGCCAAAGCCACCATACAATTGGGCAATAGAGAATTTCAAATTGACCCTCTCTCCAATTATTTCTACTATCGATTAGAAACTGGCTTTCAAACACATGTTCTGAAATACCCAGTGGTATGAATATTGATTTCTCTAACGTCAAGAAACCTTTGCATCCCCCCCCCCCCCCCCTCAAATCCATCCCCCACTCAAGTCATATCAGCTTCAGTTGACTTTAACTCGTTCTCACCTAACACACAGCTAACAATGGCCTATTTCATTATTATCATTACATTTTTGCATATTTTTCACTCATTTGTTCTATATTCTCTCTACATCACGGTCTATATCTCTCATTTCCCTTTCCCCTGACCTGTTCCTTTTCTCCAGAGATGCTGTGTTACTCCAGCTTTTTGTGTTTATCCTCCGAAAGTAGATTTCAGAATGAAAAGTTATTGGGCTGAAATTGTGATTAACCGCTCCATAACCAGGATCCCTCATTATATCTCCAATACAGTGTGCCAGAGTGTGTTAACGTTTTGTTCTGATTATAAATTTAATCACAAAACATGAAACTAACCTCACATATTCTTTGAAGGTCATGTTTTGTAGTGCACTTGTATATATTGTGGCTGAAGGATAGAAAGAAACATTGATCAATGTATTAAACTGAGAATTAGATTTCATCAAATTGTCTGACAAGAAAGTACTGAAATATATTGCAAATACTGTGTACCCTCCCCCCCTGCTCCCCGACAGTCATAGAAAACATAGAAACATAGAAAATAGGTGCAGGAGTAGGCCATTCGGCCCTTCGAGCCTGCACCGCCATTCAATATGATCATGATCAGTCACTCCCCTTCAATCCCCTTGGTCCACTTCCTCTGCCCTTTCTTTGCCAAGCCTGACCATCAAGGCCAAGCAGGTGAGGGTGGAGCTGAGCAGACTCAGCCCGGGCAAAGCTATGGGTACCGTGGGGTCAGCCCTACGGTACTAAAGGCATATGCCAGCCAGTTGTGTGGAGTGCTTCGGCAAATCTTCAACCCGAGCCTGGAGCCTAAAGAGGTTCCTGTGATGTGGAAGACATCCTGCCTGGTTACTGCACCAAAGAGGACACGTCCCAGCTCCTCCAATGACTACAGATGAGTGGCGCTGACTTCACACATCATGAAGTCCCTGGAGAGGCTGGTGCTCACTCACCTGCGATCCCTGGTTAAACCCTACCTGCACACCCTGCAGTTTGCTTACTAATCAAAGATGGAGGTTGAGGACATCATCATCCACTTGCTCCATCATTCCGATGCTCACTAGCATTGTGAGAGTCATGTTTTTTTACTTCTCCAGTGGTTTTAACATGATCCTGCCTGCGCTGCAGGGGAGCAAACTGACGAAGATGCGGGTGGATGCTCCATTGGTGTCCTGGATCACCTACTACCTGACTGGATGACAATATGTCAGGCTACAGAACTGTGTCTCGGACATGGTGGTGAGCAACACTGGGGCCCCACAGGGGATGGTCCTCTCTCCCTTCCTGTTTATTATCTACACCTCAGACTTCAGATATAACTCCGCCTCCTGCCACCTGCAGAAGTTTTCCGATGACTCTGCAATTGTGGGCTGTATCAGTGAGTAGATGAAAGCTGAATACAAAGGTGTAGTCAACGACTTTGTTGAGTGGTGTGGGCTGAATCACCTGCAGCTCATCACCGATAAGACTAAGGAGTTGGTGGTGGACTTTATGAGGATAGGAACACCCATGTCCCCTGCCCCTATCAATGGAGTGGATGCGCAGGTTACCAGGGAGTACAAAAACCTGGGAGTGTACATGGACAGTAAACTGGACTGGTCCAGAAATGCTGAGGCCCTGTACAAGAAGGGACAGAGCCGGCTGTACTTTTTGAGAAGGCTGCGCTCCCTCAACACCTGCAGTGAGATGCTGTAGATGTTCTACCAATCGGTGGTAGCCAGTGCCATCTTCTTCGCTGCCATGTGCTAGGGCAGTAGGGCAAAGGCTGCAGACGCCAATAGGATCAACAAACCCATCAGGAAGGCTGGCTCCATCCTGGGGGCGGAGTTGGATGCATGGGAGGTGGTCTTGGAGGGGAGGATGCCTCTCAAACTGCAAAGCATCCTGGACAATACAGCTCACCCCCTCCATGACACACTGGTCAATCTGCGGAGTACCTTCAGCAACAGACTGGTTCCACCAAGATGCAATACAGAACACCACAGGAGATTCATGTTCCCTGTGGCTATTAAACTTTACAACTCCTCCTCCTTCTGTCGTGAGGTAGACTGAGACTGACCCCCCTCCCCCCACCTCCTCAATCTTTGCACATTCCCAAAACCTTACCACTCATCACTTTATTTTCATTTTTCATGTATATTGTGTTTTTTATGACTGTTGGCAACTTAATTTCCCTCCTGGGATAAATAAAGTTCTATCGTAAGGACATAGCAGATATTAGTAGTAAGCACAAGGTAGTGATTGTGGGAGATTTCAATTTTCCAAAAGTAGACTGGGAAACACATTCTGTAAATGGGCTGGATGGTTTGGAGTTTGTAAAATGTGTGCAGGATAGTTTTTTGCAGCAGTACATAGAGGTATCGACCAGAGAAGGGGCAGTTCTGGACCTCCTGTTAGGAAATGAGGCAGGACAGGTGACGGAGGTATGCGTTGGTGAGCACTTCGGGACCAGTGATCACAATACCATTAGTTTCAATATAATTATGGAGAGAGTCAGAACTGGACCTAGGGTGGAGATTTTTGATTGGTAAAAGGCTCTCTTTGAGGGAATGCGCGAGGATTTAAAAGGAGTGAATTGGGACACATTGTTTTATGAGAAGAATGTAGAAGAGAAATGGAGGACATTTAAAGGGGAAATTGTAAGAGTACAGAATCTTTATGTCCCTGTTAGTTTGAAATGAAATAGTAAAAATTGGAAAGAGACATGGTTTTCAAGGGAAATTGGACACGTTTCGAAAAAAGAGAGATATCTACAATAATTATAGGAGGCATGGAGTAAATGAGGTGCTAGAGGATTATAAAGAATGTAAAAATAATCTTAAGAAAGAAATTAGGAAGGCTAAAAGAAGATATGAGGTTGCTTTGGCAAAAATGTGAAAGTAAATCCAAAGGCTTTCTACAGCTATATTAATAGCAAAAAGGATAACGAGGGAAAAAATTGGACCATTAGAGAGCCAGAATGGACAGCTATCTGCAGAGCCAAAAGAGATGGGGGAGATATTGAACAATTTCTTTTCTTCGGTATTCACCCAGGAGAGGGATATTGAACTCTGTGAGGTAAGGGAAAAAAGTAGAGTAGCTATGGAAACTATGAGATTCAAAGAGGAGGAAGTACTGACACTTTTGAAAAATATAAAAGTGGATAAGTCTCCAGATCCTGACAGGATATTCCCTAGGACATTGAGGGAAGTTAGTGTAGAAATAGCAGGAGCTATGACAGAAATATTTCAAATGTCATTAGAAACGGGAATAGTGCCGGAGGATTGGCGTACTGCGCATGTTGTTCCATTGTTTCAAAAGGGTTCAAAGAATAAACCTAGCAATTATGGACCTGTTAGTTTGACGTCAGTGGTGGGCAAATTAATGGAAAGGATACTAAGAGATAATATATATAAGCATCTGGATAAACAGGGTCTGATCAGCATGAATTTGTGCCTGGAAGGTCATGTTTGACAAACATTCTTGAATTTTTTGAAGCGGTTACTAGGGAAATTGATGAGGGTAAAGCAGTGGACGTTGTCTATATGGATTTCAGTAAGGCCTTTGACAAGGTTCCCCATGGAAGGTTGGTTAAGAAGGTTCCATCTTTGGGTGTTAATGGCGGAGTAGCAAGATGGATTCAACAGTGGCTGAATGGGAGATGTCAGAGAGTAATGGTGGATGCTGTTTGTCAGGTTGGAAGCCGGTGACCAGTGGGGTGCCTCAGGGATCTGTGTTGGGTCCACTGTTGTTTGTCATGTACATCAATGATCTGGATGATGGGGTGGAAAATTGGATAAGTAAGTATGCAGATGATACTAAGATAGGTGGTGTTGTGGATAATGAAGTAGATTTTCAAAGTCTACAGAGAGATTTGGGCCATTTGGAAAAGTGGGCTGAAAATTTGGCAGATGGAGTTTAATGCTGATAAGTGTGAAGTGCTACATCTTGGCAGGACAAATCAAAATAGGACGTACATGGTTAAATGGTACGGAATTGAGGAATGCTGTGGAGCAGAGAGATCTAGGAATAACTGTGCATAGTTCCCTGAAGGTGGAATCGCATGTAGATAGGGTGGTAAAGAAAGCCTTTGGTGTGCTGGCCTTTATAAATCAGAGCATTGAAATATAGGAGTAGGGAAGTAATGTTAAAATTGTACAAGGCATTGGTAAGACCAATTCTGGAGTATGGTGTACAATTTGTGGTCGCCTAATTATAGGAAGGATGTCAACAAAATAGAGAAGTACAGATGAGATTTACTAGAATGTTGCCAGGGTTCCAGCAACTCTGTTACAGAGAAAGTTGAACAAGTTAGGTCTTTATTCTTTGGAGCGCAGAAGATTAAGGGGGGACTTGATTGAGGTCTTTAAAATGATGAAAGGGATAGACAGAGTTGACGTGGATAAGCTTTTCCCATTGAGGGTAGGGAAAATTCAAACAAGAGGGCATGACATGAGAATTAAGGGACAGAAGTTTAGGGGTAACGTGAGGGGGAACTTCTTTACTCAGAGGGTGGTGGCTGTGTGGAATGAGCTTCCAGCAGAAGTGGCGGAGGTAGGATCGATTTTAACATTTAAAAGTAAAGTGGATAGGCATATGGACGGGAAGGGAATGGAGGGGTATGGTCTGAGTGCACGTAGATGGGACTAGGGGAAAACAAATGGTCGGCACGGACTGGAAGGGCCGAGAGGGCCTGTTTCCGTGCTGTAATTGTTATATGGTATCGTATTGTATCATAACATTTACGATTCTGCATGAGGAGCTCTGCATGGGTAACCTTGCTTGGCCAGTTTCCCACTTTGTAAAGAACATGGAACAGTTCAGCACATGAACTGTTTGCTGCGAATAAACTGTCTCAGAATCTGGATTGCATTTTCAAACTTCTGCATTTACAACCTGATGGGAGAGGGGAGAAGATGGAATAGTATCTAACTATGCCACACAAATCAGATGGGCACTTGTAACTTGGGGAGGTTCTGCATAGCAAATTTATTCCTCACGTTATTTCACCATCTTTATTGTATTCAAATCACTCAAGAGGTAGACAGGGCAGGGTTGGAGTGAAGGTGGAAGGGAAAACAAAGGGGAGGGGAGGATAAACCTGGCAACACTTACCTTCGACACCCAGCATTAAGTCATCTTCTGTACTGCACATCCTCTGCCTGATTCCTGATGGGCCAGACATGAGACTTTATCATTCTCAGAAGCAGCAGTGGTTTAGATTAAATAATGTAAACAGAGAATAATACATGCTCTTGTGATCACCCCAGGGTAAAGGGTGTATTTGCAAAATAAACTAATGCTTCTGGCAGGAAGTTACATCTGCGTGTCTGCTCTATCTCTGATGGCTGAGTCCCCCTGTGCAAGCTTGAAATATTACTTCCCATTAAAAAAAAAATATCTTGGATGCAGATCACTCCAAGTTAAATTAATTATTCAACAATAATTTCATCAAGGAGTATGAAAACCCAGGCTAAAGATTGATTTTTAGTCTTGTGTTTACATTTTACACTTTTTCTCCGAGGTTACAATTACTGCTTCTCAGATCTAACCTCACTCAGGAGATACACTGCCCTGATCAAAACGACTGGACATTGAAACTTTTCTCTACCCTTTACAGAGGCAACTGCTCTTCAAACTGCAAGTCTGGCACCAGAAGCAGAACATAACATTAGGAAACAAAGAAAATCACTCTGAAAGATAGATAGGTTGCTGGGACAATGTCATATATTTGGAAACTGCTACTTAAATTAAAAATTGAAAACAAAGGTTAACGTTGAAGGAAGCTCCCAATTGTAATATTAACTGTACATGCACATGGCTAAAATTTTCATGAGCTAAATATATCATATGTACATTAATGACTAATGTCAATGCTGTGATTACCATCTATCCAGTTTTCAACTTTGCGTTGGTAAGTAGATTATGTGGAAATTCCAAAATGTATTATAAATCAAAGTCTAGCTCCTTACCTCACTGCACCTGCCCAGAGGTTATTTTTATAATTTTCCCCAACTGTTCCTAGTACTTTATTACTTTCAGCCACCCATTTGTCACCTCTAGACTCCCTTTTTCAACTGTTCTTCAGCTTGAGGACATGAAAAATATGCTGGCCATTCCCTTAATTGCTTGTCACCCATTGCTCCTTTTGTTGATTAATATTGGCTCCTGATTAAGCCACGTGTCCTACAATTAGAGGATTAAAGGCATCAAACGATAGAAAAGGCCAAAACAAAGTGCTGGAGGAACTCACTGGGTCAGGCAGCATCTGTGGTTGGAATGGACAGATGATGTGTCAGGTCGGGTGTTATCACTCTGTACCAGAGAACACTCTAGTATTGTGGATGAAATAATTGATCATCGTCTATTAACACAAATGCACACACAGCATGCCTTGAAAAGTTGCTGAAATAATGGCTAAGTTGCTGAACTAATAGCCAGAGTTCTGAATGATTACTCTCAGACACAAATTCGAATCCTGGGAGTGATTATAGATCATAAACCTTGTTGGAAGCCACATATAGAATACATCAAACGGAAATTATCTAAATCCATTGCTATTCTTTGCAAACCAAAGGATCTGTTGAATAAGAAGTGTTTGTATATATTGTATTGCTTGCTTATAATGCCATATATGTCATATTGTGTTGAAGTTTGGGGAAATGTATATAAAACAAATATAGACCCTATAATTAAACTCCAGAAAAGAGCTATTAGAATAATACATAAAGCGTCTTACCATGAAACCATAAATCTATTATTCATAAAATCTGGTACCTTACAATTTTTGGATATTATGTATGTAAAGACATTAGAAATACTTTTCCGAGTTAGGAATAAAAGCCTTCCTGTTAGTACTTAAAAAAATGTTTAATTAAGAGAAGTTAATTATAATTTAAGAGGGTTGTGTATTTTTGAAACATGTAAAGTGAGAACCAATGTAAAATATAGATGTGTCTCAGTTTTGGGAGTCAAATTATGGAACGGGTTGAAATGGGTGGGTTGAAATTTTGTAGTCTGTTGTGTTTCAAAAAAGCCTTAAAATGTAAAATAATTAAGGATTATAATGTAAAATGATTAAAATGTAAAATAAGTAAGGATTACAATTTAGAGTAAATTTTATTTATTTTCTTTCTTTTATAATGTGATATTCTGGGTTATCTTATGGATTGTATAGGATAGGCAAAAATACGCTTTGTGGCTTCAGCCTATTCCTTTTTTGGTCTTGATTATGTGAACATTTTGTGAAATGGATACAGTGTTGGTTCATATTCACACAGATTGTAAAGTTTTGTTCTTTTTAATGTATGGCCAAAATAAACTATTCATTCATTCAAAAATCCCATTATGGCAGCTGAGGAGTTTAAAATTAAGTAAGTAAATAAATAAATCATTCAAATAAATAACCACAACATGACTAGATTTTCATGAAAACCATTACTCATAATCTTCAGGGAATTAAATCTGCCATCCTTCTCCTGCCTGAGCTATATATTACCCAAGACTCACCAGTGTGGTTTACCTTAAACTAACTTGTGAATGAACAGGTACTTTCACTGACTTGCATATCAGGTAATTATGCACATACATATTGGGTAAGTCTCAGATGGGAAGCAGAAATAATTATATAGTGTGCTTATAAGTCCTTCACAGGGACAGTCACAGGTCCTTCCATGGCCTTGCCAAAACCTTACCTGTGGGATTTCATAGAGCTCCACAACACACAAAAACAATTTCTCCCAATTCCAACCGGCTGCATAACTTTGATTGTAACTGTCTCACTTGATGCCTCCGGGGTCTTATCTTTGGAATTCTCTCTTCAGACCTCTTCCTTTCTCATTTTTTAAGGTACTTCTTGCTTTATATTTTGACCAAACTTTCATTTGCTTGGCTCAATATCTTTTTATGAAACTTTTCAAAATGTGATTTTTCTCCCATGAGCAACTTAAAATATTTGACTATGAACAAAGTGTAATATACATGCCACAACACCAACATACATCAAATCTCAAGCGCAGACACTTTTAGTTTTGGTCAGTGGATATGCTGGAGGTTGAAAATAAAAAAAAGGGGCCCCATATTTCACCGGTGTGAAAAGTAGAGTCACCACATGGTTTTCAGAACTCAATTAGCAATGAAAGAATGATAAAATATCACCATAAGATATTGTGATTTTGGGAATAGCATCAAATTGTTCATATTCATAATATGTTATAATGGGATCCTTATAATTTTACATGTTATGTAAGAATACCTGTTTTTTGCTGGTCCTGGCATGAAAAACAAATTTGACTTGTAATAAAGTATGTGAGCAAACCGCAAGCTGGGGCATTAACAACTGCGGCCCTGCCCTGCCCTGCTTAAAATTAAACAACAAAGCACTGACAACCCTGATCCCTGACCCAAAGGGTCTCGACAATAAAGCTGCACCCCTGAGTTTCTCCAGCTTTTTGTGTACGTTAATTCAAAGTTTACTGTCATTACCTGGTTTCTGTGGACTCGGAGGCCTTTCTTCATTCACAAGGGATCTATAAAGAAGCATGAGATCTTTGATAATTGCCAGAAATTTGAAATATGGAATAAAATTTGCTCTTAAGGAACTTGTGTGGAAAAAAAAGTCAATAAATCAACACAAAACTCCCCCCCCCCCCCCCCCCCCCTTTCGTGTATCTTGACGTATGTGCGCATAACGTGGCTTCAGATCACAGATAGTCGCGGGGTCAAGGAAAGAGCATTCACGTCACGGCCCTGTTTCCACCAATCTTTCCACCACCACGCACAAAAAGCACAAGAAGCGACAAGACAGACATCATTGTATGCAGATGCTGAGAAGTGTGTTCAGCTCTGGCTGAACAATTTCTAATCTTGTGTGTGGACTCGATAAGAAGACAGAAAGTGCAAAGTGGATCATTGTCTAGATGTGCAACCCCCGGTAACATGGATGCCGCATGCATAGGTATCTGGTTACTGAAATGAAAACTCAAACTCATGTCTTGGAACACCAGGTTAAGAGGAACAAAACATGGAAAAGAAAATAAGCTTTAAATTTTAAAAATCTCAAGGAAAATTGTACTTCTTGTTGGAATTAATTACAACTATTTCCCCAATTGGACTCAAGGCCGCGTTTCATGTCATGATGAAAGCATCAATGCCTTATGGCATGACATATCAAAAAATTGACCAAAATGCTTCTGATATTCATAGTATAACTTTCAATGAAATTGAGAGTTAACGGTGTCCTATTTAAGGGAAGTAAATCATGAAGAAACGTATAATGATTTAAAACACATAATATATCTATTTCTCATTACAAAAGGATTAATAATGAAAACAACAACATTATTAGTTAAGCTAGTTTCAAAGTTGACTTTAGATTATTTTGCAGCAGCATAATGAAATTAGCTCCAAAGAACATCATGGAAAAGTACAGACAATGTGCCTCAATGGCAACTTTCTCCACTCTGGATTGTGATCTAGATTGTAATCGGGAATAGATTGTGAAATATTGTGACCCATTATCCAATCCATTAATTCGGAGCTATCATAGCTATAAATTCTGCCATTACCAAGTATCTGACGTAATAGGTAAATTATTAGTGACACTCAGTGGCTATACTAGAATTTACTAGCTTTGTCCCACAGGTATCTGAATGACCCCTGCCTGCCTCGAATATAAGAATTATTCCTGCATTAATGCTGGACTGATTCAACATTATTCGTCAATCAAGGGTGGCACAGTGTCACAGCTGGTAGAGTTGCTATCTTACAGTGCCAGAGACTTGGGTTTGATCCTGACCTCGGATGCTATTTATTTGCATGTTCTCCCTCTGACCGTGCGGGTTTCCTTCAAGTGCTTTGGTTTCCTCCCACATCCCAGAGCCATGCAGGTTTGTAGGTAAATTGGCCTCTGTAAGTTGCTCTTAATGTTTAAGCAATGGATGAGAAAGTGGGATAACATATAACTAATGTAAACGGATGATCAATGATGGATGTGGATTTGGTGAGCTCGAAAGCGAGTTTCCATGCTGCATTTCTAAACTAAACTAAACTAAATTAAGCTAAACTAAATTAAGCTAAACTAAATAATATTAATCCATCTAAAGTGTTTCTCAGTAAGGCAGTTGATAAGGGCAGACAATAGACAATAGGTAATGGAAAAAATATTTCAAAGGAAGTGGGCACTTCTATTAAGTGGGCACAAACCATTAACCTGTAACCAAGTCAGTCTGTAACCCAATATTATATAGGTCAAGAACAATATGGAACAGATTGTGCTCAATCTGATGCATACATAAAATTTGCCACATTACAGCTTTGTGGGCCGCACAACCTCGAGGGATTGCTGTCACGGCCACCAAACAAAGCAGAGTGATCTGAGAGTGGTGATGGCCTCCGTTGCTGGAGTCTGAGTACCTGTCCAGCCCTAATGCTCTTGGCAAGGTACAAGACCTTGCCATAATCCTGATGCTCTTTTGACGACATGCTTTCTTAATGTCTCCAAAAATTAGTCATTGAATAAGAACTGTTCAAGAAAAGTTCAAAAAGAAAAACTGAAAATAAAACAATGCATTTATTGAATAGCATATTAATTACAATTTGGCATGAAATAAAATAGAGAAAATAAACCACTGATCCTCACATACCTTTTCAATCAGTGCTGAACCCAGATGCAGTGCATATAAAAGATGGGCTTGTATTTGATATTCAGCATGTTCCATACTTCCATACTCCCACATGAAACAGCAGAGGGCAGTGAGTCCCTTGGGACTGCTAACAACAAGTATGATCTGCCTTAATGATTACGTATGCTGTGGCCTCCTGGCAGTGTCACCATGGGGACTGAGGAGCTACTTGCACAATGCCATCATGACACTGTTTTGGAAAGAACAATCAGAAGACGGTTCTCCCTGGGTATTTAGTCTTATAGGTTTTATGACGCAAGAAATTATTACTCACGTGCAGTTAGTGTTGAGCCAATCTTGAATACTCTGTTGCTTGTAGTCCCCTTTGGGAGCACAGAAGAAGTAAAGATCAAAAATGCAATCCAATACCTCTTAGCTTATCCAATCTTCTACAAAACATCAATAGCAACTAAAACAATTTGGGAGCCTTCTCCAGTGCTACCCTAATCCAGCTCCTTCTCCTTCCTTTGTCCAACCATCTGCCTATCGACCCCTCCACCCTTGCCTGTGTTCAACTATAAGCTGCCATGCATTGTCTTGCACCTCCTCTGTTCCAGCTTTCTCCCCCCCCCCCCCCCCCCCTCGCCATCGGACTGAACGGTCCCGACCCCAAATGTCACCTATGCATGATCTTCAGGGATGCTGCCTGACCTGCTGAGTTACTCCAGCATTGTGCCTTTCTTTGTAAATTAGCATCAGCATTTCTTCATTTCTACATCCCAATATTTATATTCAAGACCCTGACTGATAACGGTCAATCTAACATTGTCCTTCTTCACCAACCTATATGCATGTACTACCAGATCCCTTTGCTCTACAACACTCCCCAAAGCTCTGCCATTCACTGTGAAAGTTCTGCCCTGGTTTAACTTCCCAAAATGCAACGCCTCACACTTATCTGCATTAAACTCCATTAATCATTCCTCAGCCCACCTGCACATGCCCAGCTGTTCAAAAACCTGCTGTAATTTAATAACCATCTTCACTATCTAAATTACCACCCACTTTAGTGTAATCGGCAAACTTACTAATTATGCCTTGTATATTCTCATCAAACTAGTTGCTTTCAACGAGAAACAGTAAAGGGCACCAATCCTCAGAACTCCAGTCTGAAACACACCCTCTGCTTCCTTCCACGGCCAATCTTGTCTCCAGTCAGCTAGTTCCCTCTGGGTCCCATACAACCTGTCCTAGAGTAGCCTGCTAGATGAAAGGCTTGCTGAAGTCCATATAAACAACATCTATGGCCTTGCCCTCATCAACCATTTTTGTTACCTCTTCAAAAAACTCAAATTCATAAGACATGACCTTCCACACAAAAAAAATATACAGACTGTCCCTAATGAGCTCATCCATCAAAATGCATATATATCTTATCTTTCCAAATCATCTTAGTAACTTACCTAACTCAGATGGTAGGCATATTGGTCATAGAGTCATAGAATAATAGTGTGGTAAAAGGCCCAACTTGCCCACACCAACCAACATGTCCCATCCCGACTAGTCGCACCTGCCTGTGCTTGGCCCAATTTTCCTCTAAACCTGTCGTATCCATGTACTTGTCTAAATGTTTCTTAAATGTGCAAGAGTACCTGACCCAACTACCTCCTCCGGCAGCTCGTTCCATTCACACACCACCCTTTGCATGAAAAGGTTACCCTTCGGGTTCCTATGAAATCTTTTCCCCCCTCACCTTAAACGTCTTCTGGTTCTCAATTCCCTTACTCTGGCCAAGAGATTCTGTGCATCTACCTGATCTATTCCTCTCATGATTTTGCACACCCCTCTAAGATCACCACACATCCTCCTGCACTCCAAGAAATAGAGTCCTAGCCAGCTTAACCTCTCCCTACAGCTCAGGCCCTTCGAGTCCTGGTAACATCTTAGTAAATCTTCTCTGCACACTTTCCAGCTTGACAACATCTTTCCTATAACATGGTGCCCAAGACTGGACACAATACTCTATATACGGCCTCACCAACATCTTATACAACTACAACAGGGCCTTCCAACTTTTATACTAAATGCTCTGACTGACCAAGACCAATGTGCCAAAAGCTTTTTTGACCACCCTATCTACCTGTGATGCCGCTTTCAACTAACTATGTACCTGCACTCCTAGATCACTCTGCTCTACAACACTCCCCAGAGCCAACCATTCATTATGTAAGTTCTACCAATGTTAGTGCTCCCTAAATGCAACCCCTCACATTTCTCTATTAAATTCCAACATCCATTCCTCAGCCCACCTGGACAACCGAATTTGATCCAACTGCAATTTTTGACAACTATCTTCACTATCTACAATGGAATCATTTTGTGTCATCTGCAAACTTGCTAATAATGCCATGTACGTTCTCATCTAAATCATTGATATAGATGACAAAAAGCAATGGGGCCAGCACCTCCAGTCACAGGCCTCCAGTTAAGAAAGCAACTTCTCACCATCACCCTCTGCTTCCTTTCATGATGCCAATTTTCGATCCATTCAGCTAACTTGCCTTGAATCCCATGGGATATAACCTTCCAGAGCAGCCTACCATGCGGAACTTTGTAGAATGCCTTACTGAAATCCGTGTTTGTAACATTTACAATGCCTTCATCAACGTTTTAGTTCACATCCTCAAGAAACTCAGATTTGTGAAACATGACCTCCCACATACAAAACCATTTTGACTATCCCTAATCAGTCTTTGTTCATCCAAATACCTGCATATCCTATCCCTCAGAATACTCTCCAGTGACTTTCCAACTACTGATGCTAAGCTCACTGGCCTGTAGTTCCCAGCCTTTTGCCTGCAGCCCTTCTTGAATCGAGGCACAACAGTTGTCACCCTCCTGTCCTCTGGCACTTTGCCTATATTTAATGATGGCTCATACATCTCAGCAAAGGGTCCTGCAATTTTCTCTCTAACTTCTCTATGTGTACTTGGATATATCTGACCAGACCCAAGAGTTGTGTCTGTCTTCATATGCATCTGGACCTTCAGCACCTCTGCAACCGTAACACTGACTGCTCTCAAGACACTTTCAGTGGCTACCCCATTCCTCTGGTCTTTCTCATCGGTCAAAACAGAGGGGAAATACTCGTTGAGGAGTTTGCCCAACTCCTGTGGCTATACACTCTTTCTCTGATTATCCTTTGTTCAATTATGTGCTTGTAAAATCTCCTGGGATTACCCTTAATGCAATCTGCCAGAGCTACCTCCTGTCCCCTTTTTGCCCTACATATTTCAGTTTTAGCTTGTGAAACTCAGCGGGTGAGGCAGCATCTATGGAGTGAAGGAAATAGACAATGTTTCGGGTCAAGACCCTTCTTCAGACCCGATACTTTGCCTATTTCCTTCGCTCCATAGATGCTGCCTCACCTGCTGAGTTTCTCCAGCACTTTTGTCTATCTTCGATTTTCCAGCATCTGCAGTTCCTTCTTAAACATCCTTTTTTAGCTTACTTCTTTGTTCCCAAAACTCCTCCAGTGATACAATTTATCCTAGCTGCCTATGCCTGGACCATGTCTCCTTCTTACTGTTGACCAGAGCCTCAATTTCCCTCGTTATCCAGGCTTCCGTACGTTTGCTTGCCTTGCTGTCACTCTAACAGGGACATGCATGTCCTGAACTCTCATCAGCACACTTTTAAAATCATCCCACTTTCCTGACGTTCCATTTCCTTCAAACAACCTACTCCAATCAACTTGAGCGATTGCCCCAATTTAGCATGTTAACTCGTGGGCCCACTCTGTCCCAATCCATTATCTTAAACCTAATAGAACAGTGGTCACTGGTCCCACAAGGCTCATCCACAAACACTTCATCCACTTGCCCCCTCCCATTTACCCAAGACAAGGTCAAGCGTTGCTCTGTACCATGTGGGGTCCTCTACATATTGCTGGAGAAAACTCTCCTGAACACATTTGACAAATTCCAGCCCCATCTAAACCTTTCGTATTATGACATATTCTCAGTCAATGTTAGGAAAGTTAAAATCCCTTACAGCAACAACCTTATTAGACCTGCAGCAACCTGCAATCTCCTGGCACGTTTGCTCTTTTATTTCCCGTTGACTATTTGTAGCAATGTTACAACATTTTGAGATTTTAAAATTCAAGCATATAATTTATCCCATCAGATAAAACATAAAAATAACTTTAATTTGATACCTAATTCGCTTTCATATCATCAGTATTAAAAAAAAGTTATGGCCATTTTCATACTCGGAAATTAGCATCTTGTTCCCTATTACTTTTCCATTGACACAAAATCTGTGATTGAGGACAGTCAAAAGCCCATAACTTTCAGAGCCCAAAAGCCCATAACTTTCTTAAAAATTAAGAGAACTGAATGAAATGTTCAGTTATTATAGATTGAAGCATTGTGAAACAAATATAAAACTTCTTACTTGAATGACCTGAAATTAAAGCATATAATTAGATAGTTACCTAACTGTAGCTAATTACAAAATTGACAGTTGTGATGGAAATAGTAATAAACACCCAGACTGCCTTGAAAATTCAAAAATGTGATATTCTCAAGATCAGAACTTTAATATTATTGTATTATATGCTGTAAGTTCGTAACAGATAGGTAAAGAAGTTACAATTTCTAGCAATAGACCAAGTCTTTATGTAGAAGATCAGTTGCTAGCTGATACTTTGGCATATCATAATCGGTAGCATCATCATACTCCTCAGATTATAACCAATAGGCAACTCTGTACACCTTGTTTACCCTCAACTTTTCAATTTTGGCATTGTAAACTACAAGTTTTTGCTCTTCAAACCATGCATGACATGCCTTTCTGCCCACTCCCGTTAAGAAGGTCCTGTGGATCACCACATTTGGAGTAGTCCAAATTCAGATAATCTCTGTGAATGCTGTCTAAATCAGTCTCTTTTGCTGGGCATTTGGATTGACAATTTTGCATTTCTTCTTCAGAGACATCTGTTTAAAATGTAAAGAAGAAAAAAAACACTGAACAACATTAACAGAAACAAGTTATTATTTGCAGTTTTAGAAAAAAGGCAGAAATGATAATGTTAAATGCTAAAACAAATAATAAATGTAATATTCATCAGTTTCATCAAATCAAAACAACTAGATCTAAACAACTATCCATTTCTTAAGAAAAGGCTAACGTTTTTAATAGCCTAAGTATCCAAATAACAAGTAACAAACTGATCCCATTCACACACAAATATAAAATAACATGTTTTTTAAATCTCACTTTGTAATTAATTGATATGCCAATTGGAAGGAATTTAATGTTTAATTCCCATAAATTAATCCAGAAACATCCACTCTCAAGAAAATTAATATAATTATTTTTTACACAATATATCCGACTAAAACTGTTCTCTGGATACTTAGTGTGAAAATATTGACCATGGATAGACAATAACACAAAATATAGATGATTTAGATGCTCTTATGACATGATTGTCCAAAAAAAGTAACAAATTTGATTATCTTGAGAGCGGATGTTTCTGGAATGTGATCGATTGGAATGTTGCCGTTACCGTAAATTTAAGCCCATATCAACATGCCCAATTCATATGTGGGCCTAAATAAAATTTTTCGAACCATAAGATTAAAATAAAGCCACACCAAAAAGCAAAATAATATGTTAAATAAATGACATACTTCTTGTTTTGTCCTGATATTGTGTTCCATGATATTGAAGGCGTTGAAGGCATTTTTAGTCGCATTTAAATTTAATCCAGCGACGCAAACTTCCATCAAAATTTTAAAAAGAAACCCGTGAACGGAAGCGCGAACAATTTTTCGTCATCGGCTAGCAGCCCGAGGAAATCCCTCTCTGACAATCAATACAAAACTGCATTTTAATCCCGCTCCCTCCCAAAGCCTCCGGAATCGCCCGCACAGGCAGTGGAAGATCTACAGCGCCGCTATTGGTAGGTTTTGTAACATCGCTACTATTTGGGGGCCCGTAGTACACCCCCAACAAGGTGATCATCCTTTTGTTGTTCCTCTAACCATCCATAATGTCTCCTCTGACCACCAATAATGCAACACCCATTCCTTTTTTACCCTCATCTCTGTCTCTCCTGAAGCACCTGTACCATTGAGCTGCCAGTCCTGCCCCTCTCTTAACCAGGTTTACATAACGGCTACAACGTTCCAGTTGCCTGTACCTCTCCATGCCCTTATCTGTCAGGCCTCTTGTATTAAAATAAGAGCAATTTAAACTAACATCCTTCCTCGCTCCCTGTCTTTCTCCAGCCTAACCTCTCACCTGCCTTGGGCCTGCATAAGATCCCACCACCCTACCAACCTAGTTTAAACCCATCATTGTAGCACTAGAGAACCTGCCTGTCAGGATATTGGTCCCCCACCAATTAAGGTATAACCCATCCCTCTTGTGTAGGTCACTTCCGCCCCAGAAGAGATTCCAATGATCTATAAATCTGAATCACTGTTCCCTGCACCAACCCCTTAGCCACACATTCATCTGCTCTATCTTTTGGTTCTTACCCTATTGGCTGAGACTGTAAGGATTAGAACAGGAAGTCATAACACAGCTTTAGAGGACTTTTGTTTGCCTGCATTTGGAGTATTGTGAGCAGTTCTGGTTACCCCATTTATAGGAAGGATGTGGAGGCTTTGGAAAGGGTGCAGAAGTGGTGTACCAGAATGATGCCTGGATTAGGCAGTGTTAGCTACAGGGAAAGGTTGGACATACTTGGATTGTTTTCTCTGGAATGCCATAGGTTGTGGGGAAACCTGATAGAAGTATATATAATTATGAGAGGCATAGATAAGGTAGACAGTCAGAAACCTTTCCTCAGGATTCCTCCAAGGTAAATTGGGCAAAGTTTAAAGGAGATGTGTGGGACCATTTTTTTATAGAGAGGGTGGTGGGTGCTGGAATGCTGTAGTGGTGCTGGAAGTGTTGGTTGAAGCAGATACGTTAGTGGTATTTAAAAGACTTGTGGATAGACATACGGATACACAGGAAATAGAGGGATATGGGTTATATTCAGGTAGATAAGTGATGACATCATGTTTAACGCAGATATAGTCAGCTGATGGACCTGATCATCTGCTGTACTGTTCTATGTTCTATGAGGCATCAGTGAGCAACCCTAGAGAGGTTAGAATGTAATTGTAATGCATTCATACATATTCATATATATGTTAATGAGCTGGTGTTCAATATAAGCAGGGAATGCTGGGTAATAAATCTCTCTCTTGTGATCCAGGCAACCAGTGTGTAAGTTGTTATTCATTCTGCCGTCTGGGATATAACAAAATTGGCGACGAGGATGGGATAGAGTTTGTGAATTCATCCTTCAAATACAGTGCAGGACTGTTTTGCAGCATGCAGTATTGTTTAACATTTAAAAAAAAATACGGAGCTGTGTCGCAGTTGTTTGCGAACTGGACACGATAGGCCGCAGATCCTTTTATGTATGGGACTGTAGTTTAAAACAGCAGCTGCAGAAATCGGCAAGAGTTTTCAGGCTATCTCTATGAGTGTCTATATCCTTGGAATTGTATAAGATTTTAGATTGAGTTTTTTTTTTTTTGTGGAGTTCCTCAAGCTGTATAACCTTTGTACATCTAAGTTTTAGGTGAATTGCTACACCAGAACAAACAGGAAATCGGGAGTTTTAGAAAGGACATTAAAAAAAAGAGAGAATGTCATGATGGCAGCATCCATGGGCTACATCGGAAACCTTGGCACTTTCGACAAGAATAGAGAACCGTTCAGCTCCTATATGGAGAGAGCGAACATGTTTTTCATGGCAAACAACTTAATGGAGATTAGTGGTGAAGGAGAGATAGTGACTGAAACAAATAAGGCCATTTGCGAACACATGAAAGCGATTCTGCTCACGACATCGGTCCTGAATTGTACGGCACACTCATGAATCTCCTTACGCCCATAAAGGCAAAAGACGTGCCATTCAATGACATTATGAAGAAGTTGGAGGAGCACTTTAACCCAAAGCCTCTGGAAATTGCAGAAAACTATAAATTCGGCACTACAAACCAGAACCAGAGTGAGACAATCAATGAGTACATTGTTGCCTTGAAAATCTGAACTTTGCACTGTAACATTGGAAGCTTTTTTGGACGCGCACTATGTGACAGATTTGTTTGTGGTCTAGCGGATGAACGAATTCAGTCCAAACTCATGAAATAACTCCAGATCTTACATTCGAGAAAGCATGCAGGATTGCTACCACAATGGAAACATAGAAACATAGAAAATAGGTGCAGGAGGCCGCCATTCGGCCCTTTGAGCCGGCACCACCATTCATTGTGATTATGGCTGATCGTTCCCTGTCAATAACACGTGCCTGCCTTCTCCCCATATCCCTTGACTCCACTAGCCCCTAGAGCTCTATCTAACTCTCTTAAATCCATCCTGTAATTTGGCCTCCTCTGCCCTCTGTGGCAGGGAATTCCATAAAATCACAACTCTCTGGGTGAAAAAGAATTTTCTCACCTCAGTCTTAAATGACCTCCCCATTATTTTAATTATGGGGAGGTCCCTGGTTCTGGACTCGCCCAACATTGGGAACATTTTTCCTGCATCTAGCTTGTCCAGTCCTTTTATAATTGTATATGTTTCTATAAGAACCCCCCTCATCCTTCTAAACTCCAGTGAATACAAGTCTAGTCTTTTCAATCTTTCCTCATATGACAGATCCGCCATCCCAGGGATCAATCTCGTGAACCTACGCTGCACTGCCTTAATCACAAGGATGTCCTTCCTCAAATTAGGAGACCAAAAGTGTACACAATACTCCAGATGTGGTCTCACCAGAGCCCTATACAACTGCAGAAGAACCTCTTTACTCCTATACTGAAATCCTCTTGTTATGAAGGTCAACATTCCATTAGCTTTCTTCACTGCCTGCTGTACCTGCTCGCCAACTTTCAGTGACCGGTGTACAAGGACACCCAGAAGCCAGAATGGAGATGGCATCAAAGAATGCTCACGAGTTTCATCCACCAAGGACTGCAGTGGCCGTTTACAGTCACAAGGCAGTGCCTTTAGCCAAACCAAGACAGGCTAAACCAAAATCAAAGTATGGCGGGGAGCTGAGTTCAACCAGTTGTTATTGTTGAAACGGTAATCACTCATCCCAATTTTGCCAGTTCAAAGTAGCCAAGTGCTATAATTGCCAGAAGAAAGGCCATATCGCCTCAGCATTGGCCAAGTGCTATAACTGCCAGAAGAAAGGCCATATCGCCTCAGCAACACCAATTGCGGCCGCACCCAAGGCCGACAAAACTTTTGACTATAAGGTGACTACAAAGTCACAATCAACCAAGCCGTTGATGACGAACAATATCCGTTACCAACCTCACAAGATCTGTACGCAGAACTTAGCGGAGCAACAGTCTTTACTAAACTGGATTTATCTCACGCTTACGCCCAACTCAATGTCGACAAGGAAAGTCATAATCGACGCCATGAATTATCATGTGAGCAGGGATGCATTAAGTGGGGTTACAGAGTGGATGTTCCAGAGTCTTTGAGAAACAAAATTATGAATGAACTTCATGTCGAACATCCTGGCATAGTAAGTATGAAGTCAATTGCCAGAAGTTTTGTGTATTGGCCTGGTATTGACAGTGACATCGAGTAATTGGTGAGCAAATGTAGCGTCGGCCAAAATTGCCGGAGTAAACCACAAAAAACAGCACTGCAACCCTGGTCATGGCCAAGTAGACCTTTTCAGAGAGTTCATGTAGATTTTTGTGAAAAGGGTAATGATCACTTTCTACTACTAGTAGATAGTCATTCCAAATGGATTGAGGTTAAGCACATGGGGCCAAGCACTACTACTGAGTGTACCATAGATGAGCTCAGATCACTTTTCGCAAGCCATGGTTTACCGGAGGAACTTGTTTCTGATAACGGGCCTCAGTTTCGTTCAGAACGGTTCAAAACGTTCATGCAGTGGAATGGTGTAAAACACACACTTGTTCCCCCGTACCATCCAGCCTCCAACAGGGCAGCGGAAGGGTCTGTTAGAGTTGTCAAAGATGCTCTCAATAAACAGGTTTTGCGGGGTGGTTCAAAGATCAGCATGAAACATCGTTTGGCTAGTTTCTTGCTGAAGTACAGAACCATACAACACACAACAACGGGTTACTCACCTGCAGAACTGTTGATGAAGAGAAGGCTAAGAATACGCCCAAGTCTAGTTCAACCCAATTTGGCCTTGAGAGTTGAACAAAAACAGTTAAGTCAAAAACATTGACTTAATTGACTTTTTGACTCCCACAAAAAGGAGAGATCTTCAAGCTTGATGAGCAGGTTCATGTTCTCAGTCCTCCCAACAAGTCCAGTCGAGACAAATGGGATGTTGGGAAAATAGTGGAAGTGTATGGAACAAAGCAATACTGTTCCATAGTTGGAGATACGATCAAAAGTGTTCATATTGATCAAATGATTCCAGCCAAAGATGAACCAAAAACTGAGCATAAAGTCCTAATCCCTGAGTTTTTATCTGAGAGTGAGTTGGAAGAGACCACTGTGATTGAAACACAAAGTTCAGTTAGTACAGACAAAGGAACAGGTTCCTCTGGTCAAAGTCTGGGTACTAAAACAGAGGCAAACAAGCCTACAGTTGAGTCAACACCTAAACCTGTTACACCTGTTACTGTTAGACGATCAGGCAGGATATGTAAACGAGTAGCCAGGTCAGTTAAATAACTCACTGCACAAGTGAAACAAAAATGTGTAGATATGCAAAAAATAAATATTTTATGTTATCATTTAGAATTTCATAAATACTGGTTTAAATCAAGTATCATAACAACAAAATTGTAACCGTGTACTGAGATTTAATACTTAAAAAAAGGAGAGCAGTGTAATGTATTCATACATATTCATGTATATGTTAATGAGTTGGTGTTCAATATAAGCAGGGAAATAAATCTCTCTGCTGGGTAATAAATCTCTCTCTCATGATCCAGGCAACCAGTGTGCAGATTGTTATTCATTCTGCCATGCGGAATATAACAGTAATCATGGCCAATGATCTTCTTGAGCAAGGAGACCACTGAGAAGACACTAATCCTCATGGTCACATGTTAAAAGACTGAGCAGACATATAGACACATACCACAGCTGAATGCACAATCATAGAGTAAAACAATGATATAGGGTAGAATCTGGCCAGTTCCATTTGCTTGAATGTCTACGCTCTGTCTGACCATCCTGACCTTCCAGTTGAATGCAATTTAATCTCCCCTTTCCATTTCCCACTCTGACCTGTCAGTCTTTGGCTTTTGCTCTCACAAGGTCTTATAAAGGTTGAATTTACCAACTTCAGATAACCCAAACTCTCCATGCTGCTTAGTCTTTCCTTCTGGTCCCCGCCCTCAGTTGGTCTCACCTGTTTATCACCCACACACTCATAGAAACATAGAAACATAGAAACATAGAAATTAGGTGCAGGAGTAGGCCATTCAGCCCTTCGAGCCTGCACCGCCATTCAATATGATCATGGCTGATCATCCAACTCAGTATCCCGTACCTGCCTTCTCTCCATACCCTCTGATCCCCTTAGCCACAAGGGCCACATCCAACTCACTCTTAAATATAGCCAATGAACTGGCCTCAACTACCCTCTGTGGCAGAGAGTTCCAGAGACTCACCACTCTCTGTGTGAAAAAAGTCTTTCTCATCTCGGTCTTAAAGGATTTCCCCTTTATCCTTAAGCTGTGACCCCTTGTCCTGGACTTCCCCAACATCGGGAACAATCTTCCTGCATCTAGCCTGTCCAACCCCTTAAGAATTTTGTAAGTTTCTATAAGATCCCCTCTTAATCTCCTAAATTCCAGAGAGTATAAACCGAGTCTATCCAGTCTTTCTTCATAAGACAGTCCTGACATCCCAGGAATCAGTCTGGTGAACCTTCTCTGCACTCCCTCTATGGCAACATTGTGATTCTCTTATTCCCTCCCTAACTGCTTCGATCTGCCCATCTTCCCGACCTTATCTGGTTGTACTTACAACTCTCCTTATTTATCAAATTTTGCATCTCTAGCTTTTTGTTTCTACTTATCACTTTCCAACTTCTGTCTCTACCTCCACCCTCCCCTCCATCCACCCAGCTCGCTGCCCTTTTGCTCTTTCCATATTTTACCTATCATCTACCAGTTCCTGTTTTCTGACGCCAGCCATGCCCCTCCCCCTGCACCACCTGGCCCCAACTGTTCATGACATGCTGCCGGCCAGCTCTTGTCTCATCACTACCTCTCAACTCTTTACATCTTCTTTCTCCCCTCTTCCCTCTTTTGCACCAGATGCAGAGAGAGTTGGTCTTCAGAATCCCCTCCAGTAACTTGCCCTCCACAGACGTTGAGCTCACTGCTCTGTAGTTCCCTGATGTCCTGACAGACCTCTTAAATAAACCCACCACATTAGCCACCCACCTTTCTTCTGGTACCTCACATGTGGCTAATGAAGTTGAACACATTTCCGTCAGGGCCCTGGCAACTTCTTTCCTTGCTTCCTGTAGATTAGTGTCACTCATATTATGAGTCATGCTTCTGAAGTTACACCCACTAGCTTTTCAGCTATCACTGCTTGCTGGATTCCCTTAGTGTAAGTGGAACGTGCAAGTGTGAAGTCGTGCTTGCTATGTAGTTAATAAGTCTTTGGATATTAATCATTGTGTAAGGCTTCTGTTATTTTATGGTCATCACTCAACATCGTGTCAGAAGTGGGATTTGAACCCACGCCTCCACTCGGCGACCAGAAGCCGGCGAGAGTGCAGAGATTGATATACATGCTTTGTCTAATTCAGTGCACCAACAGCTAGATCCCAAGGTTGCGTTGCTCATTAATGGCAAAACCCTTTATCTCAAAGCGGACTCGGGGGCACGCTGTAACATAATTTGTTTGGCTGTCTTCTAGAAGCTGAAAAGCACAGAAACCTTATCTCCTACAGCTGCATCACTTGGCTCATTTGTTGGAACTTGAGTACACCCTATCGGCCAAGTTGAGTTACGCTGCTGTCTCAACTCACGTGCCCACATCCTTTTACGTGGTACGTGAGAACGTACCATCCCTACTGGGTGCCGATGCATACCTAGACATGGGTTTGATTACTTTCACCCCTTCTGTCTGTCCTCTGACTATAGACTGTGATTTTACACATCAAATTCTAACACAATACAAGGATTTGTTTAACGATAAGCTGAGCAGGTTGCCTGTCAGGTACACGATTACCCTTGACCCCGAGGCAATCCCAGCTGTTCATCCAGCTCATAAGATTCCCCACGCTATGCGGATTGTGTTCAAAGTGAAATTAACAGAATGGTGTCTCTCGGTGTGATTACTCCCGTAACTGACCCCTCGGACTGGGTCTCCACAATGGTTGTCGCTACTAAGAAGAACAGAGACGAGATACAGATTGGTATCAACTCCAAGGACTTAAACACAGCAATTAAACGACCACGCTATCTCATGCATACTGTGGATGAGATTGCTGCGCAGATGGCTGAAGCAACTGTATTCACGGTGCGAGATGCCAAGAGTTCATTCTTGCAGATTCCACTGGAACATAACTCCTCCAAGTTGACAACTTTCAGCACTCCATTTCTTAGGTTGCCTTTTGGTATAAGTTCTGCCAGTGAAGTATTTCAACAAGCTATGGAGCAATTGTTTGCAGGTTGCCCATGTAGTGGACAATATCCTCATTGCTGGAAAAACGGTCAAAGAGCATGATGCCAATCTGACAAAAGTATTGAATCGTGCCGAGGCCATCCATCTCAAGCTAAATCCTCAAAAATGCAAATTCAGAGCGAATGAGGTACCAAAGATGGCCTAAAAAATGATCCAGCGAAAACCAGTGCTATCAATGAGCTTCCAGCACCCACAGATGTGCTCAGTTTGCAGAGATTCCTTGGCATGGCCAACTAATTGAGCAAATTAATTCCGGACTTCAGCGAAATATCAGCCCCATTGCGCCAGCTTACACACAAAGACTCTGCTTGGACTTGACACGAGCAACAACAGACAGCATTCGACACTCTTAAATGGCAGATGTCTGGTGCTCCTACTCTGGCTTATTTTGACCCTAAGCTACCGATTACACTTACTTGTGACGCCTCACAACATGGGCTGGGCGCTGCATGCCTTCAGAATGACTGACACTGAACAACGATATGCCCAAATTTAAAAAGAACTGTTAGCGGTTGTTTTTGCTTGTAAGAAATTCAACAATTTCATCTTTGGCCACACTGTCACAATTGAAACTGACCATCAACCTCTGATCAGCATTTTCAACAAACCTATCCACACATCTCCAGGATTCACACATTTCCAGGATTTCGTTGCTTCAGGTGTGATAGAATTGGAGGGACCAGAGGGGGAGGTGTTGCATTGCTTGTCAGAGAAGATATTACAGCAGTGCTTTGGCAGGATAGATTAGAGGGCTCGTCTAGGGAGGCTATTTGGGTGGAACTGAGAAGTGGGAACGGTGTAGCAACACTTTTAGGGGGGTATTATAGACCGCCAAATGGGGAGCGAGAATTGGAAGAGCAAATATGTAAGGAGATAGCAGATATTAGTAATAAGCACAAGGCAGTGATTGTGGGAGATTTCAAATTTCCAAAAATAGACTGGGAAACACATTCTGTTAATGGGCTGGATGGTTTGGAGTTTGTAAAATATGTGCAGGATAGTTTTTTGCAGCAGTACATAGAGGTATCGACCAGAGAAGGGCAGTGCTGGACCTCCTGTTAGGAAATAAGGCAGGTCAGGTGACGGAGGATGCGTTGGTGAGCACTTCGGGACCAGTGATCACAATACCATTAGTTTCAATATAACTATGGAGAGAGTCAGAACTGGACCTAGGGTGGAGATTTTTGATTGGAGAAAGGCTAACTTTGAGGAATGCGTAAGGATTTTAAAGGAGTGAATTGGGACACTTTGTTCCATGGGAAGGAGTAGAAGAGAAATGGAGGACATTTAAAGGGGAAATTGTAAGAGTACAGAATCTTTATGTCCCTGTTAGGTTGAAAGGAAATAGTAAAAAATTGGAAAGAGCCAGTTTTCAAGGGAAATTGAACACTTTGAGGTGCTAGAGGAGTAAAAGAATGTAAAAAGAATCTTAAGAAAGAAATTAGGAAGGCTAAAAGAAGATATGAGGTTGCTTTGGCAAGAAAGGTGAAAGTAAACCCAAAGGGTTTCTACAGCTATATTAATAGCAAAAGGATAACGAGGGATAAAATTGGACCATTAGAGAACCAGAATGGACTGCTATCTGCAGAGCCAAAAGAGATGGGGGAGATATTGAACAATTTATTTTCTTCGGTATTCACCAAGAAGAAGGATATTGAACTCTGTGAGTTAAGGGAAAAAGTAGAGTAGCTATGAAACTATGAGATTCAAAGAGGAGGAAGTACTGACACTTTTGAAAAATATAAAAGTGGATAAGTCTCCAGGTCCTGACAGGATATTCCCTAGGACATTGAGGGAAGTTAGTGTAGAAATAGCAGGAGCTATGACAGAAATATTTCAAATGTCATTAGAAACGGGAATAGTGCCGAGGATTGGCGTACTGCGCATGTTGTTCCATTGTTTCAAAAGGTTCAAAGAATAAACCTAGCAATTATGGACCTGTTAGTTTGACGTCAGTGGTGGGCAAATTAATGGAAAGGATACTAAGAGATAATATATATAAGCATCTGGATAAACAGGGTCTGATCAGGAACAGTCAACATGGATTAGTGCCTGGAAGGTCATGTTTGACAAACCTTCTTGAATTTTTGAAGCGGTAACTAGGGAAATTGATGAGGGTAAAGCAGTGGATGTTGTCTATATGGATTTCAGTAAGGCCTTTGACAAGGTTCCCCATGGAAGGTTGGTTAAGAAGGTTCAATCTTTGGGTGTTAATGGCGGAGTAGCAAGATGGATTCAACAGTGGCTGAATGGGAGATGTCAAGAGTAATGGTGGATGGCTGTTTGTCAGGTTGGAAGCCGGTGACCAGTGGGGTGCCTCAGGGATCTGTGTTGGGTCAACTGTTGTTTGTCATGTACATCAACGACCTGGATGATGGGGTGGAAAATTGGATAAGTAAGTATGCAGATGATACTAAGATAGGTGGTGTTGTGGATAATGAAGTAGATTTTCAAAGTCTACAGAGAGATTTGGGCCATTTGGAAAAGTGGGCTGAAAGATGGCAGATGGAGTTTTAATGCTGTTTAAGTGTGAAGTGCTACATCTTGGCAGGACAAATCAAAATAGGACGTACATGGTAAATGGTAGGGAATTGAGAAATGCTGTGGAACAGAGGGATCTAGGAATAACTGTGCATAGTTTCCCTGAAGGTGGAATCGCATGTAGATAGGGTGGTAAAGAAAGCCTTTGGTGTGCTGGCCTTTATAAATCAGAGCATTGAATATAGGAGTAGGGAAGTAATGTTAAAATTGTACAAGTCATTGGTAAGACCAATTCTGGAGTATGGTGTACAATTTTGGTCGCCTAGTTATAGGAAGGTTGTCAACAAAATAGAGAGAGTACAGAGGAGATTTACTAGAATGTTGCCAGGGTTCCAGCAACTCTGTTACAGAGAAAGGTTGAACAAGTTAGGTCTTTATTCTTTGGAGCGCAGAAGGTTAAGGGGGGATTTGATTGAGGTCTTTAAAATGATGAAAGGGATAGACAGAGTTGACGTGGATACGTTTTTTCCCATTGAGGGTAGGGAAGATTCAAACAAGAGGGCATGACATGAGAATTAAGGGACAGAAGTTTAGGGGTAACGTGAGGGGGAACTTCTTTACTCAGAGGGTGGTGGCTGTGTGGAATGAGCTTCCGCAGAAGTGGTGAGGCAGGATCGATTTTAACATTTAAAAGTAAAGTGGATAGGTATATGGACGTGAAGGAATGGAGGGTATGGAGGGAATGGAGCAGGTAGATGGGACTAGGGGAAAACAAATAGTCGGCACGGACTGGAAGGGCCGAGAGGGCCTGTTTCCGTGCTGTAATTGTTATATGGTTATATGGTTATATCTCCAGCGCGCCTACAGCGGATGTTACTGCAACTTCAAAAATATGACAGTTCTGATCCACAAACGCAGCAAGGATAGGCACGTGGCCAACACTCTTTCACGTGCACCCCTGAAGACCTGCGAGGATCCACCCTCAGTGGATGATGACTTTATTGTGAAGACTGTGTCTTTTATCCATTCATCCTGTATGGAGGACTTGGTTGCCCACACTGCTGCTGACAGTACTCTACGGTTGCTTGCCTCCGTCATTAAGCGCGGCTGGCCAGACAAACACTACATAGTTCCACTGCCAGTCTGGCCCTTCTAATGCTGCAAGACGGCATTATTTTAAAAGGACACAAGGCCGTGGTTGCTGCTTAGTTGCACCACCGGTATTTTAACGCTGTTCATGCAGGGCACCCAGGAGCTGAAGCCACTGCTTTACAGGCAAGAAGCATGTTTTACTGTTAAAGAAGGAACTGCAGATGCTAGAAAATCGAGGGTACACAAAAAGCTGGAGAAACTCAGCGGGTGCAGCAGCATCTAAGGAGCGAAGGAGATAGGCGACGTTTCGGGCCGAAACCCTTCTTCAGACTGAGGTGGAGGGGGCGGGGAGAAGAAAGGAAAAAGGAGGAGGAGGAGCCCGAGGGCTGAGGGAGAGGTGGGAAGGGGAGGAGACAGCAAGGGTTAACAAAATTGAGAAAATTCAATTTTCGAGCCAAGAGGATGCAGATTCCCCAAGCGGAATATGAGGTGCTGTTCCTCCAATTTGCGGTGTTGCTCACTCTGGCCGTGGAGGAGGCCCAGGACAGAGAGGTCAGATACGGAATGGGAGGGAGAGTTGAAGTGCTGAGCCAGCGGGAGGTCGGGTTGATTATTGCAGACCGAGCGGAGGTGTTCGGCGAAACGATCGCCAAGCCTCCGCTTGGTCTCACCGATATAGATCATCTGGCATCTAGAGCAGCGGATGCAGTAGATGAGGTTGGAGGAGGTGCAGGTGAACGTCTGTCGGATCTGGAAGGACTGCTTGGGTCCCTGAAAGGAGTGGAGGGGGGAGATAAAGGGACAAGTGTAGCATCTCTTGCGGTTGCAAGGGAAAGTGCCCGGGGAAGGGGTGGAGCGGGAGGGAAGGGAAGAATTGACAAGGGAGTTGCGGAGCGAGTGGTCTGGAGTTGCGGAGGGAGCATTTTTTACTGGCGTGGCATGGCTGAATACAACACCGAAAATGTGGCATCCTGCGCGGTGTGCAACAGTTTGGCACCTCACCAACGAATGCAACCACATCGTGTACCTGCGCTCCCGCGGTCAACAGTCACAGCTGACATATTTGATTGGCATGGCAAACAATGCCTGGTGCTCATGGATTCTTATTCAGGATGGTTCAACATTGATTTTCTCAGCAGCTCCACTTCCAGGGGAGTGATTTCAAAGTTATCTTGCCGCTATTCAGTCCACGGATCTCCGGGCAGACTGCTAACTGGCAACGGCAGTCAATTCACCAGCCAACAAGTCAGGGAGTTCACTAGAAAGTGGAATTTTCACCACGTCACCAGCAGCCCTGAATACCCCCAGTCTAACGGGTTGGCTGAACGGGCTGTCAAAAGTGCTAAACAGCTCATGGAACGTTCTTACAGAGCAAAATCGGACATATTCCTGGATCTGCTCAACTTACGCAACATCTCCCGTGACCCCATCTTGGGTTCACCCGCTCAACGGTTATTGTCAAGGCAGATCCGTGCCACACTGCCTGTAGCAGATCAGGCATTGATCCCACAAGTGATTCCACCTGAGGAGGTGCAATCCAGGTTGCAACAGAAGCATGACATTCAAAAACAATGGTTTGACAAGACAAGAAGGGTAACTGCCACCGCTAACCAAAGGGCAGTGGTCTGCTTACAGACTGACAAAGGCCACGACCGTATTGGAGTAATTTCTGGACTTGCTTCGGAACCACGCTCATATATCGTTAGCGCTGATGGCGGCACCTACAGACGTAACAGGCAACACATCCTGCCTGTGAACGAGCCAGTTCCTCCTCTGTATTATCCAGATCGTACAAGTTCACTTCCGTCTGCGTCTAGTGGCACTCGCATGCTTCTGCCAGCACAACAATCCATGCCTGCAACAGCTCCTCTGTCTGTTCCATCTTTGCCTGCACCACAGTTTCCTGCTTCATCTCCAGGGACGCTGGTCCAGTCTCCCTCGCCTGTGAAACCACCTGTTCTCTCCCCGGAAAAACAAAATGGAGATGGTCTCTATCGTACACGTGCTGGTCGTGTTTGTAGGCCGGTTGTGAAGTATCCGGACTATGTTTGATTTTGCTCCAGTTTGTCATCAATTGTTATGCATGCCTTGCTCCAGTTTATGCATCTGTATTGTTGTTAATTCTTTAAGAGGGGGGGGGATGTAGATTAGTGTCACTCATATTATGAGTCATGCTTCTGTAGTTAATAAAGTCTTTGGATCTTTATCATGGTGTAAGGCTTCTGTTATTGTATGGTCATCACTCAACACTTCCCACAACATCCTTGGATACAGTTGGTCAGGCGCAAGGATTTATCCACCTTTATATGCCTCAGCACCACCAGCACCTCTTCTTTTGTAACATAATATGTTTCAGGATATCACTCTCTTCTCAGAACTCACAAGCTTCATGTCCTTCTCCATGATAAATAGAGATAAGTATTTATTTAAGACCTCGCACTCCCCTATGTCACTGCATATTGACGACTCCAGTGATCCCTCTATCCCTGCTTTCCCTTTTGATCTTAATATATAATATTTTAAGATTCCCTTTACCTTATCTACCAACAATATCTTGTGTTCTGTTTTCCCTTCTTAGTCCATTGTTAAGTGAATTCCTATATCTCATAAGTCTGAAGGGATTTGCTTCATCCCCCATGGTTTGAGAGGTGGGGGCCAATCCCCCACCCCCATGTTTTGTGACCTGGGTACTACAGCCAGTTCCAGGTCGGCTCGCCTGACCCAGGACAGGCTGCAGCGCCCAGGTCAGCCCGCTTGCTTCGGGACTGGCTGAAGCGCCAAAGCCAGCTCGCCTGCTCCGGGACTGACTGTAGCACCCAGGTCGGCTCACCTGCCCCACACTCCAAAGATGTGCAGGCTTGTAGGTTAAGTGCTTCGGTAAATTGTAAATTGTCCCCAGTGTGTCAGATGGTGCTAGTGTACGGGGTGATTGCTGGTCGGCGCGGACACTCTGCTCTATGATCTTTGGTAGCACCCAGGTCAACTGCCTTGCCCCTGGTCTGGCTGTAGCGCCCAGGTCGGCTCGCTTGCCTCAGGTCTGGCTGTAGCACCTAGGTCACCTGCGTGCCCCGGGACTAGCTGTAGTGCCCAGGTCGGCTGGCAGGTCTGGCTGTAGAGCCCAGGTCACCTGCGTGCCCCAGGAATGGCTGCAGTTCCCAAGTCAGCTCGCTTGCCCCAGGTTTGGCTGTAGCGCCAAGGTTGCCTGCAGGCCCCAGGAATGGCTGCAGTTCCCAGGTCGCGAAAACGAATTGAAAAAAAATACGCCCGCGAGCCAGATGATTTCAGGTTACGGGCCGGATCCGGCCCATGGGCCGAAGGTTGCCAACCCCTGTCCCAGATGTCAGGCCTCATTCTGTCCCCCCCCCATGTTTTAAAAGCAATTCCCGCCCATGCCGGACATATGGCTCCTTCTTTCCCCAAAGGCTTTCTTACAAAGCCAATGACAGCTTTGGTATCTTGCAGTATCTTGTAACATGATTTTTTTGCACTTTCTTTTGAAATATTGTTATATTGGGTACAGTGCTTTGTGTTATAATAGAAGTATTTACTTAGTTTTAATGAATATTAAAAGGAGTTCAGGATCGTTTTGCTCTGTGAGTCACGATAAGCTTCACTCCACCCAGACAGGTTTCGGCAGAACTCAAAAAATAGATTTAAGGGAGAACTGCCAACAGACGAAGCAGTTTGGGGGGAAGTGTTTAGTGTTCAGAGTTGACTATATGTCAGATTACCACGTGGATCATCTAATATTGATTGCTTCCTGAGCCATGAGCAAATTGGCAGAGGATTGAAAAGATTAAAGAGTTGAACACAAAGATTGGGACATTGGCAACAGTTTTGGCGAAGGAAGGAGTTATTCTGGAGGGACGGACTCCACTTGAACCCCGCTGGGACCAGGGTCCTGGCAAACAGCATAACCAGGGCCATAGGTAGGGCTTTAAACTAAATAGCAGAGGGTGGGGTCAACAAATTGGAAATGTTTGGATGAAGTTAAAGGGAAGGAGAGTATGAGAGGTTACTGAAGCCTCCAGAAGCAATACAACAGAAAGTTTAATAAGGGATAAGAAACTAAGATCAGGTAAAATCGGGACCAATGTGAAAAGAGGAGTGGTGAATACTGAACTAAAGGTGTTATATCTGAATACACATTATATACGGAACAGTGGATTAGCTTATAGTGCAGTCAGAAATTGGTAGGTATGTAGTTGTGAGCATTACAGAGATGTGGGTGAGAGGACCTTAGCTGGGAGCTGTATATCCAAGGTTACACATCCTATCGAAAAGACAGACAGGTGGGCAGAGAGGGTGGAGTAGATTTGTTAAGGAATTAAATTGTGTCCTTAGCAAAGGGTGACATAGGATCGGAAGATGTAGAATTCTTGTGGGTAGAGAAAATGCCAAAGGATCCTGATGGCAGTTATTTACAGGCCTCCAAACAGTAGCCAGGAGGTAGGGTGCAAATTACATCAGGAGATAACATTGCCTTTCTTACATGCCGATTGTATGGTGGTCAAGCTGGATTTTCCTATTGCAGGCAGACTGGGAAAATCAGGTTGGTACTGGACCCCAAGAGAGGGAATTTGTGGAGTGCCTACGAGATGTTTTTTTTATAACAGCTTGTAGTTGAGTCTACCAGGGAAAAGGCAATTCTGGATTTGGTACTGTGTAATGAACCAGATTTGACAAGGGAGGTTAAGGTAAAGGAACCACAAGGAGGTAGTGACCACAATATGATAAAATTCAACCCGCAATTTGAGAGGTAGAAGGATTAAATTGGATAAGTCTGTATTCCTTTTGAGCAAAGGAGGCGACAGAGGCATGAGGGAGGAGCTGGAAAAAGTTGATTGGAAAGGGACTCAAGTAGGAATGATGGTGGAACAGCAATGGAGGAATTTCTGAGAACAATTTTGAAATCGTAGGATCTTTTTATTCCAAAGGGGAAGAAAGATTTTAACGGGAGAATGTGGTGACCGTGGCTAACAAGGGAAGTTATAGACAGTATAAAACTAAAATAGAAAGCATATAACATTGCAAAGATTTGTGGGAAGCTGGAGGATTGGGAAGCTTTTAAAAAAACAACAGAAGGTAACTAAATAGGCAAAACAGGGAGAAAAGATGAAATGTGAATGTAAGCTAGCTGGTATTATAAAAAAGGACCACTGACAAATGATGCTGGAGCTGTGATAATGGAGAATACAGAAATGGCAGATGAATTGAATACAGTTTTTGTACCAAGCATCACAGTGAAACAACATCAGCAACGTGCCAGGGGGTGGAAGTTAGTGGAGTGGCTATTATTAAGGAGAAGGTGCTTTGGAAGCTGAAAAGTCTGAAGGTGCATGTCACCTGAATCGAATGGACTGCACCCCAGGGTTCTGAAACAGATAACTTTAGAGATTGTGGAGGCATTAATAGTGATCTTTCAAGAATCATTAGAGACAGAGGTGGTTCTTGATGATTGGAAAATGGCAAATATTACTCCACTGTTTAAGAATGGAGCAAAGCAGAAAAGTAGAAACTATAGGCCAGTTAGCCTGACTTTATTGGTTGGTAAGATTTTAGAGTCCATTATAAAAGATGAGGTTTCTGAGTACTTAGAAGCACACGATAAAATAGGCTGAAGTCAGCATGGTTTTGTGAAGGAGAGGTCTTGCCTGACCAACCTGTTGGAATTCTTCAAGGAAGTAAATAGCAGGATGTTCAAAGGAGAATCAGTGGATGTGATTTACCTGGATTTTCAGAAGGCCTGCACATGAGGCTGCTAAAGATGATGAGAGCCCATGGTCGCAGAGGGAAGACACTAGCATGGATTGCAGGTTGGCTGGATGGCAGAAGGCAAAGAATGGTAATAAAGGGTAATTTTCCTGGTTGGCTGCCAGTGATAGTGCGGTGTTCTGCAAGGGTAGGTACTGGGGCCGCTACTCTTCGCAATGTACACTATATCAATGATTTGGATGACAGAGTTGAAGGCTTTGTGGCCAAGTTTGCAAATGATACAAAGATGGGTGGAGGGGCAGGTGGTGTAGAGGAAGCAGGGCCTCTGCAGAAGGACTTGGACAAAGTGTGGAGTGATGCATTTTGGTCGTAGGAATAAAGGCGTAGCCTATTTTCCAAATGGGGAGAGAATTCATAAAATTCAAAATGACTTGGGGGTGCTAGTGCAGGATTCCCAAAAAATTAATTTGTAAGTCGAATCGGTAATAAGATGTGAATACAGTCTAGCATTTATTTCGATATTTACTTATTTCTATTAGCAATGTTTTATACTGTCTTTAACTTCCCTTGTTAACCATGGTCGCCACATTCTCCCGTTCGAATACAAAAACAGGGAAGTAATGCTGAAGCTTTATAAGGTACTGGTCAGACCACATTTGGAGTATTGTGAGCAGTTCTGGTTCCCATATCTGAGGAAGGATGTACTGGAGTTGGAGAGGGTTCAGACGAGGCTTATAAGAATGATGATCTCAGAAATGATTGTGATATCCTATGATGAGCGTTTGCTGGCACTGGGCCTGTACTCACTGAAGCTTAGAAGGATAAGGGGGGGAGGGACCTCATTGAAACTTACCCAATAGTGAAAGGCCGGGATAGTATGAATGTGGAAAGGCTGTTTCCACTAGCGGGAGTGTCTTGGACCAGAGGCCATATTCTCAAAATAAAAGGTTGTATCTTTAGAAAGGAGATGAGGAGAAAATATATTTAGTCAGAGGGTGGTTGTCACAGAAAGCTGTGGAAGCCCTGTGATTGGATATTTTCAAGGCGGAAATTGACAGATTCTTGATTAGTATGGGTGTCGGGGGTTATGGGGAGAAGGCAGGACAATGGGATTGAGAGGGAAAGATAGATCAGCCATGATTGAATGGCTTGCTGGGCCGAATGCCCTAAATTCTGTTCTGAGAATTTATGAACTTAATTGTGAATATTTGGTTTTCACATTACACATTGTAAACAATTATTTCCTTAAACGGACAGTTGGGATCGCTCATATGCAATCACAAACAAATAGATCAAATAGAACAAGTTGACCTACAACTTTAGGTTGTGCACGTCCTACGCAAGAAGAAGACGACTCATATGCAATCCTAAAGCAAATATATGAATGCACTTTAAAAGGATGGACTAGCTTTGTACCCAGATTATCTTATTCAGCCAAACATTGACACCAGGTAACTCAGCAGGTCAGGTAGCATCTCTGGAAAACATGGTTAAGCAACATTTGGCGTTGGGACCCTTCTTCAGACTGATTGTAATGGGGGGGGGGGGGGGGGGGGGGGGGAAGGATGAAAGAAGGGTGGGGAAAGGTTTTGTCTCAAACAAGGATACTGCAAGTGGAGAGATAAAGTTTTATTGTTCTGAGTGTTTTCAGAAAAGGAATTGTAGATTCTGTAACAAACCAGAATCATCAATGTGGAGAATGTCAGTTTGCCAGCATGCAGAGTAAAGAGCCTGTCCTACTTGGGTGACCTAATCCGCAAGTTCTGGCGAGTTTGCCCTCGACACGAGGGCATGGTCGACACGAGGTCATAGGAGGTCTTTGTAACTCTCCTTCATGCTCGAGAGTGGTCTCCGCGTACTCGTGACCTCAGCTAGGTCGCAGCATTTTTTTCAATATGTTAAAAAAAGGTACGCGAGTAAAAAAAGGTCGCCATGAAAAAAAATTGATACTTATTTTACTCGTAGGTTTAGTCGTAGTAGGTCAGCATGTTAGTCGTAGGTAATCGAGGGTAGTCGAAGGTCGTCTTCATCATAGTCGAAGGAAGGTTGAAGGGAGATCGAAGGAGGTCGTCTTCACTCTCCACTATTCGGTGTCCAATTTTCCCGAAGTTAGTCGTAGCTAGTCATAGCTAGTCTTCAACATAGTCGAAAGGTCAAAGGAGGTCATCTACATAGTCGAAGGAGGGCTTCAACATGTCATTTTTTAAACTCTTCTAAACTCGCCAATTAGGTCACCCAAGTGGGATAGCCCCTTTATGCAATTTGAGACATAACACAATTGGCAGATGCAACCATTGCAGCTAGTCAAAACTAACTTCTAAGAAAAGAAAAACATTACTCATGCAATGCCAGCATAATTATAATCCAATAGTAGACCAAAGGCTACTTTGAATTTATAATTTTTTCTAGGATGTTACAGCTTATAGATTCCTGTTGATTTCTCATTCTATTTCCAGTTGTATGTAGAAACATTTGCATGTGAGGTAATAAAAACCTTTAAAGAAACACGTCTAAATGATTATTCTGGCTAACTTCTTGCTTAAATATCATCCAGTTCCACGACAGGGAAGTGACCTTACTCCAGCAGAGCTGTTAATACATCAGCATTAAGTTTAGTTCATCTTAATTTATGGGGGATAGAGTAGAGATAACATTTGAAGCAAAAGGCAGTGTTACAAAACAAGAAAGAACATTTTTTTACTGGACACAAAATGCTGGAGACTCTTCTTCAGACTGAAGGAGGGTCTTGACCCAAAACATCACCCATTCCTGCTCTCCAGAGGTGCTGCCTGTCCCGCTGAGTTATTGCAACATTTTGTGTCTATCTTCGGTGTCATTTGCAGTTTGATTTTCTCCCTGCAATTTGTTTTACTGGAGTTGGAGACATAGAGTAACCAGGTCAGTATGACTCAGCAGTGGGACCTCAGTGAAGTTGTCTGTAGTTTGAACAGGTTAAATCATCACAGTAGTAGACTTATATTGACGTAATGATGATAATTAATATTATGGATGTTAATAAAGAGTCAGGCAACTGTGCTTGAAGATTTAGGCACGTTCCCAGCAATATCAGGGACTAATACACCAACAAGGAGCCAATGCACAGACCAAAGCTGGGTGGCAGTGTGAGCTGCGAGGAGGATGCTATGAGGTCGCAGGGTGACTTGGATAGTTTGGGTGAGTAGGCAGATGCATGGCAGATGCAGTATAACATGGATAAATGTGAGGTTATCCACTTTGGTGGCAAGAAAAAGCCAGATTATTATCTGAATTGGGTCAGATTTGGAAAAGGGGGAGGTGCAACGAGATCTGAGTGTCCTTGTACATCAATCAATGAAAGTAAGCAAGCAGGTACAGCAGGCAATAAGGAAAGCAAATGGCATGTTGGCATTCATAGCAAGAGGATTTGAGTACGGGAGCAAGGAGGTCCTACTGCAGTTGTACTGGGCCCTGGTGAGATCGCACCTAGAGTATCGTGTGAAGGTTTGGTCTCCTAATTTGATGAAGGACATTCTTGCTATTGAGTGAGTCCTGCGTAGGTTCACAACAGTAATTCCCGGGATAGTGGGACTGACATATGATGAAATAATGGATCGATTGGGCTTATATTCACTGGAATTTAGAAGGATGAGAGGGATCTTATAGAAACATTTAAAATTCAGGGATTGGACAGGTTAGATACAGGAAAAAAATTCCCGATGTTGGGGGAGTCCAGAACCATGGGTCACAGTTTAAGAATAAGGCATAGGCCATTTAATACTGAAACGTTTTCACTCAGAGAGTTGTGAATCTGTGGAATTCTCTGCCACAGAAGGCAGTAGAGCCAATTCAATGGATGGTTTCAAGAGATAGTTAGATATAGCTCTTAGGGCTAATGGAATCAAGGGATATGGAGAGAAAGCAGGAACAGGGTACTGATGATTTTGGATGATCAGCCATGATCATATTGAATGGCCAAATGGCCTTCTCCTGTACCTATTCTCCATGTTCTATGTTCTAAATCTGCATTGGTGAAAAAAAAAACAGCTGGTTAAAGACAGTGGGTAAAGCAGGCCTGTGGAAACATGGAAATGGGCATTGTTTTCAGGACAGAAAATGTTATTGGCACATAGCCAGTATAAAGAGGTGAGAGGAAGGGCAGGTAGATAATTGGTGGAACCAGGTAAGGTGGGGGATAATGAGAAGAATTAGGGGACAGCACAGTGGCATAGCGGTAGAGTTGCTGCCTTACAGCGCCAGAGACCCAGGTTTGATCCTAACTACCAGTGTTGTTTGCACATTCTCCCCATGACTGCATAGGTTTTCCCTAGGTGCTCCAGTTTCCTCCTGCAATCCAAAGACATACAGGTTTTGTAGGTTAATATGGTTTGGTAAAGATTGTAAATTGTCCCTAGGATTGTAAATTGTGTGTAGGATAGTGTTAGCATACGGGAATCGCAGGTCAGAGCATACTCGGTGGGCCGATGGACCGATTTCCGTGCTATATCTCTAAACTAAACTAATTTGAATTTTCCATCCATTATTGTGAGAAGAGAAAAATAAGTAAAGTCCTTTCCACACGTTTGAAATAGGCATAGAATATTTCCATATGGAAATGAGGCCTAGCTACAGTTTCTGACACTCACTTTGACTCCAAGGCAGCCTGGGCTAGAATCAATTATGAAAACAGTAAACAAAGTAAGTTTATCTCCTGAAGACACTAAACTATTTGCTGCTATTCCCATTCACTCAGTTATTCGTCTCATTCATGATATCCCCATTCCTCAACTTCAGGACCCTAACCTCTGACATCCCACCTCCTTCTTTCCCACTCAAAGTTTTGTTTCACCCACCCCCCCCCCCCCCCCCCCCCCCCCCAGACTCATTATTCAGAATTACTGCGGAGGGATTTACGGTAGCTCATACTTGTCTTATTGATTTGTAATATCTATTTTGAATACTTTAAGAAGTTACAAAGTAACTTCCAGAAACATTCCAGAAATCCAGGATCAAGCATGCGCAAACTTTAACAATTGGACTAGAGAAATAGCTGCACTCACCCTCCTCTTAGGAAAGGAGGTCGGGCAATTGACTATGTATCAGTGGGGATGTACTTTGGGGCCAATTACCATAATTCTTTACATTTCAATAAAGGCATGGAAAAAATGGCATTGACATAAAATGGGAAGGGTTAATTTTGATGGCATTAGACAAAAGTTGTTTGGAAGAGACTGTCTGCCGGTAAGGAGACACCCAACTAGTGAAAGCTTATAAATATGAGATAAGAATAGCTCATGACCAGTGTCTTCCTGCTAGAATAGTTAAACAGGAAGATTATGATCTGACCTGTGGCTAAAGAGGCTCATTTATTTGCCTGTTGTTCCCTAGCTTGTTCTTGCTGTCCCTGTTAAATAACAGAATAATATCAGCCACCCTCCAGTCATCCGTTACCTGTGGCTTCCTCTTAGGAAAAGGAATGAGGTGTTCTGGGATATGGTGTGCTGGGTATAGTAACTTTGCAGATGACACTAAGTAGGAGGTATCTTAGAGTCATACAGTGTGGAAACAGGTCCTTCGGCCCAACTTGCCCACACCAGCCAACATGTCCCAGCTACACTAGTCCCACCTGTCTGCACTTGGACCATATCCCCCCAAACCTGTCCTATCCATGTACCTGTCTAACTGTTTCTTAAATGTTCGGATAGTCCCAGCCTCAACAACCTCCTCTGGCAGCTTGTTCCATACACCCACCGCCCTTTGTGTGAAACAGTTCCCCTCAGATTCCTATTCAATCTTTTCCCCTTCACCTTGAACCTTTGTCCTCTGGTCCTTGATTCCCCAACTCTGGACAAGAGACTCTGTGCATCTACCCAATCTATTCCTCTCATGATTTTATACACCTCTATAAGATCACCCCTCATCCTCCTGTGCTCCAAGGAATAGAGACCCAGCCAACTCAACCTCTCGCTATAGCTCACACCTTCTAGTCCTGGCAACATCCTCGTAAATCTTCTCTGAACCCTATCAAGCTTGACAATATATTTCCTGTAACATAGTGCCAGGAACTGAACACAATTTTCTTAATGCGGTCCCACCAACGTCTTACTCTACACAACTGCAACATGACCTCCCAACTTCTATACTCAATACTCTGACTGATGGCCAATGTGCCAAAAGCCTCTTTGACCACCTTATCAAACTGCAACTCGATCTACAAGGAATCAGGCACCTGCTCTCCTAGATTCCTCTGCTCTACAACACTCCCCAGAGGCCTACCATTCACTGTGTAGGTCCTGCCCTTGTTAGATGATGATGATGTTTATCAAAAATTACTGCATAATCTTTATCAGCTGGACAAGTGGTTTGAAGAATGACTAATAGAGTTTAATACAGATAAGGTGCAAGGAGGGAAGTCAAATCAGGGCAGGACCTTATAAGGGAAGGGTAGGTTCATAGAAACATAGAAAATAGGTGCAGGAGGAGGCCATTCGGCCCTTCGAGCCAGAACTGCCATTAATTGCAATCATGGCTGATCATCCCCAATCAATCCCCGTGCCTGCCTTCTCCCCATATCCCTTGATTCCAATAGCCCCTAGAGCTCTATCTAACTCTCTCTTAAATCCATCTAGTGATTCTGACACTGCACTCTGTGGCAGGGAATTCCACAAATTCACAACTCTCTGGGTGAAAAAGTTTTTTCTCACCTCAGTCTTAAATGGCTTCCCCTTTATTCTAAGAATAAAGGGCCTCCCCTTTATTCTAAATTACACCTATAGGTGTAAGGTCCTGAGAATGCTGAAGAGCAGGGGGATCTAGGAATGCAGGTGCATTGTTCCCTGAAGGTTACATTACAGGTATAGCTGTAATGTCACCTATGTCACCTAATGTCACCTATCCTTGATTTAAACCAGATGCTGGTTTAAATCAAAGATAGACACAAAATGCTGGGGCAAGACAGCGGGACAGGCAGCAATTCTGGAATCTAAAGAAGGGTCTTGACGAAAAAACACTCATTCCTTCTCTCCAGAGATGCTGCCTGTCCCGCTGAATTACTCCAGCATTTTGAGTCTATCTTCGATTTAAACCAACATCTACAGTTCTTTCTTACAGGTATATAGGTTGGTCAAGAAGGTTTTTGGTACATTGGCCTTCGTCAGTCAGGGTTTTGTGTATACAGTAGACGTGTAGAAGTATAGAATTGGTAGATCTGCTGCCTCACAGCGCCAGAGACCCGGGTTTGATCCTGACTGCAGGGTGGTCTGTGCGGAGTGTGTACTTTCTCCCTATGACCGCATGGGCTTTCTCCGGGTGCTCCGGTTTCCTCCCACATCCAATAGACGTGGGGGTTTATAGGTTAATTGGCCTTTGTAAATTCCCCTGGCGTATATGATACAAAAATGGGATAACATGGAACTAGTGTACGGGTGATCAATGGTTGGTGAGCCGCAGAGCCAGTTTCCACATTGTATCTCTAAACTAAAGTTGGGATGCCTCAAGGACCCGAGGGATAGGGAGAGGTTGGGACTTTATTCTTTGGTGCAGAGGAGCTTGAGGGATGATTTTACAGAGGTGTATAAAATCCCGAGGGTATAGATAGGGTGAATGCATATGTTATTTTACCCAGAGAACAGTCATCAAGAACCAGAGGACAGAGGCTTAAAGTGTGAGGAGAAAGATTTAATAGGAACCTGAGGGGCAACTTTTTCATATAGAGGATGGTGGGTATATGGAACTATAACAACAGTTATAAGACATTTGGACTGGTACATGGATAGGAAAGGTTTAGAGACATTTGGATCAAATGTGGTCCAATGGGACTAGCATAGATGGGGCATCTTGTTCACCATGGACAGGGTGAGCTAAAGGACTTGTTTCCACACTGTATGTGACTCCATGAGGATTTAATAGGCTGGGATCGTGTTCTTTGGAGCAAAGGAGGCTGAGAGGTGACACGAAAGAGGTATATAAAATTATGAGAGGCAGATAGGGTAGACGTGAACCCAGCACTGACCTCAGGGGAACTCCATGGCCATAGGCCTCCAACAGAAAAGCAATTCTCCACAAATACCCTTAAACTCCTTCCTTCATGCCAATTTTGATTCCAACTGGCTAGCTCGACTTGGATTCCATGCAATCTAACTTCTAGACTAGCCTACCATGAGGGATCTTGTCAATGACCTTGGTAATATTCACATGGACAATATCCACTGCCCTGCTCTCATTAATCCTTTTGATGACCTCTTCAAAATCTCTATTAGATTTGTGAGACATGATTTCCAATGCATAAAGCCATGCTGACTATTCCTAATCAATCGTTCCCTACCTAAACATTGGCAGATGCTGTCCCAAAGAATGTTCTCCAACAAGTTGCTGCTGGTGCGCAGGAAATGGATGCAAAAGTGCGATATCATAGAACTAGTGCAAACACGTGATCGATGGGCGGCATGGACTCAGTGAGCAGAAGAGCCTGTTTTGTGATGTATCTCTGAGCTAAACTAAACCTTTCCACCCCGAGTAAGGCTCACTTTCCTAAAGTTTCATAGCTTGTCCTTGCTGTCTCTCTTAAGTAACAATATCAGTTGTCATGGTCCAAATATTCTTAAACAGCCAGAAACGCAAATAAAATAAGCAGTAACATCTTTATTTCGCCAGGCGGGTGTGGTAAAAACTCTTTACCGTTTGCTGATAACAAACTATACAGAGACGTCCCACACAAAGGTACAATGATCTCAGTGCATGTATATAAGCCACTAATCGACGATTCAGCAATATGTTATCTATAAAGCATAATACAGTCTCTTGCTTCTTAAGATTGACAGATCCTTAAGATTGACAGCTTTTTAAGATTGAAAGCTCCTTAAGATTGACATCTTCTTCTGACAGAAGAAGGGTTAGCCATATATGATTATATGAGAAGGTTATATTTCTGCAGAACAAGCATTTTGGTTTTTTTTTCACTTATGACACACATCATAATCTTATAGAACAAGGGTTAGTCTGAATTCTCTCCTATGTTTATATTATAGAGGAGACATTCATGAAGCTGTGCTTGTTATCTCGCTTATGTTATTGGAAAGCGGAACATCGACAGTATGCTGACCTTGTTAATATACTGAAAGCAAGGATTAGTGCTTTTTTGCTAGCTTTGCAATCTAATAGAAGGTGAAAGCCTGTCTTAGTTTCATTTTGTGAGTTTAAATCATTATTAACTTCCACACAGTCACCCTCCAGTTTTCTAGTACTTTACCCATGGTTAAAGATTATGTAAATATGTCTGCAAGGGCCTCTGCAACTTTCTCCCTAGCATCCCAAATGTCAGAGAATGCACTTGGTCAGGCCTCAGGGATTTATTCACATTAATGAGGTTTAAACCTGCCAGTACCTGCTCTTTGGTAATTTGTATATGATCTAAGATATCACAACTCCAATGCCTTAATTCCTTAGCTTCCATGATTTTCTCAGTAAAAACAGACGAGAAATATTAATTTAATATGTCCTCTATCCTGATCCTTAAAGGGACTTGTTCTTTCCCAAGCAACTTTTTTACTCCTAATATACCTATAAAATCTCTGAAGAATTTCACCTAACCTGTCAGATCGGTTTAATGCCCTCTTTTTGCCATCTTGAAGGCCTTGTTATACTCATCAAGGGCCTGGCAGCCTAAATCTGATGTATGCCTCCCTCTTTTACTGATCAGAGCCTCGATATCTCTCATCGACCAATGTTCCCTAAACCTGCCAGCCTTGTCCTTCACCTTCACAGGAACTGTTGAAAGCCTCCCACATGCCAGCCTTCCACTTAACTGTAAATAGCCTCACCCAACAGTAGCAGGTTTGCGGATGACACAAAGCTGGGTGGCAATGTGAACTGTGAAGAGGATGTTAGGAGGTTGCAGGGGGAACTGGACAGGTTGAGTGAATGGGCAGATGCGTGGCAGATGCAGTATGATATAGATAAATGTGAGGTTATCCACTTTGGCGGCAAAAACAAGGGGGCAGATTATTATCTCAATGGGGTTAGGTTAGGTAAGGGGGAGGTACAGCGAGACCCGGGTGTTCTTGTACACCAGTCACTGAAAGTTGGCGTGCAGGTACAGCAGGCAGTGAAGAAAGCTAATGGAATGTTGACCTTCATAACAAGAGGATTTCAGTATAGGAGTAAAGAGGTTCTTCTGCAGTTGTATAGGGCTCTGGTGAGACCACATCTGGAGTATTCTGTACAGTTTTGGTCTCCTAATTTGAGGAAGGACATCCTTGTGATTGAGGCAGTTCAGCGTAGGTTCACAAGATTGATCCCTGGGATGGCAGGACTATCATATGAAGAAAGATTGAAAAGACTAGGCTTGTATTCACTGGAGTTTAGAAGGATGAGGGGGAATCTTATAGAAACATATAAAATTATAAAAGGACTGGACAAGCTAGATGCAGGAAAAATGTTCCCAATGTTGGGTGAGTCCAGAACCAGGGGCCACAGTCTTAGAATAAAGGGGATGTCATTTAAGACTGAGGTAAGAAAAAACTTTTTTATGCAGAGAGTTGTGAATTTGTGGAATTACCTGCCACAGAGGGCAGTGGAGGCCAAATCACTGGATGGGTTTAAGAGAGAGTTGGATAGAGCTCTAGGGGCTAGTGGAGTCAAGGGATATGGGGAGAAGGCAGTATGGGTTATTGATAGCGGACGATCAGCCATGATCACAATGAATGGCGGTGCTGGCTTGAAGGGCCATAGGAGATTTCCTATGTTCCAATCTCCCTTTGCAAGTCTCCACCTCATGCCTCCAAAATTGCCCTTGCCACAAATTAGGACCATCACTTGTAGGCCAGTCCTATCATTCTCCATATCTACTTTAAAACTAATAGAATTATGGTCACTGATCCCAAGCTCCTCCCCCTTTGACCTTTTGAATCATTTTCCTTAACTTGTTCCCAGAGAGGGGGTTCAGTGTTGCATATTTTCTGCTAGGGCCCTAGACATACTGATTAAAGAATATTTCTTGGACACCTTTAACCAATTGCATCCCGTCCAAGCCCTTTACATTACAGGGGACCCTGTCACTATTGGGGAAGTTGAAATCTCCTGCAAACACTGCCCTATTATTTCTATAGCAATCTCCATATGCATCTGCTGCTCTAATTCCCACTGACTATTGGGAGGCCTATAACATATAGCATGGTTACAAAACCTACCATCAATGGCGCTCCTGCTCTGCCACTGCCGGTGCGTGCAAATCCGCAAATTGCAAATTGGGGGGGAGGGGGGGCGTAAATAAAATGCAGGTTTGTATTGGTTGTTGGAGAGGTATTTCCTCGGGCTGCCAGTTTGGGGTTCCCTTCCAGGTTAAAAAAAGAATTTGCTGGAACATTGCGTCGCTGGATTGAAGTTAAACGCGACTAAAAATGCCTTCAAAGCCTTCAATATCATGGATCGCAATATCAGGACAAAACAAAAGGTATGGCGTTTATTTAACATATTATTCTGGTTTTTAGTGTGGCTTCATTTTAATCTTATGATGCAAAAAATGTTATTTAGGCATTTTACGAATCAGCTGTGTCTTGCCTGCTGATATGGACTTAAATTTATGGCAATGGCAACATTCCAATCAATCACATTCCAGAAACATCCACACTAAAGATAATCAAATTAATTCTATTTTTGCACAATCATGTCATAAGACCATCTAAATCATTTATATTTTGTATTATTGTCCATCCACGATCAATATTTTCATACTAAATATCCAAAGTACAGTTTTAGTCAGATGTATTGTGCAGAAAATAATGATTTTGATTATCTTGAGAGTGGATGTTTCTGGATTAATTTATGGGAATTAAACATTAAATTCCTTCGATTTGGCGTAAAATTCATGATATAGTGGGATTTAAAAATCATGTTATATTGTGAATTCTTGTGTGAATGGGATCAGTTTATTATTTGTTATTTGGATACTTAGGCTATTAAAAAAATAGCATTTTCTTAAGAAATGGATAGATGTTTAGATCTAGTAATTGAATTTAGATGATTTTAATTGATAGATGAAACTGATTAATATGAATTTTTTGTTGGTAATTTAAAATTTGTTTTAGCGTTTAACTTAATCATTTCTACCTTTTTTTCTAAAACTGCAAATAATAACTTGTTTCTGTTAATGCTGTTCAGTGTTTCTTTTTCTTCACGTTTTAAACAGATGTCTCCAAAGAAGAAATTCAAAATTGTCAATGTGATGATCCACAGGACATTCTTAATGGGAAAGTAGTGGGCAGAAAGGCATGTCATGCGTGGTTTGAAGAGCAAAAACCTGTATGCCACAATTGAAAAGGTGAGGAAAAAAAGTGCAGAGTTGTTTATTGGTTACAATCTGAGAAGTATGATGATGTTACTGATTATGATATGCCAATGTACCAGCTAGCAACTGATCTTTTCCATAAAGACTTGGTCTCTTGCTAGAAATTGTAATTTATTTACCTATCTGTTGCAGACTTGCAGCATATAATACAATAATATTAAAGTTCTGATCTTGAGAATATCACCTTTTTGAATTTAAGGCAGTCTGTGTGTTTATTACTATTTCCGTCACAACGGTCAATTTTGTAATTAGCTACTATTAGGTAACTAAATAATTATATGCTTTAATTTCAGGTCATCCAAGTAAGATGTTTCATATTTGTTTCAGAATGCTTCAATCTATAATAACTGAAAATTTCATTCAGTTCTCTTTATTTTTAAGAACGTTATGGGCTTTTGACTGTCCTCGATCACAGCTTTTGTGTTAAGTCAATGGAAAAGCAATAGGATCTTGAAATTAACAAGATGCTAATTTCTGAGTATGAAAATGACCATAACTTTTTTAATACTGAAGATATGAAAGTGAATTCGGTATCAAATTGAAGTTTTATGCTTTATTAGATGGGATAAATTACAGGCTTGATTTTTAAAATCTTAAAATTGTGAACATTCCTATAACATAGCTTTCAAACTTGCTTTCAGAAGTTTGGTGGATGGAAAAGCAACCATGAAAGATATTTAACTTGATACCCTGCTCAACTGAACAAATGAATTGACACACACAAAAAGCTGGAGTAGCTCAACAGAACAGGCAGCATCTCTGGTGCGAAGGAAAGGGTGATGTTTCAGGTCAAGATCTTTCTTTTGCTAAATTGGTGAAATGTCAATTCTTTTCTGCAGTATTACAATTGCTTATCTAAATATCACTGTCGTTTAATAATTTATTTTATATCGCTACGAAATAATTTCTATGGTAATTCCAGGAACATTGCACAAAATCTTGCTGTAATGACACCTGCTAACAGCTGTAGCTCGGCTGTTTCCTACAGCATTGGTTGTGTAGGTCATACAATGCCCTTATTGTGGCTTATTATTAGCAATATCTATTCACTTCATTATTTGCCTTCATTGTTAAACCTCTTAAACTCTTACCATTTTTTGCACATTGTTCCTCTTCTTCTCTTGATGCATTTCTATCCATTGCCATCCTTGCCTTTCTCATTGATTTTCATTCACTCCTTTAGGGTCGTCTCGGTAGGTGATAGCTTGCAATCTTCCAGCAATATGTGAATCTTTGATTACACCAGCTGAAAAGCATTATATAAATGGTTTATTTTCTCTTAAGCCAGTTGTATCAAAAATGAGCCAAATCTACTTTCAAGGCAAATTTCTGATCACTTCAACCATGCCAATGAATTATACCTTGATGTTTACCTGCTTTTGTATTTTATGGAAGAAGTAGTATCTTTATAGAATCAGTACCTATTTAGCGATTTAAGCAATGCAGAGGCTTGAGGGCAATGTGGAACATGGAAAGTCTACAGTACACCATTGTCCACAGTCAAGTTGCATTACTTGCTCTGTAAAATTGAATACATTTTGAATAAATTTTATACTAGCCAAGTATGTATAGATACAAGGAATTTACCTTGGTGCTTTGCTCACAAGTAACAACACGATATACAGTAGACAAATAAAAATAAAACATTATAATTTAAATGTGAAGAATTAAATAAAATACCAGAGCAAAAAGAGGCTACAGACTTTTGGCTGTTGAGTAGAGCTACTGCTCATTGAAAAAAGCTGTCTTTATATCTGGCTGTTTAATCTCTTCCCTGTATGGGGACCCGACTTTTTGCCTGTCGGGTCTCCGGTGTCGTTGGGCCTAACATCATGGAGCTGGCGGCAGACTCCAATCAGAACCAACCTGGGGGCTCCAGTCACGGAGCCTTCGGACTCGCCATCGCGGAGCTGGTCGTCTTCGGAATGGGGAGAGCTGCGCTGGCGCGCGGCTATGACACGACTTCGGAGCTTCGGAGGCTCCGGCCACAGGCCCCGTGGACAGGAACATCGGGAGCTCGCTGGTCCCTGGTGGGAGACCGCTTTTAGGAGCTCCCACAACGGCAACTTCTCCCGCCGGAATCGCGGGGTTTAAATGACTCGGAGCGGGGCCTAACATCGCCCGGCGTGGCTTAAACGGCCGCGGGACTTACCATCGCCCGCCGGGGGCTTTAACATCGTGAACCCCAGTAGCCTCGACGCTGCGTTTGGACTGCTGGACCCCGGGAGAAGAACAAAGGGAAGAGATAAGACTTTTGCCTTCCATCACAGTGAGGAGGTGTTGGAGATTCACTATGATGGATGTTTGTGTAAATTGTGTTAAGTGTGTGTTTTTTTTGTAATGTCAAGACTGTATGAATGAAATGTTGTTCAAACCTTGTCTGTTTGAATGACAATAAAAGGCATTCTATTCTATTCTATTCTCAGATTGTATTTCAATAGATTGACCATATTGTTCCACGAATAGGTGCAAATGTTGGACAGTACTTTGTTGATTTGCTTTCACAGTGGGAAATGTTATTAAATACCCATAGTGTGAGCTGTTATCAATATGCATTGATACCATCTTTGTATACGTAAGGGTCCCAGATATTCCACTTGCCATATCTAAAAACCAAGCCCTCTTTTTTATCTGGAATGGTGGCTATCTCTGAAGAAGAAATTAACAAATATTCTGAAATATAGTACACTGCTGCACAATTTCCATGATATCAGAAACTATGGTTGGAATTTCTTTTCCTCTCACTCAAACATAGAAAATAGGTGCAGATGTAGGCCATCGATCAATATCATGGCTGATCATCCAAAATCTGACGAATTTGTGATAAACAAGTAATTTCCACACCTAAGTGTCCACATTTTTTTATAAGTAAACAAACCTAATGATATAAATTCTGCTTCCTGGATTATTACCCAGATTCACACAATTTAATCATACACTGGTTATGCTGATGAGTTAGATCATCTTTTCTGGTGTAAGCATCAACATGATATACTGTGATGTTTAATTTTTGTGTCACTTTTTATATCTCACCACTTTTTGCAATCTTTGTTCCTGGACATTCAGATGCCGAACCAAGCCATGATGCAACCAGAATTGGCAACAACACTTCCTTCTTGATAACCACCACCACAGAGGCATTTCAAGGCCGTGTGCTCAGTCCCCTGCTCTAATCACTCTATACCCATGACTATGTAGCCGGACACAGTTACAACTCCATCTTTAAATTCACCGCCAACACCACTATTGTTGGACAAAATATGGATAATGATGAGTCAGAGTATAGGAGGAGATCGATCATCAGAGAAAAGATGCCAAAACAACAAACAAGGTTGAGTATCCACAAACCCGTCTTTATCGAGGGGTTGGTGGTGGAGAGACCAACAACTTCATGTTCCTTCAACTTCCTGGTTGTGCATATCTCTGAATACCTATGCCAGCACATGGATGCAATCCTAAAGAAAGGCACCTCTACTTCCTTAGAAGATTGAGGTGATTCAGTAGGTCAATGAATAGTCTCTCGAAGTTCTACAATTGTACCACGGAGAGCTTGTTGACAGGTTGCATCACAGCGTGGTTTGACAACTAAACACCCAGGAATGAAGATTACAAAAAGTGGTGAACACTGCCCAGTTCATCATGGGTATTGAGCTCCCCACCATCGTAGGGATCTATTGGAGGAACGGCCTCAAAAAGGCAGCTAGCATCATCAAGGAACCACAGAACTCAGGCTATGCTCACATTTCACCCTGCCATTGGGGAAAAAGGTATAGGAGTCTGAAAATTGCGATGTCCAGGTTCAGGAACAGCTTCTACTCAACAATCATCAAGTTATTGAACACTACGAACTCCAACTACAACTTAAAAAAAAAAGAGGTACAGCACGGAAGCAAGCATTTGGCCCACTGAGTCCGCAATGACCAGCAAACACTCCGTATGCTATCACTATCCCTTACACTCGGGGCAATTTACAATTTTTTTACCAAATCCAATTAATCTACAAATGTGTACATCTCTGGAGTGTGGGAGGAAACTGGAGCACCCAGAGAAAACCCAAACAGTCACAGGGAGAACGTACAAACTTCATACAGCCAGCACCCATACCAAGGATTGAACCCGGGTCTCTGGTGCTGCAAGGCAGCAACTCTACTGCTGCACCACTGAGCTGCCCCATTGTGACACCCTCATAAACTTTGAATTACAAACTGTCTTGGTTGCACTTGGGACTTTGAGCTTTGTGTTATATTTACTTTTTTTTAAACTCTTGTTTGGTTATTATGTTATCTATTGAGTACTATGTTTACTCTGTGGGAGAAAGTAAGAATTTTTGATTTTTACATTTTGGTAGATATAACAATTAAACACTCTTGACGTCTTTCAACTCTTGAACATCAAAACCCCAGAGGATTGAGCAGCCAGTCATGTCCCTCTCACAACCACGTTGCTACAGTGTCCACAATGTCATAGTTCCAAACACTGATCCAGGCTCTATGTTCATCTGCTTTCTCCACAATACTCCTCGCCATTGAAATAAACATATTTCAGCCCATCACCGTCACATATTCCTTCACATTCCCTGCCAGTCCTTCCTTTGATACTTACTGGTCCAAACCTCTACCTTTCCTTCCAATGTCTGATCTGCTACTCTGGTGCCCGCCCCCTGCCTCTCCAGTTTAAACTCTCTCAAGGAGCACTAGCGCACCTCACTGCAAGTCCCGTTGCAACCGCTGTCTAATGTACACGTCACTTTTCCTCCAGAAGAGATCACAATGGTCCAAAAATCTGAATCCCTGCCCTCTGCACCAACTCCTGAGCCACACATTCACCTTTCCTATCTGCCTATTCCTGCCCACACTAGCACGTAGCAGCTGGAGTAATCCGCCGATTGCTACCCCCGGAATCCTGCTTTGTAATTTTCTGCCTAACTCCCTACATTTGCATCACAGGGCATCATCTCTTTCCTTGCCTATTTAATTTGTGCCAGTCTGCTGTTCACATCCCCCTTGAGAATGTTCTACGACAGCTCGGAAACAGCCTGGACCCTGGCACCAAGGAGGCAATACATCATCCTGGAGACATGTTTGCTGCCACAGAATCTACTGTCTGTGTCACTAACTAACAAGTCTCCCATCACAATGCCTCTGTCCAACTTTTCCCTTCCCGGCTGTGCCAAAAAGCCAGGTCCATCATCGCAATCTGCACACTGCTCTCCCAGGACTGGTCCTCCCCACAAAGGAGCATTCCTATTGTGGAGGGGGATGGTTGCAGGTGATTCCTGTACTCACTATCTACTCCCGTTCCTGGTGGTCATCCAATTACTTCCTGCCTGTACCTTAGAGCTATGATCACCTCACCATAACTCTTATCTATGACACTCTCACACCTCAGATAATCCCAAAGTGATTCAGCTGCAGCTCCAGTTCCTTAACTCGGTCCTTAAAGTGCTGCAGCTGAACACACTAACGGCACTAGAAATGCCCCTGACTTCCAACATCCTGCAGGAGGAGTATCTCAATGACACCAAAAACCTGGGAAGGATTACACAATAAAATAGACCACACCTTAACTGACCATAACCCTTTTCTCAGCCCCCTGCTGCTGCCCCAACATAGCCACATCCAGTTGGCCACTCCCTCCCTTTTATTGTCTGTTGGGTATCTTCCTCAGCCAATCCATCGCAAGATTTTTAATTGATCCGCCTTCTCTTATAAGAAGCATTTTTCAATCATTAGCTGCTCTTTCACTTAACTATTCTGTAGACTTTTCAAAAATGTTTTGTCTCCCCTCAAGATGGCTGCTCACCAACTTTCCTTGATTTTTTTAACGTAATAAAAAATCTACCACAGATCCCATTGCTGTGTTTCTTGGCCATGGCTACATTGTCACATTCAAATTATCGGTGATATTAAGCTGAAACTCTCAATTGTGCAACATTGGAACTCAGCGGGTGAGGCAACATCTATGGATTGAAGGAATAGGTTTCAAGACCCTGGGCGGGAAGAAGAAAGGAAGAGGCGGAGACAGTAGGCAGTAGGAGAACTGGGAGGGGGGGAGGGGAAGGAGGGAGAAAGCAAGGACTACCTGAAATTGGAGAAGTCAATGTTCACACCGCTAGGGTGTAAACCACCCAAGCGAAATATGAGGTGCTGCTCTTCCAATTTGCGGTGGGACTCATTCTGGCCGTGGAGGAGGCCCAGGACAGAAAGGTCGGATTCGGAATGGGAGGGGGAGTTGAAGTGCTGAGCCACCGGGAGATCAGGTTGGTTAATGCGAACTGAGCGGAGGTGTTGGGCGAAGCGATCGCCAAGCCTGTGCTTGGTCTCACCAATGTAGAGCAGTTGACACCTAGAACAGCAGATGCATTGGATGAGGTTGGAGGAGGTGCAGGTGAACCTCTGCCTCACCTGATGGCATAGGGTAATTCCTTTGCAATATTTTCTATATCCTTATTCCAATTTTCAGGCCGCCCAACTTTTATCAATAACAGATCAACAATATTAACCTAATTGAATGTTAATCCTCTCTTGCACACCCTCTCGTGGTGCCTCTCTTTTAAGTCTTTTCCTTTTTTGTCCATATATTGGTTGCATCCTCATGACTACACTTAAAAGTCGCTAAATGCTTGTTTATGACCTTACAGTTCTGATCCAATCAAAGATAGACACAAAAAGCTGGAGTAACTCAGCAGGTAAGGCAGCATCCCTGGAGAAAATGAATAGGTGACATTTTGGGCATGTTAAAAAAAAGTTTTATTACACTATTAATAATCAGAAGAACAGTTACACAATGATATTATATCCTTCCTGCTGTTTTGGGCAACGCAGTTCCAGAGATCCGGGTTCGATCCTAACCACAGGTGCTGTCTGTGTGAAGTTTGCCTATTCTCCTTGTGACCACTTTGGTTATTACTCAATCCAAAAGAATCGTAGGGTATGGATTTGTTGGTTAATTGGTTGCTGTAAAATTGCTCATGGTATGTAGGGAATGGATGAGAAAGTGGGATAACATAGAACTAGACTCTACTAGTGGCAGCATGCTGTAAAGGTTGCAAACTCATTTGCTCCCTTAACTTTTAACTTCCACTTACCACTTGTTACTTGTGACTATTTGACTTCGAGACACGGTCTAACTTTTCATAAAGTGTAGATAACACTTTTACACGCCTTAATTGTGAAAAGGATGGAGACAAGAAGGAAAGGAGGCTCCCCAAGGAAGGAACAGGGGAAAGCCACAGCTTCTGACTCTAGTATCGTAGAAGCAATATTGAAAATGAACGAAAAATGAACTGAAAAATGAAATGAAAAATGAAATGAAAACAAGATTTGGCAGTTTGAAGAAATGGTGAAAGGAGTTTCGACCAAATTGAAGGAAGCCCAAGGAAAACTGTCTATGTTACAAGATGAACTTCGTGAACAAAAGGATCAAATTGATAACTTGCGAACACTGGACCAGGAGAGAGATTTGAAGATTGAAAAACTGGAACGGAGAATGAATGAAAATACTCGAGCACTTCAGCAATACAAGAATAAAAATATGGACCTGGAAAACAGAAGCCGTCATTTGAATTTACGAATAGTTGGTTTGCCGGAAGGTCAAGAAGGAGATCATGTTATAAAATATGCTTCTAAAATGATAAAGGAAACTTTCAACATTGAGCACAATGAAAATCTTCCGTTTTTGGATAACACACACAGGATTGGGAAGAAATCTGGTAATAAACCGAGACATTTGATTATTCGGTTTCACATTTTGCAAATGAAGGAGAATATTCTCCAGGCAGCAAAAAAGTTGGGCGTGATTGAATATGAAGGATGCAAGTTTCAGTTTGTTCCTGATTATAATTACGAGCTTTTGGAAATAAGAGTCCTTTCATAATGTAATGTCTGATCTGTTTAAGAAAAAGCTGCGCCCAGCCTTACTTTATCTTACCTTAGACTGCGTATACGACTTTTCAATGGTAACACTCGATCTTTTAACAATCCTCAAGACGCTTCCAGCTTTTTGGAGAGTTATTGGAGGGTGGGGGGGGGGGGGGTGGGGGGGGGGGGGAGTAATTGATAGCTGATTAAGTTATAATTGGAGATTTACTGTTTCCTATTTTGACAACATATTGTTTGGTAATGATTAAGAATTTCAAGTGAGTTTATTGTCATGTGTCCCTGATAGGACAATGAAATTCTTGCTTTGCTTCAGCACAACAGAACATAGTAGGCATTGACTACAAAACAGATCAGTGTGTCCATATACCATTATATAAATATATACACACATGAATAAATAAACTGATAACGTGCAAATAACAGATAATGGGTTATTAATGTTGAGAGTTTTGTCCGAGCCAGGTATAATAGCCTGATGGCTGTGGGGAAGTAGCCATTCCTGAACCTGGTCGTTGCAGTTTTCAGGCTCCTGTACCTTCTACCTGAAGGTAGCAGGGAGATGAGTGTGTGGCCAGGATGGTGTGGGTCTTTGATGATACTGCCAGCTTTTTTGAGGCAGCGACTGCGATAAATCCCCTCGATGGAAGGAAGGTTAGATCCGATGATGGACTGGGCAGTGTTTACTACTTTTTGTAGTCTTTTCCTCTCCAGGGCGCTCAAGTTGCCGAACCAAGCCACAATGCAACCGGTCAGCATGCTCTCTACTGTGCACCTGTAGAAGTTAGAGTCCTCCTTGACAAACCGTCTCTCTGTAATCGTCTCAGGAAGTAGAGGCGTTGATGTGCTTTCTTGATAATTGCATCAGCGTTCTTGGACCAGGAAAGATCTTCAGAGATGTGCACGCCCAGAAATTTGAAGCTCTTGACCCTTTCAACCATCGACCCGTTGATATAAACGGGACTGTGGGTCTCCGTCCTACTCCTTCCAAAGTCCACAATCAGTTCCTTGGTTTTGCTGGTGTTGAGGGCCATAATTTAACTGGACGAGTTGTTTTTCTTTTACATATACTAATCTTTAAGAATTTCTTTGTTAATTTCTGTTCGTTAGACAAATTAAGAGAACGCAGTTCTTGTTTTTCATATTTTGACCTTGGATAATAATATGTAGCACTCACTCTTCAGTTCCATTACCAGTATGTATTTTTATTTCTCATCTTTTAAACAATAACAATGAACTTGTTATGGCCAAGGAGTGGCAAAATATGATCTTTATGTCGGGTGCGGTTGCTAGGAGAGATGGGGGTAGGGAAGGGATTAAGTAGTTTACTGACTGTCTATTGGTCAGTTTCGGGCTTTACAGGGGTGGGGGGGAGGGGTCTCTTGTTCCTTTTTTAGTGTTCTTCATTTGTGCAACATCTGAACTACAAAAATGTCTGAAATGTCGTCACTTCTGGCTAGATTTTTCTTCTTCCAGTATCATGAACCCAGTATGGATCACAGCCATCAGCTATAAGAAATTAACCCGTTACATCCCACATGATTTTACAAGCAATATGGATAAGGTTATTAACTTCCTTTCATGGAATGTGAATGGCTTGAAGAGGAAACTTTTTTTTAAGTTCTTCGCAGACTAAATGCTCAGATTATCTTTGTTCAGGAAACTCATGTAAGGCAAGATGACAATCAACGATTCTTCAAGTTTTGGAGAGGACAGCAGTTTCATTCAAACTCACAGGCTAAGATGAAAGGAGTTTCTATTTTTATTGACTCCTCAATTCCGTTTGTTCATTATGAAACTATTTCTGATCCATATGGCAGATTTTTGGTGATTACCAGTGTTCTTTATAAGCAAAAAGTTGCTATGGTGAATGTTTACGCACAAAATATTGATCACCCTGAATTTTTTAAACAGTTAATTGCATCCTTTCCTAATTTAAATGAACACTTTTTAATAATGGGTGGAGATTTCAACTGCTGTCTGAACCCCTTGATTGACAGATCTACATCTGATCATGTGCTTCCAAATAAATCAGCTAGTTTTATCAATTATTTTTTACTTGACTCTGGAATGTTAGAAGTTTGGCGATTCTTACACCCAAATGACAAAGAATTTTTTTTTTTCTCTCATGTATATCATAGTTATTCAAGGATTGACTGCTTTATAATAGATTCTCGGCTAGTTCCATCGGTAACTGCATGTGAGTACGATGCAATTGCTATTTCTGATCACGCACCATTGAAACTATCAATCAAACTACCCGATTCCAAGTTTAGTGCTAAACAATGGCGATTTAATACCACTTTGCTTCAAGACTTAAACTTCATTAATTTTATGAAAGATCAGATTGCTTTTTACTTCTTAACAAACTCTGCTGAAGAAATATCCAATGGTGTAGTCTGGGATGCTTTTAAGGCATATATTCGTGGACAAATTATTTCATACTCAGCGGGATTAAAAAAACAAACTCAAAAAGAAATACGTACATTGGTTGAAGAGATTAAAGAAATTGATGAAAAATATTCAAAAGCTCTATAAGAATAGAGTTGAACTTCAATTGAGACATGATTTGTTATTAGTATCACCGATTGTGAACCAGCTACTTAAAACCAAAAGTCAATTTTATATACACGGTGAAAAACCTGGTAAATTACTCGCTAATCAGTTAAAAGCGGTGTCGGCCAAGCCTCAGATTACTAAAGTGAGTAAACAGGATGGTACACTAACTGTAGACCATGACGAAATTAATAAATCCTTTCAGGAATTTTATACCTTCCTATCCCAATCAGAATTTCCTACTGATTCCAATATAGTGCATGAGTTTTTAAAGAAACTGAACTTACCAAATTTACCATATAATGAGTCTCTGTTGTTAGATTAACCCATCACGGAAGAATAGATTACCACAATCTTTTTATGAAGCATCTATTTCTTTAATCCTTAAAAAAGATAAAGACCCTACTGAAGTGACATCATATAGACCTACATGTTAAATGTAGATTTCAAAATTCTTTCCAAAATATTAGCTATGCGATTGGAAAATATTTTACCGCAAATTATCTCTGAAGATCAGACAGGTTTTATTAAAAATCGTTACTCATACTTTAACGTTAGGAGATTAATGAATATTGTATATACAGCATCAAATAAAACCCCAGAATGTGTCATCTCACTTGATGCCGAGAAGGCGATTGAGAGAATGGCAATACTTATTCAATACACTTAAAAAATTTAAGATTGGTCCAAAATGTATTTCTTGGATCAAGCTGATATATCATATACCTCAGGCTTCTGTACTTACTAATAATCAGAGATCCCCTTTTTTCAGGCTCTTTCGAGGTACTAGATAGGGCTGTCCCATAAGTCCTTTACTATTTGATATTGCTTTGGAACCTTTGGCCACCGCTATTAGGGAATCCCCTAATATTTTTGATATTGTCCGCAGGAATAAGACACATACGCTATCTCTTTATGCAGATAATCTGTTATTATTCATTTCTAACCCTGAGTAGTCAATTCTGGCAATAGTAGCATTACTTAATCAATTTAGTCGTTTTTCTGGTTATAAACTAAATCTTAGTAAGAGTGAGCTTTTTCCATTAAATAATTTAGTTTTGAATTATGGACAATTTCCATTTAGATTGACTACTGAAAGTTTTACTTATCCAGGTATTAAGATCACCAAGAAACACAATAATTTATTTCAAGCTAATTTTATGCCTTTAATTGACCATATTAAGCAACAGTTTACTAAATGGTCACCAATGTCCTTATCCTTAATCGGCCGAATCAATGCTATTAAAATGTTCATTTTACCTACATTTCTGTATTTATTTCCGACAATACCAATTTTTAATGCCAAATCTTTTTTTGATATTATAAATTCCAAAATGTCATCATATATATGGCAGAACAAAAATTCTAGACTAAGTAAAAAATACTTACAGAAATCAAAAATAAGATGGTGGTTTGGCATTGCCGAACCTTAGATTCTACTATTGGGTAGTCAATGTTCATTATCTAACATTTTGGACAAAAGATTTAAAAGATACCCAATGCCCAGGATGGATAAACCTTGAACATGATTCCTTACAAGGGCTATCATTGGCTTCTATTCTAGGGGCCTCGTTACCTTTTACAATTACAAGATTGAATAAATATACGATAACCCAATAATAGGACATACGTTTTGAATCTGCATATATTATATTATGCATATAATTATGTTGTTATATTATCTACCTCAACCACTTTTCCCTATACGTACCACCATCTGTGTGAAAAAGTTGTCCCCTCAGGTGTAAATTGCTCATTCTAAGCTTCCCCGCATCTAGTTTCAGTCAAAAACCACTGAATCAAGCACTTGCGCAACTAATCTTTATTTTGACAAAACACAATTACAGTTCCAATCTACTGTACCTAACCACCGCGTGTCCAATCCTCGTATCTGCCTGATCAAGCCCTCTAGGCCTCACTCAAACAGAGACAGTCCAGAATGTCATGCAGTCCTAAGCGCTCTCCCAGAAGATCGACGCAGGACCTCGTGGCAGAGGACTTTTATAGGTCACTGGATCTCGAGAGGCCGAACCACATGGGAGTGGTCTCTTTACAATCCAATTACAGATATCGATTAACTCCATACATAACAGACATTTCCCTAACCCAAAAGGTGGCTAATACATTGTATTCAAACAGTGTTTCTCGGAGGAAGCGAACCTCACAACATTTACCCTGATACGCAAGAAAACCAGAAAAGGCTCAATACCTCATCCAATCAACATTCAGTAACATAAAGCTTCGCAACATTATTTACAATTATTTACAAGATGTAGGTCTGGTTTGCAGTCATCCAATCCATTCTATGCATTTTGCACCTAATTACCAGGGTCCGCAGATGTTCCCATTCTCTTCCTGCAGCTCAGATCTAGGCTCTAGACAAACTGGCACCACTCTGCAGCTTGTCCCAGTTCTACAGAGAGCACTTTCAAATTGACAAAATGGCCCAGCGGTCCTGAAGCCTTTACTCAATTTTAGAGTCCTAGCCTCTCCAATCTATCCAGGATTAACACAGGTACAACTTAAATCATTCTAATTTCTCCTTAAACCTATGCCATCGAGTTATTGATTGCCCAACACTGTAAGGGCGGCACGGCATCGCAGCAGTAGAGTTGCTGCCTTACAGTGCTTGCAGTGCCAGAGACCTCTGTTCGATCCCGACAACACATGCCCTCTGTGCAGAGTTTGTATGTTCTCCCCATGACCGCATGGGTTTTCTCCTTAGATCTTTGGTTCCCCCTCACACTCCAAAAAACGTACAGGTTTGTAGGTTAATTGGCTTGGTATAAGTGTAAATTGTCCCTAGTATGTGCAGGATGGCGTTAATGTGTGGGGATCGCTGGTCGGTGCGGACGTGGTGGGCCTAAGGGCCTGTTTTCACGCTGTAACTCTAAACTAAAACTAAACACTGGGTAAAAATGTTGTGTGCCTTCAATACATTTATGTCCTACATCATTTTATACATCCTTATAAGATTACCTCCTTAATTTCCTGCAATCCAAGAAATAAAGTCCTAGCCTACCCAATACCTCCCTATAACGCAGATCCTCAAACCAGGCAACAGAGGTGCTTGCTTATTCCAATGCCCCCCAGCAGTGAAACTGGCAGACTGTATTCTTAAGAATCAATTGTGTCTGATTACTACAGGGACGTTACATGGAAACTGTTTTTTCCTCCATGGACTGTTTTTTTTAATCCAATACAGTTGCATGTCAATTTTAATTGGTTCTCTGCTATTTAAAAAGCATTATAACCAATTGTATTTTATCCAATTCACCCTACAAACCACAAATACAGTTCCCTATTTCATCTATTGTGTTATATCCAACTTGCATTCTGGAGACACATGTTATAGCAGAACTACCTGTACTTCAGCTTCTAGATCCGTCAAACCTGTTCAAATCGACTTCACCACTGCAAAAGTGGCTTGTACTCGCTAGAATTTAGAAGATCGAGGGGGGATCTTATAGAAACGTACAAAATTCTTAAGGGGTTGGACAGGCTAGATGCAGGAAGATTGTTCCCGATGTTGGGGAAGTCCAGAACAAGGGGTCACAGTTTAAGGATAAAGGGGAAATCTTTTAGGACTGAGATGAGAAAAACATTTTTCACACAGAGTGGTGAATCTCTGGAATTCTCTGCCACAGAAGTTAGTTGAGGCCACTTCATTGGCTATATTTAAGAGGGAGTTAGATGTGGCCCTTGTGGCTAAAGGGATCAGGGGGTGTGGAGAGAAGGCAGGTACGGGATACTGAGTTGGATGATTAGCCATGATCATATTGAATGGTGGTGCAGGCTCAAAGGGCCGAATGGCCTACTGCACATATTTTCTATGTTTCTATGTTTCTATGTTTAAAAGGAAAACCAAAATGAGTAAAGAGGCTCATTTAAAGACTGTATGCGTGCCAGTTGGAGAGAAGCTAAGCCATGTAATCCTAGCTTCCATTGCCCTCGGGGTCATGATTTTAACATGTGGTTGATGTTATCGTGATTGTTTTAAAGTGTCACATAACATCCCTCATGACTCAGAATAGTACTGCTAAATATGTATTTGTGGCTGTATATATCATTTAGTATGTTCAGTTAGTGTTCACATTGTACAATTGTGTATATGGAGGCTAAATGGAAAATGTTTTTAACTTTTTCTGATGAGGAGACTGAGCGTGAAGTTTTACTTTGAGCTTCCCAGGTCAAGTCATTCATTTTCTTGAGGCACTGACCATCAACAATATTCCTTGTTTTCTTCCCCCATCTCCTCTACCAACAACTATGGTCATCGCAACCCCAGTGGAATAGAGCAAGTGCAAACAAATCCTGAAAGGCTGCCATTTAATCCATCTTCATTACCCATCTGTAGTAGATACGTTACAGGAGAGGATTCTGAGGCATAAGATATACGCATTTGGATAGATAGAAATTAATTAGGAATAATCAACATTGTTTTGTTCGAGGGAGATTGTGTCCCATGAATCTGAGTTTTTTGATGAAGTAACCAAGAAGGTTGATGCAGACAGGCTGCACACATTGTTTAGATGGACTTCAGCAAGGTTTTGATAAGGTGCACATGGTAGGCTGCTCTGAAAGGCAAAATCGCATAGCATGCAGAGGGAGCTAGCTGTTGCATTGTGAGGTGTTGCATTTTGGGAAGTCAAATCAGGGCAGAACCTTCACAGTGAAGGGTAGGGCCCTGCAATGTTGTAGAGCAGAGGAATCTAGGACTACAGGTAGTCCCCTGAAACGGCATAACAGATAGATAGGGTGGTAAAGAAGCCTTTTGGTACATTGGCCTTCATCACTCAGGGTGTTGAGTATAGAAGTTTGGGCATTATGATACAGTTGCACTAGACATTAGTGAGGCCACATTGGGAGTATTGTGTTACGTTTTGGTCACCCTGATATAGGAAGGATATCATTAGGCTGGAAAGAGTGCAGGCAAGATTTACCAGGATGTTGCCAGGACCCGAGGGCCTGAACAAGCTTGAGCAAGCTAGGACTTTATTCCTTGGAGTGCAGGAGGCTGAGGAGTGATCTTATAGAAGTGTATAAAATCATGAGGGGAATTTATAGGGTGAATTGTGTATTCACCCTATAAGAGTCTTTATGAGGGGAATTTATAGGGTGAATACACAGAGCCCGACCACCCCCCAGATTGTCAAAGCTCTAAAAAAAATTCGCATCCACGAGAAGAGGACTGCACATTAAAAAAAAAGGTGAGTCTGAAATGTTCACAGCTTCATCAACCAGAAGTCCTGAATCGAGACATACAATACAAACATGCCTTTCGGCCCATTGAGTACATATTGACTATCACTTATACATGTACACTGATCCTGCATTAATCCTTATTTTTTTTATTCTCCCCACATTCCCATCACCTCTCCCAGATTCTAAACTCACCCATTGTGACAATCCACCGTAGCCAATTAACCCATCAACCTGCAGGTCTTTGGGGTATAGGAGGAGACTAAAGCACCAAAAGGAAACCCACACGGTTACAGGGGAGAACATGCAACCTCCACACAGTCAGCTACAGTGAAGCAGCAGCTCTAATGGTTGTACCACTGTGCCATCCATTGATGATCATAACAGTGGGTTCATGATCTCTGACATGGTATATTATAGTGTACAGATTTGTGCATGTGAGACCCTGAGGAACTCAACGTTTGTGTAGTTTATTCATAGACTCTTCACAGGAACGTTCCATAAACATTGCCACAGCACAGAGAGGAGCAATGCACACAGAATGTTCCCTTAAGGAATGACAACCTCAACGTAACATATTTTATTCACAACTAATATTACATGCATATTACAAGGACCAATGAAAAATAGAACCATGTATTTATATAGCACTTCTTTAAGTTAGTGAAATAGCTCTGGGGTGTTCGCAGGAATGTTATAAAACAACTTATGAGATCCCCTCAAGGAGATTAGTACAGATGACCAAATGCTTGGTCAAAATGATAGATATTAAACAACTGCTTAATGGTGCAGAGGGAACCCAACTAAGAAGAAAGGCAAATGTAATTAAAGGGTGATGAAATGCTCTTAACAATTTTTAAAAGTTTAGAGGGCAATGTAATCCTCAACAGTTTTCTAGTACCTTATCTTTCCTTAATATTACCACGGTTTCAGGGAAATGTGATACCAATCTGCATTATTTACATATTTACATATGCTAACAACAGGTGGTATGTATGCTGCTTGCGAGATTCTGGTAGATATTGCTTGTTTTATTCTTTCGCAGAAAGATAAGTCGTCCAATTTATGACTTTGATCGTAAATGAGGACCACTTACTGTATAGGACAAATAAATAAGTCCATGACAGATATGGACTGTCTACTGTGAGCCTTACATCTTTGCTCCCTGATATTTCCTGCTCAGTGTTTTGCTTTGTGTTTAACATTTTAAAAAACTTATTTGCATCTGGCCTGACGCTGAGCTATTTTTAATACCTGTGAATACTCTATGAATCATAAAGTATGGAAATGCTTTCAAAATAAGAACAGAGCTTTATTCATTCAAATTATGTTTTGCTCAACACAATGTGATCATTGCTCTTTTTAAGAACACTTCCCTCTTGGGTAGCATCATTAAAGTTGTAATGATTCCTCAAACCCTGTACATATGCTTCCAGGTACAACATTTGAGATGAAAGCAAACCTTGCCCTATCAAAGGCTTCAGTTTCAAACACTTCTTTTGAATCATCTCAGTTTCTCCAGTAGACTGTATAATCAAATCCCCTTTCACCCATGCTTTAAATCTTCTCCCCTGCTTGTTTTCCAAGACTTGACTTAGCTTTCTAAAGTGTAAGATCAGAAAGTAACACAATTCTTGAATGTTACCTAACCAATTATTTATAATGGCTTCACAGAGCAAGTTAAACTCTTCTTTATTATGAAATTTCAAATCAACTTATTGTGCCAGCATCAAACATTTTTGTAGGTGAATTATGTCATCCAGCTCCTGTTAAAAATTCATGCTGCCATTCATTCATTTTCCCTTCCAAAATCTAAATTCCACATCACAAAGATTAAAGGGGTAAAACAGAAAAAGTTATCATCCAGCATAGTAGTCCCTCATGTTAAATAGTACTCCGGTATGATACTTAGATGACTCCATGTCTATGGTACACATATGTATGGAAGAGCCTCAACATGCAGGACACTTGGTGGCTAGAAGCAGAGATTAGGTTGGGTAGTTCATTTTCAAACCATTATGGGATATGCTGTGATTCTTGTGATGCTGAAGGGGGGCCCATCGGGGGGCCGCCAAGAACGAAGAGGAGCCTGTGGGGGGGGGCACCTGAGGCCCCATGCGGTGGCAGGCCCGGTTCGCCGCTGCGAGGGAATATAAACTGTCCAATGAACTTTCTGTAACTTTTTCGGCGCCAGAAACGTGGCGATTCTGTTCTGCCTGGGTGAGGTCTGCTGTTTGATTTTACTGGGTTTTATGCAAAAACAAAGAATTTCACTGTACCTAGGTACATGTGACAATATCATTGAATCATTCAGTAAGATCTTGGTTGATCTATATCCCAACTCTAACCATTTGCTTATCCTTGGATTGGAAAGGATTTACTGATCTCAGATTTAAAATGGCAATTTCAAGTAGCACTCTTGACTGCTAATGCCCCTGTCCCACTTAGGAAACCTGAACGGAAACCTCTGGAGACTTTGCGCCCCACCCAAGGTTTCTGTGCAGTTCCTGTGGGTTTTTGTCAGTCTCCCTAATGGTCGAAAGTGGTTTCCGCTTCTTCTATGTTCCGGCGATTATTTAAAACAATTCCAAACCGGCCGCGACTAAAAATAGGTTGCCGTTTTATAAATCGGTATTTTTTTAGTCGAAGCCGGTTGCGATGCTAGTTGAAGGTGGTTGCCGGAAGTTGCAGGTAGTGGAAGGTAAGACCTCCCTGGTGGAGTAAAACTGGGTGAAAAAAAGGTCTTACCTTCAACTAGTATCGCAACTGGCTTCGACTAAAAAATTACCTATTTTTAAAACGGCAACCTATTTTTAGTCGCAGCCGGTTTTGAATTTTTTGAAATAATCGCCGGAACGTAGAAGAAGCAGAAACCACTTTCGACCATTAGGGAGACTGACAAAAACCTCCTGGGTACCTCCGGGAACCTTCGGAAACTGCACGGAAACCTTGGGTGGGTCGCAATGTCTCCAGAGGTTTCCGTTCAGGTTTCCTAAGTGGGACAGGGGCATAATGAAACTGAATTCCCACAGTTTTCTTTAGGATTCTAAAGGATTTAGACAACATATAACATGGCAAGCTCTTTCATCCTGACAAGAACAGTTGAACTACAGCTGGAAAGTGGCACCTCTGTTGATTGGATGTGTGGAATTTCCAAGTGGTGTGTGGGTGAAAAGTAGAAGTGAAGCACAGGAGCAAATTACGGTTGGTAAGCAATAGAATTATCAATTTGTCAATTCAGTGCACAAATTATCCTCCAACAAAATCCCCTCTGGATTGACTGATTTGTGTGCTTTATAGGAAACATTCCAGAGGGGGAAGGGAAAGTTTCTGCTGTTCAGGGTTGATATCACAAACTGTGGCATATAAGTACAAGGTGATTTGGAGATTAAGGGCCATTTGTGGATGTCGGGGGATGATCATAAGATCATGGGATAGGAGTAGAATTAGGCCATTCAGCCCTTCAATACTCCGCCATTCAATCTTGGCTGATCTATCTTTCCCTCTTAACCCCATACTCCTGCCTTCTCCCCATAACCTCTGACACCCGTACTAATCAAGAATCTATCTATCTCTGCCTCAAATATATCCACTGACTTTGCCTCCACTGCCTTCTGTGGCAAAGAATTCTACAGATTCACCACCCTCTGACTAAAGAAATTCCTCCTCATCTCCTTCCGAAAAGAACATCCTTTCATTCTGAGACTATGACCTCTAGTCCTAGACTCTCCCACTAGTGGAAACATCCTCTCAACATCCATTCTTCCCAAGCCTTTCACTATTCTATAAATTTCAATGAGGTCCCCCCTCCCCCTCAATCTTCTAAACTCCAGTGAATATAGGCCAGTGCCGTCAAATGCTCATCATATAATAAAGCATTCCTGGGATCATTCTTGTAAACCTCCTCTGGACCCTCTCCAGAGCCAACACATCCTTCCTCAAGTTCCAACTTGTGGATCATGAAAATTGATTTCTAGACACATTTTTGATGCTCAGCCCACAGTCTAATGGTATTGTCATTTATTATTGTTCATTTCCATTTTGCATTTCATTTCATGTCATTTCATTTCCATTACAGTCTCAAGCACAGGGCAGGCCAAACAACTCATTGCATTGTCACTAAGGACTAACAAATCATTTTTTACAAGTACATTGCAGACTCACATTTCAGTTGATTCACAGCTTAGAAACACAGTTGTGGCCTCTCCCTCGCAATCTTCCAGAGTAACTGACTCACATCCAGACATCCAGTGTTTTATAGTCCTGCCCCCCCCCCCCCCCCCCAGAAGGGGCGTTACCTTCATCATGGTGATTGACAGGCGAGAGGACCAATCAGCTGATCTCAAGATTTTTTAAACACATAACTTTTTTATCGTTCATCAGAAAAATCCTCGGGCTGCCTCAGTGGAGGAGGACTGTGAGTAAGATGGCCAAAAATCATAGCAATATAGGGTAGCATTTTTTCTAAAATCAATATACAGTGGTCAAGATGAGACTTTTAGTTATATAGATAGCAGAGTTGTAGATAGTGAAGAAGATTGTCATAGGATACAGATGGATATAGATCAGTTGGAAATATCAGCAGAAAGATAGCAGGTGAAGTTTAATCTGCACAAATGTAAGATGTTGCAGTTTAGGAAATCAAATAAAAATGGTACACAGTAAATGGACAAAACCCTTTGGAGCATTGATGTACAGAGGGATCTTGGGGCACATCCATATCTCCTTGAAAGTGTCCACACAAGTAGATAAGATGGTGAAGAAGGTGTATGGAATACTTGCCTCTAAGAGTCCGGGGACTAAGTATAAAAGTGGCTAGCCATGCTGCAGCTCAGTAAACCTTTGTTAAGCCACATTTGGAATAATGTGTGCACTTCTGGTTGCCACACTGCAGGAAGGAAGTGGAATATTTGAGGAGAGGTTCCCAGGCATTTGCTATAAGGTACACTGGATAAACTTGGACTGTTTCCCAGAAGTGCCAGAGGATGAGGATGACCTTATAGAAAAACTGGAAATCCTCATTATAACAGACCGGATTTCATGCCGTGGTTGATGCCGTTTTCTGCTATAACTGAGTAAGGTATTATCATTTTAAAAACAAAGAACTGCAGATGCTGGTTAATACACAAAAGGACATGGAGTGCTGGAGAAACTCAGTGGGTCAGGCAGTATCTCTGGAAAACATGGATCGGCGATGTTTCAGGTCGTGATCATTCTTCAGACTGATTCTTGCATCTGTGTTACTTCAGATGTTGTGTTGTTTCGCCTTAAAACCGGGGCTGATGTTGCTATCCGCACTAGTGACCATTCCAAAGATGTGCAGGTTTCTAGACTAACAAAATTCTGCACAATATCCAGATGTGATCAACACCCTGTACAACTGTAATAATATCTTCCTATTTTTAAGCTCCAACCCCTTTGCAATATAGCCCAAAATGTAATTTACCTTAATTACTTATTGGGTCACATCAATGATTTGTACAATCTATCTATACATAACTAAAAGTCTGATCTTGTGCTCTTCCGGTTTGCGTGGCTTTCCTATTTGCTCAAAAACAGTACACGGTAACGCTATGATTTTTCACCACCTTATTCACAATTCCCATGTGCAGCAAGTGCAACAAGTTTTGTTCTAATCGATGGTATATTTTTTAAGTTATTAAGGTTTAAAAAAAAATTAAACCGCGCATGCACAGATTGGTCTCTTCTCCTGTCAGTCAGCACCACACAGATTGGTCTCCTCTCCTATCAGTCAGCGCCATGGCCGGGATGGTGATGCCCCTTCCTGCACCACTGCCTCTTCTGCCTCACTCACAAACTCCTCTCTCCACTCCTCACAGTAACCTGTCTACCGTCTCCCCCAGTGGAGTCCCTGGTCCCGTCTCTCCCTCCCTCACTCACCCCTCTCCCCCAACTGCCCTCTGCGGCAATGGCGGTCCTCTCTACCCATCCCCACAGGTGAGTGGCTGCGGCCGTCCGTCTCCTCCCCAGGAGAGAGAAAGATCCTGGGGAGGAGAGGAGGGAGGGTGGGGGTAGGGAGGGAGAGAGGTGAAAGTGGGGGAGGTGAAGAGGAAGTATGGGGAGGAGGAGGAATAGAGAGAATGGAGGGGGGTGAGTGGGGGAGGTAGGGAGTGGGGAATAGAGGGAGAGGAGGGCAGTGGGAGAGGTGAGGAGGGGTAGTGGGGGAGGGATAGGGGAGGTGTGGAGTGGGAAGGTGGAGGTATAGATGGATAGGAGGGAGTAGGGAGGGGAGTGGATTTATGGAAGGAGGGAGGAAGTGACTGACGGTAGGGGATGGCTACAAAGGTGGCGGCTACAAAGGGCTGTAGATAGTGGGCAAAGTTCCAGCAAATGGAATAGAATGTGGAAAAACATAGAATTGCCTTACATGCATCATTGAAATACTCATTCACTGTTCCAAACGCCAGTAGAGATGAGCCTTAGCCTGTCCAATATTTCCTCAAAATATAACCCACCCTTTCCAATTATTAGTCTGCTAAATAATGAATTGCTTATGATGGCTTAAGGGAAGTCCTCATATACAATATGACCTCACCAATGCACTGAATAACTAAAGCATTGATTTCCGTAGCAGAATGATATAATGTTAGCTTTTTCAAGTTATTCATTGTGCATGTCATGGGCTTGCGGAACCAGGGGGGGGGGGGGCACATTTTTTTGGCTAGACATGTTTCAGTGTCTCTGCCTTTGGATGAGGCGCTGCTGTGCTCTGAGCAACCTGGTCGTAGGTGTTGGAGAGCTGGGGCAGTGGGAGGGATGGAAGCAGAAGCTGCGGCGGGGCAGATGCGGACGGGGAGCAGGGGTTGGCGAGTGTTTGCCGGGCTAGCGAGCCGCTCGCTGCAGCTCCGGCCATGGAGCAGCCTCAGTGCAAGTGTCCCGGGCCGTCAGAGGTGGCCGGGCCTCGGGTCGAAGGCGAGGAGGAAGCGTTGCACTGCTGCCTTGAGAGTCTGTGCGTCGAATTCGTCCTGGTGACCTGCATAGACCAGGCTTCAGCTCAGTGCATCCTGGAGGACAACCAGTGGGTGCTGGAAGTAGGTACCAAGCACTGGGTAGCAGTGGTGGAAGTTAGTGGCCTTCAAATGGGGGTGGCTGGAGAAAGCATCCTGCTTGCCTGCTAGATTTTCACTCTTACTGTAAATGCAGGAAAACATTTCCCGATGTTGGGGGAGTCCAGAACCAGGGGTCACAGTTTAAGAATAAGGGGTAGGCCATTTAGGACTGAGATGAGGACAAACTTTCTTCACCCAGATAGTTGTGAATCTGTGGAATTCTCTGCCTGTTTTAGAAGGCATTGGAGGCCAATTCACTGGATGTTTTCAAGAGAGAGTTACATTTTAATCTTGGGCCTAAAGGAATCAAGGGATATGGGGAAAAAACAGGAAAGGTGTTTTAGATAATCAGCCGTGATCATATTGAATGGCGGTGCTGGCTCGAAGGGCCGAATTACCTATTCTTGCACCTATTTTCTATGTTTCTATGTAACTTGCTCATGCTTGAGAATATGGCAATAAATCTCGACAAATTGATTTTGATGCATTCCTGCATGGTGGAGGTATAATGTAGTCATAGAGTGATACAGCGTGAAAACAGGCCCTTCGGCCCAACTTGCCCACACCTGCCAACATGTCCCAACTACACTTCCTGATTTTGGTCCATATTCCTCCAAACCTGTCCTATCCATGTGTCAGTCTAAGTGTTTCTTAAATGTTGGGATAGTCCCTGCCTCAGCTACCTCTTCTGGCAGCTTGTTCCATACACCCACCACCCTTTGGTGATATATCCCTTTTGAGGTGAGGGATGGCCTGTATTATTATCCCCCAGTTTTTGGAGGTCGAGCAGTAATAAAAATAATAATCACCTGTTCCTATCTCTCTGTAGGCCCTACATTATCTTAAAAATAGACCGGTGATCAATGACCGCTCAGCCCCACCCACTTTCAAAAACACTCCGCGGCCCCTGTATCTTAATGCGAATAATGGATGAGGACACTGAAATCCCTCTTCAACATTAAACATTTATTTTTGTTTAGAGGGTCATGGTTCTTTTGAACTGTCTTGCCCAGCAGTCAATGGAAGAAGAGCCACTTGATTGTTAAATTGAAACTCGACAAAGAATTGGTAAGCAAATGGGCTTGCTTCAACAGACGCCAAGGAGCCGTTGCAGAGGGAGGAGCGACATCCAGGCGGTAGGTTCAAAAACCGACCGCGGGGTTTGTTTTAACAGAGGCCGAGGAGCCGTTGCAGAGGGACGAGCGACGTCTGGGCGATAGGTTCAAAAACCAACTACGGGGCTTGTTTCAACAGAGGCCGAGGAGCCGTTGCAGAGGGACGAGCGACGTCCGGGCGGCAGGTTCAAAAACCGACCGCGGGGCTTGTTTCAACAGAGGCCGAGGAGCCGTTGCAGAGGGAGGAGTGCCCAACTCTGTAACGTTCCATTCACATTTCAAAACAAGTGGGCTTGAGGAAGCCGCTGATTGTTGGAAGCGGACGAGAGGAAGCAGCTGATTGGGAGTCAGATCACTGCTAATTTCTTCCAGCACTTTGTATTGTAGCCAGTGTAAGGGAGGAGTATAAGTGCCAGGGCAGTGTACTGTTCTGGATGTCAGATGTGGAAGGTCATGGAGTCTGATAGCCCTCCAGATGTCCACATCTGTGCTAGGTGCGTTGAGATGGGGCTCCTAAGGGAACGTATTAGGAACCTGGATGGTCAGGGAGAGTGAGGTGGTCATAGAGAGGAGTTACATAGAGGTGGTCACTCCAAGACCACAAGAGGCAGACAAGTGGATCAGAGTTAGGAGGGGAAAGGGGCAGAGACAGGGACTAGAGAATACCCCGGTGGCTGTACACCTTGGCAATAAGTACTCCTGTTTGAGTACTGTTTGGGGAGACAGCCTACCTGGGGGTAGTGACAGTGGGCGGGCCTCCAGTACAGAGACCGGCCCTGTTGCTCAGAAGGGTAGGGCAGTAGCAATAGGGGACTCTATAGTTAGGGGGTCAGATAGGCGATTCTGTGGACGCAGTCAGGAGACCCAGATGGTAGTTTGCCTCCCTGGTGCCAGGGTCTGGGATGTGTCTGAACGTGTCCAAGATATCCTGAAATGGGAGGGAGAGGAGCCTGAGGTTGTGGTAGATATTGCTACCACTGACATAGATAGAAAAAGAGAAGAGGTCCTGAAAGGAGAATTTAGGGAGGAGAGTTAAGGAGAAGGACTGCAAAGGCAACAATCTCAGGATTACTGCCTGTGCCACGCGACAGTGAGAGTAGCAATGGAGCAAGGTGACGGATAAATGCGTGGCTGAAGGACTGGTGCAGAGGGCAGGGATTCAAGTTTCTGGATCGTTGGGACCTCTTTTGGGGAAGGTATGACCTGTGAAAAAAGATGGGTTGCACTTGAACCCGAGGGGGACCAATATCCTGGCGGGGAGATTTGCAAAGGCTACTGGGAAGACTTTAAACTAGAACGGTTGGGGGGAAGGACTCAAATAGAGAAAGCTGGTAGACCGTGTGTGAGGCAGGAGGCAGAGAAGGGAAGCACTCAGACCCAACATGTAGAGGAGAAAGAAGAAAAATATAATAAACAGAGAATAAGAGGTGGTGGGTTTCTTAAATGTGTGAGCAGAGAGACAGAGGAGTGTAAAATGAGGGTAGAAGCAATAGGTAGCAAGGTGAAAAGTAAAAGTGGCAGGCAGACAAATCCAGGGCAAAAATCAAAAAGGGCCGCTTTTCAACATAATTGTGCAAGGGGTAAGAGTGTAAGAATGATTTGGACGAGGGGATTGAATGCAACATCTCCAAGTTTGCAGAGGACACGAAGCTGGGGGGCAGTGTTAGCTGTGAGGAGGATGCTAGGAGGCTGCAAGGTGACTTGGATAGGTTGGGTGAGTGGGCAAGTGCATGGCAGATGCAGTATAATGTGGATAAATGTGAGGTTATCCACTTTGATGGCAAAAACAGGAAAGTAGACTATTATCTGAATGGTGGCCGATTAGGAAAAGGGGAGATGCAACGAGACCTGGGTGTCATGGTACACCAGTCATTGAAAGTAGGCATGCAGGTGCAGCAGGCTGTGAAGAAAGCAAATGGTATATTGGCATTCATAGCAAAAGGATTTGAGTATAGGAGCAGGGAGGTTCGACTGCAGTTGTACAGGGTCTTGATGAGACCGCACCTGGAGTGTTTCGTACAGTTTTGGGCTCCTAATCTGAGGAAAGACATTCATAGAGGGAGTACAGAGATGGTTCACTAGACTGATTCCTGGGATGTCAGGACTTTCATATGAAGAAAGACCTGGCTTTGTACTCGCTAGATTGGCTTGTACTCGCTAGAATTTAGAAGACTGAGGGGGGATCTTATAGAAACTTACAAAATTCTTAAGGGGTTGGATAGGTTAGATGCAGGAAGATTGTTCCCGATGTTGGGGAGGTCCAGAACAAGGGTTCACAGTCTAACAGATAAGGGGGAATTCCTTTAGAACTGAGATGAGGAAAACATTTTTCACACAGAGAGTGGTGAGTCTCTGGAATTCTCTTCCACAGAAGGTAGTTGAGGCCAGTTCATTGGCTATATTTAAGAGGGAGTTAAGTGTGGCCCTTGTGGCTAAAGGGATCAGGGGGTATGGAGAGAAGGCAGGTACAGGATACTGAGTTGGATGATCAGCCATGATCATATTGAATGGAGGTGCAGGCTCGAAGGGCCGAATGGCCTACTGCACCTATTTTCTATGTTTCTATGTTTCTAAGACTGGATAGACTCGGCTTGTACTCGCTAGAATTTAGAAGATTGAGAGGGGATCTTATAGAAACTTACAAAATTCTTAAGGGGTTGGATAGGCTAGATGCAGGAAGATTGTTCCCGATGTTGGGGAAGTCCAGAACAAGGGGTCACAGTCGAAGGATAAGGGGGAAGTCTTTTAGAACCGAGATGAGAAAAACATTTTTCACGCAGAGAGTGGTGAATCTCTGGAATTCTCTGCCACGGAAGGTAGTTGAGGCCAGTTCATTGGCTATATTTAAGAGGGAGTTAGATGTGGCCCTTGTGACTAAGGGGATCAGGGGGGATGGAGAGAAGGCAAGTACGGGATACTGAGTTGGATGATCAGCCATGATCATATTGAATGGCGGTGCAGGCTCGAAGGGCCGAATGGCCTACTCCTGCACCTATTTTCTATGTTTCTATGACATGAATGCCAAGTTGAGTTTACATTCAGATCTTATTAAATAGCAGAGCAGGCCTGAGGGGATGAGTGGTCAACTACTGGTCATGGTTTGGTTGCTCATAATCATTTGTTCGAAGTACTAAATTAAATGTAATGTGCACGAGAACCCAAAAAGCATAACAGAAATGCAGGGGAAAGCACAATGGAATCTATCTCGAAGATTATGGGTGAATGTGTGAATGCAGGAGGATGGTGGATGGTGGAATAAGGAATGTGTTATTAAGAGCAGAACACCGAACTGAAATCTGATTCTGATGTCCTCTTCTTGATTTATTGAGTTGAGAGGCAGGCTTCAGAGAAGGATTTAAATTAGCTGATTAAATTGTAAACTACAAGTTTTACCAGAACTCTAAATTTACTGTTTGCTCACTTTCCTTGGCTTTGTTTGACCCTGCCGCTGAAGGAAAGAAAATATATTAATAATCCTGCAGGTAAAGATCCATTCGCTCTGCTTGTATTTCAGGAGGAACAGAAGTGTTGAAGTTTAAAGATTGCTTTTGAATTTTACAGAACTTTCATTTTTGCAGTTGCAATGGATAACTTGGTTTTCCCATCCTTTTCAATTTGACAACTATAATAACCTCCTTCTCACTGTCACAGGTGAACTCGTCTGGCAGCATGCCCCTTACTCTGAGGTATGCAAATTAAACAGAGCTAAAGAATGAGCGTGCATAATGCCTGTTGCTATGAGTTATGGAAATTAAATTGAATCTACAAACTAGTGTACCTGACCTTACAGGTAAAATGAGCATCCGTTTTTTGTTTAGAACTGACTCAAAAATGTAGAAGAAAACTGCATCAGAGAATCCAAACCAGCCAGTTAGCTGTAGAAACACAGTCACAGTTGCTGCTTCAAAAAGGCTGCCAGCATCATCAAGGACCCATACCATCCTGGCCACACACTCATCTCTCCGCTGCCATCAGGTACATCCACGTTCAGGAACAGCTGCTTCCCCACAGCCATCAGGCTATTAAATAGAACATCAAACAAACTCTGATCTATAACAGTCTATTGCACTTTATCTATTTATTTATGTGTATATATATATGGTCTATTCTACATAGACACACTGAACTGTTCCGTATTTATGCTTACAATATTCTGTTGTGCTGCAGCAAGCAAGAATTTCACTGTCCTATCTGGGACACATGACAATAAAACTCTCTTGACTCTTGAGTTGAAACAAAGAACTGCAAATGCTGGTTTATACTATAAAGAATACAAAGTGCTGTTGGATAGATAGTGTCTCTGGGGAACATGAATAGGTGACTATGGGTCATGACCCTTTGCTCGTATATTTATGATATTATAATGCTATCTTAAGATCGAAATTGTGAATAATTATTACATTTTTTATTTCCAGAGTTTGCACTTAGTTAAGGGCTTCATAGAAAAATTATTACTGTTATTTATTTGTTTAGCAATCTGTTACTGATAAATCTTGTTAAGTCTAAAATGAGATATGATATTGTGGAATCATAGGATGGATTTGAGAATGAAAAGTTTCCTGTTCAATTTATTAATATTTTGCCAGGCACAAGAAACAATGGGAAAGTTATATTTCATTAAGTCTCAACTCTGTAGATATTCCAAAATAGGAAACAAAATTAAATGAAGAAAGGAGAATGCAAATCATGGCTAAACACAACATATTGCTTACAATGAAACATTTTGCATCACTGATTGTGTGGAACCTCTGAACCTTTGTTATTTATTCTTGAAAAACAAAATAAAACTCCAGATACTAGAAATCTGAAGTGAAACAGGAGATTATATAAACACTCAGTAGGTGAGGTAGCTTCTGTGGAGCTGACCTAGCCCTTGAGGTAAATGATTTTTCATCAGTATTGGCAAAAGTTAAGGATCAAACATGTTTTAAGTTATATCTCTTCCAGTTATGACTGGGAAACTTTCATCTCAGTCAGCATCAAATTCCAATGAAAACCTGACCTGAAATATCAACTCTGTTCCTCTCTCCACAGTTACCCCGTGTCTTGCCGAGTTCTGTCTTTCTTTCTTCTTGAATTACCTTCCTTCAGAAATTCTTTTTAAATATCAACAAAATTCATGAGTAGTTCATGAAGAAAACAAAGTTCAGTTTTAAATATGCTATCTGTTTCCGGCTGCCTTTGCAACTGCACCTGTAGTTATACAACTTATTTGCTAAATTGGTACGTCACACTCTACCCCAACAAAATGAAAACATTGTTGCTTCGACACAATCAACCAATGTTTTAAAGTTAACACAGATAGCGAGTGGAGTTTCAAAATTAAATGCAACTTCTTATTTCTTAGACCAAAATACTTGATTTAGCTGCAGCATATATTGTTTTCTTGAAAACAATGTAGTTATAGTATGCTTACCTGGTACAGTAAAATGTGTTGTTTCTATTGTATTCAGAAGTAGGCCAGCCGCTGTTTCAAAAGATTGTCTACAACTCTGTGCAGCAGGTTAGTTGCTTTGAATAAATTCACTGAGCTTCTTCCTGCTTTTACTGAGCTTGAGCAAGATCCACAAATTCTATTGGATATTACCAGCAGTCCTGCCCTCTAATTCATGATAGATTTAGGGAAATCATTTTTTAATTTTTTTTAAGGATGCATCACCGGGGATGTAATTGACACCCGTTTACAACGCACTTAATATAATATAAATTCTGTTTATTGGATTCATATGTTCTCTGCTCTTTATGCATTCTTTTACCATGAGCTTTCATTCATAGAAGCAGGAATTTATACAATATTGCAGCACAGAAACGGGTCAAATCATTCATGCCAACCAAGCAGCATTCAGGAAAGTGATAGAATATGATACAGGATAAATAAGTATGGTCAATCAAGAGTCTCCTGGGTAGTGAGTTGCATTGTAGCCATTTAGACAAAAAAAAACTAAGCTTGTGAGACAACAGCAGCTTAATAAACAGAAAGTCTAGTAAGGTTTAGAATCCATAGGAGTAATTTTTTTAAAATTTATGTATTTATTTATTTTTATTAGAAGCAGTGTACAAAAGTATAAGCCGCGGCATATGACATAATACATTCATTGTACAGCTTCAATTTTAATTTTTAGCTAAAATGAAAAAGAAAAAGAGAGAAAAAGCAAGAAAGAGAGAAAGTGAAAGAGAAAGTGAGTGAATGTGTAAGAATAGAACCAAATTGGTGTAGTCGAAGAGTGAGTAAATAAAATAAATGAGAAAAATGGAAAGAAATAAAAAGACAAAAACAGAAAGAAAAGCAAAAAGTGATGATATACCTGCTTCATATCTCTCCCACTCATCATATAACCATATAACCATATAACCATATAACAATTACAGCACGGAAACAGGCCCTCTCGGTCCTTCCAGTCCGTGCCGACCATTTGTTTTCCCCTAGTCCCATCTACCTGCACTCAGACCATACCCCTCCATTCCCTTCACGTCCATATACCTATCCATTTTACTCTTAAATGTTAAAATCAATCCTGCCTCCACCACTTCTGCTGGAAGCTGATTCCACACAGCCACCACCCTCTGAGTAAAGAAGTTTCCCCTCACGTTACCCCGAAACCTCTGTCCCTTAATTCTCATGTCATGCCCTCTTGTTTGAATCTTCCCTACCCTCAATGGGAAAAACGTATCCACGTCAACTCTGTCTATCCCTTTCATCATTTTAAAGACCTCAATCAAGTCCCCCCTTACCCTTCTGCGCTCCAAAGAATAAAGACCTAACTTGTTCAACCTTTCTCTGTAACATAGTTGCTGGAACCCTGGCAACATTCTAGTAAATCTCCTCTGTACTCTCTCTATTTTGTTGACATCCTTCCTATAACTAGGCGACCAAAATTGTACACCATACTCCAGAATTGGTCTTACCAATGCCTTGTACAATTTTAACATTACTTCCCTACTCCTATATTCAATGCTCTGATTTATAAAGGCCAGCACACCAAAGGCTTTCTTTACCACCCTATCTACATGCGATTCCACCTTCAGGGAACTATGCACAGCTATTCCTAGATCCCTCTGTTCCACAGCATTCCTCAATTCCCTACCATTTACCATGTACGTCCTATTTTGATTTGTCCTGCCAAGATGTAGCACTTCACACTTATCAGCATTAAACTCCATCTGCCATCTTTCAGCCCACTTTTCCAAATGGCCCAAATCTCTCTGTAGACTTTGAAAATCTACTTCATTATCCACAACACCACCTATCTTAGTATCATCTGCATACTTACTTATCCAATGTTCCACCCCATCATCCAGATCATTGATGTACATGACAAACAACAGTGGACCCAACACAGATCCCTGAGGCACCCCACTGGTCACCGGCTTCCAACCTGACAAACAGCCATCCACCATTACTCTCTGACATCTCCCATTCAGCCACTGTTGAATCCATCTTGCTACTCCGCCATTAACACCCAAAGATTGAACCTTCTTAACCAACCTTCCATGGGGAACCTTGTCAAAGGCCTTACTGAAATCCATATAGACAACATCCACTGCTTTACCCTCATCAATTTCCCTAGTTACCGCTTCAAAAAATTCAAGAAGGTTTGTCAAACATGACCTTCCAGGCACAAATCCATGTTGACTGTTCCTGATCAGACCCTGTTTATCCAGATGCTTATATAATTCCAAAGTTGTGTTGCACCCTACTATCCTTGTAATGAATCAATGAATGGAGTCCATGTCTTTGAAAATTGCTCTGATTTTTCTGCTAAGACAAGTCTCATATTTTCAAGATGTCGCGTCTCAGACATGTTTATAATCCACATTTTATGAGTAGGTATTTTTATTTTAGTAAGTAGTTGTATTTTTCCAAAATTTAAGTATTCGTTTTTTCGCCGTTATCAGGCCATAATTAAGGAACCGTCTTTGAAATATTGATAGCTCAGGGCAGGCTTCTGATGTTCCGAAAATAATCAGTTCCGTGTGGGGGTCCAGTTTTGTTTTTAATGTTTTTGAGAAAATTTCAAAGATTCCTTTCCAAAAGTTATGTAATTTTATGCAAGAGGTAAAGGAATGTTTTATAGTGGCTTCTTGAAGGAAACATTTGTCACAAATAGGAGCTACATTTGAAAATATCTTATTCAGTTTAGTCTTTGAGTAATAGAGTCTGTGCTGTGTTTTATATTGGATTAAAATGTGTCTAACATTAATCGAATAATTGTGTATATATAAAAGATTTTCTTCCCATCTGTCTTTGCAAATTTATAAGCCTAGTTCCTCTTCCCGGTCTCTTCTAATTGCGTCTGACGATGGAATTTCTATATTTAGAAGGGTATTATACGAATATGATGTTAGATTGTTTGACTCTGCGTTTCTATTCATACATTCGTCTAATATATCCGGCAGAAGAGTTTGATAGTCATGGGTATATGTTTTCAAATAGTCGCAAATTTGAAGATATCTAAAATATTGATTACCTTTCAGGTGGTATTTCGACTATAATTTCTGAAATGACAGAAGATTTCCCATCTCGTAGAGATCTCCAAGTTTTTTAATTCCTAGTCTATCCCAATAAGTAAACATTTTATCTATAATAGATGGCTTAAACAAAGGGTTATTAGCTATTGGTGTAAGAAGAGATACATTTCTTAGTTTAAAAGTTGATTTTACTTGTCTCCAGATTCGTAAAGTGCTGTGAATAATTGGAATTGTTATCATATAGTGTGTTCTTCAACTTTGTTGGGAGAGAAGAATCGCGCCTATATTAAAAGGCGAGCAATCCTCTCTCTCTCCATTATTAACCAGTCTACCTGTTGGCATGTGTTATCCAGCCAGTAAATTACATTTTTAATATTCGTTGCCCAATAATAGTGTAAAAAATTAGGGAGAGCCAAACCGCCCGTTTCTTTGGGTTTGTTTATGAATTCTATGTGAATTTGTGTCTCACCTGCAAGGGCTGCTGAGGTCCCTGGATGGAAGTGAGAGAGGAGGTGTAGGGACAGGTGTTACATCTCCTGGGGTTGCAGGGGCAACTGCCTGAAGAGGGTGCGAATTGGGTTTTGAAGGGATGAATGAAACAATGAGTTGTGGAGAGAACGGTCCCTGTGGAAGGTGGAAAGGAGTGGCAACAAGAAGATGTAACCTGTGGTGAGATCCTGCTGAAGGTAGCCGAAATGTCTTTGTAGAATGATGTGAAATGTAGAATGATGTGTTGGGCAGTTATGGAAGTGAGATCAACCGATCGATCAAATGGTGCCAGCACAACAACCTGACTCTCAATATTTAGTAAAAACCAAAGAACTGATTGTGGACTTTGGCAGAGGAAGGATGAGGACCCACATTCCTGTTTATATCAATGGGACGATGGTGGAGAGACAAAATCTTCAAATTCCTGGGCATGCATATTTCCGAAGATCTTTCCTGGACCCAGCACACTGATGCAATTATGAATAAAGGGGCTGTCCCACAGCGGCAACCTAATCTGCGAGTTTAAAAGAGTTTGCCCTCGACTCAAACTCGCAGCATGGTCGACACGTGATCCTAGGAGGTCCTATGAGGTCACTGGAACTCTCCCTCATGCTCGCGAGAAGTTCCTGAATACTCGCCACCTCAGCTAGGTCACGGAAAACCTTTCAGTATGTTGAAAAATTTTCTGCAAGTAAAATTTGGTCGGCATGGTTCTTTTTAACTCGTAGTGCAGTGGAGTGGGGTCACTATTTAGTTACAGACAGTCGAGGGCAGCCATAGGCAATCTTCTTTGCTGACCGGGCATTTTGATTGGCTCATTGGAGTTTTCAGGACCAGGGAAAACCGACTGGTAGGTAAGATGCCCGCGAAACTTCATTAAACTTCTTAAGCGTTTCTCCACTCCTTCTCTCCTCCACCCTACCCCCCTTCTGCATTCTCTGAAGGATTTACCATACACTGTGCAGCCGTCTTTTACCCTCCCCTCTTCATCGCGGGTGTGAAGTTCAGACAGTGCTCCCCCGCTTTCCCTGGCCCCGCCGTGTGTGTGTGTGTGTGTGTGTGTGTGTGTGTGTGTGTGTGTGTGTGTGTGTGTGTGTGTGTGTGTTCCATCCAGCTCGAGGTTTTCCAGGCGAGTGTCCTCGAGCTTGAAGGTCGAAGACACTTTTCTGAACTGGTGAATTAGGTCGCCGCAGTGGGACAGCCCCTTAAAGCACATCAGCGCCTCTACTTCCTGAGAAGATTACGGAGATTCGGTACGTCAAAGAGGACTCTCTTGAACTTCGACAGTTGCACAGCAGAGAGTAAATTGAGTGGTTGCATCGTGGCCTGGTTCGGCAACTTGAACGTCCAGGAGCGGAAAAGACTGCAAACGTTTGTCAACACTGCCCAGTCCATCAATGGCTCTGACTGCCCCACCATTGAAGGGATGTATCGGAGTCGCTGCCTCAAAAAGGCTGCCGCCATCATCAGAGACCGACACCATCCTGGCCACACACTCATCTCACCACTGCCATCGGGAAGAAGGTACAGGAGCCTGTTAAACTGTAATGTCCAGGTTCAGGAACAGCTTCTTCCCTACAGCCATCAGGCTACTAAACACTGCAACATCATATAAGCTCTGAACTGTAATAGGCTAATATTATTATTGTTTGTTTTTTGAGCATGTGTGTGTATATTATATATAAATATATGTGAGTATGTGTATATATACACTGAACCTTTTTTTTCTCTCTCTTGTTTATCATATTATTTACAGTGTACTATGTTTACATATTCTGATGTGCTGTACAATGTAAGAATGTCATTGTTCTATCTGGGACATATGACAATAAAACACTCTTGACTCTTGATTCCAGCATATAACAGTAGTTTGTGCTCTTCTCAACTGTTTTTTCCTACTAGATTTACCAGCAGATGTCAGTATAATGCAGGGTAAACCTCTATTTTGCATAATTAACATTCATTGTTTATTGTAACACTTCAGCTCTCTGCTTTTAAATGCACTTGATGTGGGTCCAAGGGATAATGAGCCAATTCACCTTTTACTTTCCAAAGTAGATCACTTTCTCCAAATAACTATCATCATACCTTTAAGTTGATTTTCATCTTTCCCCAGCACAATCAAATTGCCAAAGTTATACAGAGAACTATAATTCAGCCCTGCACATAAATGCAACAATTTGCTTCTTAACCCAGATAGCTTGCGCACCTCAAAAGAAGATGTATATCTTCAATAAAACTCCCCCTTACCTGTATCTACCCATCAATTCCCAGGCTTTGTCCTGCCCGAATCTCTTTTCCAGCTTTCTTCCCACTATTACAATCAGTCTGAAGATGAGTCCTGACCCAAAACAGTGTCTATCCATGTCCTCCAGAGATACTACCTGACCTGTTGGTTTACTCCAGTATCTTGTAATTGATCACGGCCAAAATAAAAAGATTGCAATCCCACACATGCCAAGTATGGAGCGACACGGTGGCGCAGCGGCAGAGTTGCTGCCTTACCCGGGTTCGATCCTGACTGTTCGATTGGTAATCGGGATTGTGATGTTGTGGCCATTGTGGAAATTTGGTTACGAGAGACACATGGCTGGCAGCTAAATGTTTTGAGGTTTCGTTGTTTAAGACATGATCGAGAGGGAGACAAAAGAGGTAGAGGAATTGTGCTAGTCATCAGGGAGACTGTCACAGAGGCGTTCAGGGAGGACATGCTGGTGGGTTACGTCCGCTGAGGTGATATGGATAGATTATTAGAAATAAGAAGGGTGCGAGCACTCTAATGAGATAGTATCATAGGTCCCCAATAGCAAGTGGGAGATAGAGAAAAATATATGTAGACAGATTACTGAAAGATGCCAAAGCAACTGGTGACTTTAACTTCCCCAATATTGACTGGGATGTATGCAGTACCATCGGCTTAGCTGGGGCAGAATTTGAGAGTATATCCAAGAGTGTTTCTTGAAACAATACAGTATGTGGATAGTTCGACAGTTCCTGTGGTTGCCATGGGTTTCCACTATCTTCACATGCTGCACGTGCAACACATTATCTACCTACTCAATTTAAATGTTTCAGTTTTAGAGATAGAAACATAGAAACATAGAAATTAGGTGCCATTCAGCCCTTCGAGCCTGCACCGCCATTCAATATGATCATGGCTGATCATCCAACTCAGTATCCCGTACCTGCCTTCTCTCCATACCCTCTGATCCCCTTAGCCACAAGGGCCACATCCAACTCACTCTTAAATATAGCCAATGAACTGGCCTCAACTACCCTCTGTGGCAGAGAGTTCCAGAGACTCACCACTCTCTGTGTGAAAAAAGTCTTTCTCATCTCGGTCTTAAAGGATTTCCCCCTTATCCTTAAGCTGTGACCCCTTGTCCTGGTCTTCCCCAACATCGGGAACAATCTTCCTGCATCTAGCCTGTCCAACCCCTTAAGAATTTTGTAAGTTTCTATAAGATCCCCTCTCAATCTCCTAAATTCCAGAGAGTATAAACCGAGTCTATCCAATCTTTCTTCATAAGACAGTCCTGACATCCCAGGAATCAGTCTGGTATCAGATACAGCACAGAAACAGGCCATTCAGTCCACCGAGTTCATGCTGACCATCGATCATCCATTCACATCAGTTCGATGTTATCCCATTTTCCCATCCACTCCCTGCACATTAGGGGCAATGCACAGAGGCCAATTAACCTAAAAATCCACAAGTCTTTGGTGTGTGGGAGGATGCCAGAGCACCCAGAGGAAACTGATGTGAGGTCACAGAGAGAATGTGCAAACTCCACACAGGCAGCACCCAAGGTCAGGATCATGGTCTCTGGGGCAGAGTGACAGTAGTTCTACCAGTTCCTCTACTGCGTCTGTAATAATTTGAATGACTTATTAATTCCAAATTAGTTATTTGGAATTAAGTTTTCTGACTGGCTAATTATAATGGTTAATTATAATTTAGTTAGCAATCTAGTTTTGAGGTAACAATGTTAGTGGCAATTTATGTACTGGATAATGAGGCAAATCCTCACCAGCCACCCTTTCTGGCCCAGTTGTGATTATTTTTGCAATTCTCAACTTCTTTATTAGGGTTGCCACCACTGGTGTCACTTATTAATGGAATTCTCATTTTTCTTTAAGATCCACAACTATACTTCTCACAAGTTCTTCTCGAATGTTCACTCTGTAGATTTCTCCTGCAATTTACTACACATGGTAGCAAAAACATCCTGCATTTACTCAAATGTGGAAAGTAACATATAATACTAGACAAATGAGACAATCAATTACATAATGTTTTACACAAGGGTCCAAAATATATACGCCTAGAAATTGCTCCAACTATTTCCAGTGTTCAAACAGCATTGAGGGGCATTTAATACTGTTTATAGGAGTTATAAAAATACACAGAAGTGGTGATGGATAGCCCTGTGATACCATGCCTAAAATGTACAGTCCCCAATTTCAATACGAGTTCTTCACTAATGTGTTGCCATCGTCCCGGTTCTCAGCATGTGAAATAGCGATAGTGATCTACCCAATTATTTTTTACAGGGATGTATGAAAATACAGGCGACACCACTCCAGATACAGGGAACATTGCAACTGAATACAAGGGTCTAACAGGGAAGGTAGAGGACGGTTGGGAGGAGTGAAGTCTGCTTTTTATCCAGGAGATCAGATGGGTTGGTAAATTATTATTAGATAATTAGAGCCTACAGGGGTAAAACTACATAGTGGGAACTGCACTAAAGTGATGCCAATCAATTAATGATCATTGAAAAGCAAATATGCAGGGAAATTTCAGATTCCTGCAAAAGCATCGAGTAATAATAGTGAGGGGGATTTTACTTACCCAAAATATTATCTGGGACAGTCAGGTATAGAAGGGGAAATAAATTCCTGAATTTCATTCTGGAAAACCTTTTCCAAGCCTAACAAGAGAGTTGGTGAATTCTAAGCACATTTTAGGATACGAGACTGAGAAGGTGCAGGGAGTTTCATTTGGGCAAAATTTTGTAACTGTAGTTATAATTTTATTAGATTTACCAGAGGGCAAAGATAAAAATATAAGAAGCATAGGTTCTAATTTGGTCAAATTTATAATATTAGCAAAATGGACTGGAAACAGCTTCTTGATGATAAATCAAACGGAGCAAAAGGAGGCATTTAAGAAGATTCATGGAATTGAAGCATCACATACTTTCACAAAGACTGTCAGGTCTGGAGCCTCCTTGATGACAATGTCATTGGGAAGAAAGGATGAGGCTAAAAAGGAAGTTTGTGTTAGATACTGAGAACTACAGAAAATCTAGAAGACTATAAAGTAAGGGTATAAAATATACTGGGAAATCAAATCAGAGAAAATCTAAAACAAAAGCAGAAAATGCCGAACTACTCAACAGATCAAACATCATCTGTGGTGAGAAAGAATAGTCACTGTTTCTGTCCTAACCTGTTGAGTTTTATAATATTATTTTTGCCTTTGCTTCAGATTGACAATGTAGGAAAGTGTGCTTTGAAAAATAGTAAAAGTTCTTTTACTAGTACATAGAGAGCAGAAGGTAATTAAACAAATGGTACTACCTAGTAGGGACCAAAAAGTGTAACCTTTGTGCGGAAGCAAAGGAGGTAGATACATTTTTTTAAAGAATAATTTATAACAATCCTTAAAAAAGAGTAAATACTGTTGCAATATAAGAATATAGTACGAAATTGAATAAATAAAATAAAGGAGAAATGTTAAAGAGTTTAGATCTATGACTTAAGGAAATTGAAGAGCCAATGACTATCATTTTTCAATTATCCCTAGATGTAAGAGTTAAGTCAGAGGACTGGATAAATGTTAATCACTGTTTTCAAAGTGAAATAGGGTAACTGTAAAAGAAGGAACTGCAGATGCTGGAGAATCGAGGGTACACAAAAAGCTGGAGAAACTCAGCGGGTGCAGCAGCATCTAAGGAGCGAAGGAGATAGGCGACGTTTCGGGTCGAGACCCTTCTTCAGTCTGAAGAAGGGTCTCGACCCGAAACGTCGCCTATCTCCTTCGCTCCTTAGATGCTGCTGCACCCGCTGAGTTTCTCCAGCTTTTTGTGTACCCTAGGGTAACTGTAATTCTAATGATCAGTAAATTATTTGAATCAACCCTGAGAGACAGTATAAAACTTCACATGGCAAGGCACCAATTAAGCGTTGACAGTCAACGTAGATTTGTTTAGGCAAAGCCATCTCTAATTAACTTAGCTGAAATTATTATGGATGCAATAAGGAAATTTAATGAGGGTGAAGTGTTTGATGTAGGATGCATTGACTTCAGCAAGGCATTTGATAAGATCCCATAAAGCAGGTTGGTCAAGAAAAGCAAAGGTGCTCCGCATCCAAGGCGTAGTGTCAAATTAAATCTAAAATTGACTAGGGGAGAAGAATGGTGTCCGTTATTGCCGATTGTCTGCGATAACGAGTAAGGTATTGTTATTGTAAAGTAGTAAAAACAAACAACTGCAGTTGCTGGTTAATACACAAAAGGATACAAAGTGCTAGAGTAACTCAACAAGTCAGGCAACTTCTCTGCAGAACATGGATATGTGACAATTCGAATCGAGACCCATCTTCAGACTCTCGGTCTGGAACTGAACCTGGAATCCAGGTGAGTTGAAGGCCTCAGCCTGGTGGCAGTCAGGGAAGAGGCGAGGATCAGCGTCAATGGTGTTGACCCATGGGCGTCCAGAGTGCAGGTAACGGTCAATGGTGGCAGTGGCAGGTGTGACAACAGCAGAGGTTGTGTGGGCTGGCAGTGGCAGCAGTAGATCCGGCCTGGGAGTGGCCAGGGAAGTGATGCAAGCTGGGGATGGCATGGGCAGCCAGGGCTGTAACTGGAAGTGGCCGGAGAGGCGGTGTGTGTTGGGGGGGGGGGGGGGGGGGGGGGGGGGGGGTGGGGGGGGTGGCGAGGAAACCACAGCTTTGGTATTATGAGTAGTTCCAGTTAACATAGCAGAGGGAAAACACGTTAGAGAGGAGATTTAGAAGAGTGCTCCCAAGACTGGAAGATCGTAACTAGAGAGTTAGATATACCTCTTAGGGTTAACGGAATCAAGGGATATGGGCAGAAAGCAGGAACAGGGTACTGATTTTGGATGAACAGACATGATCGCATTGAATATGGCTCGAAGGGCCGAATGGCACTCCTGCACCTATTTTTTATGTTTCCATGTTTCTAACTATGAGAAAAGATTTGAAAAAACATATTTGTTTTCTCTGGAACAATGGAGCATCAGGGAGGCTTAAGTGAGGTGGCTAACAGTATGAGATGCTCGGATAAAATAAGAGAGACCTATTTCCCCTCCATGAATGGTCAACGCCAGGCAACAGATAAAAAATAATTGGTAGAAAAATTAAAGGAATAACAAGGAAAATGTGTTCATTCAGAAGCTGGAGAGAGTCTGAAACTTGTTAGTTGAAAGGGTGCTAGGAAAGGAAAGTATCGCAATTAAAAATATTTTTAAGTGTACTTGAACAACTGAGAACTGCAGGATTACACAAAAAGCTGGAGAAACTCAGCGGGTGCGAAGGAGATAGGCGACGTTTCGGGTTGAGACCCTTCTTCAGACTGGTCAGGGATCAGGGAAACGAAAGATATAGACGGTGATGTGGAGAGATAAAGAACAATGAGTGAAAGATATGCAAAAAAGTATCGATGATAAAGGGAACAAGCCATTGTAAGCTGTTTGTGGTGTGAAAATGAGAAGCTAGTGCGACTAGGGTGGGGGAGGGAGATAGAGATAGAGGGAATGCCAGGGCCCGAGGGCTGAGGGAGAGGTGGGAGGGGGAGGAGACAGCAGGGGTTAACAGAATTGAGAAAATTCAATGTTCAAGCCCAAAGGATGCAGACTCCCCAAGCGGAATATGAGGTGCTGTTCCTCCAACTTGCGGTGTTGCTCACTCTGGCCATGGAGGAGGCCCAGGACCGAGCGGTCGGATACGGAATGGGAGGGGGAGTTGAAGTGCTGCGCGACCGGGAGGTCGGGTTGGTTTTTGCGGACCGAGCGGAGGTGTTGGTTTTTGCGGACCGAGCGGAGGTGCAGTAGATGAGGTTGGAGGAGGTGCAGGTGAACCTCTGTCGGACCTGGAAGGACTGCTTGGGTCCCTGAAAGGAGTGGAGGGGGGAGGTGAAGGGACAAGTGTTGCATTTCTTGCGGTTGCAAGGGAAAGTGCCCGGGGAAGGAGTAGAGCGGGTGGGGAGGGAAGAATTGACAAGGGAGTCGCGGAAGGGAGCGGGTCTTTGCGGAAGGCAGACGGGGGGGAGATGGGAAGATGTGGCTGGTGGAGGGGTCACGTTGGAGGTGGCGAAACTGGCGGAGGACTATCTGTTGTATTTGCCGGCTGGTGGGGTGAAAGGTGAGGACCAGGGGGACTCTGCCCTGTTTGCGAGTGGGGGAATGGGGAGAGAGGGCAGTGTTGCGGGGTATGGAGGAGACCCTGGTGCGAGCCTCATCAATGGTGGGGGAGGGGAATCCCCGTTCTCTGAAGAATGAGGCCATTTGTGATGCGGAGGCTTGGCGATCGTTTCGCCGAACACCTCCGCTCGGTCCGCAAAAACCAACCCGACCTCCCGGTCGCGCAGCACTTCAACTCCCCCTCCCATTCCGTATCCGACCTCTCGGTCCTGGGCCTCCTCCATGGCCAGAGTGAGCAACACCGCAAGTTGGAGGAACAGCACCTCATATTCCGCTTGGGGAGTCTGCATCCTTTGGGCTTGAACATTGAATTTTCTCAATTCTGTTAACCCCTGCTGTCTCCTCCCCCTCCCACCTCTCCCTCAGCCCTCGGGCCCTGGCATTCCCTCTATCTCTATCTCCCTCCCCCACCCTAGTCGCACTAGCTTCTCATTTTCACACCACAAACAGCTTACAATGGCTTGTTCCCTTTATCATCGATACTTTTTTGCATATCTTTCACTCATTGTTCTTTATCTCTCCACATCACCGTCTATATCTCTCATTTCCCTGATCCCTGACCAGTCTGAAGAAGGGTCTCGACCCGAAACGTCGCCTATCTCCTTCGCTCCTTAGATGCTGCTGCACCCGCTGAGTTTCTCCAGCTTTTTGTGTAACCCTTGATTCTCCAGCATCTGCAGTTTCTTCGTTAACACTGAGAACTGCAGGATCATGGATTTAGTACTGCAAAGTTGGATAGGGTTGCATACATCTTTATTTTGCCCAGAACAGACAGAATTAGTCCAGTGTCCTCAATCCTAACCACATATTTTCCAATAATCTATGGAAGCAACAGAGATCCTACAGGGTTGCCACAGAAAGTTGATTGGAAGCTCTCTTTAAGGTGATGAGTGTAGTCTTGGAATGTTTGCTCGTTGGGGAACCCCACTCTGTTTGATCTCTGGGCTGAAGGGGAAAAAAAAATAGATAAGCTTGATGAGCAGCAGATCATGAAATCAGTGGCAGCATCTCAGCAGATCATAGATCTCAGATCATATGATCAGCACATCATAGAATTCAGTGGCAGCACCTTGCATCGCTCCGGAGGCAAGAAAGTGTGACCACGACTACAACCTCCAAGAGCAAAGAAAACCATGCCAGATGAGAGATTATATTTTATGAATTCCAAGTTCTCAATGAGGTCAAAGAATAAAGTTTGAATATCATCTCTTTTAGTATGGTTTCAGGGGAAACAAAGTTACTAAAACTTGGTCTCACAATAAAAATAATTAGAATGTTTCACTCAGTAAAGGTCCGACCAGAGATTTGTTTTTCATGCCGCTGCACTACTATGGTTTTGGAGATAATTTAAACATGAGAAATGGGGTTTAAAATAACAAAAATCCAGTTGGGATACGGAGACAAATTTCTCTATGATGCTAAAGCTATACCCAAAGATACGCAAAAAATCACTTTCAAACAAACCACTGAAGTACCCCATGAACAACATTAAATCCAATGGGCTGACAACGAAACACTTGTGCTGAGCAATTAACAGAGGGCATTAACTGATAGTCAAACAGATGGACCTCAAACACATGGTATTCCAGAGCAAGTTACTAAAACAATGCATGTAATGAGGAAGGAATTAGTTATGCCTGGAAAATGATGCTGGAGTTATGATATGCGATCAACCTTTACCTCTTTGAGTTTATGCTGTTAAAGTTTGAGTTCCCTCAGCATTATGATGATAATCATGTCCAGCTGGTACCAACCATGCATCCTACTGCATCAGTACATTCCTAGGTGATGCCATTCCATGTACGTCTGGTACCAATTGAACCTATCTGTTGCTGGCCGAAGCACTGCATCACTTAAGGGTAAGTGTGCAGTAAAAAAAAAGAAAAAAAATAAAATAAAAAATAAAAATGACTGAGGTTTTAGGACCTAAATGGAAACTGGAAGACTGGGCATTCTGATTTCTAGAACAGTTTTGGATGCAATAGCAGTTGAGATGAAAGGAGGAGAAAGTATTTTTCTGCATGGGCTCAGCAATGACAATGAATGGAAGTTGCATTGCAAATGAATACCAGGAGTGAAATTCCCAGGACAAAGAAATGGTGCTTCAAAACATTTAATGTGTGGGCAAGAGCAGAGTCAGCAACCCTGAATTCCATGTTAACATTTGCACCAATAGCTTCCCACATCACTCCAATGCCATGCATCCTCACCATTCACCTAACAACATCAATCCCACCTAATATTAATGTTAAGCATCACTCCATCACACATTTACCTCCACCCTTAACCTCAACGTGCACATCTCATAATCTATACATCACCTGAGCATATGAGAGATGTTACAAATGCACTTCTCTCTCTCTCCTGCAGAAGGTGGTACATATTTGGTACAGTGGTTAAGTAAATGCACCAATAATAGTAAGATTAAACGAGAACTTACCAGTTTGAAGTCGAGTTGAGGGACTACGTGAATAGAAGCCCATACAGCCGTTGGTGCGTCAATCTTCAAAGCAGCGGAATGAATTCACAGCTAACAATGACCGAAGTATAACGGTAAGATGATAAAACTAGAACTACCAGATGAGATCTATGAGGGTGGGAGCAGAGGGCACGTAGTCCCTCAACTCGACTCCTCATAAAATAAAGATTCAAACTTCAAACTGGTAAGTTCTCGTTTAATCTTACTATTTTACTTCGGAGTCACGTGAGTGACTACGTGAAGACTTCAAAGCACTGTGAATTCACGCCGCAGACCCAAATCCGACGTTCACACTGCCTGGATTGACTCAAAAGTCGTTAACAATCAATCATGCATCAGTAATACATTTGTTAAATGAAATAACAGGTTTATTTACAAACAAATCATAACAAACCCCTCTAACTCAGGGGAAAAATGTAACAGTACTGAAACCAGAATCAGCAACACACCCCGAGCCTTGAAATCGGCTTGTGATAAAACTCTGAAAAATTAGCTCACTGGACCATCCTGCGGCCGTGAGGATCTGGTCTATTGGCAAGTCCATCGCCCTTGCCGCAGACGTTGATGCCGCCCTGGTGGAATGAGATTTGAATTTATCAGTATCAATTCCAGCACTTGCCAGGACCTGCTTTAGCCACCTTGAAATCGTTTTGCACCGACACCTTACTGTGTGGTTTTTTGTGACTAATAAACAAAGCCAACTCTGTTCCTCTCAGAGTTTTAGTAATCTCAATGTAACGAGATAAATGTGAGACTACACACAAGCGATCATCTGCGGGGTATGCTGAAAACACAATCTTACATCCTGTCTTGCCTCTTCTATTATGTTTAAGCAAATCATAGACATAAAATATAATGGCATCAGCCGACACATGCATTCTATCTAGCCGTAGCTTTTTGCAACATTTGTACACGTTGAGCTGAAACCAACGCCATAAGCATGACCACCTTCATAGATAATTTGGCTACTGATAGGCTTGTAACCGGAGCCCACTGGCGAAGAACCATAAAAACCTCACTCACATTCCAAATACCGGAATACCTGGGTTTAGGAGGATTAGAATTGAAAACTCCCTTCATGAATCGTGAAACTAACGGATGTGTCCCTACTGTATGCAATTCTGCATTCATAGGTAAATAAGAGGACAGAGCACTTCTGGCTGAATTAATCACACTGTAACTTAATTTTTTGGTCAAAATAAAGAGTTGACAAACTCCAATACGTCTGTGATCCCTGCAGTGTGATATGCAATATTCTGCTGTAGGCAGAATTGCTCCCACTTCCTTATATAGGTGATATATTGCTGCTGTGTACTATGCCTGCAGGCCGACGTGAGAACATCCACAGTCCGATGAGACAGTCCTCTCCCCAGGTATGGCCTCCTTAAAATCTGCAATTAACAGATCAATACGATCATATAAAGGATGTTGATCCCCAGTGACTGGATTTACCAGTAGATTTTTATTCTTGGGGCATAAGCATGTAAGGCTCCCTAGCCATTTGTAATACAACGGGAAACCATGCTTGTGTAGGCCAATCTGGCACTACCAATACCCGTGAAGCGGAGTCCTCCTTGATCTTTTGCAAACAGATGCTGATGAGACAGAATGGAGGAAATACATACACAAACATTCCTCCCCAATGCAGCGAAAATGCATCCACTGCTACTGCCCCAGTATCTGGTTCCCATGAACATATCTAGGTAACTGATGATTTAATCGAGATGCAAACAAGTCAATATCTGGTAATCCATACTGATCAATCATTTGGTTAAATACATCCTGATTTAACATCCATTCAATGTTGTCATTAAACTGACGTGACCTCTTCCTGGCAAATAAAGTGCTGAAAGCCAGATATTTTGGTCAATACACCAGCTCCAAATCTGGTTAGTCAGTCTATCACAAGACTGTGACTTAACTGCACCCATGTGGTTTACATATGCCACTGCTGTGGTGTTGTCAATCTGACCTGCACATGCAGATCCCTCCTTGTAGAACAATAAGCTTTGAGCCCATACCAGGTGCCCAACAACTCTAAATAATTAATCCCTCTTAATTGAGGAAGCGATGTCTCCTCCACATTCCATCTGCCTCCACAACTAGAAGGCATATCTGTTGCACCCCAACCAAGTGCACTTACATCAGTCTGTAATATCAGTGACGGTGATTCCACCAAAACCTTCCTTAAACTTTTTGAAACATGTACTATCCACCATTGTATGTCAGCAATCGCCCCAGCTGACAACTGCATAGGCCTATCAAAAATGGCCCCTTTGTATTCTCAGTGCCTGTTCCTTTGATCGTTGTAATTGTTGATAATGCAGAGGACCATACTGCACAGCTGGAAAGGCTGCAACAACTTCTCAATTAAACTGGCTACTCGTCTAATCGAAGGCCGTTTTTCTCTAACAAGATTAACACAGTCCTCAATTAACTGATTCAATTTATCCCTGGGCAAAGTTACCAACATGTGATTGGAATTAATGGTAAATCCCAGATAATCAATAATTTGGACTGGTGATAATTTAGATTTATCTGGGTGAATAACAAATCCCATTTGTTCAAAAGTGATTTTAACAACTGAAACTGATGATTGAGTTTCAGCATGAGTCTTTCCAACAATCAGAATATCATCTAAATAGGCCATTACCACATGCCCCTGAGCTCTAAATAATGCTAACACAGGTTTTACCATTTAGTAAATAATCTAGGAGCTGAAGTTAATCCATTCGGCAATGCCCATAACAAACAAATTTGTTCAAATTCGATAAATCCAGAATAATTCTACATCCCCCAGTCTTTTTAGATCTGGGAAATATACTTGACAGAAATTGTTGACTTTGATAGACAGAAGGCTCAATTACCCCTTTCTTATGTAATGACTGAATCTCTGCTTGAATAAGCACATCTGAAAAAATAATCATCTGAAAAAATAAGTTTACGACTAGGAAAATGTTGATTAGGTAGACTGTGCTTAGAGTAAAATTCAATTTTTCACCCCTTCAATACACTAAGTATGAACAAATCTGATGTCAACTGCTGCCATTGTTTGAGAAACAATTTTTAACCTTCCCCAATTTGAACAGGAACATCTGTTAATTCATCGTCTGTCAATGTTATATTCCTTACGTGCATTTTTCCTTGCGGACCTTGTTGTCCTCGACTTCTTGTAGAGAACCTTTTTTGCCTTGCTTGCCAGCTGCCTTAATGAGGGCCATGGTTATAACAACCTCATGACAGTCTTTGACCCTTTTTGCAAGGTTTACCACCCAAACAACAGATTTCGTGGTGGTACACTGGTCGGTTTGCACAAACTCGCCAAATTCGGGTTAGCACTGGCCTAATAGCGGCCCTCCCGATATTATTAATTTCAAAATGCATTACAAAGGAATCCCAGTTCATACTGGTGTGCTTCAACCATATCGTTTGTATCAATAACTTTCACCACAGCTGTAATACTGCTGAGAACAGTTTAAAGCACTTTTTAAACTTCATCTCCTGGGCCCTAGCAGGCATACCCATCTATGACCAAATTTGGTGATTAACCACCGGTATCTTCAGGAGATCACAATTAACAGGAGCTTTATAGTTTTTTGCTACTTCATCCATAGCTAGCTCCTGTAAACTGGTGGGAGAGCATATACTGAATTGCTTCGGCCAATTCTACATCAATCGCCTTTCCTGCCTCTCTACGCTCAGCAAACTTCCCAGCAATGTTCGGAATTACCTCCAACCAAACTCCTTTACTGCTCTCCCCCAGCATAGAATCAGTGTCAGCAAACTGCACTGATAGAACATCCTCCTCACAGGCAGGATAGTTCTGCAGCCCTGAAACAGGTGCTGCTAGCACAAGCTCTCCATCAGCCTGGCTTGGGCACCACTCCTCCTCACGGAGCTGGTCCCTGTCGAGCATTCTTTTGTAATAGAATCTCGACGTGGGAGAGCCGTGAGCAAACGGACTCTCCTATGGAGGGTATAACCTCCAGACCCGACTCATCTATGGGCCACAGAGACTTGCCAGTGGCCTTCCTCCCTACTGACAAGCCTCCACTGCCCCCCGGCAGTGGGTCCGCAACCACTGGCTGTGTAGCCAGCACCGACCAGGTGTACCAGACGGGCCTCCATCCTCAACACTCTCCTGGCCACTTTCCTTTCTACCCCGGAGCGCCTCACCGACACCTTCTTCACTTTCTGCAACATTCTCTAAGAACTCTAAACCGTCGCAGAAAATGACATGTGGTAAAATTTTTTTAAAACCGTACCTCCATTTAAACTTGTTAACGAAGAACTGCAGATGCTGGAGAATCGAGGGTGAAGTCTGAAGAGGACTCGACCCGCAACGTCGCCCATCCTCCTTCGCTCCTTAGATGCTGCTGCACCCGCCGAATTCTCCAGCTCTTCGTGTAACCCGCGGTTTAAAACTTACCGCTCGAGGAGCGCTGCTGCTCCAACCGCCGACTGCACCAGCGTCTGACGTCATGACGCACCAACGCTGTACGGGCTTCTATTCACGTAGTCCGCTCTCCGTGACTCCGAAGTAAAATTCAGAGGCTATGGTTAACAATCTAGAGAAACCGAGTCCAAATCCTACCATGGCAGCTGTGGAATTTAAATTCTGTTAATAGCCTGGAATTGAGAAAATTACACAAACTTATCAATAATGACCTCAAAACCGATCAAGTTGTTGTGAGAGCCCCCCACATGCAACCTGTGACACCTGACGGGAAGGCTCGGTTTGTTATCATGCAAACACAATAAAGTAGCTTTCGATATTAATTTTCAAGCACACCATTAATTTATCATCACACTTCTGCTATGATTCTCCTAAATCATTACTAGCATTGCAATGGTTTAATGGTTCTTTATTGGCATGTATGCACAGCGCAGTGAAATTCTTTTGCACAACCCACAAATGCACAGTCGTCACATTTTGATGCCGTTTACAAAAAAAACAAAATGTCCGTGGTCCAACGTCACATGCTGGAAGTACTGGAGTGCCGACAATCCAGGTAAGCCCCAGGCTGCTGCGGGCCCGTTGCCTGATGTCACCCTCCTGGCCAAACCATCTCTGAGTCCCGGGGATGCCTCCTGCAGCTGGTCCCTCGCCTACCAGTCTACTCCTCGTGTCCGTTGCCGCCAGCAGCTCCCTCCTCAACCTTCCCGTCTTGAGGGCTTCTGTGCTTCAGGCAACGGCCTCCTAGTCCCTGCTTCGCAGCCACAAACCAGGCCTGCTGCCACACAAGGTTAAGGGCGGCCCACAGGGTCTTGCTTCTCATCAGCCACTGGGCCTGTCCTTGCTCTCGGCTGGCTGCTGGGTCTTTGTTCTCGTCGGCCACCGGGTCTGTCCTTGTTTTCGGCCGACCACCGGATGTTCGTGGCAGCCACCGGGTCCGTCGTTGCCTCTTTTTTCCCTCTTCGGCCGGCCGCTGGGCCCGTTCTCGCACAGCACCGCACGGCATTACCGAGGTTTAGCCCAGAGGAATCGTGCAGAAGTTAGTCTATTCAGGACAAACTAACTTTCCTACCCGAGAATCTCCATATACATTGTACCATTAATGGCAACCACCAATGGTTGCCCTTGGCATTGACTGTTTGCCAGGCAATACAGACTGCTGCTGCTCATTGTGAGACAACAAAGTACAAAGCCACGTTACCTAAGGCTGGAAGTTCTCCAGATTGTCATCAGATCAATATGCAGCCTCCTCTGGGGCAGTGGCTGCGGACATCCAGGGAAATGTGCGCAGAAGTGGATCAGACAGCAGAGTGTACCTATGCATGACTAGACAATAATTGGATATATAAATATTGCTTTAATTATGATTTATTTGAGTCTTTTCATCTTTTATATTGGATTTTGAGATGATAGAAGAAGAAAGCGATGGTGCAGTGGATGGGTGTCTTACTAGAGACTAATAGCTCATGCTCGCTGCCCAATCTCCCACACATAATTTTCTGCAATTTGTTAACTTTTTGTTAAAAGGCAGTTCCATTGCCACCTATTTTCACCTGCATTATTTCATAGTTAGACTTATAATTTCTGGCATTATGGCAAATGGTAAGCTCCCAGAAAATCATTTAAGTGAAAAATGACTATCTCTCATGTCCTATCCACACCACCTCAAGCCCACCCACTCTGGCTTCAGCTGAAGGTGGAGAGGGAACCAGGATGCTTATCCACTCACTTATCAACTCTCTGCAATGTCACTGTAGCTTGTTTATTTCAATATTATAATCAGGCTAAGTTCCTCATGCTTTACCTGGTTGCCAGGTTTAGCCTTGGCCAGCTGGCCGAGATTCACAATCCTTATAGAACATAACACATAGAACAATACTGCACAAAAACAGGCTCTTCAAACCACAATGTCTGCTGAACATGGTGCCATTAACATCATTTATCGACCTGCACAAACCACATATCCCTCCAATCCCTACACATACATATACCTATCCAAAAGTCTTTAAATGTCACTAACATATCTGCTTCAACCACCAAATGTATTCCAGGCACTCACCACCCTCTGTATGAAAATCTGCTCCGCACATCCCCTTTAAACATTAAAGCGATGCTCTCCAGCATTTGATTTTGACCGTCTACCCTATCTATGCCTCTCAGCATTTTACAGTGCATTCCGAAAGTATTCAGACACCTTCACTTTTTCCACATTTTGTTGCGTACAGATCCTTATTCTAAAATTAATTGAATTATTTTGTTTTAAATCATCAATCTGCATACAATACCCCAAAATAAAAAAATATTCTTCATTCTGGGGTATTGTGTATAGATTGATGATAAACAAAACGAATTTAATCCATTTAAAAATAAGGCTGTTATGTAACAAAAAGTGGAAAAAGTGAAGCGGTCTGAATACTTTCTGAATGTGCTGTATATATTAGCAACGTTACAACATTTTGAGAATTTAAAAATCAAGTCTGCAATTTATACCGTCAGATAAAGCATAAAAAGAAGTTTAACTTGACACCTAATTCACTTTCATATCTTCAGTATAAAAAAGGTTATGCCCATTTTCATACTCGGAAATTAGCATTAACACAAAATCTGTGATCGAGGACAGTCAAAAGCCCACAACTTTCAGAGCCCAAAAGCCCATAACTTTCTTAAAAATTAAGAGAACTGAATGACATTTTCAGTTATTATAGATTGAAGCATTCTGAAACAAATATAAAACTTCTTACTTGGATGACCTGAAATTAAACCATATAATTCGTTAATTACAAAATTGACTGTTGAGACGGAAATAGTAATAAACAACCAGACTGCCTTAAAAATTCAAAAATGCGATATTCTCAAGATCAGAACTTTAATATTATTGTATTATATCTTGTATTAGATCAGTTGCTAGCTGGTACATTGACATATCATAATCAGTAGCATCATCATACACCTCAGATTGTAACAAATAAGCAACTCTCTACACCTTGTTTTTCCTCAACGTTTCAATGTTGGCATTGTTAACTACAAGTGTTTGCTCTTCACACCACACATGATATGCCTTTCTGCCAAATACTTTCCCATTAACAATGTCCTGTAGATTCAATTTCTTAAGAAAAGGATAATTTATTTAAATAACCGAAGTATCCAAATGACAAACTAATCCCATTCACACCAGAATTCACGATATAACATGATTCTTAAATCTCACTGTCATGAATTTAATTCCCATACATTAATCCAGAAACATCCACTGTCAAGATAATCAAAATCATTATTCTTTGCACAATACATCTGACTAAAACTGTACTTTGGATATTTAGTATGAAAACATTGATCATGGATGGACAATAATAGAAAATATAGATGATTTAGATGTTCTTATGACATGATTGTGCAAAATAAGAATGAATTTGATTATCTTGAGAGTGGATGTTTCTGGAATGTGATTGATTGGAATGTTGCCGTTGCCATAACATGATTCTTAAATCTCACTGTCATGAATGTATATCCCAGATGGAAGGAATTTAATGTTTAATTCCCATAAATTAATCTAGAAACATCCACCCAAAATATAATCAAAAAATCGGGAATGGAAGTCGGAACGATTTTTCTGCAGCAGCTAGCAGCCCGAGGAAATCTGCCTCGGACAGGTGGTAGAAAACTGGATTTTAATCCCCCCCCCCCCCCCCCCCCCCCCCCCCCCCCTCAAAGGTGCCAAAGTCGCGCACACGGCCAGTGGCAGAACTGCAGCGCTGCTGAAGGTAAGTTTTGTAACATCGCTATATATATTTCTATCTGGTCTCCCCACAACTTCCAGCATTTCCAGAGAAAACAATCCACAATCCAAAAGGACACAAAGTGCTGGAGTAAATCAGCAGTTCCGGCAGTATCTCTGAGGAACATGGATAGGTTACATTTCGGGTCAAGACCCTTCTTCAGACTGATTGTAGGGGACCGAAGAAAGCTGGAAAAGGAGAGAGGCAGGACATAGCATGGCAGGTAATAGGACTCAGGCAAGGAAGCCTTTGACAGGCAGATAACTGGAACAGACGTCAGCTATAAGAACCAAAGGTGTGATTTAGGTTTAACAAGTTGCGAATTGTGAAGCCAGGGGGAAGAAAGTATCAGTAAGGGTGGGGGGGGGTGTGGAGGGGCGAAATGGTTAGGAATCCAGGTGGGGCAGAGGGGAAGGAAGAGGTGAAGAGAGGGGGGGGGAGTGTGTGGTTAGTTGTAGGTTATCTAAAATTGGAGAATACAACGCTGCTATCCTTGTGTTGTGAACTACCCAAGTGGAATACGAGGTGCTCTTCCTCCAGCCTACGTGTAACCTCACTGTGGCAATGGAAGGGGCCCTGGACAGAAAGGTCAGCGTGGGAATAGCAAGAGGAATTAAAATGGTTAACAACCAGGAGATTCATTAGGCCATGGGGGACTGAGCGCATGTGTTCAGCAAAATGGACACCAAAATGGACATCCTTGGTCTTGCCAATGTGCAGGAGGCCACATTGGAGACACCATACGAGGTTAGAAGAGGTGCACATGAACCTCTGGAAGGATTGTTGGGGTCCCTGGATGGAGGCAAGGGACAGGTGTTACATCTTCCTCACTGGCAGGGGGAAGTACCTGGGGAGGGAATGGTTTGGGTGGGAATGGATGAGTGAGCTAAGAAGTTGCAGAGGGAGTGGTCTCTGTGGAAGGCGTCAACGGGTGGAGCTAGGAGGATGTGACTGGTTGTGGAATCACATGGGAGGTGAGGGAAATGTTGAAATATGATGTGTTGGATGCGGAGGCAATCATGCACCTCCTCTAGCCTAACAAAGTCACAGTATCCATGCCTCTTTGTGGACACAGACCTCTCTGGTGCACTCTCTGCTTGACAGGGAGAAAAACTTCTCTACTTGGCTTTTTCATTGGGCAGAGAACTGGCTTGGAAAGAAACATAAAAACATAGAAACATAGAAAATAAGTGCAAGAGTAGGCCATTCGGCCCTTTGACCCAGCACCGCTATTCAGTATGATCATGGCTGATCATCCAAAATCAGTACCCCGTGCCTGCTTTTTCCCCCATATCCCTTGATTCCGTTAGCCCTAAGACCTAAATCTTGAAGAAATTTATTCTCGAAGCTAAACCTGAGCTCCATTCAATCACAGACTTGCTACGGTGCATAAACTCCTCCACGTCTCTTCCAGATCCCAATATAACTATCCTGATTATGCCATTTCCTCAACTTATGGACTCCCAACCTACTTGCACCCACAGCAGATAGCAACTTGAAACATCTGCGGCAAGCAAAATTAGGGCTATTATTTTATGGTAAGAAAGTTACCGATGCAGCTATCCCTTTATTATGTTGAGTAGAACCATTCTAAACCAGCCTTATGCATAGCTGGTTGACTGGGTTGAGTGAATCCACTCTGATTCTCACATAAGTATTGAAACTCTTGTTAGCTGAAGGACAATACAGGTTTGGAGGTTGTTACTGTTGCAGGGCAAGTAAATTATTTCTAGATGAGAGAGCTTTCCATTTGTATTCTTGTAGGTTAAATTTCATTAAATAATTTAACATCACCAGATGTACATCACCAAATGATAAAGGGCAAAATGGTATTTTAATGATTAACAGTAACTAAAAGCAACAACCATATAGTTGTCATGAATATAGCTTTCGTACTAATGGGCATATAAAATCTGAGCTACTGTAACAGCAATTAAGATGCTGACCTTCAACTACAGTGCAACAGTCTAATATTTGTGAAGCATTAAATAAACATTTCATATCTCCTAAATATAAACTTACCTGAGAAACAGTCAACTAATAACAAGGACGGCCAAAGGACCTAAACCAAATTATATGTTGTAAAAGAACATAATGCAGTGGAGGGCGCTCTCACCTTTTCAATGGAGCTTTGCAGTAACATGGGAGAAATTAGACTGCTAAAATAAAGAGTTGTGGTGGACCATTCATCTGATCATGTAACAGCCTGCAGGATACAATATCAAATGCTCCATCTTTATATACGTAGCTCACTCTGGAGTCAATAGTGGAAAGTCTGGTCTGTGTGCTGGACCGACTGGGTGACATCTATAATTCAGTGCAATTTCTTGTGGTCTTGGTCAGATTTGCTCTCAAACCAGACTGTGAACCAACTTGATGATGACAATGATGATGATGATGATGATGATGATACTTTATTGCCACTTCTATCTAGTTAGGTGCAGTGAAATTATAAAAGTTATAAAAAGTACTCATCCCTTCTTCGTCCCCCTCACCGGGACCCCTCAGTCACGGCGGCCCCCCCGCACCAGTTCCCCCCCCGCACCAGTCAGGCGACACGGCCTGTCCACCTCAGCCGGACCTCGTCCTCAGGCTGACCTGGCCTCGGGGCTCCGGCCCGACCACCTCACCTCGACCACTCGCTCCTCGCCGGCCTCTCCGCAGGCCACAGTGCCCCCCCGGAGCGAGTCCTCCTCCATCATCCAACCTGCTCGCCAGGAGTGTCCCGGCCCGCGCTCGCCAGTATGTTTTCTATGGAGCATCTGTAATCATTTGTAAGAGTCACTTGAGACAGCCAAATGTTCTCAATCTCCTCAGGAAGTAAAAGAGTCACTGTACCTTCTTGGCTGTCGTTTCAGTGAAATCGTGAATATTAATACCAAGAAACTTGAAGTTCCCAACCATTTTCATTCTGCGCCATTGATGTTGATTGGGGCATGTAAATAGGTGCAGGAGTAGGCCATTCGGCCCTTCAAGCCTGCACCGCCATTCAATATGATCATGGCTGATCATCCAACTAAGTATCCCGTACCTGCCTTCTCACCATACCCCCTGAACCCCTGAGCCACAAGAGTCACATCTAACTCCCTCTTAAATATAGCCAATGAACTTCCTCAACTACCTTCTGTGGCAGAGAATTCCAGAGATTCAACACTCTCTGTGTGAAAAATGTTTTTCTCATCTCGGTCCTAAAAGACTTCCCCCTTATCCTTAGACCTTGACCCCTTGTTCTGGACTTCACCAACATCGGGAATAATCTTCCTGCATCCAGCCTGTCCAACCCCTTAAGAAGTTTGTAAGTTTCTATAAGATACCCCCCTCAATCTTCTAAATTCTAGCGAGTACAAGCCGAGTCTATCCAGTCTTTCTTCATATGAAAGTCTATCTAGTCTGCCTTCATATGAACATATGTCATTAACTTATTTATCTTTTTGTACTCTGCCTCATCATTGTGCATGATTTGGCCCAACACAGTGGTGTATTCTGCAAACTTGCAGTTGGAAATAGACCTGAATTTGGCCGTACAGTCATAAGTGTACAGAGAGTATAGTAGTGGACTGTCAACGCATCCTTGCAGGACACCGGTATTGAGAGTTATTATGCAGGTGGTGTTGTCACCTATCCTCACTGTTTGTGGTGTGTGGGTCAGAAAGTCGAGGATCCTGTGGCAGAAGGGGGAGATGATTTCTAGATCCAGGATTTTTAAGATGAGTTTGGATGGGATTATCATGTTGAAAGCAGAACCATAGTCGATAAATATGGGTGTAATGTAGGAGTCGTTCTCTGCGTGTTTTGGAGATGAGTTTTATGCCAAGGAGACGGTATCTGCCATGACCCTGTTGCAATGGTAAGCAAACTGCAATGGATCAAAGCTGGCTGCGAGGCTGGAATTAATGTGCGCCATCACAAATCTTTCAAAGCACTTCATGATGATGGATGGCAGAGCCATTGGACAGTAGTCATTAGGGCATGTTAGATTGACAAATGTTCAGTAATTCATTTTGGAAAGTTAAACTAGGGAAGGACGTACACAGTGAATGGCAGGGGCATGGGGTGTGTTGTGCACAGAGAGACATATGGGTACATATATATAGTTCCCAAAAGGTGGCAACACAGGGAGTCAGGGTGCTGAAGAAGGGAGATGGTACACATGTCTTTATTGGCAGAACATAACAGTATCTCAACTGCTATACAATCTCAATTGTATAACAGTTGAGATACCATGATACAATTGTACAAAACATTGGTTAGGCCACGTTGGAATATTGTATGCAGTTCTGGTAATCATATTATAGGAAGAATGTGATTAAGCTTAAGAAGGTGAAGAAAAGACAATGGACAAAGACACAAGACAATGCCTAACAATATTTTGGGATTTCATGTTATTCTTGTCGTCAGCATTTTTTTCAAATCTCTTTCCATTTTTACTACTCTGAATATTCTGTAATAAGTCTGATGTTTTGTGATTCCAGCCTTGTAATCTATCCATCACCCAGAGGTCAAGCCTCAAATGCAGGGTATTGAAATGTTACTTCCTCATTTCAAGCTGAAAGATGAATAGGAGAGAGATGGCCTGATCATTGCAGGCGACCAACCCTCTACAGTGCAATGCCTCATCAAATTGGAGGCAATGATACTCCTGCCAGAGGACCACCAAGTGGCAAACCATCCCTTGAACAGTCAACATGAAATGTGTCAACTGTGCACATCAACATGTCTTTATTGTGATATTGCTATATAAATGGTAACAAGAGCGTCAACTGTTGATCAAATCAAAGAGAGCTAACAATCAGAATAATACATCGTCAGTGAGCTTACATGGCATCATATGAATAGCAGTTACTCTTGGGCCTACCCATTAAGTGCAGAATGGTTCCCTTTATCGGGATCAGGTACTGCACTCAAGAGGTTCCCCCTTCCTCGTGGAAGGGCTCTCTTCCATTCTTCACTGTTCTTGTAAACTTTTCTCTATCATCCGTGTGGAAGCTTGACTACTACAGCAAGTGGAGAGGATAGAATGACAAAAGTGGGGTCAGGATTTCAAATGCTGTTGGGGAAGGGTGGGTTGGGGATAGAATTAGTATTTGTGCGTGTGCATCCTTGTCCAAGGAACTGATAGCATCAATGAGCATCCTGTTGGTCAGGAGCCTAATTTGATATATCAACTGAAGTCATGAAATTTCTTGCATAAATACACTGTATTATTTTGCACATCGCTCCAAATGAACATTCACCTCAAACATGTTAGTTAAGCATACCAAAAAGGGCGATATCCATTGGTTTGAATGTCCAGAACATGCTGCCTAGTATTTAATCATATGAATATTGAGACATTCATTAAACAAAGGGGTCATCTGCAAAATTATAACAAACTAAAGTGGAATTGTGAGAAATCATGAAGGCTGCATGTTTACTGATAGCTTTCCTTTTTATTTCCATAGGTTCATTGAGCATCTTTATGATTTGTAGCTCGTATTAGAGCTTTGTGAAGAGTCAGTGCCTTGCTGCATCCTTTTCCATTTTTTATGTGATCATTGGCAAAACATGTGGCATACTTTGTTGAGTGCCTCCTATGAAACTCCCTTATCAATAAGTTCACCCAAAAAAATCACATTGACAGCTGGTTTCATTAAGCAATTTATTAGTGACATATAAAATTGCAGCTATTAGTATTCATTTCAGCAACCAAATGCTCAGAACACTTAGGAAGTCTTGCAGGATTTGGTCAATATATCATCTCTAAATCAATCATAGTTTCATGTACGAGGCAGTATCGTTAATTTCTTCTTGCTCATTTTACACAAGGATTTGCTTCAGTTAATGGAATGTTTTTAGAAACATTCAATAATGGCAAAACACATAATCGGATTTTAGCTGTTTTTTTAACATGGAATCAGAAAATGTTGACATCACTGGCAAAAATCTGTGCTTTTGATCCATCACTCATGACCTCTAAATCAAGAAGGCAGTTAAGAGTCAAATACATTGGTGGATTTGGAGACCAGACGAGGTTAAGACAGCAAAATCATTTCCCTTCTGGACAAGGGAATTCTATGAAAATACAATGGTTTGATAGTCACTATGGTTGATAGTCATTTCTTTGTTCTAGATTAATGAGATTAATTTAAATATCCTGGCAACTATGATAGGATTCAGACTCCATGTTTACTACTTTATAGTAGGTACTGTCTTGTGCTATATCCAATCCACTAGTTGGAGCCATTGCCAGCGGCTTCCACCTGGCCACACTTCCCTAGACACTTGGCAGGCTCATCACATTTACCCCGTGCTTTCTGAAATCAGATGATTGAGTTTCAGCAGTGACTGGTCCTCACCCAGTGTGGTGCGAAGGCACCAGCACTGGAATATCTTAACAGCCTTTGACAGCACGCAAAACTGGAGTGGAGCATGAACCATTAAAAATAATTTAAAGGTTCTGCAGAGGATTTGGACCAGGTTGAATTTAAAACATTAATCTAGAGTGAAAATATTTTTAAGAAACTTACCATAACCTATATGAAGGTCTTTGACCTGAAATGTTCACTCTTTCTCTATCTGTAGATGCTGAATTTTTCCAGCATTTTCTGCTCTCAATCCTTTTACTATTCCTTCTTGAAGCATACAAAGGCTGCATTGTAAGGTCAATGGAGCCATCTACAGTATGAACAGTACTACCTAATTCATGCCTTACACTATCTCTCAAAATACCTCTCACATTTCTTCAGACTTTTATACCACTATAACAGATGCCAACTTTTACGCTCAATGCCCCTACGGTTGAAGGCAAGTATGTCGTATGCTTATCTATTTGTGATGCCAATTTCTGAAAGCTATGGACTTGCACTTCAAGATCATAGAACATAAAAATTGGGAAATGTTGTTGCAACTTTATGAAACTGTTTAGGCTGTAATTGGAATATGCTATGCAATTCTGGTCACCACACAATCGGAAGTATGTGATTGCATTGGAGATCACAAGGACATTTACTGAGTGGAGGTCTTTAGTTAAGGCAACAGATTGGATAGGCTGAGTTATATTTTCCCTGGAGCAAAGGCTGAGGGTTGATGTTATAAGAAGCATAGATAGGGTAGAGAGTAAAAATATTTTTACCATGGCAGGGACTTTTGTTAAATTAATCATTCAACTCTTTGTTTGGAGTTGGAGGGCCATAGAATCTTGCAACAGAGAAACAAGCCCTTTGCCCTCTGTGACCATATTGTACCAACCACATTTTTCAGAACTCAGCACTTAACCTTTTGCATACCATAGTGTTTCAAATGCTCATCAAATACAGCAAAAATCTTAAAATCTGCTGTCCAATTATTTAACCTTTGAGTTATGGCTTGCTGATGATATTTCCTGCCCTCCCTGAACATCAGCAGAACATCAATAGAAATGAAATTTTACTTCGGAGTCACGTGAGTGACTACGTGAATAGAAGCCCGTGCAGCCGTTGGTGCGTCATGACGTCAGACGCTGGTGCAGTCGGGAACGGTTGGAGCAGCAGCGCTCCTCCGAGCGGTAAACAGGTTACACGAAAAGCTGGAGAATTCAGCGGGTGCAGCAGCATCTAAGGAGCGAAGGAGATGGGCGACGTTTCGGGTCGAGACCCTTCTTCAGACTTCACCCTCCATTCTCCAGCATCTGCAGTTTCGTTAACAAGTTTAAACGGAGGTAAGGTTTGTTGAAATACTTTACCACAGGTCATTTTCTGCGACGGTTGGGAGTAGATATGTTGCAGAAAGGGAAGAAGGTGTCGGCGAGGTGCTCTGGGGGTAGAAAGAAGAGTGACCAGGAGAGTGTTGAGGATGGAGGCCCGTCTGGTACACCTGGTCCGGTGCTGGCTACACAGCCAGTGGTTGCGGACCCACTGCCGGGGGGCAGTGGAGGCTTGCACAGTAGGGCGGAAGGCCACTGGCAAGTCTCTGTGGCCCGTAGATGAGTCGGGCCTGGAGGTTATACCCTCCATAGGAGAGTCCGTTTGCTCACGGCACTCCCACGTCGAGATTCTATTACAAAAGAAATGCTCGACAGGGACCAGCTCCGTTAGGAGGAGTGGTGCCCAAGCCAGGCTGATGGAGAGCTTGTGCTAGCAGCACCTGTTTCAGGGCTGCAGAACTATCCTGTCTGTGAGGAGGATGTTCCAGCTCCTTGAGGAGGAGTGGTGCCCAAGCCAGGCTGATGGAGAGCTTGTGCTAGCAGCACCTGTTTCAGGGCTGCAGAACTATCCTGCCTGTGAGGAGGATGTTCTATCAGGGCCGTTTGCTGACACTGTTTCTATGCTGGGGGAGAGCAAGGTGTTCGGTTGGAGGTAATTCCGAACATTGCTGGGAAGTTTGCTGAGTGTAGAGAGGCAGGAAAGGCGATTGATGTAGAATTGGCCGAAGCCATTCAGTATATGCTCTCCCACCAGTTACAGGAGCTAGCTATGGATGAAGTAGCAAAAAACTATAAAGCTCCTGTTAATTGTGATCTCCTGAAGGTACCGGTGGTTTAATCACCAAATTTGCATAGATGGGTTTGCCTGCTAGGGCCCAGGAGATGAAGTTTTAAAAAAGTGCTTAAACTGTTGTAAGCAGGTATTACAGCTGTGGTGAAAGTTATTGATACAAATGATATGGTTGAAGCACACCAGGATGAACTGGGACTCCTTTGTAATGCATTTTGAAATTAATAATGTCGGGAGGGCCGCTATTAGGCCAGTGCTAACCCGAATTTGGCAAATTGTGCAAACCGACCAGTGTACCACCACGAAATCTGTTGTTTGGTGGTAACCTTGCAAAAAGGGTCAAAGACTGTTATGAGGTTGTTAACCATGGCCCTCATTAAGCCAGCTGGAAGCAAGGCAAAAAAGGTTCTCTACAAGAAGTCGAGGACAACAAGGTCGCAAGGAAAGATGCTGGTAAGGAATATAACATTTGACAGACGATGAATTAACTGATGTTCCTGTTCAAATTGGGGAAGGTTAAAATTGTTCTCAAACAATGGCAGCAGTTGACATCAGATTTGTTCATACTTAGTGTATTGAAGGGGTGAAAAATTGGATTTTACTATGACAGTCTACCTAATCAACATTTTCCTAGTCGTAAACTTATTTTACAGATGAGGAAAATGTGCTTATTCAAGCAGAGATTCAGTCGTTACATAAGAAGGGGTAATTGAGCCTTCTGTCTATCAAAGTCAACAATTTCTGTCAAGTATATTTCCCAGATCTAAAAAAGACTGGGGGATGTAGAATTATTCTGGATTTATCGAATTTGAACAAATTTGTTTGTTATAGGCATTTCAAAATGGAGAACTTTACCACGGGCAAACATCTAGTGTCCAAAGGGTATTATATGGCAACCATTGATTTAAAGAATGCGTATTACGCAGTGTCTATTCATGGTGATGATAGAAGATATTTGAAATTTATTTGGATGACTGAGCTGTGGCAATTCAGGACATTGCCGAATGGATTAACTTCAGCTCCTAGATTATTTACTAAATTGGTAAAACCTGTGTTAGCATTGCTTAGAGCTCAGGGGCATGTGGTAATGGCCTATTTAGATGATATTCTGATTGTTGGAAAGACTCATGCTGAAACTCAATCATCAATTTCAGTTGTTAAAATCACTTTTGAACAAATGGGATTTGTTATTCACCCAGATAAATCTAAATTATCACCAGTCCAAATTATTGATTATCTTGGATTTACCATTAATTCCAATCACATGTTGGTAACTTTGCCCAGGGATAAATTGAATCAGTTAATTGAGGACTGTGTTAATCTCGTTGGAGAACAACGGCCTTTGATTAGACAAATAGCCAGTTTTATTGGGAAGTTGTTGCAGCCTTTCCAGCTGTGCAGTATTGTCCTCTGCATTATCAACAATTACAACCATCAAAGGAACAGGCACTGAGAATACAAAGGGGCTATTTTTGATAGGCCTATGCAGTTGTCAGCTGGGGCGATTGCTGACATACAATGGTGGATAGTACATGTTTCAAAAAATTTAAGGAAGGTTTCGTGGAATCACCGTCACTGATATTACAGACTGATGTGAGTGCACTGGGTTGGGGTGCAACAGATATGTCTTCTAGTTGTGGAGGCAGATGGAATGTGGATGAGACATCGCTTCCTCAATTAAGAGGGATTGATTATTTAGAGTTGTTGGGCACCTGGTATGGGCTCAAAGCTTATTGTTCTACAAGGAGGGATCTGCATGTGCAGCTCAGATTCACAACACCACAGCAGTGGCATATGTAAACCACATGGGTGGAGTTAAGTCACAGTCTTGTGATAGACTGGCTAACCAGATTTGGAGCTGGTGTATTGACCAAAATATCTGGCTTTCAGCACTTTATTTGCCAGGAAGAGGTCACGTCAGTTTAATGACAACATTGAATGGATGTTAAATCAGGATGTGTTTAACCAAATGATTGATCAGTATGCATTGCCAGATATTGACTTGTTTGCATCTCGATTAAATCATCAGTTACCTAGATATGTTTCATGGTAGTTTCAAGTTACAGTGCAATTAATTCAGCCAGAAGTGCTCTGTCTTCTTATTTACCTATGAATGCAGAATTGCATACAGTAGGGACACATCCGTTAGTTCACGATTCATGAAGGGAGTTTTCAATTCTAATCCTCATAAACTCAGGTATGCCGGTATTTGGAATGTGAGTGAGGTTTTTATGCTTCTTCGCCAGTGGGCTCCGGTTACAAGCCTATCTATAGCCAAATTAACTATGAAGGTGGTCATGCTTCTGGTGTTGGTTTCAGCCCAACGTGTACAAACATTGCAAAAGCTACGGCTAGATAGAATGCATGTGTCGGCTGATGCCATTATATTTTATGTCTATGATTTGCTTAAACATAATAAAAGAGGCATGACAGGATGTAAGATTGTGTTTTCAGCATACCCCGCAGATGATCGCTTCTGTATAGTCTCACTTTTATCTCGTTACATTGAGATTACTAAACCTCTGAGAGGAACAGAGTTGGCTTTGTTTATTAGTCACAAAAAACCACACAGTAAGGTGTCGGTGCAAACGATTTCAAGGTCCTCGCGGCCGCAGGATGGTCCAGTGAGCTAACTTTTCAGAGGTTTTCTCACAAGCCGATTTCAAGGCTCGGGGTGTTTGCTGATTCTGGTGTCAGTACTGTTACATTTTTCCCCTGAGTTAGAGGGGTTTGGTATGATTTGTTTGTAAATAAACTGTTATTTCATTTAACAAATGTATTACTGATGCATGATTGATTGTTAACGACTTTTGAGTCGATCCAGGCAGTGTGAACGTCGGATTTGAGTCTGCGGCGTGAATTCACAGTGCTTTGAAGTCTTCACGTAGTCACTCACGTGACTCCGAAGTAAAATAGTAAGATTAAACGAGAACTTACCAGTTTGAAGTTTGATCTTTATTTTATGAGGAGTCGAGTTGAGGGACTACGTGCCCTCCGCTCCCACCCTCATAGATCTCATCTGGTAGTTCTAGTTTTATCATCTTACCGTTATACTTCGGTCATTGTTAGCTGTGAATTCATTCCGCTGCTTTGAAGATTGACGCACCAACGGCTGTACGGGCTTCTATTCACGTAGTCCCTCAACTCGACTCCTCATAAAATAAAGATCAAACTTCAAACTGGTAAGTTCTCGTTTAATCTTACTATTCTTACTTGCTGCAGCACAAAACAATATGTTAACATAATCCAGAATGGGAGATAAAAGTTCAGTGTGTCAACATCTTTTTGAGGCAGTGACAGCGATAGATCCCTTCGATGGTGAGGAGGTCGGAGCCGGTGATGGACTGGGCAGTGGTCACAACTTTCTGCATTCTTTTCTACTCCTGGACATTCAAATTGCCGTACCAGGCCATGATGCATCCAGTCAGCATGCTCTCTACCGTGCACCTGTAGAAGTTCGAGAGAGTCCTCCTTGACATACCGACTCTCTGTAATCTTCTCACGAAGTAGAGGCCCTGATGTGCCTTCTTTATTATTGCATCAGTGTGCTGGGACCAGGAATGATCTTTGGAAATATGCACGCCCAGGAATTGACATTTTTGACCCTTTCCACCATCATCCCATTGATATAGACGGGATTGTGGGTCCCTATCCTACCCCTTCCAAAGTCCACAATCAGTTCCTTGGTTTTGCTGGTGTTGAGAGCCAGGTTATTGTTCTGGCACCATTTGGTCAATCGGAAGATCTCACTTCTATACTGACTCATTTCCATCTGTGATTCATCCCACAACAGTGGTTCACACTATATCTGGCTACACAGTCTTGAGTATAGAGTGAGTACAGCAGGGGGCTGAGCACGCAGCTTTGAGGTGCTCCCATGCTGATCGTTATCGAGGATGACATATTTCCACCAATACGGACGGACTGTGGTCTGTGGATGAGGAAGTCGAGGATCCAATTGCAGAGGGATGCGCAGACACCCAGATTCGTGAGCTTGGTAACCAGCTTGGAGGGGATGATGGTATTAAACGCCGAGCTGTAGTCTATGAACAACAGTCTGACATATGAGTTTTTGTTGTCCAAGTGGTCCAGAGCGGAGTGGAGAGTCAATGAGATCACATCCACCATTGACCTGTTATGGCGGTAAGTGAACTGCAGTGGGTCAAGGTTCTTGTCGAGGTAGGAGTTGATATGCACCATAATCAACCTCTCAAAGCACTTCATCACCACAGGCGTTAGTGCCACTGGTCGATAGTCATTGAGGCACTTCACCTTGCTCTTCTTGAGCACCGGTATTATTAATGCCCATTTAAAGCAGGTGGAACCTCAGACCTCAGAAGTGAGAGGTTGAAAATGTCTGCAAAAACTCCAGCCAGTTGCTCTGCACAGGTTTTGAAAACACGACCGGGTATACCATCAGGTCCAGGCGCTTTCCGAGGGTTCACCCCTCTGAAGGATCTTCTGACATCGGCCTCTGTGACTGTGACTGAAATACCATCACGGCGAATGGAGGCTCGGGAAGGCATATCATTGTTCTCCCTATCAAAGCGTGCATAGAACACATTGAGCTCATCAGGGAGTGATGCTTCGCTGTCATTTGAGCTGCCTCCTGATTTCGCCTGTAGGAGGTGATGGCATTCAAGCCCTGCCACAGTTGCCGAACATCCGTCTAATCCTCCAGCTTGGAGCAGAAATCCCTTTTGGCCTTTTTGATGGCATTACCAAGGTTGAATCTGGACCTCTGCATCGCCAGACCTGAATGCCCGGGATCAGGTCTTCAGAAGAATTCGGATCTCTGTAGGCAGGAAGAAGCAGCACCGCAGTATGGTTGGATTTACCGAAGTGAGGGCGAGGAATAGAGCGATACGCGTCCTTGATGGTCATGTAGCAGTGGTCGACAGTGTTTGGTCCTCTGGTGCTGCAGGAGAAATGTAGGTGAATCTAACATGAACCCATAATGCGTTGTTACTCTCACACCCATATTAACTCAGGGCCCGATGCAGAGAAGCAGCCCGTATAGCTGGTGCTTGGAGGGCTGGGGGAACAGCAACAGAAGACATTGCTGGGTCCTTTTATTGACGAACTGCAATCCCCTTCATTATCCACTATTGAATACCGTGGAAACTGTATTTCCTTTTTCTTTTGTTTGGTTGCCCAGCTCTCCCCAGCAAGGGTTTTTTTTAAACTCATACCCAATCTTCAGCACTGCACTTGTTACTGCAGTAAAATGGGTGGGCAGAAGAGACCTGTGCAGTCAAACCAAGAGAGGAGGGGAGACAGCAGCTCCCATCACATCCAACATGCCACTGCACCAGGCACGTGCCGTCAGTGCCTACCCTGACTAAAATTATAAAACAGTAATTATTTTATATATAAATATAATATATATATAACATCTTTGGAGCGCAGAAGGTTAAGGGGGGACTTGATTGAGGTCTTTAAAATGATGAAAGGGATAGACAGAGTTGACGTGGATACGTTTTTCCCATTGAGGGTAGGGAAGATTCAAACAAGAGGGCATTACATGAGAATTAAGGGACAGAAGTTTCGGGGTAACGTGAGGGGAAACTTCTTTACTCAGAGGGTGGTGGCTGTGTGGAATGAGCTTCCAGCAGAAGTGGTGGAGGCAGGATCGATTTTAACATTTAAGAGTAAAGTGGATAGGTATATGGACGTGAAGGGAATGGAGGGGTATGGTCTGAGTGCAGGTAGATGGGACTAGGGGAAAACAAATGGTCGGCACGGACTGGAAGGGCCGAGAGGGCCTGTTTCCGTTCTGTAATTGTTATATGGTTATATGGTTAACATATATAAAATGGTCATAAGTAGTAAAGGCATGGGAGAATAATGCCTCCCTAAGAGATCAATCTCTTAGGGAGGCATAATTCTCCCGTGCCTTTCATCAGTACGTTTTAAACGCGGAAGTATGTGCTACTCACGTGCCGTCGACGCTGCTTCAAGCCATCAGTGGGAACGGTCCGTAAAGGCAGCTGAAACTCTGCCTCTACACTGTGAACCAACTGCGTGCATGTGCTGCGTTCCGCACTGCGCATGCGCACCATCCTACTGCGCATGCGTGTGTGCAAGTTTCTTAGAGGGATTTTCAAGGGTGGATAGTGATTACCTGAAGAGTTTCACGAAGCAACCTTATGGATATTTTTGCTTCAGAATGGATTTTGTGCACAAATAGTATGGTAAGTAAATTTTTTTTAGTTACATGTTTTTAAATACTTTATTAAGAGATAGGACCTATTGAAAACAAATTACATGATAAAAGTCGAGAGAACAATCTGCGCATGCGCGGTTTCCACGATTTAAAAATAGCCGAATGACAGTTCACCGGTGAGGGAACAATGTGCGCATGCGCGGTTTTCAAGATTTAAAAAATATCGACCGGCAGTTTACCGGGGAGGGAACAATGTGCGCATGTGCAGTTTCAAGATTAAAAAACGACTGACAGCTCACCGGGGAGATAATAATCTGCGCATGCGCAGTTTTCAAGATTTTTAAAAGCCACTGCCTACCCTGGCTGATTACTCACGGCACGTGCCTGCACTGCACCCAGGACCTCCTCAGCTCAGTACAGAGCATCCCAACACCAATCCACATCGGCTACCTCTTCACACTGAGTCGAGGCACCTTCACATCTGCAGAAGCCGATGACAGAGGTTCATAGTAGCTCCCCAGCACTGTAAAACGTGCAGTACCAGCAGAGGACAGGAGCTCACAGCAGCTTCCCTGCACAGCAATGCAAAGGGCAGGGAATCGAGGCAGTTGCCCAACAGAGCAGAAATGCAGCCCAAACAGGTCATCTATAAAGCATGGAATCATGTACTTGTGAGTGTTCAGGCTTCAGTGTAGCAGTGCTCTACAAGATAGCACAGTTGGGTTTCAGTATACACTAGCCAGGACCCTTGTCTGTCTCTGATAGGCAAAGATACTTTCTTCAGGCATGGTGTCTCATGGCTAGAACAATTATGGCTTCATACACAAAGATAAAAATGGAGTCAAGCATCATTTCTAAAATCAAGAATAGTTGACAGTTAGAATGTGGGAAAACGTATTTATGTACACATATACCCATGCCCTTATGTTCCTTCAAATTTTTATTTACATGCTTGCATCTAAGAAGCAGCCACAGAAGGTAATTATGCATTAAAACAGCCAAGTGAAAAAAGTGAGACAATCTTTATACTCCTGCAGTTCTTGTTTATGTGTAATCTCTCAATAGATCATGACAGTGAAACCCTGCTGACACTGCTATCTGAATCAGCAAGGGAAAGCCAAGGATCCATGAACCTGTCTTCATCAACAGGATGGCAGTGGAAAGAACCAACAGCTTCAAGTTCCTAACTCTGAAGGTCTGTCCTGGGTTATCACGTTAATGCAACCACAATGAAAACTGATCAGTGCCTCTACTTCCTTGGAAGATTTGGTGTGTCGCCAAATACCCAATCAAACTTCGATAGCTTTCTGATAGAGAACATACTGACTGATTGCATTGCAGCCTGGTTCAAACTCACAGGAGTGAAGGAGGCTGCAGAAAGTGGTATCATTGCCAGTTCCATCACAGGTATTGACTTCCCCACTATCAAGGGGATACACAGTATATCCTGCTTCAAAATGGTTGCTGATATCAAAAACTCACACCTGCCATTGCTCCAATCTTGTTACCACCATTGGGTAGAAAGTACAGTGGCCCAAGAACTGTGACGTCCAGGTTCAAGAACAGCTTCTTCCGAGCAACCATCAGGCTCTTGGACACTGCACATCACTAAATACCTCAGGCACTACAGGAGTCACTGCTTCAAGAATGTAACTGGCATCGTCAATGACCTACACCACCCTTGCCATGTTATCATTTCACTCCTACCATCAGGAAGAAGGTATAGGAGTCTGCAAACCATGACCACCAGGTTCATGAATTACTCCTTCCTAACAACCAACCTAAGGCTCTTGAACAATACAAAACACTATTAATACTATGAACTATGTGCTGACTTTCGTTGTACTCAGGTTTCTTCTAATTCACGCGGGACTTTGTGCTTTTTTGCTCTAGTATTGGGATAATTAATTTATTGTTTTTTTTTTACTTACTATATGTTATCTCTGCTTATCATGTTTCAGGCCTATTATGCTGCTGCAAGTAAGAATTTCATTGTTCTAGTTGACGGTACATGTGTCAATTAAACACTGGACTCTGGAAAGGGCCTGTTTCTGTGCTCTGTGATTCGGTGAGAGGCCAGATAGTATCAACAATATAATCTGACCTCAAATAACTTAGATGGTCTGCTCTTTAGGGAAGTATGAACAAAATCAAAATGCATCGAGCCACTGTGAGTGGCAGTAAACCAGCAAAAGGAAATAATTGAATTCCAGTTGAAATAAATCAATATTTACAAATATCTGCTGCAAAGGAGGAGCCAGCTACTTCCACATTTGGACTAGAGTGGCAGGCAGCTACAGACGGTAATTCTGAAACACAATGGAATATGGCACCAGATCCTCTATCGTTCCAATAGATGTACCTTTTGTGCTACAGATAAAGGTTATTCTCCAGCATGCATACCTATATTACCATTTGAACCACTACTCTGTGGCTTCACTTCAGACAACCCTGATGGACCCAAAGCTCACCCTATCTTCTCCAGAAGAATCACATCTTATCAGTCAAAACCATTTCCAGTTCACTCCACGCAAACATAGTGTACATATACACCTACCAACAATGAGATTCTATCTATCCAAGTGTTTATACATCTTATCCTTCAGAGTCCTCTCCAGGAACTTGCCGACCACAGATGTTGGCACACTGGTCTATAGTTCCCCGGCCTTTTCCTTGCAGCTCTTCTTAAATAGAAGCACAATGTTAGCCACCCTCCAGCCTTCTGCCACCTCACCCATCTGTTGATAATTCATACATCTCAGCCTGGGCTCCTGCAATTTTCTAGCTTCCTACAGTGTCCTCGGATATATCTGATCAGACCTGAGATTTATCTACCTTCAAACGCCTGAGGATGAACAGCACCTCTTTGACTGTAATACGGACTATCCTCAAGACATCTCCATTAACTGTCCCAAGCTCCCCAGTCTTCATGTCTCCACAGTTAAAAACAGAGGAGAAATATTCTTTGAGTACCTTGCACATCTCCTGCAGCTCCTTGCATAGATGACCATTTAGAGTACTGACGGGCCCCATTCAAGTTACCCTTTTTCCCTTAGTGGACATAAAATCTCTTTGGATTCTCCTTAATGTTATCTGCCAGAGCTATCTCCTGATCCCTTTTTGCCCTCCTGATTTCCTTCTTAACTATGCTCCTCAGACCCCTAAAGTCCCCCCAGAGATACACTTGATCCCAGCTGCCTATATCTTGCCCATGCCTATTTCCTTTTCCAGACCACAGCCTCCATTTCTTTCACCCTCCAGGTATCCTTATTCCCACCTGCCTGTCCCATTACTCTAACAGGAACATGCATGCCCTGAACTCTTGTCATCATACTTCTAAAAGCATTCTGCTTTTCAAACGTCCCTTTGCCAGCAAGCAGCCTACTCCAATCAATCTTAACAAGTTGTTGCTTAATTGTCCTTGCCCCAAAATACAGAATTTTAATCTGTGAACCCGCATTTTATGTCTATGCCCAATCACAATGTTGGTCATAGAAACATAGAAGATAGAAGCAGGAGTAGGTCATTTGGCCCTTCGAGCCAGCACCGCTATTCAATATGATCATGGCTGATCATCCAAAATCAGTGTCCTGTTGCTTGCTCCCCATATCCCTTGATTCCGTTAGCCCTGAGAACTGTATCTCAGTCTCTCTTGAAAACAGCCAGTGAATTGCACCCCCACTGCCTTCTGTGCCAACGAATTCCACAGATTCACAACTCTCTGGGTGAAGACTCTGGGTCCTTCCTCAGCATAATGTTATTTTTAGAACATGGAAGATGTTCTATGGAACAGGAACAGGCCCTTAAGCCCACAAGATATGATGCCTAGTTAAACTAATCGCGTCTGCCTGCACATGATCCATATTCCTCCATTCCTGGCTTATCCATATGTTTATCTAATAATGTCTTTGAATGCCACTATCGTACCTGTATCTGCTTCCACCGCCAGGTACCCAATACTCTTCATGAATAAACTTTCCTCCCTGTCCTTAAAGCTATGCCCATTATTCTTTGACATTTCTACTCTGGGAATAAGGTTCTAATTGCCTTCCCCATCTTTGCCTCCCATAATTTTATACAATTAGAATACAATTGTATTTTATACGATCAGGTCCCCTCTCAACTTTCAACACTCCAAAGAAAACAATCCAAGTTTTACCAACCTCTCCCTATACATAAGATAGACACGAAAACCTCGAGTAACTCAGCAGGTCCGACAGCATCTCTGGAGAAAAGGAATAGGTGATGTTTTGGGTCGAGACCCTGCTTCAGACTGAGAGTCAGGAGAAAGGGAAATGAGAGATATAGACGGTGATATAGAGAGATTTGGAACAAATGAATGAAAGATAGGGAAAAAAGTAATCATCATGAAGGAGACAGGCCATTATTAGCTGTGCTAGCATCAATATGAACATTGATCTCTCTAACTTCAAGTATATCTTGCATTCCCTCTCTCTCCATCTCTCCCCCACTCAAGCGGTGCCAGCTTCAAAGTCGTCTTGTTGAGCATCACTATCTTTACACATTACAGGTGTACATGGTATTCATCCATTGTGCACAACCATGAGCTTCATGCCATTAACCATATAACCATATAACAATTACAGCACGGAAACAGGCCCTCTCGGCCCTTCCAGTCCGTGCCGACCATTTGTTTTCCCCTAGTCCCATCTACCTGCACTCAGACCATACCCCTCCATTCCCTTCCCGTCCATATACCTATCCACTTTACTTTTAAATGTTAAAATCGATCCTGCCTCCACCACTTCTGCTGGAAGCTCATTCCGCACAGCCACCACCCTCTGAGTAAAGATGTTCCCCCTCACGTTACCCCGAAACTTCTGTCCCTTAATTCTCATATCATGCCCTCTTGTTTGAATCTTCCCTACCCTCAATGGGAAAAGCTTATCCACGTCAACTCTGTCCATCCCTTTCATCATTTTAAAGACCTCAATCAAGTCCCCCCTTAACCTTCTGCGCTCCAAAGAATAAAGACCTAACTTGTTCAACCTTTCTCTGTAACATAGTTGCTGGAACCCAGGCAACATTCTAGTAAATCTCCTCTGTACTCTCTCTATTTTGTTGACATCCTTCCTATAATTAGGCGACCAAAATTGTACACCATACTCCAGAATTGGTCTTACCAATGCCTTGTACAATTTTAACATTACTTCCCTACTCCTATATTCAATGTTCTGATTTATAAAGGCCAGCACACCAAAGGCTTTCTTTACCACCCTATCTACATGCGATTCCACCTCTGTTCTCTGTTCCACAGCATTCCTCAATTCCCTATCATTTACCATGTACGTCCTATTTTGATTTGTCCTGCCAAGATGTAGCACTTCACTTATCAGCATTAAACTCCAGCTGCCATCTTTCAGCACACTTTTCCAAATGGCCATTAAATATACTCAGTTATTGTTATATAAAAGATAGATTATTAAGATTGATATCTCAGATTTCAGAGACTTCAAAGTGCAGTTGAATGGATATTGTTTGTCTTGGGGATCTGATATCAGTGGTGGCTATAATTTCACAGCTAGGACCATGTTCGGGACCTGGTACCAAGGAAAAGGGGGTAGGGTAGAGAGCATTGAAGAAGGGAGGAATGGCCAAGTGAGGCAACTCTTACCTTCTTCAGAATGAACCATTCATCTGACACACTGACCACACTTGTCAGGTGCTATCATTTGGAGCAGGAAGGTAGGTAGGCAAGAATTCTCCTTACTTGGGAGAATGAACAAATAGCGACACCAGACCCACACTCAGCATAAAACTGGTTGTTGGCAGGAGCAGTGATGTCACTTGTCTCACAGACAGCCCTCCACTTAACCAATTTGTGTTCAGAACGATAGCATGTGGAACTGCTGGAACTGCATACACCTCTTGTTACACACACTTCAGTATATTCTGCTGATCTAAAGAGATAGCAAGTTCAAGTTCAAGTTCATGTGTCCCTGATAGGACAATTAAATTCTAGATGCAGGAAGATTGTTCCCGATGTTGGGGAAGTCCAGAACAAGGGGTCACAGTTTAAGGATAAGGGGGAAATCTTTTAGGACCGAGATGAGAAAAATATTTTTCACACAGAGAGTGGTGAGTCTCTGGAATTCTCTGCCACAGAAAGTAGTTGAGGCCAGTTCATTGGCTATATTTAAGAGGGAGTTAGATGTGGCCCTTGTGGCAAGAGGGATCAGGGGGTATGGAGAGAAGGCAGGTACAGGATACTGAGTTGGATGATCAGCCATGATCATATTGAATGGCGGTGCAGGCTCGAAGGGCCAAATGGCCTACTCCTGCACCTATTTTCTATGTTTCTATGTTTCAGCCCAACTTGCCCACACCGATCAACTTGTCCCACTTGCCCACATCGACCACTACACCAGTCCCACCTGCCTGCATTTTGCCCATATCCCTCTAAATCTGTATTATCCATGTACATCTAAATGTTTCTTAAACATTGCAATAGTACCTCCTCCAGCAGCTCATTCCAAATGCCCACCACCCATTGTGTGAAAAAAGTTACCGCTCAGTTTCCTATTAAATCTTTCCTCATTCACCTTAAACCTATGTCCTCTGGTTTTCAATTACCCTGCTCTGGGCAAGAGACTCCGTCCATCTACCTGATCTATTCCTCTCTTAATTTTGTACACTCTCATGATTTTGTACACATTGTATACTTTTGTATATTCAGACCTTGAATCATCAAAGTTTCTGATATTAGGACACTCTCTATATTATCAAGATGTCTGTTCATCCTGAATGTTTTCTTGTGTGTGGGGGTGACTCAGTCTTTTCACACATCCAATTCTGGGTACCAAACTAGGGAAAGGATGTTTGAGTTTGAGAATTCATGCCAACGAAGATTGATTAGCATAGTAACAGTAATGGGGAAGTTAAGTTACATGGAAGGACTAAAAATCTCATGTTGGTCTGCCTCAAGCAGAGAGGGCTGAGATGTGATCCAATCAAGTTTTGAAAGATATGAAGAATTGAGACAAAGTGGAATTTAAATAAATCGTGTTGATTGATTGTGATGTAGAGAGTCAATGAACACAGAGGCAAGGTGATTGGTCATCAAAGTAAGCGTGACATGAAGAAAAAAATAGACCTGAAATTCATTGCATGAAAGGGCGAAGAATGCAAAATTCCATTAGGGAAGCACTGTACGATTGGCAGCCCCGCCAACAGTCTGTTTGTTTTATTGTCTTTTTTTAAATTTTTAGTGTGTGTTATGTTTGTGTAAATGTTCCCCGGTTATTATATATTCAGTGTATCCGATTTGATATAACTTATTCATTCATTCATTCATTTGTTTTATGTGGGGGGAGGGGAGGGTGTCGGCGGAAACCTTTTTTTACCTTTTCAGCTTCTTACCTTGCCGGAGATGCGATAGTTTTCGGATCGCATTCTCTGGTCACTCTGCGGCGTACCATCGATGGAGCTGGAGGCCTCCTTGGACTGACCTTGGGCCCCACCATGGGGCGTAGTCCCTCGCTTAGGATCACCCCAACCGTGGCCTACAGTCTTTAAATCAGGAGCTCGCAGTCTCGGGAGAGGCCGTGGATGTCGGGAGCTTCAATGTCACGGAAGCTTCGACCATCGCCGATGCGGGGTTTGATCGTCCTGCATGGGGGAGCTGACATCCCCCCGATACAGGAGCAGATCGCCTCGACGCAGAGGGCCCACCACCGGCTATGGGAGTCAAGATAATCTCGTCAACGGAGGACTCGGGGCCCCCGACCACAGGAGAGCAAAGGGAAGATGTAGATTGGACTTTTATTCACCTTCCATCACAGAGAGGAATGTGGAGGAGTCTATGTGATGGATGTTTATATTAAAATGTGTTTTGTGTGTTCCGTTGCTTTTTATTTGTATGACTGATTTGGCAAATGAAATTCCTCATAAGTATAATTGTGATTATGTGATTGTGATTGTGATTAAGTATTTGAAGGAGCTACAGAACATGAAGTCTGGTTCTGGACCAACTGTGTTGCTCTTACAAGATGTCAACATGCCTCAATGGGCAGAATGGCCTTCTTCTGTGATGTTGTGATCATTTCAAAAGATGCAGCCAAGTTGCATGAAATGTACAGAATCACCAGAGCAACATAAAACAACAGTTTGGGGTTTGATGACATATCATCTTAGAAACCAGCTGGTACAAAATGTCAGAATAGCTTAGAAGTATGTTAGCACATCTGATTTTTTTCTTAATCTCTGTGAATTGCTTTCCATGTTAAAGCTGTTAAATAATGTAAGGTGTTATTTACTAAAGTTACACACATCATCGCCAAATTTCCAAGTAGCCATTAGCTATAAATCTGCTCAATATATTTTGATATTAGTAGAGATAAACTTTAACTTTGGTTTAGAAAGATTTTTCAGTGCATCCAGCGTACCCATGTCCATTATCAGAAGTGTAGCAGCAAGTGCCCAGTGCAGTAGAACTGCTGTCACGCCTCAAGGACCCTGGATTCGATTCTGAGCTCAGGTGCTGTCTAAGTGGAGTTTGCACAATTTCCTGTGACCGCTGTGCTTTCAGTTTCCTCCACCATGTCCCAAAGACAGCACCCTGAATGTCTTTTGCTTGTATTCTCAGCAGGGATGGTGGCACGGGTGCACAGCGGTAGAGTTGCAGTGCTGTTGTTAGTGTGTGAGGATCGATGGTCAGCGCAAACTCGATGGTTTGAATGGCCTGTTTCCACGCTGTATCTCCAAACGAAACTAAACTAAAGGGATATTACCAAGTGTAATACAGGCTAGAAAAAAGCGATATAAGTAGATAACAAGGAAGCAACCTGGAATCGGGTTTGAGCAAATGTAGCATTAACACTCTGTGTTGCTATAACAACATTGAATGAGTAAATGCCTATTTTAGTCAATGCGGTGAAGTAAATGTGGTGAATTTAATACTAAATTCAGGATGTTAGCAAGAAGTTTCAAGCAAACATTATTTCCCTACAGGAGCGGAAGGTGGGAGGGTAACTGTGGCTAAGGCAATCCCTCCTGCACATCCCAGCAAATGGCCACAGAATGGCTCTGGCACAGGCCCAGAAGCAGGTCACCCAGTTTCATTTCCTTTAGGGAATAGTGTTCAACATTAAGAGGAATGAGAAAAAGCAGCACAAAATAACAGCCTCTGGATGTGATGTGTGAGTTACATTGAAGATTACAGAGGAAATCTAAAAGAGAGGTGGGGGAGGGAGGGTGGTATGCAAAAAAAGAGTCTCTCTATGACACACATGGTGTCTCCAGAAGCTGTGCCAGGCAGTTTACAACTCAGAGCTTGTCATTGCACAGCCCCAGCCTCAAACGGCGCAATTTAGATGCTATTCCCTTCCACTATTAAAACCTGCTTCATTTTCATATGGATCATTAGTACTTGCTATTAGAACACACTGCTTCTATTAACAGACTGGTTTTAATTTATAAATTTATTTAAGCTATGCAGATGCCACTAACATTAGATTGCCAGACAGGGGGAGGAGGAAAAAAACCCAATGGTTTTCCAAAGCGATTCCATTATTTTACTACTCTGCAAATTCAGGGCCTTTTAATCTAGTTATAAACATTAAGGGCTTTGAATGCAATTTCACTTTGTTACTGCACTAGACGATTGGGTGCAATTTAATTCCAATAACACCAGATGAAGTTCTTCACTAAATTTTGGAGCAGAGTTCAATGATCATTTCATTAACAAAAGAAAACAATTTTTGACGGATCTCACAAAAGCTATTACACGGCACGTTCTTCTCTGATTCAGTGTGGTCTGTGATTCAAACCCGTCAGAGGAGTAGTACATGACTCTAATCATGATTTCTTTCATTCTACTGATTGTTGGTCTTTGCCGTTGTAGTTTTTTTCAAGCAGGCTTCATAGACAGCAAAATGAACCATTATATTTTCAACAAACAAATCAACCTCCCCTGACTGTGGCTAATTTGCCCCAGTACACATAAACAATAGAAGTTACCATTAACAAAGGCATCAAGAAATCTCCCAACTTAAAGAGGTTGGGCAATACTTACAAACATTTCCTTGCTGCCCTGAAGACTGTGGAAATAATGATGAAAGGTGATCAGTCCAGGGGTTGGATTTCCTTACCCATACGGATAAGCAACAATCTTATGAAGAAGATGACTTCACCCCTGCCTAAGAAAGGTGTGATATTTCATTTGGGAAATATTGTTCCAACTCTGAGAACACCGTGAACATTCTGCTTGGGAAATTTGTTTATTTTGTTGGATGATTGCGCACTCATTTCAGTATCTAGAATATCTATGAACAATTTAACACCATGACCTTGACATTGTTTTAAAGTGCCTTTGCTTTATTTTGACGTTACTGTTGTGAAAATACTGTTTTGTCTTTAACATCCATTAGGATTTTTACACAATGTATATTAGAGGTAATCCTGAGTTGTTCAACTGTTAAACGTTCTGGGGCATTTGGAATTACATGGGGGACTTTTGGGGTTATCAGTAATATCCCGCCATGGTCATCATTAGAAATATAATGGGAGGAACCTGAAACATCAGCAAACAGGTGAACATATTGGAAAGTTCTCCATAAGAAGTGTAAATTAATCACTGCAGTATGAATTTAATACAAAACCGAGATCTATAAAATAAAGAATGTCATGCAAAGCCACGTGCACATTTAATCTCATGCCATTTCAATCCAAAGTCACATCTGAAACTTGGTTAACATTGCATTACGGCATCAATAAAGAAATCATACTAAGACTGAAATGGCTGTGTAAACATATGTTAAAAGAAATAACTAAATTTCTTACTTATGTTTTTCTATTTCATGCATTTTCGCAAAATAATTCACGCGTTATAATTTGGTTTTATTTAAATCATACAGAAAGTGATCATTGAGCAATACAAAATTAAAGTTCCCAATTGAGATCTCAGGATCAAGAAACTGGCTTAATTGTAGAATCGTTGAAACCATTAGTTGAAAACATTAGTGACGCAGTGGTGCTGGTTTCCGACGGGAACGGTGACGGACGCACCACACATTTCTGTCTTCCAGTTCCTGCAGACGTCCGCCACTGGAAGTATAGGACTTTGGTGTGTGTGCTTTATCATCATTCCTTACAATGCTATGTACGACAGTGGTCGCAACTTCTACTGAAGTGTGGATGGCCGTTGGCTCGCTAAAAGCTCATCGGCCCTATGATAGGTGTTGTTTCCGGTCCTGCTGGGGCTCCACAGCCCCCTCCTCACCTGGAAAACCAGGTGGGGAGACGGTTTAGTCGCCGACTATCCGACCATGGAGCAGGTAGCATGGGATTACATGGTACCCGTGGTGGGGGGAACTCCCCCCGACCTGAAACCTTTGCAGTCGGTTCTTTGCTGTAGCGCTACAGCAAAAGAACCTAATGTAAATGTTCCATCTGGTGCAATGAGCTCACAACCAAGTGTTTAAAAAAAGAGTCACTTTACAAATTTGTCCCGGACCTTTATCACTTCCAACCTGTGATGGTTCAGCAGTAAACACACTATGTGCCAAGTTAAAATTGCAATGGGATTTTGTCAAGTAACTGGATCCTGCTCCAAAATTAAAAACAAACAATACTAGAAACACACGGGAGGTGAAACAGTATTGGGGAAGAATAACAGAGAAAATGCTTCAGGTCAAACATATTTTGTCAAAACTGGGGAGGAAAAAAAAACGTATTTGGTCGGAGCGATAGATATGACAAAAGTAATATCAGTTGTAGGGTGATGCAAGGCTTGCCAATAGGAATGTTATTTGGTCAAATGGGTTAATGGGGTTGATTAGAGGATAAATATGCCTATTCACGTTGCTAATACCAGGACTGTGGGACATAGGCAGCAGCATTGGCTGTACCAAGGGAGAGAGAACAATTGAGACTATATGTGTAGGAAGGAACTGCAGATACTGGTTTAAATTGAAGATAGACACAAAATGCTGGAGTAACTCAGGAGAACAGGCAGCATCTCTGGAGAGAAGGAATGGGTGAGGTTTCTGGTCGAGACCATTCTTCAGACTGATGTCAGGGGAGGGGGCGGTACAAAGATAAAATGTAGTTGGAGAACTGGGAAGGGGGAGAGGATGGATAGAGAGGGAAAGCAAGGGCTACTTGAAGTTAGAGAACACAATGTTCATACTGCTGGGGTGTAAGCTGCCCAAGCAAAAAATGACGTGCTGTTCCTCCAATTTGCGCTGGGCCTCACTCTGACAATGGAGGAGGCCCAGGATAAAAAGGTCAGTGTGGGAAATGGGAGGGGGAGTTAAAGTGTTGAGCAACTGGGAGATCAGGTAGGTTAAGGCGGACTTAGCGGAGGTGTTCAGCGAAATGATCGCCGAGCCTGCGTTTTGTCTAGCCGATATACAGGAGCCTACACCTGGAACAGCGGATACTGTAGATGAGGTTGGAGGAGGTGCAAGTGAACCTCTGCCTCACCTGAAAAGATTGTCGGGGTCCCTGGACGGAATCGAGGTGGAGGTATAGTGACAAGTGTTGCATCTCCTGCGGTTGCAGGGGAAAGTTCCTGGGATGGGGATGTTTTGGGTGGGAAGGGACAAGTTGACCAGGCAGGAGGGAATGGTATCATTGGGGTGGAGATGGGAGGATGTGGCTAGTGGTGGGATCCCGTTGGAAGTGGCATTAATGTCGGAGGATTATGTGCTGTATGCGATGGGTGGAAGGTATGGGCAAGGGGGTTTCTGTCATTGTTACGAAATGGGGGGAGGGGGAGTAAGAGCAGCGCTTCGGGATATCAAGGATAGATATTGAGACTTTATACAGATGGATCATCATCGAAGGTCACTCGAAACGAGTATGTCTGTCCTCTCTTCTCCATAGGGTCGTCTAATTGTGGGTCTGCAGATGTCTGTAGAGACCGACCCGTGATCCACATACCTTGGTGCAACGTGGGCAGTGGAGACTGGCGGTGGTTGGTAGTCATCGAGCCCCCTTCTCTCTCTCCTTACGGTGCTGTCGCTTTGTCTCTGCGACACGGCGCAGTTCCATTTCGTGATGTACAGCTCCTTCCTGCACGGATTTCTTCCAGAAGCACCTGTCCAGTGCAATGTGCTCCCAGTTGCTCGATGCGATGTGGAATTTCTTCAGACTGTTCTTGATGTTGTCCTTGAAGCATTTCTTAGGCCCGCTGGGAGCTCACCAACCTTTCTTCAATTGAGAGTACAGGATTGTTTAGGGAGACGTGTGTTGGACATGCAGATGACATGGCCAGTCCATTGAAGTTGGTGCTGCATAATTGTGGTGGTGATGCTGGTCATGTTGGCTTCCTCCAAAACACCGATGTTGGTGTTTGTTCTCTGTTTGTCCTCCCCGCTGATCCTCAGAATCTTTCGTAAGGATCTTTGATGGTATTGTTCCAGGGTTCTCAAGTGCCTTCTGTAGGTGGTCCATGACTCGGCTCCATACAACAGTATGGTGAGGGCAAAGGCTCTGTAGACCAGCAGTTTTGTTTGAGCCTTTAGGTCTCGGTCTTCAAAGACTCTTTTCCTGAGTCTGGCGTAGGCTCCACTGGCACAACTCAGGTGATGGTTGACATTAGAGTCAATGTCATCTTTTGAGGAAAGAATGCTGCCAAGGTAGGGAAAGTGGTCAACATTTTCAAGAGTGGTGTCGTCCAGAGAAATGTGCTGTGAATATCAAGTCTGCTGTACCTCTGGATGGGTGGAAGCCACACTGTCATTCTGGGTGTACCTCCGCAGACAGTGGGAGAAGTCGGTTTGACAGGACACGAGCAAGGACTTTGCCGTTGTTTGACAGGAGCGAGATGCCCCTGTAGTTTCTACATTCAGCCTTGTTCCCCTTCTTAAAAACGGTCTGAAATGCCAATTTTGATGTAGACAGAGAAAATCAGTTACAGAAAGTGAACAATGTGATATTGAGTCTGGAAGGCTGGATTCAATCTTGACCTTCAGTGCAGTCCTACTGGTGTTTAAACGTTCGCCCTATGTACAGCCTGGAGTTTGTACAGCCTCCAGGGTTCCCTCCTGACATTCTGGTTTCCTCCCAGAACCCAAACACTTGTGGATTGGTAGGTTAATTGTCCATTGTAAATTTCCCCAGTGGAGGTAGGTGGTAAAATCCTGTACAGAGTTGATGGGAATATGGGTAAAATGAATGAGATTTGTATGGGATATGGGATTATTTTGAGTTCGTGCCTGACAGGCTGCACAGATTAAATGGAATGAAAGGCCTTTACCTGTGTTGTATGGTTCCATAATTCAAACGTGTGCCCTGACAAAAGATGAGTATTGTTCCGCAAGCTTGCATTGCGCCCAGAGCCAAATAGTTTCGAATGGAAGTGGGCTAGTGAATTAAACTGCCAAACAACCAAAACCTCAGCTGACTGAATAAAGGTGCTCACCAAAGCAATCACCCAATCTGGATTTTGTTTCTCCAATTAAGAGGAGAACACATTGTGAATACTGAATGCAGTGATCTGGTAGAATTGCAAGGCAATCACCATTTCAATTGGAAAGATTGTTTGAGCTCCCAGATAGTGGAAAAGGAAGATGTGAAAGGACAGGGCCAGTGGCACTGTGAGAAATTGCTGCAAACCAGGAGTGACGGAGGCAACAGAAGAGTGGATCAGGGAATCACAAAGGGATTGGTCCCTTCAAAGGAATGGCTTCCGGCTGGCCACTCTACCTTAAAGGCCTGACTGGTGGAGTGCTGGAGATATAGTTGTCCTTCTGGAAGGTTCTCCCATCTCCACAGAGGAACTCTGGAGCTCTGTCAGAGTGACCATTGGGTTCTTGGTCACCTCCCCCGATTGCTCAGTTTGACCGGGGGGGCAGCTCTATGAAGAGTCCTGTTGGTTCCAAAGTTCTTCCATTTAAGAATGACGGAGGCCACTATGCTCTTCGGGACCTGCAATTGTTTTATGCCCTTCCCCAAATCTGTGTCTTGACTCAATCCAGTCTTGGAGTTCTACAGACAATTTTGCTCAATTTTGAGTGTCTTAGCAAAGGGTCTGAATACTTATGTAAATATAATATTTCAGTTATTTCCTTTTAATTACTTTGCAAAAATTTCTAAACACTTAGAAACATAGAAACATAGAAACATAGAAATTAGGTGCAGGAGTAGGCCATTCAGCCCTTCGAGCCTGCACCGCCATTCAATATGATCATGGCTGATCATCCAACTCAGTATCCCGTACCTGCCTTCTCTCCATACCCTCTGATCCCCTTAGCCACAAGGGCCACATCCAACTCACTCTTAAATATAGACTGCCAAACAATCCTCTCTATCAATTAAAGGTGTATACACATATCATCTACATCCTTCCTCTACCAAAACAAACAGTGAGTGACAGGGCGACCACGTCTCATGCGCTAGCGCGAATGCAAACAGTAAAGCACAGGAATACAGGATCACACGTAATTGCCGTAACGGACTGGCGGCCTGACCAGGCGGCCAGACCGTGTCCGCACCTCGCCATCACCTCCTTCCCCGACGGGAACAAGCGGGGATGCCGGAGCATGGTGGGGGTTGCAGACAGGAGAACCCCTTGGCGACGAAGGCATCGGGGGGGACGGTGAAGAGAAGGGCGAGGAAGCCGGAGAAAGCGGGACCGCAGCCGGGAGACGGACAGGAGGAGGACGAGGGGAGGTTGGCCCCAGAGGAACGGGCAAAGCACAGGGCCGCGACAGTGGCAGCGGGGGGGGCATACAGAGCCACCGGGGGAGGGAGAGGCTCGTTCACGAGCCGGAGATGCTGGCAGGACCGGCGGTACACCCTTCCGTCGTGGTTGACAAGGTACGAACAAGGGGAACCGGCAGAACCGACGACCACAGCCAGATTGGAACAGCCAGAAGAGGACCTTATAGGGATGACCTGGCCGGGGAGAAGAGGGCGGAGGACACGGCAGGACCTGTCGTGGAAACGCTTCTGGATACTGTGTTTTTTGGCAATGCGTTTCCGGACCAAGGCAGGTTTAAAGTCGGAGGGGGACAGGGACTGCTGAGACACCGGGACCGTGGGCCTTGTGACTCGGGACATGAGTCGCTGAGCCGGGGAGCCCAGGGCATGGTGGTAGGAGATGTTGCGGAGGTTCAGCAGGGCCAGGTAAATGTCGGAGCGGGATAGGCGGCAACGTTCCAACAATCCTTTAGCACTGCGGACCGCGCGCTCGGCCAGTCCATTGCTCTGCGGGTATTCCGGGCTGCTGGTGTAATGACGAAAGTTCCATCGTTCGGCAAAAGCACGGAACTCGGCACTGGTGAACTGGCTGCCGTTGTCCAACTGCAGGCTGGCCGGAGACCCGAAGGTGGCAAAGTGGCGGCGCAACTTCTCGATGACCGCGGAGGAAGAGAGGGAGTGGAGCTGGTCAACTTAAAACCAGCTGGAGTAAGAGTAGACAAGCACCAGGAAGTGCCTTCCGTACCACTCGAAGATGTCGGTTGCTAGCGCAGACCATGGCAGGTCAGCAGCTAGCTGCTGCAGGAGCGGCTGCCGCTATTGCAGTGGAACGAGGCTGTTGCAGTTAGGGCACGTGGAGACCTTATCCCGGAAGTAGCAAGACGGTTTCTGCTGTGGCTGTACAGGGTTCCCACGGGAACGGCATGCTGCTGAGAAGTGGTTGGGCTTGTTGCAGAAATTACAGGTTTTCCCCAATGCCGGGCACACATTAAAATGGTGTGAGACGAAGTTACAATTTGGACATCGTTGAGGCGGTCTGAAGCCCTGCAGTGGTCTTACCCTCTGTCGCTGGGGAGCATTGTACTGGGGACCAGCGAGACTGGCTGTGTGGACCACAGGGTCAGGTACAGCGGAGGAGACAGCCTCAGCTAAACGAGAGGCATGCAGCGCCTCATCGAATGTCAGATCAGGCTTATGCAGCAGCTCAGAGCGCAGCTTATCATCCCGTAGACCAAAGACCAAGATGTCATGGGTCAAAGTATCAGGGGTCAGAACATGCAGGTCACATTGGTGAGCCAGTTGGCGCAGCGCTGCCACGAAATTGTCAATAGATTCCCCAGGGTTTTGGCATGTGGAGAACAGTTTGAAACGCTCTAAGATGTGGTTAGTGGGAAGGTCACACATCGCCGTAAATTTAGCAAGCAGACAAACTGGGTCCTGGATACTCTCACCCTGTCCATAGATGAACGACTCCGAATGCTCGAGCGCTTCGGGACCAGCTAGGTTAAGCAGCAGGGAAGCCTTGACAGCGGAGGCCACAGCAGGGTAGGCGATGGTAACATAATGCTCAAAGTCCCGTCGGAACACACTCCAGCGATGAGTGATGTCTGCATCAAAGACTAGGATGTCAGGTTTACGACAGGCAGAAGCCATCACGGCACAGGGAGGGGGTACTGGGACTAAGAAAATAAAACACGATAAACTGGAGACGCAGAAAGAAGCACTTCTGACGCCATGTAGAGAAGGTACACAGACACCTTAAAGTCTTCACTACTTTATTAAGCATACATTATATATATAGTCCTGGCTGTATGTGGTCTGTCACGATCACTAGAGAGAGAGCTAGGGGCGTGTGGGTTACAATTATACTAACTGGTGGGGGAGTGGTTAGCATGGACATCGTCATTTTCAATTAAAGGTGTATATACATATTATCTACACTCAACACTTCCCGTCTAATGTTCTAGCTGAAAGGCATCAAACCTGCAACCATTCTGATAAGTCTCCTCTGAAGCTTCTTAAGGTCCTTCATTTTCTTTACGTTTAGAATTGTGCCAACAGACCTTGCTGTGGGGTGGAAGATTGCAACCTTCATGTGGTCCGCCCTGTTTCGACTAATGCAATGAACTCGACGTGCACATACGGAAGATCAAATAGAACAAGTTGTCCAACAACTTTAGGCCGTGCACGCCGCACAAAAGAAGAAGGAGAAGACCTTGCTGTTAAAATGCAGGATCTCACATATCTCTGTAATAAATACCATCTGCCAATGTTCGACACATCCCCTTAGTCTATCCCCATTCGTGTTCCCGGCCTGCAGTGCGTTAGGAGTGTTGGAGTGGCGGAGGAACTGAAGGAGATTCACATTAGGCAGCAAATGGTGTTGGATAGACTGATGGGACTGAGGATGGGGAAGGGGGAATGGGGTTAGTGTGGGGGGGGAGGGTGTGTTTGTGGGGGGGAGGGACTCCACTTAGTAGCGTTGTTACAAAACCTACCATCAGTGGTGCTCCAGATCTGCCACTGCCTGTGCGTGCAATTCCGGAGGCTTTTGGGGGGGGGGGGGGGGAGAGGTGCTGGATTAAAATGCAGGTTTGTATTGGTTGTCAGAGAGGGAATTCCTCGGGCTGCTAGCTGATGAAGAAAAAAAAAATTGCTGGACGATTGCATTGCTGCATTAAATGCGACTTCTCACGCCTTCAACACCTTCAACATCACGGATCGCAATATCAGGACAAAACAAAAGGTATGTTGCTTTATGGTGTGGCTTCATTTTAATCTTTTGATGCGAAAAATGTTATTTAGGCCCACATACGAATCAGCCGTGTCTTGCCTGCCGATATGGGCTTAAAATTTATGGCAACGTCAACATTCCAATCGATCACATTCCAGAAACATCCACTCTCAAGATAATCAAATTCTTTTTTTTTTGCATAATCATGTCATGAACATCTAAATCATCTATATTTTGTGTTATTGTCTATCCATGATCAATATTTTCATTACTACATATCCACAGTACAGTTTTAGTCAGATGTATTGTGCAAAAAATAATGATTTTGATCATCTTGAGAGTAGATGTTTCTGGATTAATTTATGGGAATTAATCATTAAATTCCTTCCATTTGGCATATAAATTCATGACAAAGAGAGATTTAAAAATCATATTATATTGTGAATTATTGTGCGAATGAGAGCAGTTTGTTATTTGTTATTTGGATACAGGCGATTTAACAATTTTAGCCTTTTCTTAAGAAATGGATAGATTAGATCTAGTAATTGAAATTAAATGAATTTCATGAAACTGATGAATGTGATGTTTTTGGTTGGGTATCTACTATTTGTTTTAGGGTTTAACTTTATCATTTCTACCATTTTTTCCTAAAACTGCAAATAATAACTTGTTTTGTTAATGCTGTTCAGTGTTTCTTTTATTTACATTTTAAAAGATGTCTCCGAAGAATAAATTCAAAAGTGTCAATCCAAATGCCCAGCAAAAGAGACTGATTTAGACAGCATTCGCAGAGATTATCCGAATTTGGACTGTTCCAAATGTGATGATCTACAGGACATTCTTAATGGGAAAGTACTGGGCAGAAAGGCATGTCGTGCGTGGTTTGAAGAGCAAAAACAAATCGTTTACAATGGCAAAATTGAAAAGTTGAGGAAAAACAAGGTGTACAGAGTTGCTGAGGTACACAAAAGGCTGGAGAAACTCAGCAGGTGCAGCAGCATCTAAGGAGCGAAGGAGATAGGTGACGTTTTGGGTCGAGACCCTTCTTCAGACAGAGTTGCTTATTGGTTACAATCTGAGGAGTATGATGATGCTACTGATTATGATATGCCAATGTACCAGCTAGCAACTGATCTTTTCCATAAAGACGACCTTTTGCTAGAAATTGAAATTTCTCTACCTGTCTGTTATGGACTTACAGAACATAATACAATAATTTTAATTTTTTGACCTTGAGAATATCACATTTTTGAATTTTCAAGGCAGTCTCGGTGTTTATTACTATTTCCATCACAACAATCAATTTTGTAATTACCTACAATTAGGTGACTAACTAATTATATGCTTTAATATCAGGTCATCCAAGTAAAATGTTTCATATTTGTTTCAGAATGCTTCAATCTATAATAACTGAAAATTTATTTCAGTTCTCTTAATTTTTAAGAAAGTTATGGACTTTTGACTGTCCTCGATCACAGCTGTTGTGTTAAGTCAATGGAAAAGCAATAGGGAACAAGATGATAATTTCTGAGTATGAAAATTACCATAATATTTTTTTAATACTGAAGAAATGAAAGTGAATTAGGTATCAAATTAAAGTTCTTTTTAAGCTTTATCTGATGGGATAAATTACAGGCTTGATTTTTAAAATCTCAAACTTTTGTAACATTCCTACACTTAGCGGCCACTGGCCGCGGCACCACACAACACCTGCCCACTCCACACAGCGGCTTACCTGACTCCACACAGCAGCTATCCCGACCCCACACAACGACTTTCCCGACTCCGAGATTTGCTCTCCTAATTTGAGGAAGAACATCTTTGTGATTGAGGCAGTGCAGCATAGGTTCACGAGATTAATCCCTGGGATGGCGGGACTGTCATATGAGAAACGATTGAAAAGACTAGGCTTATATTCACTGGAGTTTAGAAGGATAAGGGGGCATCATATAGAAACATATAACATTATAAAAGGACTGGACAAGCTAAATGCAGGAAAAATGTTCCCAATGTTGGGCGAGTCCAGAACCAGAGGCCACAGTCTTAGAATAAAGGGGAGGTCATTTAAGACTGAGGTGAAACCTTTTTCACCCAGAGAGTTGTGAATTTATGGAATTCCCTGCCACAGAGGGCAGTGGAGGCCAAGTCACTGGATGGATTTAAGAGAGTTAGATAGAGCTCTAGGGGCTAGTGGAGTCAAGGGATATGGGGAGAAGGCAGGCATGGGTTATTGATAGGGGACGATCAGCCATGATTACAATGAATGGTGGTGCTGGCTCAAAGGGCCGAATGGCCTCCTCCTGCACCTATTTTCTATGTTTCTATGTTATCTATGACTCCACACAGCGGCTTTCCCGACTCCACACAGCGGCTTTCCCGACTCCACACAGTGGCTTTCCCGACTCCACACAGCGACTTTCTTGACTCCACACAGAGGCTTACCTGACTCCACTCTTGCGGACTTAATTAGCATGGCTTGTTTACTCAGCCCCGTCTCCGGGGTTTTATTCTCCAGTGGGTGCCAGAAGGGGCGTTACCTTCATGGTGATGACAGGTGAGAATACCAATCTGCTGATCTCATGATTTTTAAACCTTCATAACATTTCTCATATTTTACCAATCGGAACAAAACTTGGAGTAAAGGAGAAGGGTGTATAAGCTGGCAAAAAAATCCTAGCGATATAGGGTAGCGTTTTTTGCGCAAATTTAATTACAACGCAGACCAGAAGTGGTCAAGATGAGAGTTTTAGTGAACTGTGAGAAGGATGCTATGAGGATGCAAGGTGACTTGGACAGGTTGGGTGAGTGAGCAAATGCATGGCAGATGCAGTTTAATGTTAGGTTATCCACTTTGGTGGCAAAACAGGAAGGCAGATTATTATCTAAATGGTGTCATGTTGGGAAAAGGGGAAATACAACAGGATCTGGGGGTCCTTGTTCATCAGCCACTGAAAGTTAGCATGCAGGTACAGCAGGCAGTGAAGAAAGCGAATTGCATGTTGGCCTTCATAACAAGAGGAGTCGAGTATAGGAGCAAGGCGGTCCTCCTGCAGTTGTACAGGGCCCTAATGAGACCATACCTGGAGTATTGGGTGCAATTTTGGTCTCCAAACGTGAGGAAGGACATTTTTGCTATGAGGGAGTGCAGCGTAGGTCCAGAAAGTTAATTCCTGGGATGGCAGGATTGTCATATGTTGATAGATTGGTGCAGCTGGGCTTGTATACTCTGGAATTTAGAAGGATGAGAGGGAATCTTATTGAAACACTAGACTAAGTGGGACCCATTGGGTCCCATGTTCACACAGGAGGGCTGGTCCCCCAACGCAATATTCCACCTCTCCATCAATTTCAATATTGGTGGCCAGTGGGGGGGGGGGGGGGAGGGCATTCTGGAGCGCTAGAACGGTTGCGGGCCGAAGAGATTGGTTTCTAGAGGGCTAGTATGGACATTGTGGGCCGAATGGATTATTGTGTTGGCAGCTCAGTCACTCGGGCCTGGTGGGCTGGCAGCTCAGTCACTCGGGCCTGGTGGGCTGGCAGCTCAGTCACTCGGGCCTGGTGGGCTGGCAGCTCAGTCACTCGGGCCTGGTGGGCTGACAGCTCAGTCACTCGGGCCTGGTGGGCTGGCAGCTGAGTCACTCCGGCCTGGTGGGCTGGCAGCTCAATCACTCACGGCCTGGTGTGCTGGCAGCCGACTCACTCACGGCTGGTGGGCTGGCAGCCGACTCACTCACGGCTGGTGGACTGGCAGCCAACTCACTCACGGGTGGTGGGCTGGCAGCCGACTCACTCACGGCTGGTGGGCTGGCAGCCGACTCACTCACAGCTGGTGGGCTGGCAGCCGACTCACTCACGGCTGGTAGGCTGCAGTTGACTCACGCATGGCTGGTGGGCTGGCAGTTGACTCACTCATGGTGGGCTCACACACACACCCTCCATCTCACACACACACACATCCTCCATCACACACACACCTTCCATCACACACACACCTTCCATCACACACACACACTACATCTCACAGACACACACACACACACTCACAAACACGCCCTCCATCTCACACACACACATCCTCCATCTCACACCCACACACCCACCATCTCACACACACATCCAACATCTCACACACACACCATCTCACACTCACACCATCCATCATACACTCTCACACAACATATATGTGACTGTAAAACTCTTGAATCTACTCGCACAGTTGAGCGCGGCCTCTCCCCTGAGCAGGATTTCTGCATTGAACGGGACTTGTGGAATGAGCGCGACATTCAATTCAAGCAGCACAGTTTGCAGACCAGCCTTTCAATTCAGTTCAAGCAGCACAGTTTGCAGACCAACCCTTCAATTCAGTTCAAGCAGCACAATTTGCAGACCAACACTTCAATTCAGTTCAAGCAGCACAATGCAGACTCACAGTTCAGTTCACTCACAGTGCAGACTCACAGTTCTGGACTCAACTCTCACTCACGGCCTTCCTGGGTGACTGACTCATGATCGGCCTCTGGGGCTTTATTCTCCTGGCCCTACAGAAGGGGCGTTACCTTCATCATGGTGACAGACTGGCAAGAAGACCAATCTGCTTTTATCACGATTTTAAAAATATTCGTAACTTTTTTATTATTTCACCGATCGGAAAAAAACTTGGGGCAGTTGGAGGAGAGGAGGACCATGAGTAAGATGGCAAAAAAAATCATGGCGATATAGGGTAGCGTTTTTTCTAAAATTTATTTACAACGTAGACAGGAATTGGTCAAGATAAGACTTTTAGTAATGGTATAGATATACGATTATTAAGGATTTGGACACGCTAGAGGCAGGAAACATGTTCCCAATGTTGGGGGAGTCCAGACACCAGGGGTCATAGTTTAAGAATAAGTGGTAAGCCATTTAGAACAGAGATGAGGAAAAACCTTTTCACACAGAGTTGTGAGTGAGTTGAATTCTCTGTCTCAGAGGGCGGTGGAGGCTGGTTTGCTGGATGCTTTCAAGAAATAGTTAGATAGAGCTCTTAGGGATAGCAGAGTTAAGGAATAGGGAGAGAAGGCAGGAATGGGGTACTGATTGTGGATGATCAGCCATGATCACATTGAATGCCGGTGCTGGCTCGAAGGGCCGAATAGCCTACTCCTGCACCTATTGTCTATTGTCTATTGTTGCTGGCGAGTGGGTCCAAGCCTCCTGTAGGCCCAGTATGCTCGGCACGCCCACAGTGGATGTCGACGGGATCCTGCCGCTAGAGCGAGGAGGGACTTGCAAGCAACTACTGAAAGCGAGGTAGCTCGCCAAGAGTAAGCAGAACCGCCGAAGAGCGAGAAACCTTGTCGGTGAGCGAGGTGGGCCTTCGGAGAGCAAGATGGGCCATCAGAGAGTGAGGTGGGCCATCAGAGTGCGAGGTGGCCCATTGGAGAGCAAGATGGTCCATCTGTTCAGCACTTTTTGTTTCTCTCCTGAGTGCAGGCCCCATGGCTGGGAGTCAAGAATCAAGGGGTTAAGGGCTCCTGTACCCGATTGGCCAAGCTGCGTCAGGTGACGGGTGACCCATCGAAAGCTTAAATACCAGGAGTCTCCCAGAACTCTCTCTCTCTTCGTCGACCCTGACTCATGAACAGACTGTGGTTTGAACTGCAGGAGGCCTGGCCACATGGCATAGAACATTGTGTATTATTACCTACATTTGTCAATTTCTATTGAATTGGGACGGATAAGGGCTGACCTGAGGGTTTTCGTGTATTTCGTTTAAGGGTTATTTCCATTTAGGCAGGTTAGAGACTCTAGTTTGATGGCCCATTGCTGGCTGGGGCACTGTTATCTTTGTTTATTAGTTTATTCTTGTCCTTGACTGGGTTGTTCGAATCAGGTTTGGGTTTTAACAAAATAAAATACTATTTTCTTGAACTTGAGCCTGGTTTTTGACTATGTTACGCGGCTCTGAAGTACCTGCATTCGGGAGTCGTAACACATCGGAGAGCAAGGAAGGTCAGAGAGGGAATGGATCGTCGCAGAGTGAGGGCAAGGACAGCCATCAGAGAACCGAGGGAGAGTCACAGGCAAGGGAGAGCTGAGAGAAAACAAGGAGGGCCATCAAAGAACGAGGAGAACCACGAGAATGAAGGGGGAACCTAGCGGGGGGTGGGTGGGGGTGCTACTTAATGCCACATGTGGCAGTAGGCAGTAGACAGGACTGTTCAGTGACATTTTGTAACTTTTACACATGTACTACCTAGGTGAGAGCTGCTCCATGATTTTGCCAGGTTGTAGGCAAAACAAAGCATTTCACTGTACTTAGGAACACATGACGATAAAGTATCACTGAATCATTAAATTATCATTGAATGATCTGCTGCATGTTGGCATCATCCTCACTATATGTCATACCTCCAAGTTTATCTTTGGAAACACCCAAACCTTCAATGTATATTGTTGCATCGTCATTCAGGGAATGCCACAATCTATCATCCTCCAGTCTGAGAAACAAGAATTTATTGCAAGAATCAATAGTTTTATTGTCATGTGTCCCAGATAGGAGAATGAAATTCTTGCTTGCTGCAGCACAACAGAATATTGTAAGTATAAATGCAGAAAAGTTCATTGTGCCTATATAGCATAGACCATATATATACACATTAATAAACAGATAAAGTGCAATAGGCTGCTATAGTTCAGATCTAATACATTCTATAATTTAATGCGTTCAATACTTTAGTCCATTTTCTATCAATGCTAACAGTGACCATCCTTTACCATAAGCCTCATTTTTAAAAACTCAAATGCTTCATTAAAATATTCAAACAAGAGGGCATGACATGAGAATTAAGGGACAGAAGTTTAGGGGTAACGTGAGGGGGAACTTCTTCACTCAGAGGGTGGTGGCTGTGTGGAATGAGCTTCCAGCAGAGGTGGTGGAGGCAGGATCGATTTTAACATTTAAAAGTAAAGTGGATAGGTATATGGACGTGAAGGGAATGGAGGGGTATGGTCTGAGTGCAGGTAGATGGGACTAGGGGAAAACAAATGGTCGGCACGGACTGGAAGGGCCGAGAGGGCCTGTCTCCGTGCTGTAATTGTTATATGGTTATATGGTTAAAATCTACAGAGACAACATCCACTACATTGCCTTCATCAACTTTTTGAGTTGCCTTTCCAAAACATTAATTCAGATCAGTAATTCATTTTATAAATCTGTACTGATTCTGCTTAATTAACTCAAACATCTCCAAAGTCTTTTTAACTTTTTCCTCAGTGGCTGTTTTAACCACAAAACTGAACTGCTGTTTCTAAGAATTATCTTTATTGAACAATGGTGACATGTTGACATGTTAAAAATCTGCTAGGACATACTCTATATTAGAAAATTACAATGACCATTCCTGCTTTCTCTATCCCCACTTCCATTAGCATTATGGATTGTAAGCCATCTAGGCAGGATGACACCAAGTATGGCAAGCTGTTCCAACACAACATGCCTATCAATTTTCACTCTGTCTATAACCTCTACCAACTATATTTCTATTGCTATTTTACTAATCTTCTTCACCATGAACAATTGTAGCTCTGCCTTGAGCCTCTAACCATACTTGAACTTTAATCCCTAATAGGCCCCATGCTGCCTCGTTATGTCATTTTCGACATATTTGAGTGAAAGTTTTAGGGTTTCCTTTTATGTTAACCGTTGTTCTTATTTTAACTTTTTAACAATCTCGTGTTACTCTTCACCTTCCCTCTCAGCGTTAATGTACCATTTTATTTGTTTCATCGTATTCTCCATCTCCTCCACCATCCAAGATGCCCTGACTTTGAATTCCTTGTCTTTCCCTTGTATGAGAAGAAACTCTCTCTTTTATAGTTTCCATTTTTCCTTGAATCTTTAGTCCCATTTTATCCTGGTAAGATCTCTATTGGATTTAGTTCTCCTCCACTTTAGAAAAGTTACTTTTGATGGCCCCCCTTCCTTTCCTATTATTAATTTGAACTCTACCTCTTTCACTTTTCCACATACTTTTGGTCTACTTCATTCCCAAGCAACAGATACAGCCACACCTTCTTTCTAGTTGAGCTGAGATCATATTGATCAAAGTACTACCGAATACATTTCAGAAATTCCTCCCCCTCCTTTCGCTTTACTATAACATTATCATCATCATTGAAAACATTAGCGATGCAGTGGCGCTGGTTTCCAACGAGAACCGCGACAGACGCACCACACATCTTGTCCTCCTGTTCATGCGGACCGCCGCTAGGATTTTGGTGTGTGTGCTTTATGATCATTCCTTACAATGCTATGTGTGACAGTGAGCGCAATTTCTATTGGTGTGGATGGCCGTTGGCTCACTAGAAGCTCATCCGCCCTTTATCTCTATCGACGTTATCCCTATCGATATTCAGGAAGTTAGAAGATACTCTCCCAGAGCCATGATTCTTGTACATCTCAGCACTTTCTCTGAAGATATGTTCCTCTCACTATTTAGAAGTGGACATCATAGTCTGTGAATATTAGGAACCCATTTCATTGCAATTTTTAAACCACATTTTTTATTTTTCATTCTGACATGGCTATTTCTGTGTGCAGGCTCACCAATCTTATTCATTACACCTGTGCATTAGTGTCCATCATGAAAAATGGCTTATATAGTCAAATGTTCCCACACAAATATCCTAATACAGGGTTGCAACATGAAATGTTGACAATTCCTTCCCACCGCAGATGTTGCTTGACCTCCTTGATTTCCTCCATGAGTGATATTTATTCCCACATAAATGCTAATTCTAGACTTCCAGATTTCTTCATTTACAAATGACAAAAAAACAGAATAATGTGAGGTGTTAAGAAGGCAATAAATTGCAGAAAGATAGTAACAAGCTAAAGGAATGAGTAGATGTGCGGCAGATGAAGTATAATGTGGCGAAACCTGAGACGATGCATTTTTGCAGGGAGAATGAGGGCAAAGTAATGGATTCTCTGCTTAAAGTGGTACAGAATCAGACAGCTAGTCATTGAAAATAACAGGATAGACGAGAAAGCAGTTAAGAAGGTGTATACATTTATTGCTAAGGAGGTCTAGGCATAGAGATAAAAAAAAGGGGGAATCACACTGAACCTATGTAAAACATTGGTCCAGCCTCAGTTAAGCATTGCATTCATTTCTGGTCATCTCATTTTCTTCTTCTTGTGTATGGCGTGCACAGCCTAAAGTTGTAGATCATGTGGCATGAAAAACACTACATCTATTTGTTTGTGCACATCGGGTTGATTACATTATTCAAAACAGGGTGGACCACGTTAAGGTTGCAATCTCCCACCTCTGGTCATCTCATTAAAATATAAGATGTGGAGACAGTGGAAGAATCTATAGATTTATCAGCATTGCTTCAGGGATGAGGGATGAATTTTCTTTGCCAAAAGGTCTGAAGGAAACTGTGATGAAAGTTTACTCATTTTGAGTGGTCTGGACAGAGGAGAGAATAATGGGAGGCTGTTCCAGTGGTGGAGGAACTGATAACTTGAGGTCACAAATACAAATTAAAGGGGAACATAAATAATAGGAACACAAGGAATATCTTTTATTATGCAGTGTGTGGTTGGAATCTGGAATCCACTGCCTGCAAAAGTGGTGGAAGTAGGATCTACTGTACCCTTCAAGAGGGAACTGAAGAAATGCATGTTGAGAAAAAGAGTACAGGGAAGAAATCGTGAGACAAGCATGAGCTCTCTGTGCCATAAGCGTTCTATGATAACATTTGTGAAACTAATCAAATGCTACTTTGTTCACAAAAACAGCATGCTGGAGAAACTCAGCGTGTCAAGGGAAATAGACAGACAATGCCGCCTGATCCGTTAAGTTCCTCCAGTTGTCTGCTTTATGCTCAAGATTGAAGCATCTGCCGTCTCTTGTGTCTCTATATCACTATTTTTCTCACTCCTGCAGAAAACTGAATTATTTCTGATCTATAATAATAACATAGAAACATAGAAACATAGAAATTAGGTGCAGGAGTAGGCCATTCAGCCCTTCGAGCCTGCACCGCCATTCAATATGATCATGGCTGATCATCCAACTCAGTATCCCGTACCTGCCTTCTCTCCATACCCTCTGATCCCCCTAGCCACAAGGGCCACATCCAACTCACTCTTAAATATAGCAATGAACTGGCCTCAACTACCCTCTGTGGCAGAGAGTTCCAGAGACTCACCACTCTCTGTGTGAAAAACAGTGTGAAAATTGCATCCACCCACATAATAATGAGCGAATGATCTATTTAAGCCTAATACAATCATTTTTTTTGTGAATTTTATCGCACTTTCAGTTTGTTTTCTAGCAGAATCAATGAAATATTGCAGTGCAGACAGACTTCATTAGCCTATGGAAACCACACCCACTCTAAGGAACAGCAATCCAGCTGGTCTGACTCTCTCACCCTTTCTACATAGCCCCACAATTCGTATTGCCATTCAAATTCTCATCCAGTTACCATTTGAACATGCTCACAGCATCAAAATGGTTCTGTGGGGAATGACCATGGTCTTAGGTCACTGAGGGACTAACCCCTGTGTAACAACGGCTCAAACATTACAATGATGCAATGTTTATGGATGAGACATTAATTATGTTTTTCACTTGTAAAATAATGTATTGAATTGCTCAGGACAATAATTGTAGATAATGATATGTTTGGAATACATGCTGACCAAGTTGGCAGTCTGGGCTATTTCCATTTGCCTGCATTTGGCCCATATCCTTCTAAATCCTTCCTGTTCAATGGGAAATGATGTACATATTTTCTTTGTTGTATGCAGAGATTATTTTAATCGGGAACATGATTGTTTCAAAAATCAGATTAGAAACCTCTAGCCTCAAAATTGCTAGACTTACAAGGTATGGAACAGGTCCAGTGCCTCGTCCATTACAACTGAGAGGCATCAAATACCATGTCAGCAGGAGGTTATGCGTGTCAGTGCCTGATTTGCTCTGTTGTGTGCAGAAACAGAAGTTAAAGATGCATTGAGCATCAGCCAACGGATGCAATAGTTCAACATGGAACTGTCCTCCACGTTGCTCAATAGCACATCTGAAATTAGCTGGTGTTGCCCAAATTCATTTTGGCACATCTTAAATGGGAACTGCTCAATGATTCTAACAACTGCTGGAAATCATTGTGCAGCTTTGGTCAGACATGGAAATCAGCAACTACAAACTTAAAAAACTGCAGATGTGAGAGTAATCTGAGTAATCAATTTTTGAACTGATAAAATTGCATCCACCCACATGGCTTTGGGATGAGGGAGGAAACCAGAGCACCCAAAGTAAACAAGGAGAACGTGCAAACTCCATTTGGACATCACCTGAGGTCAGGATTGAACCTGTGTCTCCATCACTCTGAGGCAGCAGCTCCACCAGCTGCCACGCTGTGGTGGTGAAGGAGTGAAGTTCTCTGCACAATGTGTGTTAGAAAGCCCTCAGATTGGCCAAAGGTAATAAGGATAATGCCAGAATTAAAGTGTTGGAAATCTGGATACATTTTTATTAAAAACCTAATCCACCTCACAGGCCAAATCAAAAATACAGCGAACAAATCTGCAAATCCCATCTTCCAGCAACTTTATCATTACATGTGTATTACTTTACTCTCCATTCCTCTGTGAAAAATTCCCAACATCCATATATCCTACTAGTATGGAAGGTTAGAACATTGGGATCTAACTGGATACAAACGTAGGAGAGTGTTAGTGGAGGGCTGTTTTTCAGATTAGAAGCTTGTGAATAATGATGTGCAGCAGGATTGGGTTCTAGTTCCCTCTGTTCCTTGTCAAATAAATTCATGACAAAACTGTTGATTCCATGATTATTAAATGTGCAGATGACACTAAAGCTGGTGGTAGAGTGGGCAATGAAGTAGGTAACACAAAATGTGGATTAATTTAGAAAGTGGACAAATGAATGACAATAGACAATAGACAATAGATGCAGGAGTAGGCCATTCAGCCCTTCGAGCCAGCACCACCATTCAATGTGATCATGGCTGGTCATGCCCAATCAGTACCCCATTCCTGCCTTCTCCCCATATCCCCTGACCCCGCTATCTTTAAGAACCCTATCTAGCTCTCTCTTGAAAGTATCCAGAGAACCAGCCTCTACTGCCCTCTGAGGCAGAGAATTCCACAGACTCACAACTTTCTGTGTGAAAAATGGCAGATGGAATTTAACTCACTGTGAAGTGTAAAATGATACACTTTAGGAAGTTAAATCAGGCAAAGCATTGCACAGTGAATGGGAGGATCCTGGGGACTGTTATTGAACAAAGATATCTGGGGATCAAATAAAATATTTCCCTGAAAGTGGCAATATAGGTAGTCAGGGTGAAGAAGCCAAATGGCATGCTTGCCTTCAAAGACTGCAGCAGTGAGTTGAGGCATCGTGTTACAGCAGTGCAAATTATTGGTTAGACTGCACGTGGAGTATTGTTTGCACTTCTGGTCACACTCTATGTAACTAAGATGAAATTAAGCTAGAGAGGGTGCAGAGACAATTCACAAGGATCTTGCCTAAACTGAAGGGCTTGAGATGGAAGAGAATGGATATGTTGTAATTGCTTTCCCTGGTGCAAAGAAGTGACCTTACCAAGGTTTTAAAAATATGAGGATGATAAATAGAATAGATAGCCAGTGTTTACTCCAGAGTATGGAGACTCTGCTGCAAATGGAGGCAAATGGGATTGGTTTAGAAGACATCTGGTTCGGCATGGCTCAAGAGGCAGAATTGTCTGCTTCTACGCTGTATAACTGTGAATCTACACATATGACCTCACACCCAATTAATATATTACAAGAATTCGCAGACGCTCAACTGTGGCAGACATATCACATATTTTGTATCAAACATATTTATTATCTTTCATCTCTCTTTCAGAATCCCAACAAGAGGCACTTCAATGAATAAAGATTGGACTTCCTTGAGAAGAGGGGCTGTCCATTATTGACCTGGCTGCCAGCGACGACATGATCAGTAGCAGCACAAAGACTGTTGTGAAAATCATGTGGTTACATCTAATCCTCTTTCTCTCATCCCTCTTACCCCTCGTCCCATAATTGCAGTCATTTACAAGATCCAGATGCTATATCCATGCAACTCTGACAATTGTTGGTCAGAAGCAGGGTTTTTTGTAGACAATCATACCACATTTAGCATAATTCACGACTCCTCAGATTATGAAGCACTCCATATCCAATTGCAACAAGATCTGGTTAATATCCAGGCTTGGACTGATGAGTGGGAAGTAACATTTGCATCACACAAGAATCACATAATGATGATAGTCAACAAGGGAAAATCAAGCTAATACTCCTGACATACATGGTATTAACAAATCCCACACTATCAATGCCTTGGGGTTTACCATTGGCCAGAAGCCTTGTATAGCCACAAGAGCAGGTCAGAAGCTAGAAATCATCAAGCAAGTTGCTCACCTTCTAACTCGCCAAAGTCCAAAGTATTTTCCACCACCTACAAGACTTGGCACAAATGTAATGTAATACTCTCCGTTTGCCTTGGTGAGGGACAACACTCAAGAAGCTCAACTCCAAACAGGACATGGCAGCCTGCTTGATGCACTCATACTCACATCCAGTCATTCCATCACAGATGTATAGTTGCGGCAGTTTGTGCCATCTACAAGATGCACTGCAGTTACTCAGCAAGACACATCAAGATTTCTTCGACACACCTTCCAAGACCACAAGCTCCATAAGTTAGAAGGACAATGGCAGCAAAAGCATGGAAACACCACAAACTGGAAGTTGCCCTCCAAGCCACACCACCTCACCACCCTGACGTAAAAATACTGCCTTTCCTTCATGGTCATTAAATCAGTACCGTAGAAGTCCCTCCCTAATGCCCCTGTCCCACTTAGGAAACCTGAACGGAAACCTCTGGAGACTTTGCACCCCACCCAAGGTTTCCGTGTGGTTCCCAGAGGTTTTTGTCAGTCCCCCTAATGGTCGAAAGTGGTTTCCGCTTCTTCTATGTTTCGACGATTATTTCAAAAAATTCAAAACCGGCCGCAGCTAAAAATAGGCTGCTGTTTTAAAAATCGGTAATTTATTAGTCAGCTTTTGTCAAGAACTCTTCTGACTGACTGGTTAGGGAAGAAAAACCCTTGGGATCTATGGGAAAGTGGTAAATTGGATCCACTTCTGTGGCAGGAAGTGAAATGTTTTGGTGGATGATTGTTTGAGTGACTGGAAGTCTGTCTGCAATGGAACTTTACAGGTTCCAGTGGGGATTTTTTTTGCTTTGCTTATAAATTATTTAGTCTTAAATATAGTGAGTATGATTATATTGCAGATGAGACCAATTAATTAATTATTATCTGAATGGTGGCCGATTAAGAAAAGGGGCGATGCAACGAGACCTGGGTGTCATGCTACACCAGTCATTGAAAGTAGGCATGCAGGTGCAGCGGGCAGTGAAGAAAGCGAATGGTATGTCAAAGTCAAAGGCAAAAAAGTCAAAAGAGTTTATTGTCATGTGTCCCTGACAGAACAATGAAATTCTTTCTTTGCATAGCTCAACAGAACATAGTAGGCATTGACTACGTAAATACACACATTAATTAATAATTTAATAAAGTGCAAATAATGGATGGAGGGGTATTAATGTTCAGAGTTTTGTCCGAGCCAGGTTTAATAGCCTGATGGCTGTGGGGAAGTAGCTATTCCTGAACCGGGTCATTGCGGTTCTCAGGCTCCTGTACCTTCTACCCGAAGGTAGCAGGGAGATGAGTGTGTGGCCAGGGTGTTGTGGGTCCTTGATGATGCTGGCAGCCTTTTTGAGGCAGCGACTGTGGTAGATCCCCTCAATGGAAGGAAGGTAAGAGCCGATGATGGACTGGGCAGTGTTTACTACTTTTTGTAGTCTTTTGTAGTCTTTTCCTCTCCAGGGCACTCAAGTTGTCGAACCAAGCCACAATGCAACTGGTCAGCAAGCTCTCTACTGTGCACCTGTAGAAGTTAGAGAGAGTCCTTCTTGACAGACCGACTCTCTGTAATCTTCTCAGGAAGTAGAGGCGCTGATGAGTTTTTCACACAGGAAGCGGTACAGAGGGTAGTTGAGGCCAGTTCATTGGCTATATTTAAGAGGGAGTTAGATGTGGCCCTGGTGGCTAAGGGGATCAGAGGATATGGAGAGAAGGAAGGTATGGGATACTGAGTTGGATGATCAGCCATGATCATATTGAATGGCGGTGCAGGCTCGAAGGGCCGAATGGCCTACTCCTGCACCTAATTTCTATGTTTCTATGAGCTTTCTTAATAATTGCATCTGTGTTCTCAAACCAGGAAAGATCTTCACAGATGTGCACACCCAGGAATTTGAAGCTCTTGACCCTTTCAACCATCGACCTGTTGATATAAACAGGACTGTGGGTCCCCATCCTACTCCTTCCAAAGTCCACAATCAGTTCCTGGGTTTTGTCGGTGTTGAGGGCCAGGTTATTGTGCTGGCACCATATGGACAGTCGCTCGATCTCTCTTCTGTACTCCGACTCATCCCCATCAGTGATACGTCCCACAACAGTGGTGTCGTCAGCAAACTTGATGATGGAGTTCGCACTATGACCGGCTACGCAGTCATGAGTATAGAGTGAGTACAGCAGGGGGCTGAGCACGCAGCCTTGAGGTGCTCCCGTGCTGATTGTTATTGTTTGTGATTGTTAGCATTCATAGCAAAAGGATTTGAGTATAAGAGCAGGGAGGTTCTACTGCAGTTGTACAGGGTCTTGGTGAGGCCACACCTGGAGTATTGCATACAGTTTTGGTCTCCTAATCTGAGGAAAGACATTTTTGCCATAGAGGGAGTACAGAGAAGGTTCACTGGACTGATTCCTGGGATGGCAGGACTTTCATATGAAGAAAGATTGGAAAGACTTTGCTGGTACTCGCTAGAACTTAGAAGATTGAGGGTGGATCTTATAGAGACTTACAAAATTCTTAAGGGGTTGGACAAGCTAGATGCAGGAAGATTGTTCCCGATGTTGGGGAAGTCCAGAACAAGTGGTCACAGTTTAAGGAAAAGGGGGAAGTTTTTAGGACCGAGATGAGAAAAACATTTTTCACACAGAGAGTGGTGAATCTGTGGAATTCTCTGCCACAGAAGGTAGTTGAGGCCACTTAATTGGCTATATTTAAGAGAGTTAGATGTGGCCCTGTGGCTAAAGGGATCAGGGGATATGGAGAGAAGGCAGGGGCAGGATACGGAGTTGGATGATCAGCCATGATCATATTGAATGGCGGTGCAGGCTCGAAGGGCCGAATGGCCTACTCCTGCACCTATTTTCTATATTTCTATGTTTCTATTAATACAACGCTCTAGATTCCATGCAATAATTTCACATTTCTAACACCCATTCCACAAACAAATGCTTCTAACTTCTCTAATGACCTGGATCTCAGTCTGCTATATCTCATTTTGCCAGCTTCCCCAAACCAAATATTTATCCATGCCAAATTATGTACCACATTAGATGCAGCAAGATCTTCACATAATGACTTCAGCAGAAAGAAAGCAAACCCAGCTGTGATCTTGACTCTCTGTAATGTAATCAATTGCTATTGTCCCAGCATAACACAAATTCTTGCCCATTATAAATTGTACATTTATTAAAAAATAGTTAAATAGTTCCCAAGTTTTTTTTCTGCTCTTGCAATTCTCCATCTTTTAGATCATGTTTTTCTGTTCAACTGTCATAACTTTGTGTAAAAATGAAAAGTGCAAACTCATTATAGCATTACATGTGAGGATGTGTTGCTGCCTCATATTTCAGCACCTTAGATCAGATTTAGCACCAGACTTTATTATGTGTCAAACTTAATCATGACATGTTGTCTCATTTCATTTCTGCTAACAAAGAAACAATCTTTTTATTAATTTCGTAGCAATATCAAAATAATGTTTCTTTTCAAATAAGCATTTACTAATTGGCAAGGATTTGATGTTCACAGTTGATAGCATTAAGTTTGTGCTGCTTTTTGTTGATATATGCTGGGTGTATGGTTGCAGCACATTGTTGGAATGTACCTCATCCTGCAATGATCTTGGAAACTGTGTGACAGAACCTGTTTCAAAGCCCCCATTGAATCATTTTTGCTTTAACAAGACCCACTGCTGAACCAGGTAACCTGGTGAGTACCAATGCCACACCATTGAAACAGTGGATGTTCATTCAATATCCAAAATGTGTTCATTTGCCTCTTCTACACGACGAGTGTAGAGATTCTGCTATTTGTTCAAATGTGCGAACATACAAGCATTCAGCATCAGCCTCGAGCACAGCAAATTTGCTTTTTGGAAGCTGATAATGTGATAATTAAATTGCTCACAGACACCTTGTTGATGGCATTTGCTGAAGATTTGAAAACCCTTTTACAATTATACCTTCCTGCAGGGGAATCATCACTGGAAGCGCAATGATCAGATTGGAGTTATTTTTGAAAGCATGTATTAAAATTTTATGTGGAGTGAAATGGGACAAGACCCGTTTCCTTTCTACTGCACAATGATTTATTACTCCAAAAGACCACAGAACTAATTAGCAGAGTAATTAATTAATATAAATTTGCATATTTGCATTCGCAATTAGTGCAGTCAACTGATTAGTCTGAAATGGGAAGTTTGACTCATCAGATGTTAGTGTCTGCTGGACCGGAAAAATGCTGCCAGATGAGGCAGATAAATAAACAGGGCGCATGTGCAAAAGTCGTCTTTGTTGTAAAAATGAACCCACTCAAGTAATGAGGTCCTTATACCAAAGCAAATGAGAAAATTCCATGTGATTATTATAAAGACTACAAAATTATTGAACTTCACTGAGCTATGCCTGTGAAGATAGTGTCACAACCTTCATGGTTTTACAATAAGAAAATTACCAGCATTTTATTCAAAGACAATCAAGGACTAAAATGCTCTACCTTAACTGTAAAATAAACATTTTAAATTGTGTATATGATTATGTTTCATATACATCCATAAAAGTCATTGTACATTTCCCATTCTGGATTACTAAATATATGCCTTCCTTAATTCTCCTATTCATCCACAGTTTACCCTCCAGTGTCACTTTAATCCTTACCCATAGCGTGCCCATCCCCATCTTTGTTCTACATGGTTGTTTTTGTTTTCTGCCTCACGTAGATTCAAAAAATAACTCGGCACTAGGGGAGGTCACTCAATCCATTATGTTTGGGCTCTCTCTCTGACTGAATTACTAAATCAATCCACTATCTTTCCTTTTCCTGGAAATGTTATCTTTTTTTTTATTATCTAGTTTTATCTTTACAAATATTTAATTAACTTCTATATTGGGCTTTCGTCATCTTTTAAGTTGTAAACTCCACATCATAAAGGAATCTATGTCCTTATGCACCAATCTTCCTGCCAATTGAAACAATCTCTCCCTTTAAACAATTCTTCAAATATCTTCTCTAACCTTCTTTGTTCCATGAACAATAAAACTATTCAATATTCTCTTCATCGCATCCCTGCTACCAATCTGACCAATAAAATATAAACCAAGTGTAAAAATAATTGTTTCTATCTGGCAAATTATTCCCCAAGTACTTATTAACACAACATTACAATATTGATCATGCAGCAACTCTGCATTTATTATGTCTACGTGGAATCTTCTTCGGAACTCTTCCTATGGAGACCGGTCATTACCCCCCACCCCCAGTCTTGCATGTCTCAAAATTGTCCATTTTCCTGACATTTGCTCATTGATATCCAATATCCTTCACGTGTAAGATTTCACCTCAACTGAACTAATGTTGTTCTATGCTTTCAAATTTGTTTCTCCATTTTATATCCATGCCTTGTATGAAGCAAAATTCAACACCATCGTAACTCCCTTTAAGACACCCTGATGCCCCCTTGTCTCTGGAAATTGGAATAAAGATGCAGGTGCACACTATCAACTGCGAAAGTGCAGAATGATAACTTGATCAAGATGTTTGATTTTATGTACCGAATAAATGTTATGTGATAAAGATCAGATCGATTATGATATCAGTCAGCCATGATTTGATGTGTACAGTGCTGTTTTCAAATGCCATGCTTCATTACATGTCATGTTATAATTTCACACCACTGAAAATAACCAAAATGTCTTCTTAATTTGAAGCAAATTCATTCCTAGCCTTGGATGGCATGGTAGGGGATTTGGAATTGTTTGTGGCTCAGTGAATAAAGAGAGTTCATGTGCAGTAGAAACGGATGCCTGAAGGGGAAGGGAGAGGGCTCTCAGCAAACGAACATACCTACAGAGGATCTTTAAGGAGCAATCCTCTCATCTCAAAACCAGCAGTAACTTGCATTGGAGACTACTTTAAATTTCTTTGGGGAGGCCGAGACTGAAATCTATCAATTGCAGCAGCCCAAACTACAGACTTAAAGTAGAGAAGGACCTCAGTGTGCAATCACAGAAAATCATCATGTAACTTGGATTATATTGTAGTGGTTGTCACAATTCCAGCATTCTGCAACCTCAGATGTTCCAGAGAACTTATTGCTCTTCGAGAGCATTCATTCAACTTAGTGTTCTTCAAGAGCCCCAACACCAGCACCTCCTTGATCTCAAAACGCCCTAGCCCATTTGTCTTCTCCACACTAATCTCACTGTCCTCCAAGCCCTTCTCATTAGTGAATTCTGAAGCAAAGTACTAATTTAGTAAGTATCTTGCCTATTCCAATGAGTCCATGAGCCCCTTATTTATCCTTCAGTGTCGTACCTTCTCCCAAGTTATCTTGTTCATATTTTGGAGAAGGTGTGACACTCAAGGATAAAGGAGGGACTCTTGGACTCAAGGGATATAGGCAAGGCAGGGCGCGAAATTAATGGTTTCCCGGGTGCCAATGGCCACCTAAAGTCCTGCCGTGCAATCTAAAAGCTGTGTTATTTTGCCCGGCTTGGCAAGCACCCGGGACACCTATCGTTCAACTCTGAGTGGGGCCCCCATTTCTGTCTCTCTTCATCTCCGTCCGCCATCCGATTCCGGGCCGCTGGGTCTCCGGCCGCTCCTCATCCGCCAGCAAGGCCGGCCGCCTTGCACATGCACACTGCCACGACCAGCACATCCTCGGCTGCCCTGCACATGCGCACTGCCACGACCTGCACATGTGCACTCCCACGGCCTGCACATCTTCCCCCTGCACATGACAGCAACCACGGCCAGCACATCATCGGCCGCCTTGCACTTGCGCACTGCCACGGCAACTGGTTGTCGCCTCGCCGCCACCGCTGAAACCCAATGCAGAATCACTCCCTGGAGTATCTCTTGCTTCTTGGTCCTCCAAAAATAATCCAAATGGAATTTAAACTGGAGGTGGTGGAGGGTCCATAACCAAACTCCAAACTCTGAACAATAACAGCCGATTGCACTTTATCTGTTTATTTATTGTGTATATATATGGTCTATGGTATATAGACACGCTGAACTTTTATCTCCCGTTCTTTATTATGTTTACATATTCTGTTGTGCTGCAGCAAGCAAGAATTTCGTTGTCCTTTCTGGGACACATGTCAATAAAACTCTCTTGACTGTTGACTTGGACTTAAGCAAAAAAGGGTTCTTGAGAAAAAAGAGCTACCTTAAATTTAGTTGGGTCTGGTTGGGTAACTATGGCAGGGTGAAGACTATTCCATGCTTTAATTGTGCGGGAGAACTCCATGGAGCAACCAACATCTCTGGATAGAAGAAATTGGGTGATGTTTCGGGTAGAGACCCTTCTTTAGATTTTTTAGTCTGAAGAAGGGTCTCGGCCCGAAACGTCGCCTATCGCCTTCGCTCCTTAGATGCTGCTGCACCCGCTGAGTTTCTCCAGCTTTTTGTGTACCCTCGATTCTCCAGCATCTGCAGTTCCTTCTTTAAAACTTCTTTAGACTCCCTCTGGTTTTAGTGTTTTTAGTTTAATTTAAAGATACAGCGTGCAAACAGGCCTTCGGCCCACCGAGTCCACACCGACCACCGACCACCCGTACACTAGTTCTATAATAAAACACTCTTGACTCTTGACTTACGTCGCTAATGTGTGTCAAGAGTGTTTTATTCTCTTACATCCCAGTTAGAACAATGAAATCCTTCTTGCAGCAGCACAACAGAATTGGTAAACATAGTACTCTGTAAACAATGTTATAAACTAGAAAACAAAACAGTGTATATTTATATATAAATATATAATTATATAATTATATGTGTGTGTGTGTGTGTGTGTGTGTGTGTGTGTGTGTGTGTGTGTGTGTGTGTGTGTGTGTGTGTGTGTGTGTGTGTGTGTGTGTGGCTGTGTGTGTGTGTGTGTGTGTAATATATATACCCAAACACACACACACAATTTCCCTCCGGGATTAATAAAGTTCTATCGTATAGTATCGTATGTGTGTGTGTAGGAAGGAACTGCAGATGCTGGATTTTTCCGAAGATAGACACAAAAAGCTGGAGTAATTTAACAGGTCAGATAGAATCTCTGGACAAAAGGAAAATATTACGTTTTGGGTTGCGTCTGAAAAAGGTTCCTGCACACCTTTGGAATGTGGAAGGAAACAAGAGCACCCGGAGAAAACCCATGCGATCAAAGGGAAAAGGAGCAAATTCAATAGAGACAGCACCCATATTCAGGATCAATTCCGGGTCTCTGGCACTTTTAGGCAGCAACTTTATGGCCAATGTACTGCCCCATAGTCTTGAACTGAATTAACACATACAGTAGCTGTAATGGGCGACACAGCGTGACTTGGAGATTTAAGACAGAAAATGGATAGTTTCTTTTTTTTAGTATGTGTGTTGGAAAACAAAATATAGTGGCACAGCTGGTAGACTTGCTGCCTCACACGCCAGAGATCTGTGTTCGATCCTATCCTCGGGCACTGTGTGTGTTGAATTTTTCACATCCTCCCTGCAAGCGTGCGGGTTTCCTCCCACATCCCAAAGATGCATTGGCTTTGTAGGTTAACTTGTCTCTGTAAAATTGCCCATAATGTGTAGGGAGTGGGTGAGGAAAGTGGGATAACAGAACTTGTGCGAATGGGTGGTAGACAAAAAAGCTGGAGAAAATCAGCGGGTGGAGCAGCATCTATGTAGCGAACGAATAGGCAATGTTTCAGGTCGAGACCCTTCTTCAGACTGAAATCGGGGGGAGGCAGGAAAAAGAAGAGGCGGAGACAGTAGGCTGTGGGAGAGCTGGGAATGGGAGGGGAAGGAGGGTGAAAGCAAGGACTATCTGAAATTGGAGAAGCCAATGTTCATACCACTGGGGTGTAAACTATCCAAGCGAAATCATTCTGGCCATGGAGGAGGCCCAGGACAGAAATGTCGAATTCGGAATGGGAGGGGAAGTTGAAGTGCTGAGCCACTGGCAGATCAGGTTGGTTATTGCGAACTGAGTGGAGGTGTTGTACGCAGCGAACACCAACCTTGGTCTCACCGAAGTTGATCATCCAACCACATTTTTGTTTGGAAGTGGAAAGAAATAGTAGAAATTGCATTCATTGCAACGTGTAAAAAGAGTTGAAATGCTGTATTATAATTTTGCTGCATGTCATTGTGGTATATATCATGTCTTGATTGGTGAATATGTTTCGTTTCTGACTTTATTTGAAGCAGAAATAATATGTAAATGCTTCATTGAGCATAATTCCGTCATGCAAGCCGTCTTAAATGACCACCTAAATCGTAATTTTGCAGCTTAAAAAACTGCCTAGGTTACCCGGCTGGAAACAGAGATAAAAAGTTAAGTGAGAGCCCTGCAAGGTACTTACTAAATTGACAACAGACCATAGACAATAGACAATAGACAATAGGTGCAGGAGTAGGCCATTCAGCCCTTCGAGCCAGCATCGCCATTCAATGTGATCATGGCTGATCATCCCCAATCAGTACCCCGTTCCTGCCTTTTCCCCGTATCCCCTGACCACTATTTTTTAAGACCCCTATCTAGCTCTCTCTTGAAAGCATCCATAAACCTGTCTCTACCTCCCTCTGAGGCAGACTCACAACTCTCTGTGAGAAAAAGTGTTTCGTCGTCTCCATTCTATATGGCTTACTCCTTATTCTTAAATGAGCTGGTTTGAAAAGGTAACCTTGCTCTTGGTTGGCTCATTGAGATGCATAGCTGCCAATAACTGAGAGTATAGTGCAGTGGCCATTTTGGAGAGGCAATATTTTGATGTCTAAATTTTGTGTTTTGAGAGTAAGTATTGTGGCTTTGGCTCGAGAGGCTGCATGGAGGAGTCTGAGCAGAGGGTGACATGAGATAAAGTAATGTTTTTTTAAAGTTCCTTCTTTGTTCTTAGTGCAGTGGGATGGCAGTTAGTACAATAAGGTAGAAAAAGGTAGACAAAAGTGTTGGAGAAACTCAGCGGGTGAGGCAGCATCTAGAGAGTGAAGGAAATAGGCAATGTCTGGCCTTTATAAATCAGAGCATTGAGTATAAAAGTTGGGATGTAATGTTAAAATTGTACAAGGCATTGGTAAGGCCAATTCTGGAGTATGGGTGTACAATTTTGGTCGCCAAATTATAGGAAAGATGTCAACAAAATAGAGATAGTACATAAGAAATTTACTAGAATGTTGCCTGGGTTTCAGCACCTAAGTTACAGAGAAAGGTTGAACAAGTTAGGTCTTTATTCTGTGGAGCACAGAAGGTTAAGGGGGAATTGATAGAGATACGTTTTTCCCATTGAGGGTAGGGAAGATTCAAACAAGAGGGCATGACATGAGAATTAAGGGACAGAGGTTTCGGGGTAACGTGAGGGGGAACTTCTTTACTCAGAGGGTGGTGGCTGTGTGAAATGAGCTTCCAGCAGAAGTGGTGGAGGCAGGATCGATTTTAACATTTAAGAGTAAAGTGGATAGGTATATGGACGTGAAGGGAATGGAGGGGTATGGTCTGAGTGCAGGTAGATGGGACTAGGGGAAAACAAATGGTCGGCACGGACTGGAAGGGCCGAGAGGGCCTGTTTCCGTGCTGTAATTGTTATATGGTTATATGGTTATATGGTCTTTAAAATGATCAGAGGGATAGATAGAGTTGACATGGATAAGCTTTTTCCATTGAGAGTAGGGAAGATTCAAACAAGAGGACATGATTTGAGAATTAAGGGACAGATGTTTAAGGGTAACATGAGGGGGAACATATTTACTCAGAGAGTGGTAGCTGTTTGGAATGAGCTTCCAGTGGAAGGTAAAGGCAGGTTCGATTTTATCATTTAAAAATAAATTGGATAGGTATATGGACGGGAAAGGAATGGAGGGTTATGATCTGAGTGCAGGTAGATGGGACTAGGTGAGAGTAAGTATTCGGCACGGACTAGAAGTGCCGAGATGGCCTGTTTCTGTGTTGTAATTGTTATATGGTTATATGGTTAACGTTTCGGGCCGAAACAGTTAGTACAATAATATGTGCTTCCTGCAGGATGTGGGAGATCTGAGAAATGTCCAGCTTTCATGAGGGCTATACCTGTGGGAAGCGTTTCCATCTGTAGCTCCTGACTGATCGCATGAGGGAGCTGGAGTGGATGATCCAGGATCATCAGGTAGGCTTGTGAGTCTCATAGAGAGGTGCTTTAGAGAGTTTGTCATACCCAATCTGCAGGGGAGTAGAGAGTGCAGGAATTTCCTGCAGCTACTCTCCTCTCAAACAAGTATCATCTTGGACACAGTTAAGGTGAATATGGTGGATAGCAAGATCAATGTGGGGAACACTAATATGCTAGGACAGTTTGAGATCAAGCAGGATTTGATGCACTAAAGTGAGAGAGTGAAGATACCAGCCCGAGTCAGAACTTTGAAAAGTGACTTGCTACATGCAAACATTTCTTGCTGAGTTTGGCTGAGTTCTTATTGAGTGGCTGAGGTCTTATTCAACGTAGTGAGGGCCTTCTTTGCTCTGTATAGATCGTAGGCATACCCTGACAGTCCGCGAGACCCAAGTCTTCTCGTATTTCCTTATGAAAATGGAAGAGGTCATTCAGCCGAATGAACTCAGTTACTGAGTAGAGACTCCAAAGATCCACCAGAATCTTTCCTCTGGCATTAATGACCTAGGGCCGGGACTAGGCTCCTCAGCCAGGGGCAATATTTGTAATTCTTTCACCCTGTTTCAATGAGGTCGCATGTTATTCTAAACTATGGAGAACATAGAGCAAGCGTATGCAATCTCCCCTTATACAGCAAACACACCAATCTGATGACTTGTTGTTGGAGTCAAGTTAAAGAAGAAATTGCATCTCTCAGGGGGGCATGAATGAAAGCCGAAATAGACAGGAAACAAGCCCAATTGGGGAATCAAGGATTGTGGGAAACAGACAAGAGATTTGGGGCTGGAACCAACATGAGATGAGAAGATAGAAGTCTGAAGAAGGGTCTCGACCTGAAACATCACCCATTGCTTCTATCCAGAGATGCTGCCTGTCTTGCTGTGTTACTTGTGTCTATCTTCGGTTTAAACCAGCGTCTGCAGTTCCTACCTTCGGGAGCAGAGAAAGCAGATTCAGGGACGATATGGCGCTCATTCTTATTATTTGCTTTTATGTCTTTGCATTTGTATCTTCTAAAAAATAACTTTTGCAACAAATAGAATACGCTCTGTAAGCTGGTCATAATACTGCAAAGGTGCAAAGAAGATTTACAGGTTTTCTGCAAGGACTAGAAAAAAGTAATTTTGTGAAGAGACTTTGCGTTTGTTCCTTTAAAACGAAGAAAGAGGAGATTTTAAATTGAAAAGGATTAAACTATTTCCTTTGGCAGTGATTTCAGGAACATACATTTACGATGGTTGGTTTAGAGACAAGTTAGATGGAGCTCTTAAACATAGCGGAGTCAGGGGATATGGGGAAATGGCAGGAACGAGATACTAACTGTGGATGATCAGCCATGGAGCTGGCTCGAAGGGCCGAATGGCCTTCTCCTGTACCGATTGTCTATTGTCTATTGGTTAGAATCATGCAGCACAGAAACAGACTATTTTGCCTAACTGGTCAATGCCAAACAAGGTGCCCATCTGAGCTTGACCCATTCACTGTGTAAGGCCCATATCCCTCTAAACCATTCCTATCCATGTACCTTGTTTTAGATGTTGTTACTAAATATGCCTCAACCACTTTCTCTGGCAACTTGTTCCATTTATGTACCACTATCTGTGTGAAGAGGTTGTCCCTGAGGTCTTCAATACATTTTCCCTTCTCACTTTAAACTTATGCCCTCCAGCTTTTGATTTCCCTTCCCTAGATAAAAAGACATTCACTTTGCCCTTGTGATTTTATACACCTCTGTAGATCATTCCTCAGTTTCGTAACATCGAAGGAATAAAGTCCTAATCTGTCCAACCTCTCCCTATTACCCAAGCTCTCGAATACTTCCAACATTCTTGTAAATCATCATTACATTATTTCCAGTTTAATGACAAATTTTCTATAGCAGGATGACCAAAACAAGTTAAATATTGTTTTCTTGTCTCAAGTGTGGAGGGGTTTGCATATGGTTTGGTCACTGGATAAAGTATGATGAAGGCAGGAACTCTCATCATATTTAACAAATATTTAGATGAATATATGAAGTATAGGAATCTTTGGGACTACCTACCAAAAACTGAGAAATTGGATTAGCTTTGGCTCCAACTCCTCTGGGCCACACATCACTATGCTTCTAAATTTTTTCAGGTCAGGATTTCCATTTGGAATTAAATATCATGCAATCAAGCATATATCCTCTCCTCTGACCTGATGAACATTATTGAAGAAGCTATTGAAGTTTGGGCCTGTTGCAATGATTGGTCTACAACAACAACAACAATCTTCATTTGTGTGAGGAATGACATGAGAGGAGATGATTTCCCTCTTATCTCACCGACATTACCTCAGGTTCCTTCTTTTCACACTCACATGATGCTGCCTTGAAGTAACGAACAGTCATTCTCATCTCGTCTCTAGAATACAGCCATTTGTCCATTCTTGAATCAAGAGTGTAATGAAGTTTGGTGATATGGTAAACCCGGTGGCATCTAAATGGACATCAGCATGCGACTGTTGCCTGAACGCTGTAGATTAGTTTTTCATTGCTTTGCTGATAATTGAGAATGGAAACATGAAGCAGTAAATAACTGGCTTTTCCTTTGTGGACAGAATACACCATGAGAAATCTCAACAGTTTTAAATATGCATGACTAGTTCAAAAACATAATTCAGCAGCACTATCATGAGAAGTGATTGAATTGCCTGAAAACCTGCTACTTTTATGACGGAAACGGCAGGGGAATACAAGATGAATTATCCACTCAGAACTTCCGGCTAACAATGAGTGCAGATTAAAAAAAGGAACACCAAATGCTGGAGTAACTCAGCCAGTCAGACAGCATCTCTGGAAAATATGGAAAGATTACGTTTCTGGTTGGGACCAAATGATTGCATATATTAGTGCCGTTCTTGCTTTTGCTTACTTTACTCCTGCGATAAAACCGGTTTGATCAATAGGGTGTTTTGAAGGAACTGCAGATACTAGAATCTTGTAAAGGACACAAAGTGATGGAGTAACTAACACTTTGCTAGTTCGCATTTTCTCCCTGTGACCGCGTGGGTTTCTCCGGCTGCCCCGCTTTCCTCCCACTTCCCAAAGACGTGCAGGTTTGTACGTTAATTGGCTTCTGTAAATTGGCTCCAGAGTGTAGGATAGAACTAGTGTACAGGTGATTGTTGGTCAGTTCTATCTCTAAACTAAACTAAAAATCAAACATCTGCTTTTTGAAATCTCCCCGTGCTGCCCCAACACTGAAATAGACTGAATTTCATTTCATCAGACCTATTCCCCCATTCAAGACCATTTCATTACAAATAAGACCAGCTGAAATGTTGTGCATGATCAGTTGTCAAGAGTTGTCAATATCAGAAATTCTGTCCACAACGACAGGCAGAATGAAGTATAATATTGGCTTATACAGTAGATGACAAGGCACATCTCTAGCTTCTGTGGATAAGGATCCTCCTCAGGGCTGAAAAATCATTAGCGGAGGAATCTCATTTATAAGGAGGATTTTCATTTGTTTCAAGATTATATTTTTGCACCACATTTGTTTGCTATATGCTTCGGGTTAAATATTTCACACAATGCAGCTTCCCGAGCCATCAATGGCACAATTACATGCCTAAACAAGGAAGTGTTTGGTGTAAGTGGCTCTTACTACTCTGTCAGTGAGTTACTGGTGTTGTATTGTATTGTAATTAATTTATCAGCCAAGTATGTAAAAACATACAAGGAATTTGATTTGCCATAGTCATACCAAGAAAGCAACAAGACACACAACTACTGTACATAAAAGTTAACATAAACATCCACCACAGCGGCTCCCCCACATTCCTCACTCTGATGGAAGGCAACATAGTCTTATCTTCTTTCCTCCTATTTTCTCCCGCGGACGGGGCAGCGAACCATCCGCAAGGGAGATCGAAGCTTCCGCAGCCAGTGATCAAAGCTCCCACGTCGGTGTATTTGAAAACCCCACGATCAGGGCGGTTGAAGCTCCTGCGGCTTGGAGCTCCCAAACTCGGTCCCTAACCAATCGACCGTGAGCTCCACGATGTTAAGTCCGCAGGCTCCCGCGATTGGAGCTCCCGAAGTGATCCCCAGCAAAGGGACCGCCAGCTCCACTGTAGCACGGACGGAGATACGATACGGAAAAAGTCGCAGCTCCGTCGAGGAAAGAAATTTATAAAAGATCCCCCCACCCCCCACATAATAGAAAACTAAAGATACACTAAAAGATACATTTAACAACAGACTAAAAACAACAAAATAAGAAAAGGACGAGACAGACTGTTGGCGAGGCAGTCAACTAGATCATCAGGGACTGACATCAGGGACTGACAAGTATCAAAACTTAAATTTCCCTCCCTATAATACTATCTGTCTTTGTCCTCACTGAACCTCATGAAAACATAGAAACATAGAAAATAGGTGCAGTAGGAGGCCATTCGGCCCTTCGAGCCAGCACCACCATTCATTGTGATCATGGCTGATCGTCCCCAATCAATAACCCGTGCCTGCCTTCTCCCCATATTCCTTGATTCCACTAGCCCCTAGAGCTCTATCTAACTCTCTCTTAAATCCATCCAGTGATTTGGCCTCCACTGCCCTCTGTGGCAGGGAATTCCACAAATTCACAACCCTCTCACCTCAGTCTTAAATGGCCTCCCCTTTATTCTAAGACTGTGGCCCCTGGTTCTGGACTCGCCCAACATTGGGAACATTTTTCCTCCATCTAGCTTGTCCAGTCCTTTTGTAATTTTACATGTTTCTATAAGATTGCCCCTCATCCTTCTAAACTCCAGTGAATACAAGCCTAGTCTTTTCAACCTTTCCTCATATGACAGTCCCACCATCCCAGGGATCAATCTCGTGAACCTACGCTGCACTGCCTCAATCACAAGGATATCTTTCCTCAAATTAGGAGACCAAAACTGTACACAATACTCTTTTGGCCTCAACATCAAAAGGAATAAAAAACCTTTAAAATTAGTATTCATCAGGCTGAACCTCTTTGGCTGTACATGATCATGTGTGTTGAAATCATCTGACTGAACAGATAATAGATAATAGGTGCAGGAGTAAGCCATTCGGCCCTTCAAGCCAGCACCGCCATTCAATGTGATCATGGCGGATCGGGACGAGATTCTTCTTTCCAAATGAAGGGTCTAGACCCAAACCTTGGCAGTCCATTTTCCTCCATAGATTCTGCCTGATCTGCTGAATTCCACCAGCATCTCTCTTTTATTTGCTCCAGATCGCAACATCTACACAGTCTTGTGCCGACATGATATGTGCATATTTCCTTTTTGGATGATCATAAAAAGTAAGCTCTTGAATAACTGATTGTTCATAAGGCACTTTCCTGGATGTTCAAAGGTGCCATAACTTATCATATTTCCAAGAGGCACAATCTGAGGGTGTCTTTTTTTGCATCTTACCTGCAGAAATTGACTACTACGCCTGCAGAAGCTGTGTCTACGAGCAGCTGCTGAACGACCGTGATGGGGAACTGAAGCAGCAGCTGGATGACCACGGGGCCATCCAGGGAAACGAACGTTTCCTGGACAGGACCTACAGTACAGTAAGGTTGTCACACCAAGGATACCGGAAGTGCAAAGGTGGGTGACTATGAGAGAGAGGAGTAAACGTGGAGTGCAGGAGATGCCGGTGGCTGTAACCAATTGAAATAAGATACATGTTCTGGGGAGCTGTCGGGGCAGACGACATTTCCACTCCGAGTGGCAGACAGGTTGGTCCCAGAAATGAGACTCGACCAGCAACACTGACGTCCGGCAGTTTTTGCTGACTACATTGTCCTAGGCGCAGACAGGAGATTCTGTGGCAACAGGCAGGACTCGAGGGTGGTGTGTTGTCTCCCTGGTGCCAGAGTTCAAGATGTCTCAGACTGACTTCAGAACATGCTCGAGAGGGAAGATGAGCAGTCGAAAGTGGTTGTGCATATGGGCAAAAATGACGTTGGGAAGAAGAGGAAGGAATTTTTGCAACTTTAGAGAGTTGGGAAGAAGGTTGAAAAGCAAGACTTCTAAGCTGGTTATCTCTGGATTGCTTCTAGTACCTCGCGCTGGTGAGGGCAGGAACAGGGAGATAGGGGATCTGAATGCGTGGCTGAGGGGCTGGTGCAGGGAGCATGGATTTAGATTTATAGACCACTGGGATCACTTCGGGGGTAGGGGTGACCTGTACAAAAGGGACAGGTTGCACCTTAACAGGAGGGGAAACCAACATTCTGGAAGGCATGTTTGTTAGTGCTACACGATTGGCTTTAAACTAAATAGTGGGGGGAAGAGGTTGACAAAATTGGGAATATAAGGATGGATTTAAAGGGGAAGAGAGTACAGGAAAAGTTACGAAGACAACAAAATTAATGGGATGGAAAGTTCAAGAAGGGATAAGAGAGTAAGGCCAGGTGAAATAGGAACATATGTGAGAGGGGAGGTGAATACCGAATTGAAAGTGTTATATATGAATTCGCAAAGTATAAGAAATAAAGTGGATGAGTTTGAGGCTCAGTTAGAAATTGGTAAGTATGATGGTGTGGCAATTACAGAAACATGGCTGCAAGAGGATCAGAGCAGGGAAGTGAATATTCAGAGGTATACGTCCTATAGAAAAGCCACAGGTGGGCAGAGGGGGGGGGGGGGGGGGGGGTGGGGTGGCTCTGTTGGTAAGGATTGAAATTCAGTCCCTTGCAAGGGATGACATAGAATCAGAAGATGTAGATTCATTGAGGATAGAACTGAGAAATTGTATGGGTAAAGAGACCCTAATGGGAGCTATCTACAGGCCCTCAAACAGTTACCTGGAGATAGGGTGCAAGTTGCGTCAGACGTTAAAATTAGCATGTAACAAAGGTAATGCTATGGTGGTTATGGGAGATTTCAACATGCAGGTAGGCTGGGAAAATCGGGTTGGTACTGAACCCCAAGAAAGGGAGTTTGTGGAGTGCCTCTGTGATGGATTCTTAGAGCAGCTTGTACTGGAGCCTACCAGGGAGAAGGCAATTCTGGATTTAGTGTTGTGTAATGAGCCGGATTTGATAATGGAACTTAAGGTAAAGGAACCATTCAGAGGTAGTGACCATAATATGATAAGTTTTAATCTGCAATTTGAGAGGGAGAAGGTAAAATCGGAAGTGTCAGTATTGTAGTTGAACAAAGGGGACTATGGAGGCATGAGAGAGGTGCTGGCCAAAGTTGACTGGAAAGGGACCCAAGCAGGGCTGACGGTGCACAGCAATGACAGATATTTTTGGGAATAATCCAGAAGATGCAGGATCATTCCATTCCGAAGAGGAAGAAAGAGCGGAGTAGGAGGCGACTGTGGCTGACAAGGGAAGTCAAGGACAGTACAAAAATAAGAGAGAAGACATATAACATAGCAAAGATGAGCAGGGAAGCCAGAGGATTGGGAAACTTTTAAAGATCAACAGAAGGTAACTAAATGCAGGGAGAAAAGACGAAGTACGAAGGTAAGCTAGCCAAGAATATAAAGGTAGATAGTAAAAGCTTCTTTAGGTATGTGAAGAGGAAAAAATTAGTTAAGACAAATATGGGTCCCTTGAAGACAGATACAGGTGAATTTATTATGGGTAACAAGGAAATGGCAGACGAGTTGAACTGCTATTTTGGTTCTGTCTTCATTAAGGAAGAACTGGGGTAATGGTGGAACTGAATGAAATTCTCATTAGTCAGGAAATGGTGTTAGGTAGACTGATGGGACTGAACGCTGATAAATCCCCAGGGCACAATGGTCTGCATCTCAGGGTACTCAAGGAGGTGGCTCTAGAAATCGTGGACGCAATGGTGATCATTTTCCAATGTTCTATAGATTCTGGATTAGTTCCTGTGATTTGGAGGGTAGCTAATGTTGTCCCACTTTTCCAGAAAGGAAGGAGAGAGAAAGTAGGGAATTATAGACCAGTTAGCCTTACATCAGTGGTGGAGAAGATGCTGGAGTTGATAATTAAAGATGTAATAGCGGTGCACTTGTATAGCAGTAACAGGATTGGTCCAAGTCAGCTTGGATCTATAAAGGGGAAATCATGCTTGATTAATCTTCTGGAATTTTTTGAGGATGTAACTAGGAAAATGGACAAGGGAGAGGCAGTGGATGTAGTGTACCTGGACTTTCAGAAAGCCTTTGATAAGGTCCCACACAGGAGATTAGTGGGCAAAATTAGAGCACATCGTATTGAGGGTAGGGTATTGACATGGATAGAAAATTGGTTGGCAGACAGAAAACAAAGAGTAGGGATTAACAAGTCTCTTTCAGAATGGCAGGCAGTGACTAGTAGGGTATCGCAAGGCTCAGTGCTGGGACCGCAGCTATTTACAATATATATTAATGATTTAGATGATGGAATTAAAAGTAACATGAGCACATTTGCAAATGACACAAAGCTGGGTAGCAATGTGAACTGTGAAGAGGATGCTATGAGGATGCAGGGTGACTTGGACAGGTTGGGTGAGTGTGCCGATGCAGTTTAATGTGGATAAATGTGAGGTTATCCACTTTGGTGGCAAGACCGGAAGGCAGATTATTATCTGATTGGTGTCAGGTTAGGAAACGGGGAAATACAACGAGACCTGGGTGTCCTTGTCCATCAGTCACTGAAAGTAAGCATGCAGGTATAGCAGGCAGTGAAGAAAGCTAATGGCATGTTCTGCCTTCATATCAAGAGTAGTTGAGTATAAGAGCAAAGAGGTCCTCAGCAGTTGTACAGGGCCCTGGTGAGACCACATCTGGAGTATTGTGTGCAGTTTTCGTCTCCTAATTTGAGAAAGGACATTCTTGCTATTGAGGGAGTATAACGTAGGTTCACAAAATTTATGAAAGCATTAATAGTGTAAACAGTCAGAACCTTTCTCCCAGGATGGAAATATCAAATAATAAAGGGCATAGCTATAAGGCAAGGGGGGGCAAAGTTTAAAGGAGATGTGCAAGGCAAGGTTTTCTTTTTAAATACAGAAGGGTGAATGCCTGAAACGTGCTGCCAGGAGTGATGATGGAGGCAGATATGATAATGGAAATTAAGAGACTTTTGGATAGGCACATAGATAGGTTGTAATGGAGGGATAGGGATTATGTGCAGGCAGATAAGAGTTGGTTTCAGCATTATGTTTGGCACAGGCATTGTGGCTGAAGGGCCTGTTCCAGTGCTGTACTGTGTGTGTTCTATATATACGCGAGCATTGTCGCTGTGTTGCAGCTTAATTACTGAGACATGGGGTGAACACTGGTTCCAGAGTGGAAGAAATGGCTTGAACGGCTTTCCATTTGTTCCATTGACTAGATCCACTCCAGCATAGAGTTTATTGCAGCATTGCAGCAAAAAGAAAACTGAGACAAATACTGGGCCATAGACAGATCTTTGTTGTACACTCGTCTGCTTGGAGATTAAGTCTCCCATTGGTTAGCTTCCCATTTTTATAGCATCACAGAGCAGCGGCTCATTAATAAACTTTCATCAGAACTGAAATGTTCACTTTTTCTCTCTTTACACAATGTCGGCTGAACTGATAATTATTTCCAGCATGTTCTACTTTTTAATTGTACATTTGTAATATCTGCAGTGTATTGTATTTTCAGTATCATCCAGATACATTATCTCATGCATAAAATCTATTGCCAATGGTGCACGAGTTGCCACATCCAAAGTATTCAGCAGATGTAGGATCTTGAATGTGTGATTCAAACATGCAGCATGGAAATAAGCCCTCCAACCCACCAAGTCCATGTTGATCACAATCACATGTTCATATTAGTTCTATGCTATAACACTTTCGTCCACTCCCTATACATTAGGGAAAATTTATTCGGGCCAACTAACCTACAAACCTGCATGTTTTCAGAATGTAGGAGGAAAACGGTGCACCCAGAAGAAACCCACAGAGTCACAGGGAAAATGTACAAACATCACCGAGGTTAACACTCAGGGTCAGGATTGAACCTTGAAATCTGGTACTGTGAGGCAGCAGCACTACCAGCTGCACCATTGTATCAATCCAGTGGGCTCATCCAGTTAACACAACACCCGTTGTAGACTTTCAGTGCATGATAAAACTGATGCCTCACGGTTCCAGCAACTTGAAACTTTCCTTCTCAGCCCTGTAATCAGTAATGTTCAATATAACCCTAAATCTTTTTTGTTTAAATATATATTATTGATCCAATCTTATGAACCCAAATCCTACATATTTACAGATATGTGACTTTATTAAAAAATATATACCAAGACTACAGAATATAACGACAGACCCACTGGAAGAAGCAATTAATATTAAGGCGGACTCACAAAAATTAATATCATATCTATATAACAGTGTTACGACTCCCGAATGCAGGTACTTCAGAGCCGCGTAACATAGTCAAAAACCAGGCTCAAGTTCAAGAAAATAGTATTTTATTTTGTTAAAACCCAAACCTGATTCAAACAACCCGGTCAAGGACAAGAATAAACTAATAAACAAAGATAACAGTGCTCCAACCAGCCTCGCAATGGGCCATCGAACTAGAGTCTCTCACCTGCCTAAATGGAAATAACCCGTAAACAAAATACACGAAAACCCTCAGGTCAGCCCTTATCCGTCCCAATTCAATATTAATTTACAAATGTAGGTAATAAAACAAAAAGTTCTATGCCATGTGGCCAGGCCTCCTGCAGTTCAGAATATAGTCTGTTCATGAGTCAGGGTCGATGAAGAGAGAGAGAATTCTGGAAGCTTCTGGTATTTAAGCTTCCGATGAGTCACCCGTCACCTGACGCAGCTTGGCCAATCGGGTACAGGAGCCCTTAACCCCTTGATTCCTGACTCCCAGCCACGGGGCCTGCACTCAGGAGAGAAACAAAAGAGTTAAGTACATAGCATTCACCAGAGGAGGGGGGGAAGTACCTAACAAACAGTATTCTTAATAGAGAATTGCCATCAACAGAGGCAATTAGAGAAGACTGGGAAAAATAATTAATGACAAAAATTTCTAAAGAAACATGGGAGAGGTATTTGATATATATACATAAATGTTCGATTAACACTAGACATAATTTAATTCAATTTAAAATATTACACAGATTATATTATTCAAAAGTTAGGTTGAATAAATTTTATTCAAATATTTCCCCCATCTGTGATAAATGTCTTTCTCAAAATGCCAATTTCACACATTCTTTTGCTTCTTGCACAAAACTTCAAAGATTTTGGTGTGATATATTTGATATTCACTAGTTTATTTAAGATAAAAATGGAACCTAGCATGGAAATGATTATCTTTGGAGTAATAGGAGATGGAAACAAATTAAATATATCCCAAATCTCATTTTTTAATTATGGTTTAATAACAGCGAAAAAATCTCATACTCAAATTCTGGAAAAAGATTACTATACCAACACTCAACATGTGGATTGGTAATATGTTGGAAACGACCCATTCGACTCCTCCTAATAGAAAAATTCTTAACGAGTTGGTCTCCATTTATTGACCTTGTGGATTCATATGGTGCAATAGCATCGTAAAATTAAAAATTCTGTGTTTGAGTGAAAAATGATTAAGAATATAATAAAACATCGACTTCTGGCGTGGGAGAATCTCCTTTCTGCTTCACTTTCTCACTTATTTCTTTCTTTACACCACACTCACTAGACTATTCTTTACTCTTCACTACTTTTTTTCTCATTTCTTTCTAAAAAAAGGAAGTTGTACAAAGAATGTTTCAAAAATTCTGGGAACCTGTAAAAAAGTACCATTAAAATGTAATGTACTTACTTCTAATAAATAATTTTTTTTTTAAATTTAAAATGAACCCAAATCCACAAGTGTGGCACAATTCCATTATTTGAATCCTGTGGCCTTCCTAGCTGTTTTGTACATTTTTGTAATGTGGACCATTCAACGAAGAAGTCAACAATTTAAAATTTGCATGAGTTCTTATTCAAAATGCACAGGAGACAAATGTCTTCTGTCAGTTTGGGTTTGAACATAATTATTAAGGGTAATGCCTAAACCATTTTGCTATCCAGTCCACTGAACTAACCAGATCCCAATCACAACATGCAACCATCTAAAGCAGTTTTATGGAGTACATTTGGTGAGTTATTGGTCTTACATAATAACAATGGAAATCCAGGACTTGAAGTCCGAGAACAGAAGCAACAGAAGTCCGAGCACAGAGAGCATCGAAACTAGCGTGCTTCATGAAACTGTGTACAGTATCTCATTCCTGTTATGTCTTACAGGTTGCACGCATTTCTTATAGATTTTCCTTTAACTTTGCAACTTGGGCTGCAATAAAAATTCTTACCTGGAATTACGAGGCCTAAGCCCCGGCTTTGGTTTCTGCCTTCTTCCGGGATCTGAACTATCAATGTCAGCCACTGCTCTCCACATTCCCAATGACTCAATATTGCACATCAGACTGAGTGAGGGGAAAAACCCATCCTCACTTCACCCCGTCCCACACCCCATCTCTCTTGTCCCTCCAGTCGCTCCACGCACCCTACCTTCTCAGGCTCGCTACTGCCAATGCCTCTGTCACTCTTGCCACTGTCTCACCCAAACACTATCTGCCTTCCCCTCATTTACTTACTCTTTCTCATTCACACACTCTATTTCTCTCCCCTCGCTCACACTCCTCCTCCTCCTCACTCACATCTACCTCTCTCCTCATTCACTCACGTTGTCTCCCCCATCATGCCTCCCTCTTCCTCACTTACTTTGACCACTTCCATCACACATAGCTCATTCACTCCAGCTCCATTCCCCTCACACGTCCATCCATCCTCCTCACTTACTCCAACTTCCCTCCCCCCACACTCACTATCCTTAATTATTTTGCACAGTTGATAAATGTTGGTATTTCATTGATCTTTTGCCATGCAATTAAACAACAATCTTTTTTTTTTAAATGTACAACTAATCATCACCATTCTTTAATCTTTGGACAATGTTAATCTAATGATAATGTTAAAGAGTATGGCAATGTTGCATTGTAATGATCACAGTAACTGATAAAACTTATTTTTCTTCACAATTCAGTTAATATATTGATTAAAGTTATTGACTTTCATTTCTATTCTAACATCATCCACAATGTTGTGTTGTTTACAGAATATCTGAGTATCTGTGTGTATGGGAGCGCTGTGATCCCACAGAAGAGCAATGGTGCGCCTATTTTTTAATAATCATGATGAATTAATTGTGAGTCTGAAGAAAGGTCTCGCTTAGACTGTAGCAGGCTCTTAAATACAAACCATGTATTGTGAAATATGAATTATAAGTAATCTCAGAATATTCACACCAAAGATAGAGACCTCCTGTACAATCAAAATGAGCTATCCTGTCTCACCTAATTTTCAACATGTTATCAATAGCCTCACAGATCTTAACTTTTCAAGTCCAGATGCAAGTGGCCACTAAAAATGCTGACAATTCTGGCTCTTATTGACTTTTCAGGGAGTGAATTCCAGACAACATCCACTTTTTGGGTTAAAACATTCTCCTCATCTCAATTCTATTTCTTCTATCAAATTACCATAAAGCTATGCATTCTGTCTTTTGCCTCCTCTAGAAATCATTCAACTGCATCTTTGATGCTACGTTGCATTTTCACAACCAAGAGTCCAGCACAGGATTGGAGCCAGAGACAGCCATTCATAGCTATCCTGTGATACTACTGTCAATGGATGGAAAGGGTAAACATCCAGAAGGAGGTCTCCGAACCATGAAGGTCATTACCCATAAGGAGGTTTGTAAACCAGACAGTAACGGGAGGTTCCACTTTGGATATAATGGCATTTTTAATGATGAAGTAGGTAATATATAACAAGAGATATTGCTTACTTTAATGCAATGAGATTCAATAGGTTAGGGGTTCAATCACAAGGTCAGACACAAAATGCTGGAGTAAAGCCCCTGTCCCACTTAGGAGACCTAAATAGCAACCTCTGGTGACCTTGCCCGCCACCCAAGGTTGTCCATGAGGTCACCGGAAGTTTTGGTCACTCTCCCTAATGGTTGAAAGTGGTTTCTGCATGGTTCGAGGCTTCATCTAGGTTGCTGCTATTTTTTCATCATGATTAAAACCGGTCTCAAATAAAAATACGTTGCCGTTTTAAAAATCGATCATTTTTTAGTCGCAGGTCTAGTCAAAGCCGGTTTTCTTCATAGTCGAGGAAGGTTTTCAACATATGTGTGGGAGGTGGTAGAAGGTTGCAGGTCACCTCGACCTTGATTTTTTTTTTGGGTGGTGGGCAAGGTCATCAGAGGTTGCTGTTTAGGTCTCCTAAGTGGGACAGGGGCTTAACTCAGCAGGAGAGGCAACATCTCTGGAGAGAAGGAATGGGTGATGTTTTGGTTCGATACCTTTCTTCAGACTCACAAGGTTAGTTCCTCCTAAGTTTATATATTAATGTGCTTCCCAGTAAAATACCCAGCACCTAGATCAGTGCTGGGTATTTTACACTGAACAGAGCATACTCAGAGCTGGTAAGATGTTGGAGTGAATATATGATTCTATAAGAATAACGTAAGGCTTAATTAGACTGTGAGATAGCTTGGCCAGTTTTGGCATATCTTTGGAGTTAATGCAGTGGATTTGGTAGTGTTGACAGACTAGTTGTAATTTGATACCTAGGTCAATGCCAGCAGCTCATGGTATTATTTTAATTGTTCTATTTTACAGCAGTTTGCACGGATGGGTAGCCTGTTAAATAGCCATTTCAAAAGGAAATTAAGAGTCAGCCTCTTATAGATATGCATTCACAAGTGAACCAGATAAAGATGGTCAATTCCCTTCCCCGATGAATAGATAGGATCTTACAACATACCTATCACCAGCCAGCACTTTCACTCAATATGATCATGGCTGATCATCCAAAATCAGTATCCCATTCCTGCTTTCTCCCCATAACCCTTGATTCCATTAGCCCTAAGAGCTATATTTAACTCTCTCTTGAATATATCCAGTGATTTGGCCTCTACTGCCTTCTGTAGCAGAGAATTCCACAGATCCACAACTCTCTTGGTGAAAATGTTTTTCCTCATATCAATCCTAAATGTCCAACTCCTTATTCTTAAACTGTGACCCTGGTTTTGAACTCCCCCAACATCGGGAACATTTTTCCTGCATCTAGCCTGTCCAATCTTATAGACAATAGACAATAGATAATAGGTGCAGGAGTAGGCCATTTGGCCCTTCGAGCCAGCACCGCCATTCAATGTGATCATGGCTGATCATCCCCAATCAGCACCCCATTCCTGCCTTCTCCCCATACCCCCTGAGAAAACGTGTTTCCTCGTCTCTGTTCTAAATGGCCTACTCCTTATTCTTAAACTGTGGCCCCTGGTTCTGGACTCCCCCAACATCGGGAACATGTTTCCTGCATCTAGCGTGTCCAAACCCTTAACAATCTTATAGGTTTCAATGAGATGCCCTCTCATCCTAAACTCCAGAGTGTACAAGCCCAGCTGCTCCATTCTCTCAGCATATGACAGTCCCGCCATCCCAGGAATTAACCTTGTAAACCTACGCTGCACTCCCTCTATAGCAAGAATTAGGAAACCAAAATTGCACACAATACTCCAGGTGTCGTCTCACTAGGGCTCTGTACAACTGCAGAAGGACCTCTTTGCTCCTATGGTAGACAAAAATTCTGGAGAAACTCGGCGGCATCTATGGAGCGATGGAAATAGACAATGTTTCAGGCTGAAACCCTTCTTCAGACAGATGCAAGGTGGGGGGGTAACGGGAAGAAGAAAAGAAGAGGAGGAGCCAGAGGGCTGAGGGAGAGCTGCGAAGGGGAGGAGACAGTAAGGGCTACCGGAAATTGGAGAAGTCAATGTTCAGGCCACTGGGATGCAGACTGCCCAAGCGGAATATGAGGTGCTGCTCTTCCAGTTTCCGGTGGTGCTCACTCTGGCAATGGAGGAGGGCTACCAATTTCCGGTAGCCCTTACTGTCTCCTCCCCTTCTCAACTCTCCCTCAGCCCTCTGGCTCCTCCTCTTCCTTTCTTCTTCCGCCCCCCCCACCCTGCAGCAGTCTGAAGAACCGAAATGTTGCCTATTCCTTTGCTGCATAGATGCTGCCGCACACGCTGAGTTTCTCCACCATTTTTGTCTACCTTTGATTTTCTAGCATCTGCCGTTCCTTCTTGACCATCTTTGCTCCTATATTCGATTCCTCTTGTTCTAAAGGCCAACATGTTTTATGTTTTATGCATATGCATATCATGAATATGTTTTTTATGTTTCTATAAGATCCCCTCCTTCTAAATTTCATTAAATATAAGCCCAGTCGATCCATTCTATCATATGTCAGTCCCGCCATTCCAGGAATGAACCTGGTGAACCTACACTGCACTCCCTCATATATATATGATATATATCTGTGTGAAAAAGATGCTCTTCTTCCTTCCTCCTCCTCTCACCTTAGGCCTATGTCCTCTACTTAGTGATTCCCCTTCCCTGCGAGGTCCAGATTCAGGCCCATACGAAGCTTTTCAAAAATTCAGGGTGGCATGACAGGATTACAAACATTTTAAGGTGAAATAATGTACACGCTACGCACATCGCGTGCGCGAAGAGTGAAGTCCCTCGATGTTGGGGTCCAGGGCCCGCTTAAAGGCACTTGAAGGTCTGGGGTTTTAGATGCTCTGAGCCTTATTTTGGAGCATTTTTGCACCAGATTTATGACCAGTATTTCAGAAATTAACAGGAAGCTGAGAGGTAGCTTTTTCACACAAATATTCTTCAGTAATATTCATGATTTGACATGTATTGACATTCCTGAATGTTACCCAAACCATCGTGATCTACTTTGTGACGATGCTTGCCCTCTCCTATAACGTCTCTGCTGCCTTGGGTGATGCAGGACAGGACACGAGCTTTGGGACATGGTGTGAAGCTGTTGCAGTCTGTCACAGCCTGGTAAAAGCCTGGATGGAGTGAATGTGGAGAGGATGTTTCCACTCGTGGGAGAGTCTAGGACCAGTGGCCACAGCTTCAGAATTAAAAGACGTTCCTTTAGGAAGGAGATAAGCAGGAATTTCTTAATTCAGAAGGTGGTGAACTGTGGAATTCATTGCCACAGACAGCAGTGGAGGCCAAGTTTATGGACATTTTTCAGGAGGAGATTGATAGATTCTTGATTGTTACGGGTGTCAGAGGTAATGGGGAGAAGGCAGGAGAATGGGTTTGAGAGGGAAAGATAGAGTCATAGAGTACCTGTCTAACTGTTTTTTAAATGTTGCGATAGTCCCTGCTTCAACTACCTCCTCTGGCAGCTTGTTCCATACACGTACCACCCTTTGTGTGAAAAATATACCCCTCAGATTCCTATTAAATCTTTTCCCCTTCACCTTAAACTTATGTCCTCAGCTCCTCGATTCACCTACTCTGGGCAAAAGACTCAACCTGGTCTATTCAAATCATGATTTTATACACCTCTATTAGATCACCCGTCATCCTCCTGTGCTCCATAAAATAGTGTCCAAGCCTACTCAATCTCTCCCTATAGCTCTGGCCCTCTAGTCCTGGCAACATCCTCGTAAATTTTCACTGTACCCTTTCCAATTTGATGACATCTTTCCTATAACATGGTGCCCAGAACTGAACACAATACTCTAAATGCGGGCTCACCAACATCTTATGCAACTGCAACATGACCTCCCAACTTCTATACTCAGCCTGACAGAATAGGGCAAGATGAGCAAGTTTGCTGATGATACAAAAGTGAGTGGTTTTGCAGATAGTGAAGATGGTTGTGAATGATTGCAGCAGGATCTGGATCAATTGGCCACGTGGGCAGAGGAATGGTTGATGAAGAGGCATGGTTCCTTATAGGTCGGGTCGCAGGTACATCAGGTGGTCAAAAAGTATTGAGTATAGAAGTTGGGAGGTCATGTTGCACTTGTATAAGACGTTGGTGAGACCGCATTTAGAATATTGTGTTCAGTTCTGGGCACCATGTTATAACCATATAACCATATAACAATTACAGCACGGAAACAGGCCCTCTCGGCCCTTCCAGTCCGTGCTGATCATTTGTTTTCCCCTAGTCCCATCTACCTACACTCAGACCATACCCCTCCATTCCCTTCCCGTCCATATACCTATCCACTTTACTTTTAAATGTTAAAATCGATCCTGCCTCCACCAATTCTGCTGGAAGCTCATTCCACACAGCCACCACCCTCTGAGTAAAGAAGTTCCCCCTCACGTTACCCCTAAACTTCTGTCCCTTAATTTGCATATCATGACCTCTTGTTTGAATCTTCCCTACCCTCAATGGGAAAAAGCTTATCCACGTCAACTCTGTCTATCCCTTTTAATCATTTTAAAGACCCCAATCAAGTCCCCCCTTAACCTTCTGCGCTCCAAAGAATAAAGACCTAACTAGTTCAACCTTTCTCTGTAACATAGTTGCTGGAACCCAGGCAACATTCTAGTAAATCTCCTCTGTACTCTCTCTATTTTGTTGACATCCTTCCTATAATTAGGCGACCAAAATTGTACACCATACTCCAGAATTGGTCTTACCAATGCCTTGTACAATTTTAACATTACTTCCCTACTCCTATATTCAATGCTCTGATTTATAAAGGCCAGCACACCAAAGGCTTTCTTTACAATCCCATCTACATGCGATTCCACCTTCAGGGAACTATGCACAGTTATTCCTAGATCTCTCTGTTCCACAGCATTCCTCAATTCCCTACCATTTACCATGTACGTCCTATTTTGATTTGTCCTGCCAAGATGTAGCACTTCACACTTATCAGCATTAAACTCCATCTGCCATCTTTCAGCCCACTTTTCCATATGGCCCAAATCTCTCTGTAGACTTTGAAAATCTACTTCATTATCCACAACACCACCTATCTTAGTATCATCTGCATACTTACTTATCCAATTTTCCACCCCATCATCCAGATCATTGATGTACATGACAAAAAACAGTGTACCCAACACAGATCCCTGAGGCACCCCACTGGTCACCGGCTTCCAACCTGACAAACAGCCATCCACCATTACTCTCTGACAGCTCCCATTCAGCCACTGTTGAATCCATCTTGCTACTCCGCCATTAACACCCAAAAATTGAACCTCCTTAACCAACCTTCCATGGGGAACCTTGTCAAAGGCCTTACTGAAATTCCATATAGACAACATCCACTGCTTTACCCTCATCAATTTCCCTAGTAACCGCTTCAAAAAATTCAAGAAGTTTTGTCAAACATGACCTTCCAGGCACAAATCCATGTTGACTGTTCCTGATCAGACCCTGTTTATCCAGATGCTTATATATATTATCTCTAAGTATCCTTTCCATTAATTTGCCCACCACTGACGTCAAACTAACAGGTCTATAATTGCTAGGTTTATTCTTTGAACCCTTTTTAAACAATGGAACAACATGCGCAGTACGCCAATCCTCCGGCACTATTCCCGTTTCTAATGACATTTGAAATATTTCTGTCACAGCTCCTGCTATTTCTACACTAACTTCCCTCAATGTCCTAGGGAATATCCTGTCATGACCTGGAGACTTTCCACTTTTATATTTTTCAAAAGTGTCAGTACTTCCTTCTCTTTGAATTCTCATAGTTTCCATAGCTACTCTACTTTTTTCCCTTACCTCACATAGTTCAATATCCTTCTCCTTGGTGAATACCGAAGAAAAGAAATTGTTCAATATCTCCCCCATCTCTTTTGGCTCTGCAGATAGCTGTCCATTCTGTATCTCTAATGGTCCAATTTTATCCCTTGTTATCCTTTTGCTATTAATATAGCTGTAGAAACCCTTTGGGATTTACTTTCACCTTTCTTGCCAAAGCAACCCATATCTTCTTTTAGCCTTCCTAATTTCTTTCTTAAGATTCTTTTTACATTCTTTATAATCCTCTAGCACCTCATTTACTCCATGCCTCCTATAATTATTGTACAGTTATCTCTCTTTTTTCGAAACGTATCCAATTTCCCTTGAAAACCATGGCTCTTTCCAATTTTTACCTATTTCCTTTCACCCTAACAGGGATATAAAGATTCTGTACTCTTACAATTTCCCCTTTAAATGTCCTCCATTTCTCTTCTACATCCTTCCATAAAACAAAGTGTCCCAATTCACTCCTTTTAAAATCCTTACGCATTCCCTCAAAGTTAGCCTTTCTCAATCAAAAATCTCCACCCTAGATCCAGTTCTGACTCTCTCCATAATTATATTGAAACTAATGGTATTGTGATCACTGGTCCCTGAAGTGCTCACCAACGCATACCTCCGTCACCTGACCTGCCTCATTTCCTAACAGGAGGTCCAGCACTGCCCCTTCTCTGGTCAATACCTCTATGTACTGCTGCAAAAAACTATCCTGCACACATTTTCCAAACTCCAAACCATCCAGCCCATTTACAGAATGTGTTTCCCAGTCTATTTTTGGAAAATTGAAATCTCCCACAATCACTACCTTGTGCTTATTACTAATATCTGCTATCTCCTTACATATTTGCTCTTCCAATTCTCGCACCCCATTTGGCGGTCTATAATACACCCCTAAAAGTGTTGCTACACCGTTCCCACTTCTCAGTTCCACCCAAATAGCCTCCCTAGACGAGCCCTCTAATCTATCCTGCCAAAGCACTGCTGTAATATCCTCTCTGACAAGCAATGTAACACCTCCACCTCTGGTCCCTCCAATTCTATCACACCTGAAGCAACGAAATCCTGGAATATTTAGTTTCCAATCACAGCCGTCCTGCAACCATGTTTCACTGATTGCCACAACATCATATTTCCAGGTGTCAATCCAGACTCTAAGCTCATCCACCTTTCTTACAATGCTCCTAGCATTAAAATATACACATTTTATAAACCCACCATCCCTTATTCTCTGTCTATTATCTTTTTCCTCTTTCTCGCCTACATTTTGAGTCCGAGTGCTTCCCTTCTCTGCCTCTTGCCCCACACCCTGTCCCCTAGCCCCCTCTACCCGAGTCCCTCCCCCCAGCCTTTCTAGTTTAAAGTGTCCCCAGTAGCCTTTGCAAATCTCCCTGCCAGGATATTGGTCCCCCTCGGGTTCAAGTGCAACCCGTCCTTTTTGTACAGATCATGCCTTCCCCAAAAGAGGTCCCAGTGATCAAGAAACTTGAATCCCTGCCCACTGCACCAGTCCCTCAGCCACGCATTTATCCTCCACCTCATTTCATTCCTACTATCACTGTCACGCGGCACAGGCAGTAATCCTTGAAATTCGTTACCCTTTTGGTCCTTCTCCTTAACTTTCCCCCCAACTCCCTAAATTCTCCCTTCAGGACCTCATCTCTTTTTCTGCCTATGTCATTGGTACCTATGTGTACCACAACATCAGGCTCCTCTCCCTCCCTTTTCAGAATCTTTTGGACACGTTCCGACACATGCGAGACCCTGGCATCAGGGAGGCAAACTACCATCCGGGTCTCCCGACTGCATCCACAGAATCGCCCATCCGACCTCCTAACTATAGAGTCCCCTATTACAATTGCCCTCCTCTTTTTGCTACCCTTCTGAGCATCAGGGCCGGTCTCTGTGCTGGAGACCCGGCCGGTGTTGTTGCCCCCAGGTGGACTGTCCCCTCCAATCGTACTCAAACCCGAGTACCTATTTTCCAGGTGTATAGTCACAGGGGTACTCTCTAGCCCCTGCCTCTGCCCCTTGCCCTTCCTAACTGTGACCCACTTGTCTGCCTCCTGTGGTCTGGGAGTGACTACCTCCCTGTAGCTCCTCTCTATGACCTCCTTACTCTCCATGACCAGACGGAGGTCATCAAGCTGCTGCTCCAGTTTCCTAACGCCGTCCTTTAGGAACCCCATCTCGACACACCTGGCGCAAATGTGGACGTCTGGAGGGCTATCAGATTCCCTGATCTCCCACATCTGACATCCAGAACAGTACACTGCCCTGGCCTTCATACTCCCCCCTTACACAGGATACAATATCAACACAATACAAAGTACACAACAAACTGCTGGGATCTGACTGCCAATCAGCTGCTTACCCTAGTCCACTTCCCACCAATCAGCTGCTTACCCTAGTCCACTTCCCACCAATTAGCGGCTTCCTCAAAAAAAAAACATTTCTCTGAATGGAATGTTATGGATTTAGGCAAAAACAAGCCCCGCGCTTGATTTTTAACCTTACCAGTCGGGTGTCGCTCCTCCCCCTCCTTCACTTCCAACGGCTCCTGTGGGCCTCTGAGGAAAACAAGCCTCATAGGAAAGATGTCAAACTGGAAAGAGTACAGAGAAGATTTTTGAGGATGTTGCCAGGACTCGAGGGTGTGAGCTATAGGGAAGAGGTTGAGTAGGTTGGGTCTCTATTCCATGGTGAGCAGGAGGATGAGGGGAAATCTTATAGAGGTGTAAAAAATCATTAGAGGAATAGATCGAGTAGACTCTTTTGCCCAGAGTAGTGGAATCGAGGACCAGAGAGCATAGGTTCAAGGTGAAGGGGAAAAGATTTAATAGGAATCCAAGGGGTAACTTTTTCACACAAAGGGTGGTGGGTGTATGGAATGAGCTGCCAGTGGAGGTAGAATCATAGAAAATAGGTGCAGGAGTAGGCCATTCGGCCCTTCGAGCCTGCACCGCCATTCAATATGATCATGGCTGATCATCCAACTCAGTATCCTGTACCTGCCTTCTTTCCATACCGCCTGATCCCTTTAGCCACAAGGGCCACATCTAACTCCCTCTTAAATATAGCCAATGAACTGGCCTCAACTACCTAGCAGCTGAATGGGAGGCGAGGGCCCGCGGCGGGGGGGGGGAGAGGCGTGGGCCCAGTGGGGGGGGGGGGGGGGGTGCTGTCGTGGGCCCAGCGAAGGCCCGGACAGAGCAGTGTCTGGTGTCGAGGTTACGGCCGCTGCCAGTCGTTCCCGCTCCCGCTCCCGGCGATGGGAGAACGGTGTCCTGGATGCCAGGCTGTCCGCGGCTCCGATGCCACGGATGGAGGCGATGGACTGTGCGGGCAGACACCACAGCCCCCCCGGAGAAACGGTCAAATCCAAATCATCCCATGGGCCAGATTAGATCCCTCGCTGGGTTGTTTGTTTGCCACCCAGGATAAAAAAAGACTCCCCCTCCAGCAACGCAATAGTCCGAGGTATCAAGGCGATCTCTGATTGTGCGGAGTGCAAATGGCGATCTGATCCCGCTCGAGCCCACTGCGCACGCACGGAGAGACAGCATTATTTTGCGTCGCGACTGCGTCACCGGCTTCCCCCAACTGCGTAGGCGCGGATGGTCACAATTCCCCCCCCCCCCAAATCATCCAGCGGGCCGGAAACAGAATCTCGGGTAATTTCCGTCAAAGTGGAAACGCTGATTGCGCTCCAAATTATTTTTTCCTCTGGATTTTTTCTTACTCTGGGAAAAAAAGCACCCCCCCACCCCCCCCCTCCCCTTCGGACGGCTATGAGATCTTATGGAGGTGTGATCACTATCTCCTAATTTTTCGTCCAGTGCAGTCCCCTGACCTGGCTCGTTTCCCAACACAATGTCCAGTATGATCCTGCCTCAAGTTGGACTATCCACATACTGTTTAAGGAAACCTTCTTGGATACACCTAACAAAATTCTGCCCCATCTAATCCTTCTGCACTGTGAGTCCCAGTAAATGTTGGGGAAATTAAAGTTATCCACTACAACAACCTTATGGTTCTCGCATCCATCTGTAATATGTCTACATATCTGATCTATCTCCTGCGGGCTATTGGGAGGCCTATAATGTAATCCTATTAGAATAGTTGTTCCTTTCTTATTTTTTAGATCAATCCATAATACCTCAGTAGACGTACCCTCCAGTATGTCATCTCTGAGTACCGCCTTGACATTCTCCATTTACCTTTTCTCTATCTCGTCTAAAACATTGAAACCCTGTCACTTTGAGCTGCCAGTCGTATCCCTCCCGTAACCATGTTTCTTTAATGGCCACAACATCATATTTCCAAGCACTGATCCAGGCAAGCCCTGCCTCCATGTTGTATGACACTATGACTCTATAAAATACAGCAATTCAATTCACTGGGGTTCTACCAGTTTCATTTAATTCATTCAAGGATCTGGTCATTGCACACAAAGTAAGGATTTATTGCCCATCCTGATATAAATGAAATAGGTTGTTTGTCTATCTTTTTCTTAGGCCCCCTGCAGTCATGGCTGACCAGGGTGCTATTTCCTATATGGAGGACACCTGTACATGACTTTGTTTAATGTGGGGAGACTAGTGCACAGACAGCCACTCCGCTGTCATAGAAACATAGAAAATAGGTGCAGGAGTAGGCCATTTGGCCCTTCGAGCATGCACCGCCATTCAGTATGATCATGGCTGATCATCCAACTCAGTATCCTGTACCTGCCTTCTCTCCATACCCCCTGATCCCTTTAGCCACAAGGGCCACATCTAACTCCCTCTTAAATATAGCCAATGAACTGGCCTCAACTACCTTCTGTGGCAGAGAATTCCAGAGACTCACCACTCTCTGTGTGAAAAATGTTTTCCTCATCTCGGTCCTAAAGGAATTCCCCCTTATCCTTAGACTGTGACTCCTTGTTCTGGACCTCCCCAACATCGGGAACAATCTTCCTGCATCTAGCCTATCCAACCCCTTAAGAATTTTGTAAGTTTCTATAAGATCCCCCCTCAGTCTTCTAAATTCTAGTGAGTACAAACCAAGTCTATCCAGTCTTTCCTCATATGAAAGTCCTGACATCCCAGGAATCAGTCTGGTGAACCTTCTCTGTACCCCCTCTATGGCAAGAATGTCTTTTCTCAGATTTGGAGACCAAAACTGTACGCAATACTCCAGGTGTGGTCTCACCAAAACCCTGTACAACTGCAGTAGAACGTCCCTGCTCCTATACTCAAATCCTTTGGCTATGAATGCTAACATACCATTTGCTTTCTTCACTGCCTGCTGCTGCATGCCTACTTTCAATGATTGGTGTACCATGACACCCAGGTCTCGTTGTATCTCCCCTTTTCCTAATTTGCCACCATTCAGATAATAGTCTACCCTCCTGTTTTTGCCACCAAAGTGGATAACCTCACATTTATCCACATTATACTGCATCTGCCATGCATTTGCCCATTCACCCAGCCTATCCAAGTCACCTTGCAGCCTCCTAGCATCCTCCTCACACCTAACACTACCCCCCAGCTTAGTGTCATCCGCAAACCTGGAGATGTTGCATTCAATTCCCTCGTCCAAATCATTAATATATATTGTCCCAGCACTGAGCCTTGCAGTACCCCATTAGTCACTGCCTGCCATTCTGAAAATATGTTGGGTCCTTGACAGATCTGGGTCAGGATCCAGTGGCATGGAGTCCAAGACGACTGGAGCCCCTTTTCTGCTGCAGCCTTCATCCGCTTTCCTAGCCGTTGTGACGTTCCACAAAGGTCAGCCATTGTTCTCTGCCTGTTCCACTGTTGAGGTCTTTGTTGGATTGCTCTTTGTCAGAGACGTCCCCCTCGACTTTACCGCCATGGGATGGGTGGCCCTACCAGGAGCATAGCTCCAGACGGCATCGCTCTCAGGATCTCAGGTCCACACAAGCTTCTCCACCACAAGGTGACAATCCACGGAGAAGTTGTCTATCACATAACAATTAAGAATCAGCCGCATTACACAGATTCAAACTCACATATTGATCAAACCAGGTAAAAATATGTTGGGTACTTCCTCAGAGAACGTTATATATTCAGAGTTATTCATCATCCAGCAGATTCATGGTTACCGTTACGGTTTTGTGTTTTTCATTCTACGTTTATATAATTAATGTTAAGGTTCACAACTGTGAGAGCATACAGACCACATCTGCTGTTGAACTGCCAACCCTACCACACCCACTAACCTCCCCCCACACCCCCTTGTCAGACAGTGTCCCATTTATACCTGTCATTGGACCACTATACTTTGTCATGCCAAAAGGCTGCTTCCCCCCATCCCTCTAGCTGCAGGAGAGTCAATCCATTTTTTATTGCAACCATGAGCTCATATTTACCAGGGTAAATCCAAATCCAGGTGTAGAATAAACCATTAATACTCAGGAATGTCCAGCAGAATACACTAGCCAGTCTGTGAAGCATTCCAGTTTTAAATTCTCATGTGCCAAAGATTTCCAGCTTGCCACAAGATACATTCTTGTGGGTGAAAAAGTAAGTAAGTTTATTGGTCAAGTATTCATGTACAAGGAATTTGTCTTGGTGCTCCGCTCACAAGTAAAAACATGGCATACAGCGACAGTTACGAATGACTCAGAAAACACTAAACATTAATAATAATAAATACATTAAACATTAAACAAAAAACATTATTGATAAAACACCATTGATCAAGCATGTGAACCAACAAAATACCAGATCAAAGGGAGGCTACAGAGGCCAAAGGGGGCAATGGCTCCAATACCTTAATTGGTCAGTGTAGCGGGATTACCTTCATCAATCAGTGTACGAGTGCAGGAATTAGGACATCATGTTATAGTTGTACCAAAATGTTGGTGAGGCATATTGTATCAGTTCTGAGCACCCTGCTTTAAGACAGATTTCATTAAACTGGAAAGGATGTAAGAAAAGATCTACCAAGATGTTACTGGGTCTAGAGGGTTTGAGTTATAAGGAGAGGCTGGATAGGCTGGTACTTTTTTTCCTGGGGCATTGGAGGCTGAAGAATGATCGTAAAGAGATGCATAAAATCATAACGGGCATACGTTATGCATTAAGTGAAAAGCCACAGTCTTTTTCCCAGGGTATGTGAGTCTAAAACTAGAGGCCATAGTTTTGTGAGAGGGGAAATATTTAAGAGGTTCCTGATGGGCAACTTCTTCACACAGTGCATAGTGTGTATTAATGACATGAGCTGCCAGAGGAAATGGTAGAAATGGGTTTTGGTCGATTTTCTATAATCCCACAGATTGCAGTGGTAAGGCAAGGCAGAGTATAAATCAAGGAATTAAAAGCGCATATAACAAGGACAATTGAACAATCATGGGAGGCTGCTATCTTACACAGAGAACAAACAAATGGCAATTAAACAAACACTTTGGGTCTTTCTTCATGGAAGAAGACATTTAAAAAAAAATCAGAAATGTTAGGGACCCGCAGTCTAATGAAATGGGAATAAATAATACAAACTTGTAATAATATGTGCTGGGGATATCAATGGTATTGAAGGTCGATAAATACCCAGGGCCTGATAAACTTGAGCCTGGAGCTGGTGAGGGAAATAGTGAATGCATTAGTTGTCATCTTCCAAAACTCTACAGATAATGAAACAGTCCCTACCATCAGTCAATGGGAATCTACAGAAGTCTATTATAAAGGGTGCAATAAAAGGACAGTTCGAAAATACCAACATTTCGATAGGTGACATTTCAAAAACACCAACAGGATTAGACAAATAATAATAACCTTTAAGGTAAGGAAAAGGAGATGTACAGTGGATATGGGGAAGAGTTGTTCCAACCACAGGAGAGTTGAAATGTGAAATAGACTGCCAGAGGGGTGGTGGAGAGAAGTACACTCACATCATTTAAGTACGTTGGGGTGGGAGATTGCAACCTTCCGCCCTGTTTCGACGAATGCAATCAACCTGGTGTGAACAAACAAATAAGATCAAATAGAACAAGGTGTGGCTCAACTTTAGGCTGTGCACGCCATACGCAAGAAGATTCATTTAGATGAGCATTTGAAACATTGTGGCAGAGAAGGGGAGTGCTGGAAACAGACCAGCTAGGTGTTGGAAAAACAGGATTAGTATAAACCTCTGCCCTGAGAAAAAGCTTCTTATTATCTCTCCTTGAGAGATGTAAGGCTTCATCACACTTGTCAATAGTTCAAAGGCCAAATGTGCAAACTGTGCCTTCAAGATCAATTAAACATTTCGGTCCTTACATGAAGAGGAAGGGGGGGGGGGGCGAGAGAAGGGGAGCGAGGGGGAGAGAAACATAGAAAATAGGTGCAGCAGTAGGCCATTCGGCCCTTCGAGCCTGCACCGCCATTCAATATGATCATGGCTGATCATCCAACTCAGTATCCTGTACCTGCCTTCTCTCCATACCCCCTGATCCCTTTAGCCACAAGGGCCACATCTAACTCCCTCTTAAATATAGCCAATGAACTGGCCACAACTACCTTCTGGTGGCAGAGAATTCCAGAGACTCACCACTCTCTGTTTGAAAAATGTTTTCCTCATCTCGGTCCTAAAGGAATTCCCCCTTATCCTTAAACTGTGACCCCCTGTTCTGGACCTCCCCAACATCGGGAACAATCTTCCTACATCTAGCCTGTCCAACCCTATCCAGAACTGCCGTCGGGACATCAACCGCCTCGACTTCTCCACCCCCCTGTCTCACTCCAATCTCTCCAGCCCTGAACGTACTGCCATCGACTCACTCCGTAACAACCCAGACTGGGTTATCAAACCCGCCGACAAGGGAGGTGCCGTGGTAGTCTGGCGCGTCGATCTCTACAAAGCGGAGGCCGCGCGCCAACTCTCGGACACCTCCTCCTACTTACCCCTGGACCATGACCCCACTGACGAACACCAGGCCACCATCTCGAGCACCATAACCGACTTCATCAGCTCCGGCTCCCTACCCCCCGAGCCTCCGACCTCATCGTTTCCCAGCCCCGCACGGCCCGATTTTACCTTCTCCCCAAAATCCACAAACCCGACTGCCCTGGCAGACCCATTGTCTCTGCTGTTCGTGCCCAACCGAACACATTTCCACATTACCTTGACGCCATCCTATCCCCCTTTGTTAAATCCCTCCCCACCTATGTTCAAGACACCTCAGACACTCTCCGTCGGCTCCGTGCATTCCATTCTCCAGGCCCCCATCCTCTCATCTTTACCATGGACGTCCAGTCACTCTACACCTCCATCCCCCACCAGGACGGTCTCAAAGCCCTCCGGTTCTTCCTCGACCAGAGGAGCAACCCATTACCCGTCCACTGACACCCTCCTCCGCCTAGCAGAGTTGGTCCTCACCCTCAATAAGCTTCTCTTTTGATTCCTCCCATTTCCTCCAAACACAAGGCGTAGCTATGGGCACACGCATGGGCCCCAGCTACGCTTGCCTCTTTGTTGGGTACGTCGAACAATCCTTGTTCTCGGCGTACCAGGGCCCCATCCCCGACCTCTACCTCCGTTACATCGACGACTGCTTTGGTGTCACCTCCTGCACCCACACACAACTGACTGACTTCATTCTTTTCACCACCAACTTCCATCCGGCACTCAAATACACTTGGACCATTTCTGACACTTCCCTACCATTCCTTGACCTCACCATCTCTATTGCAGGTGATACGCTCCTGACCGACATCCACTACAAACCTACTGACTCCCACAGCTACCTGGACTACTCTTCCTCCCACCCTGCTTCCTGTAAGGACTCCATCCCCTATTCCCAATTCCTCCGTCTACGCCGCATCTGCTCCCAGGATGAGGTGTTCCACACCAGGTCATCACAAATGGCCTCATTCTTCAGAGAACGGGGATTCCCCTCTCCCACTATTGATGAGGCTCGCACCAGGGTCTCCTCCATACCCCGCAACGCTGCCCTCGCTCCCCATTCCCCCACTCGCAAACAGGGCAGAGTCCCCCTGGTCCTCACCTTTCACCCCACCAGCCGGCAAATACAACATATAGTCCACCGCCAGTTTTGCCACCTCCAACATGACCCCTCCACCCGCCACATCTTCCCATCTCCCCCCCTGTCTGCCTTCCGCAAAGACCGCTCCCTCCGCAACTCCCTTGTCAATTCTTCCCTCCCCTCCCGCTCCACCCCTTCCCCCGGGCACTTTCCCTTGCAACCGCAAGAAATGCAACACTTGTCCCTTCACCTCCCCCCTCCACTCCTTTCAGGGACCCAAGCAGTCCTTCCAGGTCCGACAGAGGTTCACCTGCACCTCCTCCAACCTCATCTACTGCATCCGCTGCTCCAGATGCCAGATGATCTATATCGGTGAGACCAAGCGGAAGCTTGGCGATCGCTTCGCCGAACACCTCCGCTCGGTCCGCAATAACCAACCCGACCTCCCGGTGGCTCAGCACTTCAACTCCCCCTCCCATTCCACATCCGACCTCTCGGTCCTGGGCCTCCTCCACGGCCAGAGTGAGCAACACCGCAAGCTGGAGGAACAGCACCTCATATTCCGCTTGGGGAGTCTGCATCCTTTGGGCTTGAATATTGAATTTTCTCAATTCTGTTAACCCTTGCTGTCTCCTTCCCTTCCCACCTCTCCCTCAGCCCTCGGGCCCTGGCATTCCCTCTATCTCTATCTCCCTCCCCCACCCCAGTCGCACCAGCTTCTCATTTTCACACCACAAACAGCTTACAATGGCTTGTTCCCTTTATCACCGATACTTTTTTGCATATCTTTCACTCATTGTTCCTTATCTCTCCACATCACCGTCTATATCTCTCGTTTCCCTGATCCCTGACCAGTCTGAAGAAGGGTCTCGACCCGAAACGTCGCCTATCTCCTTCGCTCCTTAGATGCTGCTGCACCCGCTGAGTTTCTCCAGCTTTTTGTGTACCCCCTTAAGAATTTTGTACGTTTCTATAAAATCCCCCCTCAATCTTCTAAATTCTAGCGAGTACAAGCCGAGTCTATCCAGTCTTTCCTCATATGAAAGTCCTGACATCCCAGGACAATAAACTAAAACTGAACTGAACCTGGAAGGACAGCTAGGATTCCTGGATTGAGGTGAGGGAGGAGGTATAGGGACAGGTGTTACATGTCCTGTGGTTGCTGACGACACTACAGTAGTCGGACTCATCTCAAGGGGAGACGAGGCAGCCTACAGAGAGGAAGTCCTGAAGTTGACAGCCTGGTGCTCAGAAAACAACCTGGTTCTGAACACCAAGAAAACCAAAGAGCTCATTGTCGACCTTAGGAGGCACAGCACTGACTTAGCTCCCTTATACATCAACGGTGAGTGTGTGGAGAGGGTCTACACCTTCCGGTTTCTCGGCGTCCTTATCTCCGCTGACATCTCCTGGACAGATAACATCACAGCGGTCATCAAGAAGGCTCAGCAGCGGCTGCACTTCCTAAGGGTCCTCAGGAAGCACAACCTGGACTCCAACCTGCTGCTGACCTTCTACCACTCGTCCATTGAGAGCCTGTTGACATACTGCATTACAGCATGGTACGGCAGCTGCACCATGGCAGACAGGGAGAGGCTTCAGAGGGTAGTTAGGGCAGCACAGAAGATCATCGGCTGCCCTCTCCCCTCTCTGATGGACATTTACACCTCCCGCTGCCTCAGCAGGGCGAAGAACATTATCAAGGACAGCTCCCATCCTGCATTTGGCCTGTTCAACCTGCTGCCCTCAGGGAGACGCTATAGGTGCATCAGCACAAGGACAAATAGACTCAAGAACAGTTTCTTTCCAAAATCCATTATCTCCCTGAACTCACACATGCACTGACTTCACAGCCTAACCCACGGACCTTCATCTATCCACCTACTGTAATTTGTACTGTAACTGTAACTCTATTTATCCATTGTCTTTTATAGATATGTACAAAGCGTCACAGAAACTGTGCACCTTATTCCTCCTCCCCCTTTTTGTTTTTTACACTGTTCTTTACACTGAGTAGGAGCAGCTTTTAATCTCATTGTACATGTGTATAGTGACAATAAAAAGGCATTCATTCATTGCTAGGGAAAGTACCGGGGGAAAAGTGGTTTGGAGGGACAGGGAAGAGTGAGCCAAGGAGTTGCGGAAGAAGTAGTCTCTGGAGAAGGTGGAAAGGGATGGAAATGGGAACGTGTGGCTAGTGGTGGGATTATAACCATATAACCATATAACAATTACAGCACGGAAACAGGCCCTCTCGGCCCTTCCAGTCCGTGCCGACCATTTGTTTTCCCCTAGTCCCATCTACCTGCACTCAGACCATACCCCTCCATTCCCTTCACGTCCATATACCTATCCACTTTACTCTTAAATGTTAAAATCGATCCTGCCTCCACCACTTCTGCTGGAAGCTCATTCCACACAGCCACCACCCTCTGAGTAAAGAAGTTCCCCCTCACATTACCCCGAAACCTCTGTCCCTTAATTCTCAAGTCATGCCCTCTTGTTTGAATCTTCCCTACCCTCAATGGGAAAAATGTATCCACGTCAACTCTGTCTATCCCTTTCATCATTTTAAAGACCTCAATCAAGTCCCCCCTTAACCTTCTGTGCTCCAAAGAATAAAGACCTAACTTGTTCAACCTTTCTCTGTAACATAGTTGCTGGAACCCTGGCAACATTCTTGTAAATCTCCTCTGTACTCTCTCTATTTTGTTGACATCCTTCCTATAACTAGGCGACCAAAATTTTACACCATACTCCAGAATTGTTCTTACCAATGCCTTGTACAATTTTAACATTACTTCCCTACTCCTATATTCAATGCTCTGATTTATAAAGGCCAGCACACGAAAGGCTTTCTTTACCACCCTATCTACATGCAATTCCACCTTCAGGGAACTATGCACAGTTATTCCTAGATCCCTCTGTTCCACAGCATTCCTCAATTCCCTACCATTTACCATGTACGTCCTATTTTGATTTGTCCTGCCAAGATGTAGCACTTCACACTTATCAGCATTAAACTCCATCTGCCATCTTTCAGCCCACTTTTCCAAATGGCCCTAATCTCTCTGTAGACTTTGAAAATCTACTTCATTATCCACAACACCACCTATCTTAGTATCATCTGCATACTTACTTATCCAATTTTCCACCCCATCATCCAGATCATTGATGTACATGACAAACAACAGTGGACCCAACACAGATCCCTGAGGCACCCCACTGGTCACCGGCTTCCAACCTGACAAACAGCCATCCACCACTACTCTCTGACATCTCCCATTCAGCCACTGTTGAATCCATCTTGCTACTCCGCCATTAACACCCAAAGATTGAACCTTCTTAACCAACCTTCCATGGGGAACCTTGTCAAAGGCCTTACTGAAATCCATATAGACAACATCCACTGCTTTACCCTCATCAATTTCCCTAGTTACCGCTTCAAAAAATTCAAGAAGGTTTGTCAAACATGACCTTCCAGGCACAAATCCATGTTGACTGTTCCTGATCAGACCCTGTTTATCCAGATGCTTATATATATTATCTCTAAGTATCCTTTCCATTAATTTTCCCACCACTGACGTCAAACTAACAGGTCTATAATTGCTAGGTTTATTCTTTGAACCCTTTTTAAACAATGGAACAACATGCGCAGTACGCCAATCCTCCGGCACTATTCCCGTTTCTAATGTCATTTGAAATATTTCTGTCACACATCCTGCTATTTCTACACTAACTTCCCTCAATGTCCTAGGGAATATCCTGTCTGGACCTGGAGACTTATCCACTTTTATATTTTTCAAAAGTGTCAGTACTTCCTCCTCTTTGAATCTCATAGTTTCCATAGCTACTCTACTCTTTCCCCTTAACTCACAGAGTTCAATATCCTTCTCCTTGGTGAATACCGAAGAAAATAAATTGTTCAATATCTCCCCCATCTCTTTTGGTTCTGCAGATAGCTGTCCATTCTGGTTCTCTAATGGTCCAATTTTATCCCTCGTTATCCTTTTGCTATTAATATAGCTGTAGAAACCCTTTGGGTTTACTTTCACCTTTCTTGCCAAAGCAACCTCATATCTTCTTTTAGCCTTCCTAATTTCTTTCTTAAGATTCTTTTTACATTCTTTATACTCCTCTAGCACCTCATTTACTCCATGCCTCCTATAATTATTGTAGATAACTCTCTTTTTTCGAAACAAGTGTCCAATTTCCCTTGAAAACCATGGCTCTTTCCAATTTTTACTATAATGTATATAATACTATAATGATTATGTTGAAGGGAACGGAAATGTCAGGGGATGATGTGTTGGATCTGCAGGCCGATGGGTTGAAACGTGAGGATCAGGGGAACTCTACCTCGGTTCCGTCTGAGAGTAGGGAATAGCACCTTCACAAGGGGCAGGGCGGGAGGAAGTGTAGTCCAGATCACTGTCGGTCAGTAGGCTTGTAGTGGATGTCAGCCGATAGTTTGTCCCCTGTGACGGATAGAGAGAGATCAAGGAATGGGCAGAGAGGTGTCAGAGATAGTTCAGGTGAATCTGAGTGCAGGGTGGAAGTTAGTGGTGAAGTTAATGAAATCCATGAATTCTGCACCTCCTCTAACTCCATCTACTGCATCTTGTGTTCCTGATGTGACCTCCTGTACATTGGTGAGACGAAGCATAGACTCAGTGAGCGATAGAGGAACAGATATATAGACAGATTATGATAGTTGTAAAAGCAATAGTGGGTGACTGTAACTTTATCAATGTTCACTGGGACGTCCTTTGTGCAAAAGAGCAGAATTTGTTAGATATATACAATGGGGTTTCATGAGGAGAGACCATACTGGACCTTATATTGAGAATAAACCTGGCCAGGTGACTGGTGTCTCAGTGAAAGAGCATTTTGGGATTACAACTCCTTAAGTTTTAAGATAGTCATGAATAAGGATAACTTAACAGACAATAGGTGCTGGAGTAGGCCATTCGGCCCTTCGAGCCAGCAAAGCCATTCAATGTGATCATGGCTGATCATCCCAATCAGTACCCCGTTCCTGCCTCCTCCCCATATCCCCTGGCTATCTATAAGAGCCCTATCTAACTTTCTCTTGAAAGTATTCAGAGAACCGGCCTCCACCGCCCTATGAGGCGGAGAATTCCACAGACTCACAACACTATGTGAAAAAGTGTTTCCTCGTTTCCATTCTAAATGGTTTACCCCTTATTCATAAACTGTGGCCCCTGGCTCTGGACTCCGCCAACATCGGGAACATGTTTCCTGCCTCTAGCGTGTCCAAACCCTTAATAATCTTATATGTTTCAATAAGATTACCTCCCATCCTTCTAAACTCCAGAGTATACAAGCCCAGCCGCTCCATTCTCTCAGCATATGACAGTCCCGCCATCCCGGGAATTAACCTTGTAAACCTACGTTGCACTCCCTCAATAGCAAGAATGTCCTTCCTCAAATTAGATGACGTAAACTGCACACGATACTCCAGGTATGGTCTCACTAGGGCCCTGTACAACTGCAATGCCAGGGCCCGAGGGCTGAGGGAGAGGTGGGAAGGGGAGGAGATAGCAAGGGTTAACAGAATTGAGAAAATTCAATGTTCAAGCCCAAAGGATGCAGACTCCCCAAGCGGAATATGAGGTGCTGTTCCTCCAACTTGTGGTGTTGCTCACTCTGGCCATGAAGGAGGCCCAGGACCGAGAGGTCGGATACGGAATGGGAGGGGGAGTTGAAGTGCTGAGCCACCGGGAGGTCGGGTTGGTTAATGCGGACCGAGCGGAGGTGTTCAGCGAAACGATCGCCAAGCCTCCGCTTGGTCTCACCGATATAGATCATCTGGCATCTGGAGCAGTGGATGCAGTAGATGAGGTTGGAGGAGGTGCAGGTGAACCTCTGTCGGACCTGGAAGGACTGCTTGGGTCCCTGAAAGGAGTGGAGGGGGGAGGTGAAGGGACAAGTGTAGCATTTCTTGCGGTTGCAAGGGAAAGAGCCCGGGGAAGGGATCGGTGAGGCCAAGCGGAGGCTTGGCAATCGTTTCGCCGGATACCTCCGCTCGGTCCGCATTAACCAACCCGACCTCCCGGTGGCTCAGCACTTCAACTCCCCCTCCCATTCCGTATCCGACCTCTCGGTCCTGGGCCTCATCCACGGCCAGAGTGAGCAACACCGCAAGTTGGAGGAACAGCACCTCATATTCCGCTTGGGGACTCTGCATCCTTTGAGCTTGAACATTGAATTTTCTCAATTCTGTTAACCCTTGCTGTCTCCTCCCCTTCCCACCTCTCCCTCAGCCCTCGGGCCCTGGCATTCCCTCTCTCTCTATCTCCCTCCCCCACCCTAGTCGCACCAGCTTCTCATTTTCACACCACAAACAGCTTACAATGGCATGTTCCCTTTATCATTGATACTTTTTTGCAAATCTTTCATTCATTGTTCTTTATCTCTCCACATCACCGTTTATATCGCTCGTTTCCCTGATCCCTGACCAGTCTGAAGAAGGGTCTCGACCCGAAACGTCGCCTATCTCCTTCGCTCCTTAGATGCTGCTGCACCCGCTGAGTTTCTCCAGCATTTTGTGTACCTTCTTTCAAGGGAGAGCTAGATAGGGCTCTTAAAAATAGTGGAGTCAGGGGATATGGGGAAAAGGCAGGAACGGGGTACTGATTGGGGATGATCAGCCATGATCACATTGAATGGCGGTGCAGGCTCGAAGGGCCAAATTGCCTACTCCTGCACCTATTGTCTATAATAAATTCACCTTTTTCCGTCTTCAAGGGTCCAACTTTAGTCTTAACTAATTTTTTCCTCTTCACATACCTAAAGAAGCTTTTACTATCCTCCTTTAGATTCTTGGCTAGCTTACCTTCTACTCAACCTTGGACCTTGTCTGAACCTTGGGGGAAGGTACTAAATGGGACAAAGCAGATGGCAAATCTGGAGCTTGGGAAAGTAAATAGGGAACAGCTGTTGTTGGGCAAGTCCGCATTAGACTTGAAGGAGTTGTTTAAAGACCAGCTGCCGAGAGTTCAGGACTTGCATGTTCCAGTAAGAAGGAGGAATAAAGATGGCAAGGTAAGGGAATCTTGAATAGTTTAGGTTTAGCTTGATTATTATGGTATGTACCAAGGTACAGTGAAAAGCTTTGTTTTGCATGGTATCCCATTAAGTCAGTTAATACTATACATAAACACAATCTGAAGAAGGGTCTCGACCTGAAACGTCACCCATTCCTTCTGTCCAGAGATGCTGCCTGTCCTACTGAGTTATTCCAGCATTCTGTGTCTACAAACAAGCCAAACTCAAAGAACATAGGTAAAGCAAAGGGGAAAATCAAAGAGGTTGTAAATTTGGTCAAAAAGAAAATGAAAGCATAAAGATGAAATCCGGCAGGTTTTTTGAAAAATATAAAACCAGTAGGAAAGATCTCAAGCAGGGAAACGGAATAGTCAAAAGGGGTCAGGAAATATAATTGACATTCAGATTAAAGGAAATCCCAAGTCTTTTCACATGTACATTAGAAACAGGAGGGAAGCTAAGGAGAAGACATGCATTGATGCTGGAATTCCACTGTGGAAATTGGAAATCAAATCTCTCAGAGGTTTCCTCGAGAAATACACAGAGGAACATATACCAAGAGAAGCTAAGGAGAAGGTAGGATCACTCAAGAATAAAGGAGTGAATTTATGCTTGGAGTCAGGGGATGTAGGCAAAGTATAAATGAATCCATAGCATTTGTACTTCCCAAGGCCAAAGACATGTAGGTTAGTGAGATTAGTGCGGGGTATACTAATATGTGGAGCCAGGATTTTGCCATAAATGCCATGTGCCTATTCGTGCCTTTTTTTGATGATTTCACAGGATAATGCCTTTTTCACAATCGAGTGCCTAAATCAGCCTTTTTTGCCGTTTTTGCTAAAAGGTCGTGCTATTTTTAGTTGTACCATGATTACAATGACGTTTTTTGTGTTAACATGTTAATATTAATAATTATTATTAACGTGTTAACATAGTATAACTTACAAGACAATTTCCACCACCGGGGCGAAACCGAGGGCCACTGTCGGTCGTTCATTCATTCGTGCCGCTGCCCGCTGGTTCAGTCTTCTCCAAAATCTATTTAAGAAGGAACTGCAGATGCTGGAAAAATCGAAGGCAGACAAAAAATGCTGGAGAAACTCAGCGGGTGAGGCAGCATCTATGGAGAGAAGGAATAGGCGACATTTCGGGTCGAGACCCTTCTTCAGACTGATGTGAGGGGTGGGGTGGGAAAGAAAGGAAGAGGCGGGGACAGTAGGACTAGAAAGAGAGCTGGGAAGGGGGAGCAGGGAGAAGACAAGGGCGATCTAAAAGTAGAGAAGTCAATGTTGACACCGCTGGGGTGTAGACTACCCAAGCAAAATACCCAATCTTGTATCCTCACTACATTTACTGCTGGCTCCCAGTCGCAAATCAGGGTTTTCGAGTGATTTGTGCAAGGCATTCATTGATGCTGGAATTCCACTGTGGAAATTGGAAAACAAATCTCTCAGAGGTTTTCTCGAGAAGTACACTGTGGAACATATACCAAGCGAGTCATCATTACGGAAAAATTATGTTGACAGCAACTTCAACATTGTTGTGCAAAAAGTTAGAGATGAAGTTGCATGCAACAAAATATGGATCTCAATAGACGACACAACCGATGCTGTGGGGAGATATGTTGTCAATGTGGTCATCGGTACGCTGGAGGCAGGTCAACCATCTAAGGAGTATATGTTGACATCGGAAGTATTGGAGAAGTCAAACACCTCAACTATTGCTCAATTGTTGACATCTTCAATTCTGTACTTTGGCCAGAAGGTTAAAAACACAAGAAAGTTCTTCTGTTTGTAATTGATGCAGCTCCGTACATGAAAAAAGCTGCTCGTGCTCTTAAAGTTTTATTCCCCAAAATGTTGCATTAGCATGCTTAGCTCAAGGACTTGGATAATGAAGTAGATTTTCAAAGTCTACAGAGAGATTTGGGCTATTTGGAAAAGTGGGCTGAAAGATGGCAGATGTAGTTTAATGCTGTTAAGTGTGAAGTGCTACATCTTGGCAGACAAATCAAAATAGGACGTACATGGTAAATGGTAGGGAATTGAGGAATGCTGTGGAACAGAGGGATCTAGGAATAACTGTGCATAGTTCCCTGAAGGTGGAATCGCATGTAGATAGGGTGGTAAAGAAAGCCTTTGGTGTGCTGGCCTTTATAAATCAGAGCATTGAATATAGGAATAGGGAAGTAATGTTAAAATTGTACAAGGCATTGGTAAGACCAATTCTGGAGTATGGTGTACAATTTTGGTCGCCTAATTATAGGAAGGATGTCAACAAAATAGAGAGAGTACAGAGGAGATTTACTAGAATGTTGCCAGGGTTCCAGCAACTATGTTACAGAGAAAGGTTGAACAAGTCAGTTCTTTATTCTTTGGGGCGCAGAAGGTTAAGGGGGGACTTGATTGAGGTCTTTAAAATGATGAAAGGGATAGACAGAGTTGACGTGGATACGTTTTTCCCATTGAGGGTAGGGAAGATCCAAACAAGAGGGCATGACATGAGAATTAAGGGACAGAAGTTTAGTGGTAACGTGAGGGGGAACTTCTTTACTCAGAGGGTGGTGGCTGTGTGGAATGAACTTCCAGCAGAAGTGGCGGAGGCAGGATCGATTTTAACATTTAAAAGTAAAGTGGATAGGTATATGGACGTGAAAGGAATGGAGGGGTATGGTCTGAGTGCAGGTAGATGAGACTAGGGAAAACAAATGGTCGGCACGGACTGGAAGGGCCGAGAGGGCCTGTTTCCGTGCTGTAATTGTTATTATATTATATGGTTACTTCATAGAATTGCCAAGCACATACGTAGCTTGCTCCAAATGTCGATCGCCTAGTTTCCAATGTCAAGAAAATCTTCCACAAAGTAGTTGTGCAGTTGTTCAAGGAAATGGTACCTGTGATTCCGCTACCTCCGCAGCCCGTTTTGACTAGGTGGGGTACATGGCTCTCTGCTGTACTCTACTATGCTGCAAATTTTGAAAAGATAAAATAAATCGTCAACTGTTTTGAAGAAGAAAAATCTGCTACAGTCACGATTGTCAATGAAATCATCAGTAAAAGTCCCTCCACCATGTTTATTCCTTCCAATTTTGTAAACATCCTGCAAGCTATCACTTCCCTTGAGAAACGTGGTGAAACATTAGTGAATAACTTGCAGGGTTTTCAACAAAATAACTGACGATATTCGTAAAATTCCTTCTGATGTAGGTAAAGACATACAAGAAAAATGTGAGAGAATGATTTTAGTTAACAAAGAACTTGAAGAAATACAAAACATAGCTAAAGTTCTCAAAGGTAGTATTAATGCAAAATATATCAACATGAATATAGAGTCTGTAGCTTGTTTCAGGTAATCACCAATGACCTCAGCTGAGGTAGAAATAAGTTTTTCACAACTGAAGCATATTCTGTCTGAAAGACAGCATAGATTAACACAATTTGAAAAAAATGCTGGTAATTATGTGCAACCAGGCAACTTTGGTCATTTAATGTAGTATACCTTTATCATTTTTAACCATATTTTGGAGGTGGAAATACATGCCTTGTTATGCCTTTTTTGTCAATAAATGCCTTTTTCATGCCTTTTTGGTAATTTTATTATGCCTTTTTACCTGCCTATTTCAGTTTTTTAGAGCCTAAACATCCTGGCTCTACTAATATGCTTGGCATTTGAGAGCAAGGAGGAGGTGGTGTTGGGTCTCTGGAAAAGCATTAAGGTAGGTAAGTCCCCAGGGCTTGATGGGATCTATCCCAAGTTATTGAGAGAGGCAAGTGAAGGGATTGTAGAAGATCTTTGTATCATCTCTAGCCTCAGGTCCTGGAGGACTGGATTCCTTTGTTTCAGACTGTGTTTCCACTTTGAAGGAAATTACCCGAAATTTGGGAATTTCTGGTTGTCTTTCGGTCATTTTAGGGAAATGAAATAATTTCGAGAAACTTCGGCATCTACAGGGAAGTGGGAGGGGGGGTGCGCGGGGAGGGGGTGTGTGTGTGGGGGGGGGGTGTGTGGGCGGGGGGGTGTGTGTGTGTGGGGGGGGTGTGTGTGTGTGGGCAGGGTTGGGGTGTGAGTGGGGGGGAGGGTTGTGTGGGGGGTGGGGGAGGTGTGGGCTGAGGGGATGTGAGTGCGCAGCAGGGTTGTGTGGGGGCAGCTGGGTGTGGGGAAGGGGGGTTGTGGGGGCGCAGGGAGGTTGTGGGTGTGGGGAGTTGTGGGTATGGGGGGAGCTGTGGGGGAGGGGCGTTGTGGGGGTTATGGGGGCGGGGTGGGCTGGGGGTGTGTGGGGGTGGGGGGATGGGTGTGGGGACGGGGGGTGCGGGGGAAGGGAGGTTGTGAGGAGGGGGGTTGGGGGTGGGGTTTGTGGGCGGTGGGGTGTGTGGGCATCGTGTGTGTGAGTGGCGGGGGTGTGTAGGGGCGTGGTTTGGGCGGGAGTCTGTGCGGTGGGTGGGTGTGTGTGGTGGGGTAGGTGTGTGAGGAGAGGGGGGGTTGTGTGGTGGGTTTGTGGGGGGGCACCGGGGGTTGTGAGGGCGGGGGGGGGTTGTGGGGGAGGAGGGGTTGTGGGGGAGGGGGGGTTGTGGCAGAGGGCGGGGTTGTGGGGCAGCAGGGTGTGGGCAGTGGGTTGTGTGGGGGGGGGTGGTGTGTGGGGGGGTGTGTAGGGGGTGTGTAGGGGGTGGGTTTGTGGGGGGAGTGGGTGTGTGTCTGGGGCATAGGTGTGTTGGGGAGAGGGGTTGTGGTATGGGGATTGGGGGGGGGTGGGGGGCGTGGGTGGCGGGGTGTGTGGGGGGGTGGGGGGTATGGGGGGAGGAGCCAACGAGGGGGACCAGAGGGGTAGTGGCTGGAATTGGTGGTACGATGGGGACTCTTAGCGGGCGCTGGTCAATCTCCTCTGCCATGATCAGAGTCTCCGCTTTCCGTTTGGTGACATTGGCAACATCTCTGACTACGGGCTGGGCTGGGCTGGGTCACCGATTCTGGTCTGGGCTGGGTCTCCAACTCTGGTCTGGGCTGGGTCGAGCCTCTGGCACTAGGCTGCTGCTTGGGGCTGGGCTTCTCGGGGCTGGGCTGCTCAGGGCTGGGATGCTCGGGGCGGGGCTGCTCCGGGTCCCTCCAAAAGACCGTTTGGAAACCACCGCCGGCCACTCTCAGTTCCACTAAAGACGCGCTGTCGCAGGAAGGGGCGGACCATCCCAGGGAGTGACAAGGAAGGGACGAATCCGTGTGGCGCTGGAAGGCAGGAGAAGAGATCGATCTGCGCATGCGTAGTTTTTAAGATTTTTAAACCTCTCTAACCTTTAGGACATTAAACCGATCGTAAAAAAACTTGGTGCAATCGCAGCATAGGAGAACGGTGAGTGAACTGCCAAAATAGCGTAGCGCTATCGCAATCTATTTTTGCGCAAATAGAATGACCGCCAAACCGGAAGATAACAAGATCAGAGTTTTAGTTATGTATAGATAGATAGATGTCATGAAGTTGAAAGCTGAAGTTGAGGGATAGGGACCACATGGCTCACCCAGAATGACAACATGGACAAGGTGTGCTAAATGGCCTATTTTTATAGTTTACCTCCATGACTCTAATTGATTTAAGAATAGGAGGTGTTATCTGATCCACCTGAATTATTTGAGTCCCTAGCACAGCAAGTAGAGAAAAGTTAATGAGTGCAACAAGTGGACCCTTGAAAGAGTATTAATAAGGCTTACATAGAAACATAGAAACATAGAAATTAGGTGCAGGAGCAGGCCATTCGGCCCTTCGAGCCTGCACCGCCATTCAATATGATCATGGCTGATATTTACCGCTGTTTCAACACGTAAAGTCCATAGGCGTTCGCAAGAAAGGGGAATACAAGAAAATATTCCCCTGTTAACCCTGCTGGCACTCAAAACGAAGGGAATACAATTTTGTAAAAGCATAGCTCAGATGTGTGATATGGTTAATAATAAGAAATATTTTACTGTTTACAGGGAGATCAAAAAACTCACCTGGAGAAATGGAATACTTAGCTTTACTCAGCGGGACAGGCAGCATCGCTGGAGAGAAGGAATGAGTGAAGTTTCGGGTCTAGATCCTTCTTCAGGCTGGTTAAGGATAAGGGAAACGAGAGATATAGACAGTGATGTGGAGAGATATGCAAAAAAGTAACAATGATAAAGGAAACAGGCCATTGTTAACTGTTTGTAGGGTGAAAATTAGAAATTAGTGCGACTTGGGTGGGGGAGGGATGAGTTAACCAGGGTGTTGCGGAGAGAACAGTCTCTGCGGAAGGCGGAAAGGGGTGGAGATGGGAAAGTGCGACTAGTGGTGGGATCCCGTTGGAGGCAGACATTTTGAAGGATTATGTGTTGTATGAGATTGGTTGTGGGGTGCAAGGTAAGGACTAGGGCGACTTTGTCTCTGTTGCAACTAGGGGGACGGGGAGCAACAGCAGAGAATTGGGAATAGGGGATAGAGTATTTGCAGCAAGCAGGGTGGGAAGAAGTGTAGTCGAGATTGTTGTGGGTCAGTGGGTCCTTTATTGCTGTTACTTATTGTACATCTTTCATTGATTATTCTTCATCTCTCCACATCACCGTCTATAGTTCCTATTTGGCTTATCCCTAACCAGTCTGAAGGAGGGTCTCGACCTGAAACATTACCCATTCCTTCCCTCCAGAGATGCTGCCTGTCCCACTGAGTTACTCCATCTTTTTGTGTCTATCTTTGGTTTAATCCAGCATCTGCAGTCCCTTCTTACACACTTAGTCATACTCTTGTATGCTTTCTCTATAACCTGCAATCTTTGGAAGTTACTGTTGAATCTGCTTCCATTTCCTTTCTAACAGATTATTCCCATTCATAGACATAGAAACATAGAAATTAGGTGCAGGAGTAGGCCATTCAGCCCTTCGAGCCTGCACCGCCATTCAATATGATCATGGCTGATCATCCAACTCAGTATCCCGTACCTGCCTTCTCTCCATACCCTCTGATCCCCTTAGCCACAAGGGCCACATCCAACTCACTCTTAAATATAGCCAATGAACTGGCCTCAACTACCCTCTGTGGCAGAGAGTTCCAGAGACTCACCACTCTCTGTGTGAAAAAAGTCTTTCTCATCTCGGTCTTAAAGGATTTCCCCCTTTATCCTTAAGCTGTGACCCCTTGTCCTGGACTTCCCCAACATCGGGAACAATCTTCCTGCATCTAGCCTGTCCAACCCCTTAAGAATTTTGTAAGTTTCTATAAGATCCCCTCTCAATCTCCTAAATTCCAGAGAGTATAAACCGAGTCTATCCAGTCTTTCTTCATAAGACAGTCCTGACATCCCAGGAATCAGTCTGGTGAACCTTCTCTGCACTCCCTCTATGGCAATAATGTCCTTCCTCAGATTTGGAGACCAAAACTGTACGCAATACTCCAGGTGTGGTCTCACCAAGACCCTGTACAACTGAAGTAGAACCTCCCTGCTCCTGTACTCAAATCCTTTTGCTATGAAAGCTAACATACCATTCGCTTTTTTCACTGCCTGCTGCACCTGCATGCCTACTTTCAATGACTGGTGTACCACGACACCCAGGTCTCGCTGCATCTCCCCTTTTCCTAATCGGCCACCATTCTTAACCGCATCCTCTGCTCTCTGAAGCCAGAATTACTGAGTCTTTATTCCATCTGAATACCTTGTTGTTTTTTAATACCATTAATGAATGATCCCTTCATTTTCTCATGCCTAAGGAGAACACCCCAATTGCACATAGCTACAGATTCCTGTGTTCCATTTGATTCATGAAAATTACCTCATTGTTTCCAAGACCTTGACATCCCTCTTAAGAGTTTCATTATATCTACAATCTTTGAAAGTTCAGCGTACATAACTAATTAAAGTCAAGTTTTAAAACTCAGTGATGGGGTAGAGTGATGGAAGTACTGTGTAGGTGGTGATAACATCACCATCTGCCTTCCTTTACAGTAAAAGGCAATTGTTTACTGCTACACTTGTTTTCTGTCCTTTAATAATTTCATATTCACACAGGCACTGTCCCTTTCATCCCTTGGGTTTGAATTTGGCTAACATAATGTGAGCCTCTTCAGACAATTTTGATCTAATAGTTCAGTTCTGTTATCATTTAACTTTATTAAAAAATTCAATCAAGTTTGTCAGATGTAATTTACTTTTACCAAGCACCTGCTGTCTGCCGACTTTTTAATCTATATTTTTCAAAGTAATTCTTTATTTTGCCTTGAGGTATTGAAATGAAAGTTTGCCCTCATTGGGCTGATTGGCTTTAGTCACCAGTTTTATCCCTCACCCATTTTAAACTGTGGTGAAATTTGCGTAGGATTAGATAATTGGCATTGTGGTTTATATTGAGAGAAAAAAAAAAGTAGATTGCCAGAAAATACCAACTGAATGATCACAAAAGTAGCAAATATAATTCAATCTGGAGAATTGTAAGTAATGTATTTTGGGAGAAGAAACAAAGCAAGGGGATATATAATGAATGCTAAGTAATGTTGCTGAATAAACGAATCTCGTATTACAGTCTGTTATTACAGACAGTGAAACAAGCAGTTGAATATAGAACATAGAATAGTGCAGCATAGGAATATGTCTCTTGGTCCATTATGGCTATACATAATATTATGCTAATCTAAATAATCCCATCTGTCTGTACATGGTTCGTCCATTTCCCTCCACCGCTGTTCCACTGCATTTGGCGCTGTAGTGGTGCAGCGGTAGAGTTGAGTGCCTTACAGCGTTCGAGACCCAGGTTCAATCCTGATTCCGAGTGCTGGCTGTATGGGGCTTGCACGTTCTCCCTATGGCCGCGTGGGTTTTCGCCAAGTGCTCCGGTTTCCTCCCACAAAAGTGTGCGTTCGTAGGTGAATTGGCATCTGTACATTGCCCCTAGTGTATAGAATAGTGTATTGAATTCAATTGAGTGTATGGGTAATCACTGACTAGAGCGGACTCTGTGGGCCCTGTAATTCTCAACTAAACTAAATTGAATTATTGTGCGGGAAGTAACTGCAGATGCTGGAAAGACACAAAAAGCTGGAGTAAGTCAGCGGGTCAGACAGCATCTCTGGAGAGAAGAAATTGGTGACGCGACGATGCAAAGTTTTACAGAAAACTTGAAATCGTATCATAAAAAAATGACTTTTCCCTTTTAGTGAATCGAAGAATGAAATTTGTGGTCTTACTCCTGAATCAATGTTCGCGTTCAAGTCAAAGTTGTCTGCTATATTCCATTAATACAATGGATGTCTTTATAACCGAGAGATTTTTCTGTCATGTCAGCTCGTTATTGGATATAGCAATGATCTAGCTTGCTATACTCTCATCTTTTATAACCTATGTCAGACCGTCAAGGATATCTCAATTTGTTTCCCCGGAGTCTGACACACCACTGAAGAAAGGAGGGGGCAGTAATCCAATTGACTTCCCTGTATGGATACAGATCACCGTCTCACTTCAGCGTCCCGCGCAACTTACCTTTATTGGCCTTGAACATTACTGTGCAAAAGGATTCAGAATATTGAACGTTGGCTGGGTTGAGACTCCTGGAAGTAAGTAGCCCCTTTTAATTTTGGGGGGGGGGGAATCCCATGGAGAAAGCGCAAAGTGGATTCCCTGGCTTATTAACGACTGGGGGAGTGTTATTTCCACCTCTGGTCGTCCAGAGGCCAATCAGCCACTGGCAAACTCCCAGCGCCAAACCACTCTTCACGTCCGACTGACCCTTGGTGCGCTTTGAGTAATATACAGCTGCTTAGCGTTCATTCCTCGTCATTCTCAACCATTTCGATATTTTGGGGGAAGGGGACTTCATAAAGTAAGACCACGTGAAATATTGAGTGGCATAGATATCCATAACTTGAGTACCACTCAAATCAGGACCGTTGCCGAAGAAAGAAACGTCGTAGAATGCGTCTACCTTTCTCCACGACTGCCCAGGTGTTCCGATGTGACTTGCTTTAAGAGAACCTGTTTCTTAAGAAAGAAGCAAGTTCTCTTAAAGCAAATCACATCGGAACATCTGGGCGAGAGAGAGAGTGGAGTGAATGGGTATGACTTGATAACAACGCTAAACGCAAGTGCATCTGTTTAGTCAATGCGGAAGACAGGGGTAGAACTAGAATGTTTCTCTATATTTTTAGTGACGTTGCTTGCGGGGACCTTCTCATTATTCAGCTTTATTTCATGCCAATCCTGATTTCTTAGAAACGAAATACATATTAAAGCCTTATTGTAAAAACTGTAAATGGAGGAAAGATGTTTTGTGCATATGAAATGTTTTCCCATCCATTCCTGAACAGCAAGGATTCTGGAACCAACCCCCAAAGGACCTTGGCACCGGCGTGTTTAGCGCACTCTTAAATGTCAGACGTTCCTTTGAGATTCTATTGTCATCATATTTTAATTCCAGCCACGATAGACACCATCACAATGCGTGAAAAACGCGGCATTGATATAATTTTGTTTCAGCCCATTCGTAATTTGCTTCATCGTTTGATGTGTTAGATAAATATCTTGAACTGATAAATGATCAATGCACCATATTGTTCATTTTTTTTCTATTGTTCTGTTATTGTGTCAAAGCACACAGAATAAGTTTTATTTTCTAATGCATTAGCACAGCCCAAAATGCCTACGTCTCAGTGGGTATTGCCAGTGGCTACTGCAAGCTGGCAGCGCAGCAGGCTTCGAATGAGATGCGGCTCAGTGCCGAACTAGGGAGAAGGGGGCGAATAAAAGAAAAACAGTTTGCACTGACTATATCCCTCACCAAGCTGAATTGCAATGATTTATCTTGATCACGTTGATAGAAGTTTCAGTATAAAAGTAGAGGAAATAATTAGAAGATAATGGTTTAAATATCAGCTGTATACCCTTTCTGTATTTAACACAATGATATCGTATATTATGAGGTAAAAACTAAAATATTTACAATGCGTTTCTTTATTCACATATAGTTTAAATTGGCATGTATAGAGGGGAAAATGCTAAATGAATTGCCTAATGTGTTCCTTGTTAAAATTGCATTTAAATAAAATAGATGACCGTGGCATGTTTTTGATATATGTTACTGTCCGTGGTTAGATGTGAAGATCCCAAAAAACGAAGAATTTGTAGTTTCCAACCAAAGAGGCCTGATAGTGGTGTCTCTAGCTCTACTATTGCATGGTCTGCCTCACAATAAGGGCGAACACTGAATGAGACCACCAACTTTATGGACTAGTCTCTCTAATGTTAGTTCCAGTCAGCCTCGACCTTATTTTTTACTCTGAAAATACTAAACCAAAAGAGATATCAATTTCAATATAATTTAACACCATTTTAGAATTGGAGAGCCGAATACAATGCTTCAATAAAGTATTTTCATTATTTTCCAGGTTATGTTGTTGAACGTAACAAAGTTAAATGCAAATACAATTGCAAAATAGGGTATTGTGTACAAAATGGAAATCTCTGGGAAAGGATTGAAAGACTGGGATGTTATGATAAAATGAATAAGCACATAATTAAATGAAATCACACCCATCTCATGAATCGTAATTTTGGCTACCGTAAGCAGCGAGGAGATGGAAATGTTTGTGTGCACATGACGCAACGGCAGAGCAAAAACTGAACAGGAAGGGAGCCTAAAACCTGTGAGAAAATTATATGTCGTGATGCACGGTTCAGTCGGTCAGCGTGGCTATTTGATTACATCAGATGGGGGAATGTTGTAAGGTTATAATGGGAAACTAGCACCCCCTCCCCTCACCCCACAGATTAAATGACACTGAACTGCCGATATTCAACAGCTACGGTCCAGGGCCTTATTTGTACTATTGATAAGCAAGACCCGGTCATTTAAGATATAGAATTATATCTTGTGTTCTACCATTATGTTCTATCATTAATTTGGAAAGATAGAGTCATGACTTCACGGTGTAAAATTCACCAGACATTTGCAAAGCTAACCGACGCGTACGGATAGCGATTAACGCATAAATGAACCATGGCCGTGGCAAGACATATGGTCGCTAACATACAGATTCACTGCCATGTGGTAAATAGGTCAATGTTGGAATCTGGTGCACATTGTAATTTGGCATTTGCCAGTACATTGAAACCGCCGTCACTCTAAGATGCACATTTCCAATATGTAAATCCCAAACCCTCTATGTTTGCATCTGACGTGAACATTGTTAATATAACCAATATCACAGCTTTTTACCATAACAAACGTGTAAAGTTTTCAGCAGATGTTACAAAACGTGTATTATTTTTGTAACCTATTTTAACAAACAAAAAAAAAGGATTGTTTTTCCAATCAGTTCTAGATACAGCATCGTGTTTAGCTGCATCGGATGGTGCTGAGACGTGGAGAGGGGGTTTAAATAAGGTGTGCGATGGGGTATGCGCGTCATGCTTTTCCTTTTATTTTAAGTGACTGGAGTGATCCTCGTCGCCTCCTCGCTGCTGTCAGCTCGGCTGCCCCATGGAAATGATGATAATATTTGATGTCTGTGGGCTGCTGCCCGGCTCCTGTGTCCCTCAGGGCGCAAGATGCCAGCGTCTGCACCTGCCAATCAGCGGCGCTTGCCCGCTGACGTCAGCGGCAGATGGCATGGTACCAGCAGTTGGCATCGCTGTCACTTCTCAGAGCGATCGCACACCGATCCTGCAGAGAGAGACCCTGCCACCGCCGCCGTCAGACTACCGACGCACAGCCAGCAAACAGCTGAAAATGAGCATCCTTTCTCAGCACTGATTTCAGGTAAGAATTTAAAATATAAAATCACGGAAATAACCAAATCATTACAGCACTAAAAAAAAACAGATGCAGACTCGTTTTTTTAATTGCTGTCCCCGAGTACGCAACCCTCTTGTTATTGCCTATTTAAATGCTAATATATTGACTTCGCATTCAATTCGAAAATTACCTGTCTTCCTTGTATCTGATGACTTCCTTATTTTTGATTGTTATTTCATTCATAGATTTGACAGGACTTTCGTTTAACTTGCGCACACGGCTTTGATGTACAAGAACTGAATAATGACGATATTTTAAAGCCACCCTAATCTTGATTGCGTTCCCCGTGCTAGGTTTTAAAATTAGTTCTCGAAATATATATATATATATATATATATATATATATATTTTAAATAACGTTTCTAAAATGTGAAATAACGTTTAGTTGTGGAGAAACTTGGAAGATTAACAGATTAACTTCGAGGTGAATGTAGAAAATGCAAGTGCAAATTGCTATATTTCATAGTGGGAAGCAAATCCATGATCCCCATCTGTCAAATGATTTATTGCACTGCATAACTAGTGCCTGGGCTGGTGCTACATAACACGTGAAACACCTCGAAAAATAATTTTCTAGGTTTCAATCACAGCTCTCGATATTTATTTTTTATTTATTCCAAAGCCTTTCTGAGTCGATCGTTTAACTTTCCGGCTCAATACCAACCCCCTTACTGTTGAAAATGCTGGTAAAACGAAACCGACGAACCGGCGACACTCCGCACGATAGGGGCTTCGTGTGCAGTTCTGATGTAACATTCTAATGTGCCCATCCTTAAAAAGTAATCCCGTCGCTATAATGAAGTCAGCATTAAACTGGTCACCTATATCCGCTCCCCGATATTACGGAGCTAACGATAATGTTATTGGGGGCTCGATGCGCTGTTGCAATCCAACCGCAATTTTAATTACGATTCATGGGAAATTTGAGGCCCACGGGAATCAACCCAAAACGGTTGAGCTGTCCAATTTTCACAATCCTATCAATGACATAATCACATTAATAGTGACTTAAGTTTTCCAAGATTTTCAAATACAATACTGCAACAGGCTATCCTTTAATGAGTTTAAAGCAACCCCAACCGAGAAAAAGGGTCCCCGAATGATGTGAATTGTTATAATTTTCATTTCTGAATATATTACTTTATATTTAAAAAGACATGCGAATTATTTACTCTTCGCAATAAGAATTACGTTATGTAGTTAACAAAATTATAATGTGTTACTCAATAAACTATCCATTGTTTCTCTGCTCCAAACCCTAACCCACCCCCGTCCCCAACTCTACGTTCCCCAACTCCCAGAGCTGGCAACATGTTGACATTACCAATTGATGAAGCTGTCATGATGCCGGGAACCAACTTCGATGATGTTAGTGAACCAGAGGATAAAGATTCAGAAATCGGTACAGAGAACGAACAGTGTTCAATTGACCTCAGCAATATTACCCCTTCTGTAGAGTCAGAGAAGGATGACAATGAAAAGGTGGGCGAAGAGGATGAGGAATTGCCCAAAAAGAGAGGGCCCAGGAAGAAGGCGATGACAAAAGCAAGGGTCGAGCGAGTCAAAGTGAGGAGGAATGAGGCGAATATGAGAGAGAGAACCCGGATGCACGGTCTAAACAACGCCCTGGACAACCTTCGCAAAGTTGTCCCATGTTATTCCAAGACACAGAAATTATCCAAGATAGAAACTCTGCGCTTAGCTAAAAACTATATCTGGGCCCTATCTGAGATCCTACGCATTGGCAAGAGACCTGATCTGCTAACCTTCGTGCAAAGTTTGTGCAAGGACTTATCCCAACCAACGACTAATCTGGTAGCTGGGTGTCTGCAACTCAATACCAGAAACTTACTGCTGGATCAGAGCGGAGATGGGGCTCACATTGCGAGGTCCCAGTTTTCCTCCACTCTTTACACGTATCAAAACCCAGATCTGGGTAGCCCGACGGGACCGAGTTCAATGGAGAGCTCCTCCAAGTCCTTGAAACCTTACAACTACTGTGGTGCTTACGAGTCTTTCTACCAAAACGCTTCTCCAGAGTGTGCGAGCCCACAATTCGAAGGTCCCCTAAGCCCTCCAATTAACTTTAATGGGATTTTCTCCCTGAAGCAAGAAGATCCATCTGACTACGTGAAGAATTATCACTATGGCATGCATTATTCCGCCGTGCCAGCCAGCCGTCCCATCGGACAGAGCTACATGTTCAGCCCAGCCATGCGATGTGTGATGCCCACAGACAGTACATTTCCTTACGATTTCCATCTGCGCGACGAGACACTTTCGATGCAGGATGAATTAAATGCGGTTTTTCATAATTAATGTACAAAATGGTGGTAACATAGATCAGAAGTGATTAAGATAAAATAGTGGGTGGTATATTAAATAATTGATAGCAAATTGTTTCTAACAGGACGACTGCGATTATGTTTGAATGTTACTTGATGACAGAGAAGCAATAATTAAAAAACTATGCAAGTGAGTAAATTACAGAATAAGCAACTAGCCCTTCAAATGAAAAATATTTGCCCTTCGTTGCCTCTCGCGTACACTTTTCATTTTAACGGTGTCATTTGTAAACAATTTTACTTAGTTTCACAGACTGGGCAACCTTTTAGATTGGACAGTTCTCACAACCGCATTTTGATCAATTTTACGATAATGGGCACTTTAAGTGGCACTTGCGACCCAAAGGGTATACGCTCAGTATTGTATATTGCAGGCTACATTCGGATTTCAGAAACAGAAAATAAATAATTGGTTTGTCAACTTACTTTTTTGCCTTTAGTCCTGATTCGGCATAGTTAGGGGAAGCTCGCCTTCACAATGATTGCTCCGGGAAATCAGCCTTTTCGTAAACCTCACAGTTTTTATTTACATTAAAATAGCATTTTGGAAAATTATTTCAAAACATATTGACTATTTTCATTCAATTAATTTGATCCAGTCGAATATTTATGAATGCAATTTGATGGTGGTAAGCCTTGTTCTTTTATAACCAACAATCGCAAGCATTTGGGGTTTCTATCCATGAACGAAGTTTTGGAAGAGAGGTTCGATGGCTGAATACGTGAAGACTTGTCGAAGTGTCTTACAAAATGCACTAACATAGTTATTCGCCTTAATAATAATAAAGTACGGCCTTTGTTATTTGATAGACGCAATGAAAGAACAGATCGATGGATATTGTTTCCAACTAATCGTTCGTCCTGCCGCCAATCTAAACCGTGAAATTAGCTTCTTGCCCACAATAAACAATAATCGGGTTTGATTGATTTGTGAATTTCTTAATGGTCCTTCCACTATTCAAACATTGGAAGAGAAAGTCGGCGTACCGACAGCAAAGATTGGCACTAACGAACTACCGTCGGGTTACGGGAAAATACTTAATAAACTAGAAAACAAGTAAAAGAAAACTGAGAGCAGTCTTCGGACATTTCACAATCATCTAATACTTACGGAGTAGTGAAGACGTTTGAACACATTGCATGACGATATCGTCGATCCCCACGTGAATAAATCTAGAAGCAGATATCAGTGGGTAAAATATCCATTTTTTGGGACATGTCATCGTTAACAGGTACAACTGACCAATATTGTTTTCTGAGTCTCCCGTTGAGTGTGTGTGTGGGTGGGGGGGGGGGGGGGGGGGGGAGAGATGGTGGGCTTCATGTGTTGTCATCCACGAGCAAGACATGTGTAAAAGGAACATTGCAGTTACTTTTTACAACGACGCACCTCCAATCTTGAAGCGAGCGAACAGGACCGTTATTACAGAAAGTAATTACAATATAGTCTGCGCGCCTTAAATCACCTCTTTAAAACATATATATATCACTTTTAGAATTTCACTTTCCACTGGATTTTTTTTGCAGACGAGATTAATGCATGCATTTATCTCACTGCCGGAATATGTTTTACCGCGGAAAAAAACGCTGAATATTTCATGATCAAACAGGTTATGTACCATTTAGTAAAATGTGTATATAATAGGAGTTCGGTCGGGATGACTTCAAACAAGCAGGAACAACGACAAATAGTGAAGTATAAATTATACCTTTCTGTCCAGTGTTCAAATTCATTTTAGACGCCGAGGCTAGTTTGTACTGTGCTGGCATCGGTCCAATCAGCATGTGCTTACATTGTCTCTTAGGTCATTTATAGTCAGAATTGTAAAGATGCTTCTGAATATCGACTTGAATTGTTAACATGGACAAATATCCATATCCACAAATATTTGTTACCAAATATATTCCATACCGTGAAAATTACATTTCCGGCAGAGCAAAGGAGCCTTGCACAGGTACAGTACGGCGACAATGCCACGGGCGGTACGAAGGTGCAAGAAAACCTGCGGGGGGTTGTCACAGCTGCTGCAACATTTTGTCTGAAGCAACTGGTGACTTCCAGATCTCACAGAAATGCACACATTTTAAAGTACCATTTTGGGACTATTAATCTTAATGTAACATATGACAACCAGAGCACACGTTGATTTACATAATAACGATATTTATAGGAATGCACACAAAAAATTAAAATGAAACGTTAAAATAAATGAACAGCTCCAGTCAAGAGTTAAAGTTCCTGGCGGCACCGAATTCTCCCCAAGGGCCATATTGAAAATTCCTTCCAAATAACGTCAATCTTCAATTTATTTATTTTTAATTCGAGAGGATTTTTAGAATTTCGCACTGAATGGAAATACAGCTGAAAATTAAATAAGATTTGAAATAGAAAGGAAACCAAACCATTTCACAAATCGCTTACCTGATGAGGAGAAGGGTTTTTAATTACATGTTTATAATTACATATAATATTCCAATTAAGATACGATACTTCATGCGTATTCTAAAAAAAACGTAGGCTGAATTTAGATTAAACAAACTATTTGATATCATTAAAATTGTTTTAATTTAATCGAGTAGTATTAAGCATTTTTAATGTGTTAGAACCATTTTGGATTTTTCAGGTTAAAATTAAATTTGTTTCTTAATTTAAAACACTTGAAATGTATTATTCAAACAGCCCGATCATATTCTTGTGTAAGAAAGATGCTGGTTTAAATCGAAGGTAGACACAAAATGCTGGAGTAACTCAGCGGACGAGGCGGCATCTCTGGAGAGAAGGAATGGGCGACGTTTCGGGTCGAGACCCTTCTTCGGACTGATTAATGGGCGAGACCCTTCTTCAGTCTGAAGATGTCGCCCATTCCTTCTCTCCAGAGATACTGCCTCACCCGCTGAGTTATTCCAGCATTTTGTGTCTACCTCCGATCATACTCTTCCCGTCTTTCTTATAACTAAGAACTTCCAGCATTATTAAATGTCACGTGTAACCAAATCGTCTGTACTATTTCAATATATCATCCCAATTAATCAACACAAGACGTTCAACACATGGGGGCATTTTCAGAAAATAAGTTGTAGTCAGTGTCATCATAATAATAACTTAAATTAAGTCAAGTTAAGGATTCGCAGGGCAATGCCAGTCGGCAGCTTTTTTTAACCGAAGTGACCAGAATGTGATATAGGATTTTGGAGCCGATCGGGGAACCGTGCCAGAACACTAACGATTTTACCACTGCACATGTCCCGAGCCACCTCTGCCTTCCACCCGGATTTCACAGGGTAGCAATATTTCTTTGGCAATTAGATTCTCAACAATGCATCTGTTCTCACCAAAGTGTGCATATGTCCCCGAGTTGTTAAGTATGCAGAATGTGTGAGGTAGCCACATCGCAGCAGCGCTTTGCCTTGAACAAGCAGAATACGTTTGATTGTGCAATCCCAATTTGTTTGGGTTTGAGTGAAGTGCAAATAAATTCAATTCCAACCAGTAAATTGAAACAAAAACAACAAAAATCCCTACAGGATACTCGCAGCAAGCGTGTCAATGTCTGCCACTAGATCCCAATTCAATTCGTATGTGCATTCAACTAATGTCTAGATTAGTTGGACACGATTTTTTCATGATTAAAAAATGCCAACGCAGTCGGGTGCGTTTAGCGTTTCCAACATGGTCTAATGGAACTCGATATTAAATTATTAGGTGCATAGTAAACATTGGATTTGTTTTGTCTACTTTCAACCACGGAGCAACGCTAACAATCTTATACTGGTCTATTTTTGCTGATTGGAAAAATTGCATCAATGCTAGGCTGACCAGATGAGCTCCAAACCACATAACATTAACTTCGGATACAAATTTAAGACGATTCACAATGTACTCTGACTGGTCATTAAGAACAATAAACGATATTTAAGCGTGTAGGAAGGAACTGCAGATGCTGGTTTACACCGAAGATAGACACACAATGCTCCATAACTCGGCGGGACAGGTAGTATCTCAGGAGTCTGAAGAAGGGTCTCGACCCAGAACGTCACTGCTTCCTTCTGTCCAGAGATGCTGCCTGACCCGCTGAGTTACTCCAGAATTTGGTGTCCCTTAGCTGTGTTTAAGCGCCTGTTGAGCAGAAGATCTTGAGTGCTGCCTAGAGGTTAAACGTATTTGGAAAGTGCTTCCAGCTGGCCGATGTCGACATATAATCCAAACCGACCAAAGAAGAAAGGGCTGCTAATTTAACAAACCATTATGAGTAACTCGTACCACCCATTCCTACTCTAATTCTTATTGATACGAATTTAGCAGATATCCTGAAAGCAAGATAACAGAGGGTTGATGATTTGCTAATAAGCGCGGATACCTCATCTGCCTTTTGAGTGCCTGCTTTAAAAAAAACACAGCTTGGGGAGGTTATCTGAAAGTTTGGAATAAACGTTGCCGTATTTGGAGTTAAGTTTATAAACTTGTAGTTCCGTTGTAAAACTTTCCGATGTGGTGAAGGTCACTTTACAGGTCCCAATAGCCACATCAGGTTGTACTGTGGTAGTATGAGGTTTGAAGGGGACCAAAATGTATCTGCGAGAATCCCTGGTGCAGCCGCAGCCAGTGGTTTACAGTTCGCTTGAAGGAGACAAATCAACTTGCAAATACTACACCTGCTGCACAGCTTCTACAGACAGGGGAAATGGATATGCCCGAACGTCATCACAGAGGCTTGGGCGTCACATCAGCTGGATAGTTTATTGGATCCTTAGCTGCTGGACCTGATGTGTTTCCTTCAGCAAGAATTGCCATAGTCGCCGCCAACACCAGGGCTCCGCTTTGTGGTATCTTCAAAAATGCGAAGTGCCTTTAATTATTAATTCATCTCAGATTGAGATTGTGGTTCTGGCTAGATTTCCGGTGGTGCAAGGTGTCATTCACTGCACATGTGTGGTAAAGGCTGTGGGAGTATATTTTTCACAAACTCTGCAGCCGTTCAAAAAGTTGACTTGTCACGATCTTTCCTGGGTCAGCAGAGTAAAGGGCCTGTCCCACTTGGGCGTCATTTGCGCGTCATTTACGCGACAGGCCGGTAGTGACTGATGCGCCACAGTCGCGCGACTGTCGCGGGAAAATCATCTAGCAGTACGACAGTCGTGCGCCAAGTGCTCTTGAGGGCCCTGCTTCTTTTTGGAGCCATTTGCGATGTCGTTCCCACTTCGTCCGATCTCAGTGGCAAGGATTTTCTCAGTGAACATTTTTCAACACTACGCGTGCTTTATACCCGGGTGGTCACATGGTGTGCCACTCAAATGACGCGAAAATGGCGTGCCGACGGTGTACAGGCGGCGCATGGTTACGGATGTTGACGCACGGTGACGCATAATAAATTAGCCTAGGCAATGTTTGTGCATCACCGTGCGGAACCAGGCATCACCACGCGCTACACATACTACGTCAGCATACGCCACCAGTACGTCAGCGTGCGCAAGGGATATGTCACGCAGGTGGCACACGGGGATTTTGAGCATTCCAAAATCCTGGGGTGCCGCGCATTACCGCGAGTCACTGCATACGCCACCACGCCTCACCACGCGCCATGCGCAAATGACGCCCAAGTGGGACGGGCCCTTAAGTGATAAATGCAGTAGGAAGGAACTGCAAATGCTGGTTTAAACCGAAGATAGACACAAAAACCTTTTGTGTTTATCTTCAGTAATAAATGCAGCCCTTGACTGCAATGTGAATAACTGTGGATCCATGTGTCTCTAAAATAAGACACGTATGTTCATTAGCCACAAGCATTCCCATTCCATCAACACAAAGATAATTTGCAACTCATGCTCCTAGTTCATGCCCATTCATATGTGCACAGGATTCCTATGGAATTTTCAAAATATTTGTGTGTACTTCCTTCTTGCACTAACCACTAACTGCTCAAAGGTGAGTAATGTCCATTTAAAACTCAATGTTGCACAAACGGAGCAAAATCAGAGGACGATGAAGGTGTTAAAAGGCAAGACTAGTGCTGCACATTGTCGACAGGGATACTTTAATTACTGAAATCTAAAATAATAAAAATTGAAAATAGTTGGCAGGGTAGGCCACATCTGTGGGAAGAGAAACAAAGCTAATGTTTCAGGTCATAGACACTTTATCATACGTGGGAAGGAGATGCCTCTGATAGGGTAGAACTGAATTGACCAAGGAGATAATCTGTAAACTAGATTATCTGGTCAATGAGTGAATGGGAGCATTTAAGTAAGTAAGTAGGTTTATTGGCCGAGTATTCACATACAAGGAATTTGCCTTGGTGCTCTGCCCACAGGTAACAACATGACATACAGTGACAGTTACGAATGACTCAGAAAACACTAAACATTAATAATAATAAAACATTAATGATAAAACACCATTGATCAAGCATGTGAACCGACAAAATACCAGATCAAAGGGAGGCTACAGATTTTTGGCTGTTGAGTAGAGGAACTACGCGTGGAGAAAATCTGTTTTTATGTCTGGCTGTGGCAGCTTTGACAGTCCGGAGTCGCCTTCCAGAGGGAAGTGATTCAAAGAGTTTGTGGCCAGGGTGAGAGGGGTCAGAGATGATTTTTCCCGCTCGCTTCCTGGCCATTGCAGTGTACAGTTCATCAATGGAGGGAGGGTTGCAGCCAATAATCTTCTCTGGTGATCGGACGATTTGCTGCAGCCTCGAGGTGTCATGCTTGGTGGCTGAACCAAGCCAGACCATGATGGAGAAGGTGAGAACAGACTCTACGATGGCCGTGTAAAATTGGGCCATCATTGCCTGTGGCAGATTGTGCTTCCTCAGCTGCCGCAGGAAGTACATACTCTGTTGGTGAGAGGGGGGAGTACCTGGAGCTGTGAGTATAAAGCACACCGCGGGGCTTGCTTTCACAGAGGCCCAGGGAGCCGTTGGTGAGAGGGGGGAGTACCTGGAGCTGTGAGTATAAAACACATCGCGGGGCTTGCTTTCACAGAGGCCCAGGGAGCCGTTGGTGAGAGGGGGGAGTACCTGGAGCTGTGAGTACAACCAAATCCGGCAACGTTCCATCTCACTTCCAGAGAAGGAATCTGGTGAAGCCTCTGATTGGTGGAAGAGGCCCCGAGGAAGCAGCTGATTGGGTGCAAACCCGGGTTTGCAATTTTACATTTCTGCCTTCTGGGAGTTAGGGATTCTGTGAGTTAGGGACTCTGGGAGTTAGGGACTCTGGGAGTTAGGGAATTCTGGGAGTTAGGGATTCTGGGAGTTAAGGATTCAGTATTTAGTAGTAAAGTTTAAAGGATAAGTTTTTGTGTTTTTTAAATAGTTAATACAGAGTAATTTGGGAGTAAGGTATGGCAGTGGAGATTGGCCCCGTAGGTTTGTTCAGCCTGCAACATGTGGGAGATCAGGGAGATGGTCGGTGTCCCTGGTGACTACAGTTACAGGAAGTGTGTCCAGCTGCTGCTCCTGGCAGACAGCATTGAACGATTGGAACTGCGGCTGGATTCATACTGGAGCATCCACGATGCGGAGAAAGTGAGTTGGTCACACCGCAGGCAAAAGGTAAGAGGACAAAAAGGGAACGGGTGGCCTATAGCCAGCAAAGCAGTAGGCAGGTAGTACAGGAGTCCCCTGCGGTCATCTCCCTCCTAAACAGGTATACCATTTTGGATACTGTTGAGGGAGATGGCTCATCAGGGGAATGCAGCAGCAGCCAAGTTCATGGCACCATGGGTGGCTCTGCAGCACATGAGGGGGGAAAAAATAGGGGAAGGGCAATAGTAATAGGGGATTCAATTGTCAGGGGAATAGATAGGCGTTTCTGCGGCCGCAAACGAGACTCCAGGATGGTATGTTGCCTCCCTGGTGCAAAGGTCAGGGATGTCACTGAACGGCTGCAGAACATTCTGGAGGGGGTGGGTGAACAGCCAGTTGTCGTGGTACATGTTGGCACCAACGATATAGGTAAAAAAAGGTATGAGGTCCTACAAGGTGAATTTAGGGAGCTAGGAGATAAACTTAAAAGTAGGACCTCAAAGGTAGTAATCTCCGGATTACTACCAGTACCACGGGCCAGTCAGAGTAGAAATAGGAGGATATTGCAAATGAATACGTGGCTTGAAAAGTGGTGCAAGGGGGAGGGATTCAAATTTTTAGGGCACTGGGACCAGTTCTGGGGGAGGTGAGACCGGTACAAAACAGGACGGTTTGCACCTGGAATGGAATGGAACCAATGTTCTTGGGGGAGTGTTTGCTAGTGCTGTCGGGGAGGATTTAAACTAATGTGGCAGGGGGATGGGTACAAGAGCAGAGAGGCAGGTGGGTGTAAAATGAGGGTAGAAGCAATAGGTAGCAAGGTGAAAAGTAAAAGTGGCAGGCAGAAAAAACCAGGGCAAAAATCAAAAAGGGCCACTTTTCAGCAAAATTGTATAAGGGGTAAGTGTGTTGTAAAGACAAGCCTGAAGGCTTTGTGTCTCAATGCAAGGAGTATTCGTAATAAGGTGGACGAGTTGAACGTGCAGATAGATATTAATGATTATGATATAGTTGGGATCACGGAGACATGGCTCCAGGGTGACGTAGGCTGGGAGCTGAACATCCAGGGATATTCAATATTCAGGAGGGATAGAGAGAAAGGAAAAGGAGGTGGGGTAGCGTTGCTGGTTAGAGAGGAGATTAACGCAATGGAAAGGAAGGACATTAGCTTGGAGGATGTGGAATCGGTATGGGTAGAGCTACAAAACACTAAGGGGCAGAAAACGCTGGTGGGTGTTGTGTACAGGCCACCTAACAGTAGCAGTGAAGTTGGGGATGGTATCAAACAGGAAATTAGAAATGCATGCGACAAAGGCAAAACAGTTATAATGGGTGACTTCAATCTACATATAGATTGGGTGAATCAAATTGGCAGGGGTGCTGAGGAAGAAGATTTTTTGGAATGTATGCAGGATAGTTATCTAAATCAACATGTAGAGGAACCAACGAGAGAGCAGGCTATTTTAGACTGGGTTTTGAGTAATGAGGAAGGGGTAGTTAGCCGTCTTGTTGTACGTGCCCCCTTGGGCAAGAGTGACCATAATACGTTGAGTTCTTCATTAGAATGGAGAGTGACATTGTTAATTCAGAAACAATGGTTCTGAACTTAAAGAAAGGTAACTTTGAGGGTATGAGACGTGAATTGGCCAAGATTGACTGGCAATTAATTCTAAAAGGGTTGACGGTGGATATACAATGGAAGACATTTAAAGACTGCATGGATGAACTACAAAAATTGTTCATCCCAGTTTGGCAAAAGAATAAATCGGGGAAGGTAGTGCATCCGTGGATAACAAGGGAAATCAGGGATAGTATCAAAGCAAAGGATGATGCGTACAAAGTAGCCAGAAAAAGCAGCATACCAGAGGACTGGGAGAAATTCAGAGACCAGCAGAGGAGGACAAAGGGCTTAATTAGGAAAGGAAAAATAGATAATGAAAGAAAACTGGCAGGGAACATAAAAACTGACTGCAAAAGTTTTTATAGATATGTGAAGAGAAAGAGGTTAGTTAAAACAAATGTAGGTCCCTTGCAGTCAGAAACAGGTGAGTTGATCATGAGGAACAAGGATATGGCGGACCAATTGAATAACTACTTTGGTTCCGTCTTCACTAAGGAAGACATAAATAATCTGCCGGAAATAGCAGGGGACCGTGGGTCAAAGGAGGAATTGAGTGAAATCCAGGTCAGTCGGGAAGTGGTGTTGGGTAAATTGAATAGATTAAAGGCCGATAAATCCCCTGGGCCAGATAGGCTGCATCTCAGAGTACTTAAGGAAGTAGCTCAGGAAATAGTGGATGCATTAGTGATAATCTTTCAAAACTCTTTAGATTCTGGAGTCGTTCCTGAGGATTGGCGGGTAGCAAATGTAACCCCTCTTTTTAAGAAGGGAGGGAGAGAGAAAACGGGGAATTACAGACCAGTTAGTCTAACATCGGTAGTGGGGAAACTGCTAGAGTCAGTTATTAAAGATGGGATAGCAGCACATTTGGAAAGTGGTGAAATCATTGGACAAAGTCAGCATGGATTTACGAAAGGTTAAATCATGTCTGACGAATCTTGTGGAATTTTTCGAGGATGTAACTAGTAGCGTGGATAAGGGAGAACCAGTGGATGTGGTATATCTGGACTTCCAGAAGGCTTTCGACAAGGTCCCACATAAGAGATTAGTATACAAGCTTAAAGCATACGGTATTAGGGGTTCAGTATTGATGTGGATAGAGAACTGGCTGGCAAACAGGAAGCAAAGAGTAGGAGTAAACGGGTCCTTTTCACAATGGCAGGCAGTGACTAGTGGGGTACCGCAGGGCTCAGTGCTGGGACCCCAGCTATTTACAATATATATTAATGATCTGGATGAGGGAATTGAAGGCAATATCTCCAAGTTTGCGGATGACACGAAGCTGGGGGGCAGCGTTATCTGTGAGGAGGATGTTAGGAGACTGCAAGGTGACTTGGATAGGCTGGGTGAGTGGGCAAATGTTTGGCAGATGCAGTATAATGTGGATAAATGTGAGGTTATCCACTTTGGTGGCAAAAACAGGAAAGCAGACTATTATTTAAATGGTGGCCGATTAGGAAAAGGGGAGATGCAGCGAGACCTGGGTGTCATGGTACACCAGTCATTGAAAGTAGGCATGCAGGTGCAGCAGGCAGTGAAAAAAGCGAATGGCATGTTAGCTTTCATGGCAAAAGGATTTGAGTACAGGAGCAGGGAGGTTCTACTTCAGTTGTACAGGGTCTTGGTGAGACCACACCTGGAGTATTGCGTACAGTTTTGGTCTCCAAATCTGAGGAAGGACATTATTGCCATAGAGGGAGTGCAGAGAAGGTTCACCAGACTGATTCCTGGGATGTCAGGACTGTCTTATGAAGAAAGACTGGATAGACTCGGTTTATACTCTCTGGAATTTAGGAGATTGAGAGGGGATCTTATAGAAACTTACAAAATTCTTAAGGGGTTGGACAGGCTAGATGCAGGAAGATTGTTCCCGATGTTGGGGAAGTCCAGGACAAGGGGTCACAGCTTAAGGATAAGGGGGAAATCCTTTAAGACCGAGATGAGAAATACTTTTTTCACACAGAGAGTGGTGAGTCTCTGGAACTCTCTGCCACAGAGGGTAGTTGAGGCCAGTTCATTGGCTATATTTAAGAGTGAGTTGGATGTGGCCCTTGTGGCTAGGGGGATCAGAGGGTATGGAGAGAAGGCAGGTACGGGATACTGAGTTGGATGATCAGCCATGATCATATTGAATGGCGGTGCAGGCTCGAAGGGCTGAATGGCCTACTCCTGCACCTAATTTCTATGTTTCTATGTTTCTATGTTGTGCCTTTTTGACTGTGGAGTCGATGGTAGCCCCCCACTTAAGGTCCTTGGAGATGATGGTTCCCAGGAACCTAAAAGAATCCACAGATGTGACTGTGGTGTTGTCGATGGTGAGTGGGGTGAGGGGAGGGGGAGCTCTCCTAAAGTCTACAATCAATTCCACTGTCTTAAGCGCATTGAGCTCTAGGTTGTTGCCACGGCACCAGGATGCCAGCTGTGACACTTCCTGTCTGTAGGCAGATTCCTCTCCATCCTGGATCAGTCCAATCAGGGTTGTGTCATCCGCAAACATGAGAAAATTGACAGCGAAGCTTGACAAAGCTTAGAGAGTGAGAACATAAACAAAAGAAAACTGAAGTTGTGAAATGCAGAGGAAGACATACCAGGCAGGTTAAACCGGGTATGTCCTACGTTTCCAGAGAAATAAAACAAAAACAGAAGGAAATAAAACAGACTGAGACATTGTTTCGGGTTTATTTAAAGCTCCATCATTCTACTATTCAGCCGAACGTACAGCCCTCGGCTCACTGCACAGCAAACCCGATATTATCATCAAACCTGCCGACAAGGGAGGTGCCGTGGTAGTTTGGCGAGCTGGCCTCTACAGTACTGAGGCCAGGCGCCAACTTTCAGACACCTTCTCCTACTTATCCTTGGACCATAATCCCACAGATGAGCATCAGGTCATAATCTCACAGGCCGTTCCTGATTTTATCACTATCTTCTCTCCAAAACCTTATAGTTCCCCAACCCCGCATGGCTCAGTTTTATCTTCTCCCCAAAATCCATAAACAGAACTGTCCTGGCAGACCCATTGTTTCTCCTTGCTCCTGTCCCACATACCTCGACTCCATCGTATCCCCACTGGTTCAATCCCTCCCTACCCATGTCCAAAACACCTCACACGCCCTTTGTCTCTTCAATGACATGTTTTCTAGGCCTCCACTCCCTCATCTTTACTATGGATGTTCAGTCACTCTACACCTCCATCCCCCACCAGGAAGTCCTTAAAGCCCTCAACCGCAGAACCAGCCATTTTCCCTCTAACAACACTCTCCTCCGTCTAGCAGAGCTGGTCCTTACTCATAACAACTTCTCTTTCTACGCCTCCCACGTTCTCCAGATCCAAGGTGTAGCCATGGACACTCATGTGGGCCCCAGCTATGCCTGCCTGATGTAGGGTACGTCGAGCAATCCCTGTTCCAGGCACACACTGGCCCTGTCCCTGAACTCTATCTCTGCTACTTTGATGACTGCATTGGGGCTACCTCCAGCACCTATGCAAAACTCACTGTTTGGTCATTGAGTGAAATCCAGTTCATCATTTCGGGGTAGATGAATCAGGGGAATTCCCTTTCAAGCGGGGAATCTGCATAAAAACATTAAAAGACTTGACAGTAAAAAAACGGTGTGACCAGGAGATCTGGAAACCTGGAAAAGAGACAGTTAAGTCAAGAAAATCATGGCTGATGAAGTTACTGGAAAGTCAGCTGAGCAGCTCAAGGTGCAGAGGACAACAACAAAACGGGCATTCTCTCGTGTTGTTAACAGCATCATTAAGAACCATGAAGAAATGTCTGAAGAGGAGCTCAGGAACAATTTCAACAAACTCATGCAGGAGGCCGAAAAAGTCATGGAAGACAATGACGATGTGGAGGCTGGACTCATTGCAGAGCTGGAGGCGGAGCTGGATGCAGATTAGGAAACTGTGTTAACTGAACAGCAAAAAGCCGACCTGGCAAAGACTGCAAAGGAGTGTGAGTCGAAACTAAAAAAGGTCAAAGGGCTCATCCAGGACACTCTATGGGCAAACTTTGGAAATGTTGAATTATCCACCTCACTACAGACAGCAGATGGTGCATGTGAACTTGCTGCTGCCACCGCACCATCAAATAGCAACCAAGAAGCGTATGAATTCATGCTTAACCACCTGCAGAAGCTGGTAGAGACTGCAAAGGAGACGTACAGTCAGTGGAAACGTTGGGTCCCTCTGGATGAGCAAGAGAGCTTCCAGAAAAACCTAAGAACACTCGAGCTTCTCGTCCCCAAGCTGGTTTCCAGGAAGGCTGACTTCATACAGGCAAGAATAAAGAAGGATGCTGAAGGATCAGCACAAGCGGCGAATGCTTTCAATTATCCTTCAGACTGAGACCCGCGGCCCTTCCTAGGTTTACTGGAAACAAGCGTGACTTTTATAGATGGAGGAAGGATTGCAAAAGCAAGGTGAACCCACTGGATCAAATGAGGTCAAGAAGGTTCAATTGCTGGACAGTCTGGAGGACAAAATTACAAGAGGCCTCCACCTCACAAGTTATAACACAGCACATGATATCTTTCGTGTCCTAGAGAACCGGTTTGGAAATTAAACAGCTGCTATTGCTATTGAGATAGTGGAGGAGCTTCAGAAAATCCCACCTGTCAGAGGACATCAGCCACGTAAAATAGTGGAATTAATTCAAGCTGTGGAAAAAGCGCTTAAGGATTTGAGCGATCTCGGGGACACAGGCGCTATTAAAAATCCACTGATGACAAAATCAATTGAAACCAAGCTTCCAAAAACCCTCAAAAAGGAATGGCTGGTTTATGTAGCTGACAAGAGGAATGCTGTGACACCAGAGAAATGGTTTGACAGTCACTTGTCATTTCTCAAAGAGCAGGAGAGCATATACGACCAGCTCGAGCAACTGAGGGACGAGGAGCCAAGTAGAAAGGTAACTCGGACTGAACCAAGACATGCCAGAACCAAGTCTACCAAGTCAGGAAATGACCACACAAGTTGTATAGTCTGTGGTGACGTAAAGCATAAAGGAAAGCTGTACTTCTGCAAGCAGTTTCGAGGGCTAAAGCTAACAGAGAAAAGAGCTGCAGTAAAGAAGTTGGGAGCATGCAAAAAGTGTCTTGAAGTTCATGATGATGATTCATACTGCAAACCTGCATATCTGTGTAAAAATCAAATCTGCAAGGATGAACAGACTCCTGAGCATTATTTTTATCTGTGTCCCAATTATGAGATGAGGAAAAGCAGTGTGGATCAGAGAAGGAGTAAATTTGGTCCAGAGGAAGATAAAGGCAAGAAGAAATATACAGTGGACCAAGAGGAGTTTTTTAGCAAACTTCCACCAGAGTTGGCAAAACAATGCCAAGATGTGTTCTCCATCACTGCACCAAGAGCCTTCAACACTGCAAAGCATCAGCTAAGCCTCCTAAAGGAAGGTGGACTGCAAGAGCATCCAGTGATTACGATGCTTCTGGAGGTCATAGCAAATGCTGGACAAAAGGTTGGGACATTAATTGACTTGGCTTCAGATACCAACTACATACCTGACAAGGCTGCGAGTGGACTGAACCTTAGGAGTGAAGACATCACGCTTATCGTCCATGGAGTTGGGGGGGATGAAGGTTCACGTGGAGACGAGGCGCTACCTTCTAAAGATCCGAGTGAAGACTCCCAAGGGCACACTCAAGTCGCACCAGTTAGTTTGCTATGGATTGGACAGCATTGCAGATGTTCACAAACATGTGACACCACAGCAGCTGCAAAAGTTCTTTCCAGACGTCCCACTTGAGGAACTTGTGAGACCAAAAGAGATACATTTGCTCATAAGCCATAGAGAAGATCAGCTAGCGCCTCAGAGGATTAGAACTGTTGGAGATCGCATTCTGTGGGATGGACCACTGGGAAAGACTGTTGGAGGTTGTCATCCTGAGCTGTTTGAGGAGCTTACCATGTCGGCCCACATGTCCAAAACACACTTCGCAAGATCAATGAGAGCAGATGCTTTAAAGTATGAGGAGCTCACTGACACAGTCCCTGAGGAACTTTCACCAAACGGACAGGTCGCCGTCAAAGTCCAGAAGTCATGACTTCTGGTGGCGCCATGTTATCTTAACAGACGCTGCACATAGCTCCGCTCCCTAAAATTCACGATTTTTCGCGTTAAAATCGGATCTACAGGTCGGGATCAATTTAAAAGACTTATCGGAGTCTCTGCTCGACTTGCTGATAACATTATCAGTAACAGCTGTGAATTTAACAGAGGCTTAAAGCACGTTAAATGAAAAATTCTTCCCTGGGTAAGAACACTCAGAGGACAGTTACAAAACTCTCCTGGGGAAGCCAGACAAAGCCCACAGATTTATTTTTGAAGTGGCTTCCGAAGAAAAGGTGCTTTTCGATATGGCTACAAGACTCAAAGCAGACTTGGCCAAGGACAAAGAATTTGAAGCACTAAAGCTTTCGGTAAGTGAACTGAAAGATGTAAAGGTGGATGGAAAATTGATGGAACACATGTTGGGAGTGATGATGGAAAAGATAGAAAAGCTGACGCTAAATATGACTTCTTGTAATCAGAATGTTATTGAGTCTGTGAAGGATTCGATTGGCACTATTAATAAAAGAATTGATGATGTGAGAGATGAACTATCGGAGAGAATTGATTAGGGTGAAGAAGACACCACGAAGAAGTTTGGCGCTGTGCTGGACACTGTATCAACCTGTATGTTAACGATGCACGAGATGGAGGATGAGATGGCAAGAATGGTGGAGGAGATGAAGAAGATGAGAACAACACCTTGCTACACGACGGATGGCAACTCAGCTGGCTAAGGTTTCAGACAAATGTCTGGACCTCGAGGCTCGTTCGAGACTTGTTGCGGGATTAATTAAAGAGACTCGTAAGCTCCCTAACCTACCAAAAATTGAAGCAGCACACCGGGTTCCTAGATTCAAACACAAATCTCAGGATGGCTCAGAACGTGCACGACAGAATATTGTGAAATTCCGGGACATTGCTGACGTGGAAGAGGTTATGAGGAATATCAAATATGGTGTGCCTCTGATGTATGGTGTAACTACTTTTAAAATCTTCAGAGACTACCCTAAGGAAATTATGCAAAAACAAAATCAATTCTCCAAGGCAAAGCAGGCTCACAAAGGATATAAGGAGGTCAGATATGGTGTTTACTACCCAGCTAGAATGCGCATTTCCTACAAAGAACAGCAAAAATCATTCACAAATCCCGAGGAGGCGTACAAATATGCTCTAACCATCGTGGAACAGAAGGACTAGCTGGAAAGGTTGGACATTTTGGACACTCTATCTCTTTACTATTGCAACCAGAATGGTGGCACACTGCCCAAAGAAGGCATTTTATTTAGACGTCTTATCGGCGGAATGCTAACTCAAGGACACACTCTGTTCCAAGAGAAGCTGGAAAAAGATAATCAACGAAAGCAGAGCTCAACAACAGACTATATGAGATTGAATGAATAACCTAAATGCTATAGCATTAACTTCCTTAATAATATTAACATAGAATATTAACATAGAAATAGTAATGAATGCTAATCAGAAATGCAGAAATGGGGATTTTCAAATTAACACTTTAATTTAACCTAATAATTCTTAAGTAGATTTATAACCGGGGCGTGAGGGGATGAGGCAAGCTACTGGCTTAGTTCCAGAGCCAGAAATAGGTTAACCCCTTCATCTAATAGTCGATGATCTTTGAAGTTAAAATATACGCTTAACACTAAGTAGACAAAAATTATAGTTATATCCAGAAATACCTAGGAAATGGACATATATTCTGTAAATGGGTACTATACATTTGATTTATTTTAAACTGGACCCGTTCCAATATGTTATGATTAATTGGGGGAGCGGAGCTATTTGTTTGTTTTATATCAACACGGAAGTCTGTTAAATATTTTTTATATAGAAACATATTTATAGATGGAGGAAGGATTGGGAGGCACTGCAAAAGCAAGGTGAACCCACAGTTCTGATGGATAAGGCTTTTTTACAATGGAAAAATAAAGGAATTACTAAGATGGGTGATCTTTATAAGGAAAACTCTTTCCTTTCATTTCAAGAGTTACAACAAACTTATGGACTACACAATAAAGAATATTTTAGATATTTACAAATCAGAAATTATGTTTCTGCAAAACACAAGAACTTAGAAATAGAAAGACAGAAATTTTAGATGAATGCTTGAATAAACATCCAAATACAGAAAAAATGATATCATATATATACAATATTCTATTGGAAAGTGATGTTCCATCAACAGAAATATATAGACAGTCTTGGGAAAATGAATTAGGCCAAATTATAAGGCCAGAAATATGGGATGAAAGTTTACAACATATACATCATTGCTCGTTAAATGCTAAACATTCCCTTATACAGTTTAAAATACTACATAGATTACATTATTCCAAATCTAAATTACATAACATTTTTCCAAAAGTATCCCCTATATGTGATAAATGTCAAAACTCAGAAGCAAATTTATCACATTCATTCACTAACTGTATAAAAATTGCAAAATACTGGAATGAAATATTTAAGATAATTTCGAATGTTGTCAATATAACTTTGACTCCTGATCCAAAGTTATTAATACTTGGAATACTAGAAACAGACCAACTAATAACAATGAACCAAAGAATTTTTATTGACTTTGGTTTAATAATTGGGAAAAAATTAATACTAAAATTTTGGAAAGGCCCTACATCCCCAACAATCAAAATGTGGAACACAGAAATGTCGGAGACACTTCATCTGGAGAGATTGAGGCTTGTCCTAATGGACAGGTTAGATCTCTTCAGAAAGATTTGGTCTCCATATATTAAATATTTACAGGGTCATAATGGTTCGGCATGAGGGCTTGACTGAGACCTGAATATTTGAATGGATGAAGAAATATATATAATAAATCATGAATATATCTCCAAGGACGGATTAATGATTAATACTCCATTCTTCATCAAACTTTTCACACTCTTTTTCTCTATTTTTACATACTTTTATAAAAAAATAGAAAAATGTATAGAAACACATAATCTTAAATTTTTAATATCAATACGAATATAAATATTACTAATATCATGAAAGTATTATTAGTATCATGTATTTTCAATTATATAAAAATATATAATCTTAAATTTTAAAATCAATGATAATACAAATATTATTAACAGTATGAAAATATAATGAATATCATGAAGGTGTTACTAGTATTATGTATTTTCAATTATATAAAATATGGTCTTACATTTCAAAATCAATGACAATACAAATATTATCAACAGTACGAATATATCACTAATATTATGAATGTATTACTAATACCAAGTATTTTCAATTATATAAAATATATAGTCTTAAAATTTATAATCAATGATAATACAAATATTATTAACAGTACGAATATCTCATTAATATCATGTATTTTCATCATTGCAAAATAATGTACTTTGTTATTATTTTGTTTCTATAATAAAAATATTCAACAAAAAAAAAAGAAACATATTTATGAAAATTACAATGTTTTACATAAATGAAAGTACATCATTATATACTTTCATGATATTAATAATATTGATATTATTATTAATATTAAAATTTAAGACTATATGCTTCTATACGCTTTTTTAATTTTTTTTATAAAGTAAGAAAAGATAGAGATAAATAATGAAGAAAATATGAAAGCGAATGGAGTGTTAATCATTAATCCGTCATTGGAGATATAGGCATGATTTATTATATATATTTCTTCATCCATTATAATATTCAGGCCTCAGTCAAGCCCTCGTACCGAGCCGTTATGACTCTGTAAATATTCAATATATGGAGACCATATCCCTCTGAAGAGATCTAACCTGTCCATTAGGACAAGCCTCAATCTCTCCAGATGAAGAGTCTCCGACATTTCTGTATTCCACATTTTGATTGTAGGGGATGTAGGGCCTTTCTAAAATTTTAATATTAATTTTTTCCCAATTATTAACCCATAATCAATAAAAATTATTTGATTCATTGTTATTAATTGGTTTCCAGTATTCCTAGTATTATTAACTTTGAATCAGGTGTCAAAATTATATTAACAACATTCGAAATTATCCTAAATATTTCTATCCAGAATTTTGTAATTTTTATACAGTTTGTAAATGAGTGTGACAAGTTGGCTTCTAAATGTTGACATTTATCACATATAGGAGATACTTTTGGAAAAATGTTATGTAATTTAGATTTTGAATAATATAGTCTATGTAGTATTTTAAACTGTTTGAGAGAGTGTTTAGCATTTAGCGAACAATGGTGCATATATGTTGTAAACTTTCATCCCATACTTCTGGTCTAATAATTCGGCATAATTCATTTTCCCAAGATTGTCTATGTATTTCTGTTGATGGAACATCACCTTCCGATAAGATGTTATATATATATGAAATCATTTTTTCTGTCTTCGGATGTTTATTTAAGCATTCATCTAAAATTTCTGTCTTTCTATTTCTGAGTTCCTGCGTATTTGCTTTAACATAATCTCTAATTTGTAAATATCTAAAATAATCTTTAGAGTGTAGTCCATAAATTTGTTGTAGATCTTGAAATGAAAGGAAGGAGTTTTCCTTATAGAGATCACCGACCTTAATAATTCCATTATTTTTCCATTGTAAAAAAGCTTTATCCATCATTGAAGGTTTAAACATAACATTTACAATGCTAAGAGATAGTGGTATAGATTTTAGTTTTAATGTTTTCTTTATTTGTTTCCAAATACGTATTCCACTTTCTATTATCGGGTTTTCACTATAAGTTTTCTTAGCTAGATTAATATTAGCAAATATTATAGAACTAATTTCAAAAGGAGAACAATCTTCTTTTTCCATATTTAAGCAAGTTGGTTGGTTATCTATTTCTTCTAACCAAAAATTCATATTTTTAATGTTGACTGCCCAATAATTAAACATAAAATTTGGTAGTGCTAGTCCTCCATTTATTTTTGATTTACATAAATGTTTTTTATTTATTCTATGGCACTTATAATCCCAAATGAAGTTAGTGACTAGGGAGTCCACCTTATTAAAGAAATTTTTAGGGAGATATATCGGAAGTCAATAAAATGTTTTTTCCCACCTGCAGGTGGGTCACTTGTTACAGTGCTGACAAGCTCGGACACTGTATTCTCACGTATTAGTTTTTTTAAATCATTTTCACAATTAATCACGTGTGTTTTTTTTATTCAAGGACTATCGCAAAGGGAATCTACTAACTGAACATTGTAGGGTAAATGATCCCCCTATATCCAAAGATCTGAGGTACGAATGCACCGCAAGGCATATAGGTATTAAATCTATTCGAAATGCAAGACGATAACCAAAATAAACCGGGAGGAATCTCATTTTGTAGTTGGAACGTTAGGGGTGTTAACGAACGCATTAAAAGGGGTACGATTCTAGCGCAGCTGAAAGCATACAACACAGATATTGCCTTTTTACAAGAGACGCATCTTAAACCAAGACCAAGCCAGATTGAGGGCGAACTGGATAGGACAAACTTTTCATTCGTCATATACGTCGAAATCTAGAGGAACGTCTATTATTATTCGCAAAGGCATTCCATTTAAACCCAAAAATATCTTAACAGATAAGGACGGGAGATATTTGATAGTTACCGGGGAGATCCACGCTGCCCCAATTTACCTTGGTAAATATATATGAACCCAACTTTGACAACCCGCACTTTTTCAATAAAATCTTGAATATAATTGCAGAATATAACTACCAAAATGTCATAATCGGCGGAGACTTTAACCGTATCTTAGACACTTATTTAGATAAATCCAATCAAAAACAAAGAGGTATTACAAAATCCAAAACTAGCGAACTTCTAAACACATACATAAAAAACACAAACATAACAGATGTCTGGAGGATTGCAAATCCGACCGGCAGGGATTACACATTCTATTCTATGGTACACAAAACATATTCACGAATAGATTATTTTTTGGTGGATACAAAACTAATACCCCACACTTGTAAACCAAAATACCACACAATTACGATCGCAGATCACTCCCCATATAACATATAACCATATAACCATATAACAATTACAGCACGGAAACAGGCCCTCTCGGCCCTTCCAGTCCGTGCAGACCATTTGTTTTCCCCTAGTCCCATCTACCTGCACTCAGACCATACCCCTCCATTCCCTTCACGTCCATATACCTATCCACTTTTCTTTTAAATGTTAAAATCGATCCTGCCTCCACCACCTCTGCTGGAAGCTCATTCCACACAGCCACCACCCTCTGAGTAAAGAAGTTCCCCCTCACGTTACCCCTAAACCTCTGTCCCTTAATTCTCATGTCATGCCCTCTTGTTTGAATCTTCCCTACCCTCAATGGGAAAAACGTATCCATGTCAACTCTGTCTATCCCTTTCATTATTTTAAAGACCTCAATCAAGTCCCCCCCTTAACCTTCTGCGCTCCAAAGAATAAAGACCTAACTTGTTCAACCTTTCTCTGTAACATAGTTGCTGGAACCCTGGCAACATTCTAGTAAATCTCCTCTGTACTCTCTCTATTTTGTTGACATCCTTCCTATAACTAGGCGACCAAAATTGTACACCATACTCCAGAATTGGTCTTACCAATGCCTTGTACAATTTTAACATTACTTCCCTACTCCTATATTCAATGCTCTGATTTATAAAGGCCAGCACCCCAAAGGCTTTCTTTACCACCCTATCTACATGCGATTCCACCTTCAGGGAACTATGCACAGTTATTCCTAGATCCCTCTGTTCCACAGCATTCCTCAATTCCCTACCATTTACCATGTACGTCCTATTTTGATTTGTCCTGCCAAGATGTAGCACTTCACACTTATCAGCATTAAACTCCATCTGCCATCTTTCAGCCCACTTTTCCAAATGGCCCAAATCTCTCTGTAGACTTTGAAAATCTACTTCATTATCCACAACACCACCTATCTTAGTATCATCTGCATACTTACTTATCCAATTTTCCACCCCATCATCCAGATCATTGATGTACATGACAAACAACAGTGGACCCAACACAGATCCCTGAGGCACCCCACTGGTCACCGGCTTCCAACCTGACAAACAGCCATCCACCATTACTCTCTGACATCTCCCATTCAGCCACTGTTGAATCCATCTTGCTACGCCGCCATTAACTCCCAAAGATTGAACCTTCTTAACCAACCTTCCATGGGGAACCTTGTCAAAGGCCTTACTGAAATCCATATAGACAACATCCACTGCTTTACCCTCATCAATTTCCCTAGTTACCGCTTCAAAAAATTCAAGAAGGTTTGTCAAATATGACCTTCCAGGCACAAATCCATGTTGACTGTTCCTGATCAGACCCTGTTTATCCAGATGCTTATATATATTATCTCTAAGTATCCTTTCCATTAATTTGCCCACCACTGATGTCAAACTAATAGGTCTATAATTGCTAGGTTTATTCTTTGAACCCTTTTTAAACAATGGAACAACATGCGCAGTACGCCAATCCTCCGGCACTATTCCCGTTTCTAATGACATTTGAAATATTTCTGTCATAGCTCCTGCTATTTCTACACTAACTTCCCTCAATGTCCTAGGGAATATCCTGTCAGGACCTGGAGACTTATCCACTTTTATATATTTCAAAAGTGTCAGTACTTCCTCCTCTTTGAATCTCATAGTTTCCATAGCTACTCTACTCTTTCCCCTTAACTCACCGAGTTCAATATCCTTCTCCTTGGTGAATACCGAAGAAAAGAAATTGTTCAATATCTCCCCCATCTCTTTTGGCTCTGCAGATAGCTGTCCATTCTGGTTCTCTAATGGTCCAATTTTATCCCTCGTTATCCTTTTGCTATTAATATAGCTGTAGAAACCCTTTGGGTTTACTTTCACCTTTCTTGCCAAAGCAACCTCATATCTTCTTTTAGCCTTCCTAATTTCTTTCTTAAGATTCTTTTTACATTCTTTATACTCCTCTAGCACCTCATTTACTCCATGCCTCCTATAATTATTGTAGATATCTCTCTTTTTTCCCCAATAACTTTTTTTTTTAAATGGAAGGAATGACTAAGAACAAACCGTTTTGGAGGTACAATCCACAAATTTTAAAAGACCCGCAAGGTAGTACATATTTAAAAGAGCAAATGCACCTTTTCTTCGAAATAAACGACATAGCAGACATATCACCTACATTATTATGGGAATCTTTTAAAGCATTTATTCGAGGCGTGATAATTTCATATCAAGCTTTTCAAAATAAGAAAAATAAGAATTAACAAAGACAACTAGAAGAACAAATTAGACAACTGGACATAGAAAACGCTAAAGGCCCCACTACGGATAAACATAATAGAATAATAATACTGAAATTCAAATTAAATAAATTATTATCAGAGAAAATCATAAGATTATTACAAATTACAAGACAGGAACACTTTGAATTTGGGGATAAGCCCCATAAACTTTTGGCACGTCAGTTAAAAAAAACGAGAAAAGGATCACACAATTTTAAAGATTAAATCAGACAAAGGGGAAATATTGACCTTGCCGAGTGATATTAATAAAAGATTTGCACAATTTTACGAGAATCTGTATACATCTAAAACGATAATGGACACCAACAAAGTTACAGAGTTCTTGGATAATTGTAACCTTCCTAAATTAGAGTTGCAGGAACAAGAGGAATTGGGAGCACAAATCTAAAATAAGGAAATAGAAGAAACAATAATCTCATTAAAAAATGGAAAAACACCAGGTCCCGACAGATTTAGTAACGAATTCTACAAAAGTTTTTATGACATATTTACCCCCCGTCTACAGAAAATGTATACTTATGCCTTCAAAGCACAAATACTACCTGAAACACTAGCAGAATCCACGATCACACTAATACCTAAGAAAGATAAAGATGTGGAAGAACCTGGATCATACAGAGCTATTGTGTTGCTAAATACAGATCCAAAAATATTAGCGAAAATACTAGCTAGAAGACTAAGTAAATATGCTAGTAAATTAATACATCCGGATCAAATGGGGTTTATCCCTAAGAGACAATCATTTAATAATTTGAGACGTCTGTTCAATATAATGCATTCAAACCAAACTGAAGATCAAAAACTATCAATCAAATCGTTGGATGCAGGGAAAGCATTCGATCAGGTCAAATGGGATTATATGCTCAGGGTATTGCAAGAATTTCAACTGGGAGAGAATTTTATTCTATGGATTAAATTACTATATAATAAGCCAACGGGCAGAATATTAACGAACAATAATTTATCTACGAAATTTCATTTGTCAAGGGGAAACAGACAAGGATGTTCATTATCACCGTTGTTATTTGCCCTCATAATTGAACCCCTAACGGAAAGAATCAGAACTCATCCGAATATCCATGGATATAAAACAAAATATTCCAATAATAAAATATCACTATACGCTGACGACGTACTATTGTACATCACAAAACCTCATATTACTATACCAAATATTTTAAAATTAATAGAGGACTTCGGATCATTTTCAGCATATATAGAATAAATTGGAATAAGAGTGAAATCATGTCAATAAAACTGAAAGACTCTATGCATCTGTTACAGTTTCCTTTCAAAATAGCTACGGAAAAATTTAAATACTTGGGCATCGAAATTACTAGAAGATATCAAGATATGTTGATGAAAATTATAACCCTCTACTTAAGAAACTATGTAACTTGATTAAATTTTGGAAAATGCTTCCGATGTCCTTAATAGGCCGAATAAATGCCATAAAAATGATTTTTCTACCACAAATTTTATACCTGTTCCAATCTATCCCAATATATTTACCCAAAAGGTTTTTTTAAAAAACTGGACTCAGATATCACAAATTTTATTTGGGAATATAAATCCCACAGAATACAAATAACTCATCTGAATAAACCCAAAGTAGTAGGGGGATTAGCACTCCCCAACTTTATGTATTACTACTGGTCTGTAAATATCAGAAACATGATCCAATTGCTGGATAACTCTCCCCAACAATCGGATTGGACGATTATTGGACAATCTAAAATTAAGAAATTTATCTCTCTTATCTCCTATCGGTAAAAAACCCTCATTTAAACCTTCAACTATAGATAAAGCATTTATACAATGGGAAAGAGCTGGAATTAAAATCTTCGGAGATGTGTATGAATCGGGAAAACTATTATCATTTAAACAAATACAACTAAAATACAATTTGGGAAACAATCAGTATTTTAAACATTTCCAAATCTGTCACTATCTGAAAAAATACGCACAAGATTATCACAATATGTTTCCAGATTTACTGGAAGAGGTAATGAATACAAAGGCAGAATCAGCAAACCTAATATCTTATATATATAATATTATTCTAAATGAAGAAATACCAACAACAGATGGTATCAGGAGAGACTGGGAAAAAGAATTAAGTATAAAAATTCCCAAAGAAAGGTGGGAAGAATATTTATTAAACGTGCATAAATGTTCAATTACTGTAGGACACACCTTAATACAATTTAAAATCCTACACAGATTATACTATTCAAAAACTAAAATAAGTAAACTTTTTCCCAACGTCTCACCTATATGTGATAAATATCAATGTCAAGAAGCTAATATAGCACACTCATTTGTCTTTTGTACAAAAATTCAAACATTTTGGACTGAAATTTTTGAAATTTTCACAAAAATATATAAAATAAAACTGACCCCGGAAGCAGACTGGATAATCTTCGGGATATTGGAAGATTGCCCCGAATGAAATGTGTTTCAAAAGACTCTACTTGAATATGGCTTAATAACTGGAAAAAAGCTAATCATAAAATTCTGGAAAAATTCTCCGGTACCAACAGTCAATATGTGGATCTATTTTCGAAACACTACACTTGGAAGATATGAGACTCCGACTGGCAGGAAAATCAGACTGTTTTTATAAGACGTGGTCTGCATTTATAAATCTATTACAAGGATAAGGTGCAAGAATACCTCAAAAAAGTACCGGTGTCGGGTCTTGGTAAAGGGGGAAGAAAAACTGTTGAGTTGGTAGATTCCTTTTGCGAGATGTTTATAATAAAGTAGCTGGCTTTTCTTTTTTCTTTCTCTATTTTTCCCTTTTTCTTTTTTTCCTCTTCAGGGTCTATCTCTTAATTCCCGTTTCTAACTCTTCAAGGGTTTCCTTTCCCTCTGTCACGCTTTTGCACTTTCACATTTCATTTTCACTTTTCTACTATCTATGCTGCTATTTTTCTCTCTATTCTCTCTTTTCTAGAGCCTTAAAATAAAATATATAAATTAAGGGGTACAATGACTGTAATACAATACAAGGGATGTACACTGATGTAACTGACAGTACCGCTAATAAATAAAGATATTACATTTTTTTTTTAAAAGTCCAGAAGTCACGTACATCAACCGCCAATCGGGACTTCTTGGATTGGTGGAAGTGGGGTAGCACTGGAGCAGCATGCGAGCCAAAGTGCGGGGGTTGCCGCTATGGAAACTGCCAACCAGGCAGAAAAGAAATGACTCTTGCTGAAGAGAGAGAGCTCGAAGTGGTAAGGGAAGGCCTCACCTACGTAACAGGAGACCGTCACAGTAAAGACCCACATTGACATGCTAGCTATCCTTGGTTGGAAGACCCAGCTTCTCTACCAAATAATAAAAGGACAGTGGAAGCCACATTTCTCAGAAAGGAGAGGCAGCTATCCAGAGAACCTGAATGGAAAAGTGCCTACACAGCTCAGGTGCACGACATGGTGGACCAAAAGGCTGCAATCAAATTGTCCAAAGACATGATTGCAAACTGGAAGGATCCAGTGTGGTATGTGAGTCACCTTATAGCTCCAAACCCCCACTCTGTCACGACCCCAGTGAGACTAGTGTGGAACAGCAGCCAAAAGTGCAATGGTGTCAGCTTAAATGATTTGCTGATGAAAGGTCCAGACGTCCTCAATCAAATTCGCGCCGTCCTCCTCAGATTCAGAGGCGGAATCTATGCTGCTCTGGAGACATAAAGATGATGTATAACTCAGTCTGGTTGGAGGACCGTGAAGTACACTTACACAGATTCTTCTGGCGAGATTCCGAGGATGAGGAGCTGGGAGAGTATGCTATCACAAGAGTGAACATCGGAGACAAATCTGCGGGGTGCATTGCACAGTTGGCAATGCGTGAGACTTTTACCCACTTCAAGGATGAGCAGCAAGTACTCCAGAAAGACAGCTATGTTGACGACATCCTCACATCTCACAACAGCCTCGACCAGTTGAGAATCATCACAGCAAATGTGGAACGAATTCTGAAAGCTGGTGGGTTTGAGCTCAAGCCTTGGGTTCTGTCTGGCCAAAGTGGGAGGAAGGAGGACAGTGATACTTTAAAGAAAAGCAAAACAGAACCATGATCCTACCAAACCAAATGCATGATGATGATAACAGGGCACTTAGTCTGGGCTACATTGTTGAAGAGGATATGCTCCACGTTATGGTGGGAATCAATTTCTCCAAGAGAAAGAAAAAGATGCGGCTTGGTCAAAGCCTTATACAAGAGCAAATCAAAACTCAGATGCCAAATCCCCTAACAAGAAGAGAGCTTCTCAGCCAGGTAGCAGGGCTATATGACCCCATCAGCAGAGTGGCTCCTGTAAAGCAAAAGGGAGCAATTCTAGTATGCAGATCTTTCCAAGAAGCAAAAGAGGGAAGCTGTTCGGTCAGAGACACATGGGAAATGGCACTCTCAGATGGACTGAGGGAGGATGCAATTAAGCTCTTTGAAGAATATGTACAACTTGGAAAAATCAAGTTTGTCAGGGCACTGACTCCCTCTTGCTCCGCAACTGAACCCTTGGGAATCACCTTTTCTGACGGAAGTGAGCACACCTACGGTGATGTACCTGAGATGGGATTCAGACCATGGCTCAATTGTCAGGCTTGTGGAATCCAAGGCCAAGTTAACTCCCTTGGACCACAGAGGAGACGCTGTTAAAGCAGAGATGTGCAGAGCAGTGTTCGCCTCACGCTTAAGGAAGTATTTCGAGCTACACAGTCAAATTCAAGTGGAGAAGTGGTATCATCTTGTGGATAGCCGAACAATCCTTGGTGCAATACAGCGAGAAAGCTACGGATTTCAGACATTCTTCGCCAATCGGATTGGAGAGATTCAAACAAGCACCAACATTCAGGACTGGCGGTGGATTCCTGGCCCACAAAACATCACTGATGTAATCACCAGAGGTGCCAGCCCTCAAGACCATGATCAGTATTCAGAGTGGCAAAATGGACCGAGGTTCCTGGTGTTGCCTGTGAGTGAGTGGCCAATAAAATCAGCTAAAGAACTGGCTGCCACTGCCAGAGAGAACATCAACAAGTTACAGAAGAAAGCTTTTGTTGCAGCACTATCAAGAGCCAAAGTAGAGAAACAAGAACCGGAACCAACAAACCCAAAGAGACCACCTGCAGGTCTATTCAGAACCTTGTTGATGTCAAGCGGTTCAGCATTCTAACTCGACTGATCAAGACAGTCGCATGGATTTGGAGAGCAGCGAAGAGGTTTCTTGGCAGGAACAAAGCCCTAAACAATCCAAAGTGGGAAGCCATCTCTTTGACAGGAGGCATTACAGTAAGATAATGAAAAAATGCTCCAAAAGACATTTTTTGTGCTGTGCAATTGGGCACGACTTTCCCAAGCCCCACAACAGATCGACTGGTAGCCTATAAAGACCAAGATTCTGGGCTGATGGTTTGTGGTGAGTGCAGAGCTTTGAAGAGGATAAAACTGCTGTTCCAATCCTGCCCGTTGATGCCTGGGTGTCCATGCTGCTAGCTCGGGAGGCTCACAGGGAGAGTCATGACGGAGTGGCTGGGACCTTGCTTAAAATGAGAAGAAAGGCTTGGGTCATAAAAGGAAGGAGAATTGCTCAAAAGGTCGTTGATCATTGCATAATCTGCAAGAACACAAAGGCAAAGAAATGTCAACAAGTAATGAGTGATCTGCCGCCTGAAAGAACTGAACCTGCTGTTCCTTTTGAGTTTACAACAGTAGACCTCTTTGGACCCTACCACGTACACGATGACGTCAAGAAGCGGGTAAAACTCTCTTGTCTTGTCTTGGTTGGTTGTCTTACTTCCAGTAGAAGAACAAGACAGCAATGCATCAGGAGACCAAGTTTGACTTTAAAGCGTCGATCTCCCAAGTGGTTCCATTGGAAGATCGAGTGGGAGGTGTCAAGACAAACTGTAATGAAAGGACTAATGCTAAATTAAAATCACAAGCGCACAATAGTAGGAAAAGAACATACTGTACAGGTGAAATGGACTTAAAAGGGGAGGAGTGCGGTGTATGTAATAGAAAAGGTATTACCTGCCTCCAAGTTAAAGGGGGAGGAGTGTTAGGTATGGGATAATTAGGATAAGTAATTGGTGTCTTGTGATGTCTGGGGCAAGTGCGCATGAGCAGGCAGAGACTGGGTGTGGCGTCCTGCAGTAAAGAAGCTTGTATTATTCCTCTCGTGTCCGAGCCTTTATTCAAGACTGTTCAAAGCATCCGAATACACAACAATTGGCGATGAGGATAAAAGAACGAAGATAAGAACAAGGCCAGCAAGAAGAATCGAAAACAAAAGTTAAAAATAGAAGCAATATTTGGAAACAAGTGGAACAGTACCAAGCCAAATGGGTTTGAATTGGCACCAAAAAGGAAAAAGGTAAAAGGTAGGAACGGATAGCAATAGCTCAGGGAAGAGCTAGGAAAACAAGCAGGGGCAGTAAGGGTCACCAAGCACGGTGTCAGCTTACCTGGAATGTATCCAGGGCTGTGCAGCCCCCAGCCAAGCCCAAGCCCACAGCAGCCACAGACGTCGGGTGGGGGCCTAGTACCGTGAAGGCCACGGACAGGTCCAGAGAGCCCCCGACAGAGGCTGAGTCTTCAGCCCAACCGGGAACAGTCAACCCGGTGGGGGGAGAAAACAGAGAAAGCCCGGTCGGGATCAGAGTCAGCCCAACCGTGAACAGAAAAGCGGACAGGCACGCGAGAGAAGTTGACTTGCGGCTAAAACTAAGAGACTGTCCTAAAAACTGCCGTGATCGCCAGCAAAGGCATGCAGGACTGATTATCTACAGCACCCGATTAGCAGCCGATTATTTAGCTACTAAAAGACTAAACTGTTAAATACCTTAAGACCTACAACATCCAAATGCCTTCAAAGTAATGGCTGAAGCAATAAATCAAGTGGAACTATAAATTAATTACTGAAGCTGCCAAAATAAAAAGGGGGGAAAAAAATGGGAAAGAAGTGTTTGGTCATTGAGTGAAACTCAGTTCATCATTTCGGGATGGATGAATCAGGGGAATTCCCTTTCAAGTGGGGAATCTGCACAAAAACATTAAAAAGACTTGACACTCACTGACTTAATTAACTTTACTAATTTCCATCCTGCACTCAAATTCACTTGGACCATCTCCGACATCTCCCTACCATTTTTTGATTTCACCGTCTCCATCACTATCCACCAACACCTATGATAAACCCACCGACTCACATAGCTATCGAGACTACCCTGCTTCCCACCCTGCTTCCTGTAAAGACTCTATCCCCTATTCCCAATTCCTCCGTCTATGCTGCATCTGCGTCCAAGATGAGGTGTTCCATACCCGGGCATCGTCCATTGTCAGAGTGAGGCCCAGCGCAAATTGGACGAACAGCACCTCGTCGCAGTATACACTGCAGCGGTATGAATATTGCCATCTCTAACTTCAAGTAACCCTTGCTTTCCCTTTCTCTCCATCCTCCCTTCCCCTTTCCAGTTCTCCGACCAGCCTGACTGTCCCTCTGATTACATTGTATCTCTGTTTGCTTTGTTATCATCTTCTCCCAGCTAACAATGGTCTATTAACTCCCTCTCCCCTGACAGTCTGAAAAAGATCTTGACCCAAAACATCATCCATTCCTTCTAATCAGAGATGCTGCCTGTCCCGCTGAGTTACTCCAGCATTTTGTGTATATTTAACAATCGCTCATCTCGATTCCAAATTTCCTTTTCCCCAAGACACCCAATACAAAGCAGTTCCCCAAATTCCTCACTGCTTGTTCTTATAGGTCAAAACACTATATTAGGTGCAACTCATTCTGGTTTCAGCAAAAGTGGATGCATGTTGCTCTATCCCTGATTGAAAGTTAAGATGGTCTTGTATAAGATCCTTGGGTCCAGGTATAAACTATGCTACTCATACTTCTGTAAAAAAAAACGCTCAGCTATCAATTTACAATGCGGTAGATGATGTCTTAACTGAGGGAGAGGCAATGGCTGAAAAGGAGTGTTTCTTTTATCAGAGATCATCCTTCCTTGTCCCCATCACTATCATTCCTTGGATTAGCTCTTCCAGCAAGTTTGGCCTCACCACATTTGGTCCTTTCTTCGATATCAATTAGTTACAATCCTTTCAGATTGTAACTAATTGATATTGAAGCACAGAATCCCTCTGGTACCCCACTAGTTAGTGATTGTCAATCCAAAAATGACCAGCCACTGGATTATCCATGTTTTCAACCCTATACGCTCTTGTCCTGAGAAGTAACATTTGACATGGCATCTCACCAAATGGCTTCTGGAAGTCCAAATCCATACATCTTCTGGCATGCTTGTCATATGATCATTGAATGCTTACAGCACCAAAAAAGACCATTCACGCCATGGTAATTCCATGCCGTGCCTGCCGCTGAAGCTCTGGGCCAGTCTCCAGTCGGAGAGGCCGCGCCAATCCAGTTGGTAGGCCGCGAGGGGGTCGAAGATGCGACACACGGAGAAAAGATGCATCTTCATCCAGGTAAGTGACTGAAAAAACGTTTTCCCCCTTTTCCCCCCAATACTGAGGAACATTAAAACAGACATTTAGACGCACTAAAAATAACAAAATGTTGAAAGGACTGACGAGCTGCTGGCGAGGCAGCCACTGCGGTGGTGCCACCTTAATCTGATGAGTGGGGCTGAACTTCCATAATATGGTCCTATGACTATAAATTCCCTCTTTTTTTCCTCTATGCCTCTACAGATAAAATCCAGAATCCTGTTTGCCTTGTGAATCACTGCCACTTTCAATAATGCATTCATATCCCAAATCTCAATAGAGTCATAGAGTCATACGGCATGAAAACAAGCCTCGCAGCCCAACTTGTCCACGCCGACCAACATACCCCATCTACACTAGTCCCATGGTGCAAGGGTTACCTGAAATTAGAGAAATCAATTAGAGAACTCCCCTTCCCATTCCCTTACTGACCTTTCCGTCCTGGGACTCCTCCACTGTCAGAGTAAGCCCACATGCAAATTGGAGTTACAGCACTTCATATTTCGCTTGGGCAGCTTACAACCCAGCGGTATGTAAATCGATTTCTAAAATTTCAAGTCACCCTTGCATTCCCTTTATCTCCACCCTAGTAATCCTGCCAATTTTACTGTTTGCTTCCATATATCCCTCCATTATCACCTCATTCATAGCCAACATTGGACCATTGTGGGCTCCACCTTTCCTTGGTCATCAGTGACGGCTCTGATATGTTCAGGACCTTTTCATACCTCGAGTTTGCCTCTCACCTGACACTGAAGAAGGGTCTTGAACTGAAATGCCACCTCTTCCTTTTCCCCAGAGATGTTGCTTGACCCGCTGAGTTACTCCGCTGTTTTGTGTTTATAAGACATAGGGCAGAATTGGGTTCGATCCTGTCTGACCTGGATTAGATCCTGACTTGGGAGCCTGGATTTTCTCCTGTTGCTCCAGTTTCCTCCCACACTCCAAACACATGCAGGGTGGAGAGTGTGGAGAGAGAGAGTGGAGGCTTCTGTAAATTGTAAATTGGCCCTATGGTGTAGGATAGTGCTAGTGTTGTGGGGAGACCTGATAGAAGTATATAAAATTACGAGATAAAGATAGAGTAGACAGTCATAATCTTTTTCCCAGGAAGAAAAGCTCAAATACTATATGGCATAGCTTTATGGTGAGAATTTTAAAGAGACACGTTTTTTTACACAGAAGATGGTTAGTACCTGGAATTTGTTGCCAGGGATAGTGGTTGAAGCAGATATGTTAGTGGCATTTAAAAGACCTTTGGATAGGCATCTTGATGTGCAGGTATGGAGGGATATGGATTAGGTGCAGGTAGATAAATGATAATATTGGCATCACGTTTGCCACAGACATTGTGAGCCATAGGGTCTGCTCTTGTGCTGTACTGTTCTATGTTCTATGTTTTAAGTTAAATTTCATTATATTTGCATTATATTTAATCTATCATATGCCTGCCTATTCCATGAGTCTGTTTATTACTGCTGCAAATTATTTTTAGCTGCTGTAGTTCATAATGCTGCCAGGTTTTTAATGCCACCCACTTATGCAATGTATTAATATAATTCAAAAAATGTCACTAATCAAAACCAACCCCAATCCCTGGGTAATGCTATCATTCACCTTCCACTAATCTAAAAAAACAACCATTCACAGCGACCATGCTTATTATTTAGTCAACTTCAAATCCATTCAATAAATATCATTTTTTTTGCTTCAACTTTGCTTATGACCTTATTGTGTAGCATCTTCACGAAAGCTTGTGGAAGCCCATGTTCACTACATGGACTGCAATATGCTTATCAACTTTAATCTAATACCTCAACATCAAACATTTATAAAATGGATTAAGCATGATGTGCCCTTATCAATCTACGCTGACTTGCCTTAATAAATCATTTTTTCTGCTGTTGATTATTAAAATTGCCCTAGGTTCATATTTCTAAAACCATTCTCACCACTGAGGCTAAACTGACGGGTTTACACTTGCTGGGTTTATTTTATACCCTTTTTTGAATAAGGGATTAACATCTGCCACTTTCAACTACTCAAGTACCATCCCCATATCAATAGGGCACTGTTAAATTGTATTCAATGGCCTTATGATTTCCTTCTGCTCTTCCTGAAAATCTGAGGATGCATCCATCCAGTCTTCACAAATTTTGATATGGGGGTGGTACTTGAGTAGTGGAAAGTGGCAGATGTTAATCCTCCCTGGCAAATTCTCCCTAATATTTGCAACAGAACACTTGTCACACAAGCCATTTTTTTTCTTTTTCGTGCTTTATTTTCCTTTAGCCAACAAGTTTAATAGTAAGATTAAACGAGAACTTACCAGTTCGAAGTTTGATCGTTATTTTATGAGGAGTTACGATGAGGGATTACGTGAAGAACCCGCCTCACGCTGGCAACGGCATACTTCAAAGCAGCGGCATGAAAAACACAGAACACCAAAAGCCGGAGTAACATAGTAAGGCTTCATAAAAAGACTTAGAACTACCATTTGATCATTTATTTTATGAGGGCGGGAGTGGAGGGCACGTAATCCCTCATCGTAACTCCTCATAAAATAACGATCAAACTTCGAACTGGTAAGTTCTCGTTTAATCTTACTATTTTACTTCGGAGTCACGTGAGTGACTACGTGAAGATTTTAAAGCCTTCTGTGTTTTTCATGTCGTAGAATTAATCCGTACGACAGTCCGGCTAAGTAAACACATACATGAGAAACCAGACTAATGTTAGATCATTTCACAATTAACTTTTTTAATGGTTTAAAGACCATATAATAACCCTCCTTATATCTGAGGGAAATGATTACAAGCGATAAAAGATAGAAGTGACTACACAACTGATTATAGCAATTAATAGTAAACAAAGCAGGTGATTATAGTGCTCCCAACACCGCGTGTCCAAAGCTTGTCATAGTGTGAACAGGTTTATTGTAGAACTTTGAAAAAGTTTCTTCTTTACTCCACCCTGCGACTTTTAAAATATGCTCGAGAGGTACGTCCCGCCCCTTCGCCGCGGACGTAGCTGCCGCCCTGGTGGAGTGAGATTTGAACACATCAGTGTCTACTCCCGCTAAAACCAACACCTGTTTCAACCATTTTGAGATAGTTTGAACTGAAGCTTTTGGGTGTGGTTTTTTGTGCGTAACCATTAACGTTTTTTCATTTCCTAGAAGGGTGTCAGTAACTTTAATATATTGGTTCAAATGTTTAACCACACACAAAGTAGGATCAATATGATAAGCTTGAAAGGTTACCTTTGTTCCAGATCTCCCTGGTCTGCTTTGTTTGATCAGATCGTAAACATAGAACACAACATTATCTGTAGTCACATGCATACAGTCTAAACGCAACATTTGTAAAGTTTGCACTCTTTGAGCTGAGACCAGTGACATTAACATAATTAATTTCAATGTCAATCTTTCCAATGTCAACCCTTCAATTGGAGTCCATTGTCTAAGTAGCGTAAGTACAATGCTCACATCCCAAATCTCTGTGTATCTTGGTTTGGGTGGATTAATATTAAAGATTCCTTTCATGAATCTAGATATTAATGGATGCGACCCAATTGATCTCTGATCAGTCATAAGTCCTAAATAGGACGACAAGGCACTGCGTGCAGTGTTAATGGCACTGTAACTTAAATGTTGCTCAAAATGCAAATTGGCAAGGAATTCCAAAACATTTGCAATATTTACAGTATCATAAGAAATATTTGACTGTGTGCAAAAGTCTTCCCATTTCTTAATATGTGTCATATATTGCTTTTGTGTGCTATCTCGCCATGATGCGACTATAACTTCCATAGTTTTGTCCGACAATCCCAGCTCCTGTAGTGGTCTGGTCAAAACCTGCAGATTAATAAATTCATATATGCATACAATGGGTAAATTTCTTTAGTTACCGGATTAGTCAAGATATCACTACAGTTAGGAATCGACATATATGGTTCTTTAATCATATTCAGCATTACTGGGAACCAAGGTTGAGTTGGCCAATTTGGAACTACCAACAATCCAGAAGCAGAATCTTGTTCTATCTTCTTCAGGCATCTCTGAATCAAAGCAAATGGTGGAAAAGCATAAAAGAACATCTTTCCCCAGTGTAATGAAAAAGCATCTACTGCTACTGCATCTGGATCGTGTTCCCAAGACACATAAGTAGGCAATTGATGATTAAGCCTAGATGCAAACAAATCAATTTCTGGCAACCCAAATCGGTTCACAATATTCTTAAATATTGCTGGCTTAAGCATCCACTCCGTATTATCTTTAAAAATCCTGGACCTTTCATCTGCTACCACATTGTCCTTACCTGGAATGTAGCTTGCTGAAATCCATATTTGGCGACCAATACACCATTGCCATATCTCATTGACCAGACAATCACATGATACTGATCTAACTCCCCCCATGTGATTAATGTATGCAACAGCCGTTTTATTGTCTAACTGTATTAACACATGTAGACCTTGTTTAGCACAACAATATGCTTTAAGTCCATAAAAAGCACCCAATAACTCCAAATAGTTAATACCATAAGCTTGAAGAAACGCTTCTTCTTGAGCTTTCCATCTACCTCCACAACTGGAGGACGAATCTGTAGCCCCCCATCCGAGAGCACTAGCATCCGTTTGTAAAACCATTTCAGGCTGTTCAATCATGATATTCTTAGCAGCTTGTGGGACATTTTCAACCCACCATTGTAATTCCAACACGGCTTCTTTTGTTAATTGCATAGGCCTGTCAAAGTGACCTGCCTTCTCTTTAAGAGCCCTTATTTTGTCCCTTTGAAGATTTTGATAATGTAATGGACCAAATTCCACTGCCGGAAATGCTGCTACCAGTTTACCAATGGTTTTCGCCACTTCTCGGATGGAGGGATAAGGTTTGTGAATGAGGTAATTACAAGTCATCAAAATGTCATTGGCCTTCTCTGTTGGCAAAGTAACTAACATAGTCACTGAGTTAATTACAAACCCCAAAAAGTTAATTGTTTCTGCTGGCTGCAGCTGGGACTTAATTGGATGAATCAAGAACCCTAGCTTTTCAAACAAAGCTTTAGTAACTGAAACTGAGTGCTCAGCTGACTCTTGAGTATCATTAATGATCAGAATATCATCCAGATAAGCCATAACAATGTGTTTCTGTGCTCTTAATTGGGCTAAAACTGGTTTCAACAGTTTTGTAAAGAGTCTTTTTATTTTTTTTTTATTTTTTTTTATTATAGAAACAATATATACAGAGTACACTCTTATGCGGCATTAAAAATTATATAATATACAAAATTATATAATATTGATTATCAATTGATACTGTTTGTGTTATTTGTAATGTTATCCATTTATACATTTCCTGGTTATTTATTTTGTATAATTGGGAGTGTATGTAGTATATTCCTAAAATAAGCAATATACTCATACTTCTCATACCATACATATTTCTTCTAATTACCAAATACAAATCCCCCCTAATATAACTACATAATACCCAATCTTAACCAAACTTCTATGATATTCATGATATTTTCATAATATTAAGAGTGTTTGTATTATTATTAACTTTATATTTCAAAATTATTATATAGATGAAAATGCGCAATTTTATATAATTACAAATTTAAGACATCTATAATATTTTCATACAACTAATAATATGTATATTCATACTAATATTAAGAATATATATAATATGTTTCTATACTTTTTTCCCTACTTAAAGATAGAAAGATAGAGATAGAGAGTAGAAAATAGAAAAGAAAATGTGAAAAGTTTGGTGGAGATTAAAATATTACTCAATAATCCGTTCTTGGAGATACATTCATGATTTATTATATGTATTTCTTCATCCATTCAGATATTCAGGCCTCAGTCAAGTCCCCGCGCCGAACCATTATGACCCTGTAAATATTTAATGTATGGAGACCAAATCCCTTTGAAGAGATCTAACCTATCCATAAGGACAAGTCTCAATCTCTCCAAGTGAAGTGTCTCCGACATTTCTGTATTCCACATTTTAATTGTTGGGGATGCAGGGCCTTTCCAAAATTTTAGTATTAATTTTTTCCCAATTATTAGAGAAATAGTCGATAAAAATTCTTTGATTCCTTGTAATTATTTGTTCCGTTTCAGGTATTCCAAGTATTATTAACTTTGGATCAGGAATCATAGTAATATTAACAACGTTCGAAATTATCTTAAATATTTCGTTCCAATATTCTACAATCTTCGTACAATTAGTGAATGAATGTGACAAATTTGCTTCTGAGATTTGACATTTATCACATATAGGCGATAATTTTGGAAATATATTATGTAATTTGGATTTGGAGTAATGTAATCTATGTAAAATTTTAAACTGTATAAGAGCATGTTTAGCATTTAACGAGCAGTAATGTATGTGTTGTAAGCTTTCTTCCCATATTTCTGGGCTTATTATTTGACCTAATTCATTTTCCCAAAGCTGTCTGTGTGTTTCCGATGATGGAATATCACTTTCCAACAAAATATTGTAAATATATGATATCATTTTTTCTGTATTTGGATGTTTATTCAAGCATTCATCTAAAATTTCACTCTTTCTATTTCTGAATTCTTGTGTATTTGCAGAGATATAGTTTCTGATTTGTAAATATCTAAAATATTCATTATTATGAAGCCCGTAAGCTTGTTGTAACTCTTGAAATGAAAGAAAAAAAATTTCCTTATAAAGATCCCCTATATTTAAAATTCCTTTATTTTTCCATTGTATAAAAGCCTTATCCATCGTTGAGGGTTTAAACGTAAAATTGTTGGCAATAGTAAGACCTAACGGTATAAATTTTAGTTTTTAATGTTTTCTTTATTTGTTTCCAAATACGGATTCCGCTTTCTATTATCGAGTTTTCACTATAAATTTTCTTAGGTACATTAATATTAGCAAATATCATAGAACTAATTTCAAATGGAAAACAGTCTTCTCTTTTCCATTTTTAACCAGTTTGGTTTATTATCTGTTTCTTCTAACCAAAAGTTCATATTTTTAATATTAACTGCCCAATAATAAAACATAAAATTTGGTAATGCTAATCCCCCGTTTATTTTAGCTTTACATAAGTGTTTTTTATTTATTCTATGGTTCTTATAATCCCAGATAAAGTTAGTGACTAAAGAGTCTACTTTTTTTTAAAAAATTTTAGGGAGATATATCGCGATTGATTGAAATAAATATAATTGTGGGAGAAAAATCATTTTTTATTGCGTTTATTTTACTAACATTGAAATAGGTAAACTTTTCCAGTATAAAATATTTTATATAATTTATTCAGTAATAACGGGAAATTAGACTTAAATAGAGAGTCAAATCTTTTTGTAACAAAAATACCAAGATATTTAATATTTTCATTTGTTATCTTAAAAGGAAATTGTTTGTAATAGCTGTAAGTTATTCATGGCTATTGGCATAAGTTCACTTTTATTCCAATTGATACTGTATCCTGAAATTAAACCAAATTCCGTTATTAGTTTTAACAAATTACGGATACTTATTTCCGGTTTAGTGATATAAAGTAATACATCGTCCGCATATAACGAGATTTTATTCTTAGTATCTTTAGTATCATATCCATATATTTCCGGGTGCAATCTTACCCTTTGGGCAAGAGGTTCGATTGCTAGCGCAAACAGTAAAGGTGATAAAGGACAGCCTTGTCTACAACCTCGAGATAAACTAAATTTAGTTGATAACATACGGTTTTGTTGTTATTCTAGCTGTTGGGTTTGCATATAACAATTTGATCCAAGTAGTAAACTTCTCACCAAGCTTAAAAGCTTCCATCACCGAAAATAAATAAGGCCATTCCACCTGGTCAAAAGCTTTTTCTGCATCCAGCGAGATAACTACTAAGTCTTTTTTATCACTTCTTTTCGAATATTATGATATTAAATAACCGTCTTAGATTATATGAAGAATATCTTTTAGGTATAAATCCTGTTTGATCAGGATGAATTAATTCGTTAACAACTGTGCTTAATCTTTGTGCTAGTATCTTTGTTAAAATTTTTTGATCCGTATTTAATAAAGCAATTGCTCTATATGATCCTGGTTCATCCAAATCTTTATTTATTTTGGGTATAAGTGTTATAATAGACTCGTTCAGTGTATCTGGTAATTTCTCTTGTGTATATATCTGTTCATATAATGATTTTAAATATGGGACCATTTGATCATGAAAAATTTTATAAAATTCCGAACCTATACCATCCGGTCCTGGAGTTTTACCATTTTTTAATGATTTAATAGATTCTTGGATTTCTTTTATTGAAATATCAGCATTTAATAGTTCTCTATTTTGTAAATCTAATTCTTTTAAGTTACATATATTTAAAAAAGCATCTATTTCTGTTTTATTTACTGTCGCTTTAGCAGTATACAGATTTTTATAATATTGCATAAATCTTTCATTAATATCTTTGGGTTGTATTAATAATTCACCGTTTTGTGATTTAATCCTATGTATAATTTTTTCAGCTTCAATTTTCCTTAATTGTCGAGCCAATAATTTTTGGGGGTTTGTCTCCAAATTCAAACTGCAATTGTTTAGTATGTTGGTAATATTTTAAAACTTGATCAGTATATATTTTGTTTAATTTATATTTCAATGCTACAATTTTATTATGTATTATTATATCTGATTTTGTTGCATTCTGTATGTCTAATTGTTTAATCTCCCTTTCTAAGTCCTGTTGTTCCTTCCGAATCTTTTTATTATGGAATGCTTGTGAAGAAATCATAATTCCTCGAAGATATGCTTTAAATGTTTCCCATAATAAAGAGTGAGATATTTCTGGTTGATCATTTATTTCAAAAAAAATCTTAATCTGAGTTATAATATATTCCTGAGTGGTTTTATTTTTTAAAATTTGTGGATTAAGTTTCCATTGTCCTAAATTTTCTGTTTTACCATTTATTTTAATTTTAAATGTTAATGGTGCATGATCTGAAATTATAATATTATGATATTTAGATTCGTAAGTAAGTGAAATAAGCTTTGCATCTACCAGAAAATAATCTATTCTTGAATAAGTTTTATGTACTGGTGAGTAAAAGGAATATTCTCGACCAGTAGGATTTTTCTGTTCTCCAAACATCTTTAATATTAGTCGTTTGGATATATGCATTTAATAAATCACTAGTATGTGATTTAGTTTTTCTTTGTTTTGAAGATCTATCTAAGTAAGGGTCTAATGTACAATTAAAATCTCCTCCAATTATCAAATTATAATGTGTTAATTCCGGAATATTATTGAGTACTTTCTTAAAAAATAAAGGACTGTCAAAATTTGGTCCATAAATATTAACGAAAATCATTTTTTCCCTGTTTATTTCTCCTATCACAATAATATATCTGCCATCTTTATCAGATATAGTAGATGTATGCTTAAATAAAGTACCTTTACGAAAATAATATTGCTACGCCTCTTGATTTATGCGTAAAAGAAGAGTGATATATTTTGTCTATCCATTTGGCTTTCAGCCTATTTTCAGCGTCTTTTTTTAAGTGGGTTTCTTGAATGTAAATTACATCAGCTTTAATTGCCTTTAAGTGTGTCAATATTTTTCCTCTTTTTATTGGTTCATTGATACCTTTAAACATTCCAACTGCAAAAGGTTAATCCCTCATTCCCCATATTTCTTTTTAAGTCCTGCATTTTAAATTTGTGGGAATCTACAATAGAGTCCAAGGGTCCGTGCAGTAGACCTAACCTTACACCCGAACACCGAATGTGTAGCTCCATTCAAACTGAAAGATACAATAGGTATAAAAGAATAGTAAAGAATAGATAAAGAGATTAATAGTGTGTATAAAGAATGAAAAAAACTACAAATAAAATATTTGTAGTTTGTGTAAGCCATACTACATTGGCTATCCATCTAAAGGCTTCCGGCATTGATGTTATTAATTTGGCCAGCTCCTAGATTTAAGGAATTTATTATTCCATAATAATATTTTTAACGGGGATATAATATTAAAGAAATGAAAAAAGTGATATTGATCATCATATAAAAGTATGTATATCTAAAATTAATTTAAAAATCTAACTATAAAACGGGAGATAAAGAATTTTTAAAGTACAAAATAAAAATCATTATTAAAGAAGAATTGTAAAGAGTCTAGGAGCCGAACTCAATCTATTTGGTAAAGCTTTAAACTGCCATAATTGTCCCAGCCAATTAAATTTTAAGTACCTCCTGAAGAATTGATGAATTGCTACAGAATAATAGGCATCCTTCAAATCAATCTTAGCCATATAACACCCTGCTGAGATAAGATATTTTGCAGTACTGAATGTCTCCATCTTAAAATGTTTGTATTCTACAAACTTATTTAGATCTGTAAGGTCCAGAATAATTCTGCAACCACCATCTTTTTATCTCTTCGAAATATATTAGAGACAAATTGATGCTTATGTTCATAAGTCTTTTCAATTACGCCTTTTCCAGATAATTTGTCAATTTCCACATTAATCTCCATTCTTTCCTCTGCAGAAAACACATAAGCATAAGCAGGTTTATTCTGTACAGGAGGATTAACCCCTTCTTTAAAAATAATAATGGCTCCCGAAACTGCTTGTAATACATATCGATCAGAAGTAATGTTAAGCCAGGCATTATAAAATTTTTGCAATCTCCCCCCAACTGGAGAGTCATCCACAGTTTCTTTAAGGATATAAGTCTTTAATACCTCTCCGTATGAGCGTGGTGGTCTCCTTCTTCCGAATACAGGGAAGCACTCGCCTGCACAGCACGATAGTATTTTCGTGACAAATTTCTGCCTCTATAACGAAAATCGAAACCCCTTCGGGTCGAAAAAAACCCTTCTTTGTCCAAAGACAAAAGGTTTAACATTGCTAAAATATTTAGCTTCTTCATCCAACTCTTTCAGCTGTTTCGGCAGATTTTTTCCAAACAAATACCCAGGAGCTTGAACACCACTTTCTTGACACAGGCTTGCAAACCTAGGGTGAAATATGGGCCGAATCGCCATTTTCCTCATACAATTAATTTCATAGAACGAATTACACAATAAGCCCAAAGTATCCTTTTGAATCTTTTCCATTTCCAGATTCTCCATTTGCCTGCCATAGGCCGTAATGGCAGCAGAAATTAATTTGAGCACCTTTTGAAACTTCTCTTCTTGGCTCTCATACTTGGAGTCATAGACGTCCATATCATCGGATTCACCGTAGGCACTTCCAATGAGGCACAATTTCTTGGAGCTTTATATAATTCTGATGTTTCATTCATCACAGAATTGTGAAGTTGGTGAGATACCATATAATTTATGTTGGCAGCTAGGTTTTCTTCCATAGCCTCACCACTTCCTTCAGGTATAGCAAAATCTTGTGCTATCCCAGGCACATTAGGCCTTTTCTTTTTACTTTGTGGTGTGCTTTCAAAAGCCATATAACCACCAGCAGGGTCTGCCTTCTGCAGCCCTAAATCAATTGGGATATCACCCCATGAGACTTCTTCCAGCCCAAATCCTGGGTCCGGAGTATCATATTCCCAACTTGGCCCACAGCCATATTCATCATATTCAAACCCCTCAGGGATTTTTTGGGATTCATCTGGGTACTGTGACCCTTGTCTCATAATTGTTTGGAGAACTTTCTCCATATGCTCCATTTTTATCCACATAGTTTTATTGTCTGGAGGTCTTTCAGTATCAGAGTCATCAGAAACCACGGGCCTCTCAGATTTCTTTTTGCATTTTTTAGGAACATTTTCCTCCGTGGTTATTATTTCTGGAGAATCTGGAAACTCACTATCGGGTAAATCGGCGGCCAACGGTATCGGAACCGGGTCCGCACTAACTTCGCGTCCCGTATTTTTACTTTCACCCGGGAAGATCTTTTTACCCGCGAAAACTTCTTTCCCGATTTCTCCATTTTTCTTTAATAATCAGTGCTCAATCAGCACGTTAACGTGGCTCTAAATTTTACTTTTGGTTTCGTTTGCTGGAGCCACCCAGCGTAACCTAAAAAACGCCCCGATCTAGCTGCACTTACCTGCGGGCCGTTCCGACCGCTGCGAGGAGCTGCTCCTTACTGCAGCTCCTCCTTCCGCCGTCAGCGTTGACGTCATGCCGTTGCCAGCGTGAGGCGGGTTCTTCACGTAGTCACTCACGTGACTCCGAAGTAAAATCTAGATGTGATAGTCCTTCCTTTGCTCATCATGGGAATGTGCCTCAAACACTTTGTTCCTTAAAGGAACAATCATCTGTTTGTTATAGACTTGGCAATTTTTCATCTTTTTCTGCAGATCACAGCAATGAGGGAGGAAGGTCTATCCTGGCCTGGATCTTACAGGGAGCCAATGAAGGGAGGGATAAAAATACTGGGCTGAGGCTTAATATTTGCAGGCCAAACAGCTGATTGCATTTTCATTTAATTTTGATAGCAGTTTCAAGCACAGGGCAGGCCAAGCAAACAGCTCATTGCATTTTCATTTCATTTCCAGTGCCATTGCAGTTTCAAGCACAGCACAGGCCAAGCCAAACAGCCAATTGCATTTTCATTTCATTTCCATTGCCATTGCATTTTCAAGCACAGGACAGGCCAAGCAAACAGCTCATTGCATTTTCATTTCATGTCCATTGCCATTCCAGTTTCAAGCACAGGGCACGCCAAGCAACTCATTTCATTTTCATTAAGGGCTAACAAATCATTTATTCCAAGCACATTGCAGACTCACAATTCAGTTGATTCACACATTAGAATGAGGACATCCGGGGTTTTACAGTCCACGGATGTCCCCGGAAGGGGCGTTACCTTCATTGCGGTGATTGATAGGCGAGAGGATCTCATGGTCTTTTTAAACACTCAAAACTTTTTTATTTTTCACGATGGGAAAATTTCTTAGGGCCTGCTCAGCAGAGGAGGACTGTGAGTAAAAAGGACAAAAATCGTAGCGATATAGTTGCGTTATATCAAAATACAGTGCAGACAGGAAGTGGTCAAGATGAGACTTAATTATATAGATTTTTACTTTGAATTATCTTTCTTCTTTCTAAGACTGACCTACATCTTTTGATGTAATCATCACTTTCTCCTAACTGAAACTTAACTGACTTGACCCACCCCATTCCAGATCCAGCAAAACCTTGTTCTTATTGGACCCGAAGCATCCTACTCAAGACTATTATCCTGCACATATTTCATAAACTCTTCACCTCTGCATCATAATGTAGAAGATTGCAATAATTTTGCAATCAGGTTAAATTATTAACAATTATACATTCTATTTGGTTTATCAAGAAATGTTGACATGTGCAGCTATCATTATCAAATGTGCAGCTATCATTATTCAACCCCTTTTGCTGTTGTAAAGGTTAAAGTGTCAAGTTGTGGTCAAAATTTGATTAGAGCTGGTTGCGGTCATGCTCTGTCATTTGACAGGATGTGCATGTCATGTTACCAGGAATATGTATAAAAGCAGATCTTGCCATTGATAGTAGGAATGTCTTTCGATAGGAGGTTATGGGTGGTGCTAATAACCATAAAAAGATAAGCTTAAAAGAAAATTTACCCTAGCCACAGCGTTGTTTTCTTTCTCCTTGAGATCTTTTTTTTTTCAAGATATATAGAGCAGACTTTGCCTTCAGACTGTGGATATGGCCAAGTGGTGTTAAGAGCTATTCAACACTTTTACATTTGTGGTTGCCAGGAACAGCAGTAGGGATGTGAGAATTGCATTCACTTGAATGATATAAACTGTTACTAATTGTGTAATAAAACAATTTTCTTGAATGCTACATTGTAATAAAGCAACATTTTGCAACCTTTCCGCTATTAAAATTATTACCACACCCGTTTACTTTCCGATAATCAAAGTCCTCCATTATAACAAAGTTTTCTCTTCTTTAATCTTTCTGCATGTTTGTTTGTCTGCACTTTCCCTCTCATTGGTGACCTATAGACTGCAGCCAGAAGTATTCAAGGCCCTTCAGCCCTCCCAGTCTGCACTGAACAGCGATCCCCGCACATTAGGGACAATTGACATGTATACCAAGCCAATTAGCCTGCAATCCTGTACGTCTTTCGAGTGTGAGAGGAAATCGGAGCTCCTTGAGAATTGATTGTCTGATGATTTTTTTTAATGTCTTGCTTCACTTCCTTACAAAGTTTTTTTGATATGAGGAACATTGTTGTTTGCTTAATGGATAATACTTAATGATTTCCCAATGTTGGGCCACTGGTTGTTGCATCAACTGGTGTTGCTCGGTTTCTTCTATCCTGAGATTATGAATTTTGGATTCACCATCAGTGGATAGTTTAATGAGTGGTTGAAGAATTGCACATTTCATGTAAGGGTTTGTGAATCAAGTGATCACAGGCATTTTTGTGCTGGTCATCTCAAATGGCTGCATGTTATACAAGTTGCTCTCTTGGCTCTCATATTTTATATGAACATTATCCCAGGCTGTAGTGTTGCAGTGTTAAATTTCTCTGCATTTACATTCCCACTCTGGGTAGTGGGCAGGTGCTATAGACCTGCATGGGAAGGTAGACACTCTCGCCCCCATGAGAGTCGGGCAGATGGGGTTCATCAGCCTGGGAAGGCAGTCCATCTAGGAGAGGGAACACTCTGCTTTGAAACGTCCACTGCCTTGCGGCTATATCCAGTCATGGAAAAGGCTCCAGGATTAAACCTCAGGAAAATCTGGAGTCGGAGCCCCTAAGGCAGTTTGTCGTTGTCTACAACCTCGCTCTGGCAGCTCCTGCGACGGCGCTGGTGCCAAACTGTAATGGCCCTGAAGTTCCTTTGGATCGATTAGCGATGTGGAGAGGGGGGACGTGCTGCATAGGCAACAGCCTGTCCTCCCTATGACATCGCCCAGGCTTGCATCCAACCAGAATGCATCACCCATGGTCAGTCATGACCGTGAGGGGCCTACTATCCTACTACTTTCACATTTCCATTTGACTTTATTACACTTCAGTAGATTGAGCTTATCTGTCTTACAGTTTGTCTGGAAAATGTGTATGAAAATGAATGCATCTAGCAGCATTCACATCGTGAAATGTAGTTCTCCAAAATTATGTAAACATTTCTTACTTGATTCACTTACTTTTAACATAGACAGAATGGATTACTTTCTCTGGCGTTTGCATAATTTTTTCCACTTCATATGACCATTGAGTGTAATTTTAGAATGCGTGAAGCCGACTCATCACTGTTCAATATGGTCTATTATCTGTTCATAATGCTTGCAGAATGCCTAATAACATGAAACCACAATCAAGGTTTAGGATGGTAGTTCTTGTGAATGTAGAACTGACAATCTCTGCAGATGGGAATCTACTATGATTATTAACAATCAAAAGCAGTGTACATCTGTGAAATCAATTAGCCACTGGCATCAACATGAACCAATGCCCCTTTAGGTACTGTTCCAGCAAGCTTGACAATGACTGCTTTAGCCGTGGGTAAGTAAGAACACAGGCTGAATCCAGCTTTTTGTGTTTATCTAATAATAATACAGGCTCTCTGCGAAGCATGATTCATCCAATTGTATGGCAGAGAAATGAACCAGTCAGCCCACTATCTCCATGCTGAACTTTCTGCCCATTTGCCTCTTTAGAAGAATATCCGTCTTCACTACGCCTATTCAACTGCCTACATATATCTCTTAAATATCACAATTATATCTAATTTTACCGCTTACTCTGGCAACAAGTTCCAGACATCAGTCTATGAAAGTATGCATGCAGTTTTATATGGGACTATAAATCCCATAGAATTCAAAGAAAACACTTGTGTAAACCTAAAGAATTTGGTGGATTAACACTCCCTAATTTTTTGTATTATTATTGGGCAGTAAATGTCAAAAATATAATTCACCTGTTGGACAATTCTGCCCAACGGGTGGATTGGATAGTAATGGAGAGAGAGGATTGTTCCCCTTTTAATATAGGAGCGATCCTTCTCCCACCAATAAAACTGAATAATACAATATTATAGAAAAATCCAATTATTCATAGTACTATTAGAATTTGGAAACAAATAAAATTAACCCTTTAATTAAGAAACCTATCGCTTCTCTCTCCTATAGTTAATAATCCGTCGTTTAAACTATCCATTATTGATAAATCATTTACACATTGGGAAAGAATAGGAATTGAAACGCTTGGAGACATGTATGAAACTGGAAATGTTTTATCATTCCAACAACTACAACTCAAATACAACCTGAGAAGTAATCAATATTTTAAATATCTTCAAATCTGTGATTATTTGAAAAAACATACACAAGAATACCAAACTGACTCCAGACCTATTAGATGAAGCTATGAACAGAAAGGCGGACTCAACTAACTTAATATCATACTTGTATAATATCATCCTAAATATATAAACACCATCATCCGATAGAATTAGAAGAGATTGGGAACAAGAAATATCTATAAAAATCTCGAGAGTTGGGATAAATACTTGCTATATGTGCATAAATGCTCGATCAATGTAAGACATATTTTAATCCAATTCAAAATCCTACATAGATTATATTATTCGAAAACTAAACTAAATAAAATCTTTCCAAATGTTTCCCCCACTTGTGATAAATGTTTATCTCAAAAGCAACAATAGCACATTCCTTTGTTTTTTGCATAAAAATCCAAACATTTTGGAATGAGATTTTTGAACTTTTTACAAAATTATTTTAAATAAAATTGAAACCTAACGCAGAATTGATTATTTTTGGAACCAACGTTAAAAATGTGGATTTCAAATACGACCGAAATGTTACACGCCGAAGACATGAGATTCGTCCTAGCAGGCAAATCAGACCAATTCTTAAAGATTTGGTCTCCATTTATCGACTTATTGCAAGCATAGGGTGCAACATAACTCTGGAAATAAACTGTTTCAGGACCTGGCGAGGGATGTGTAAAGATATGAAGTAGGTACATCCCTTTTATCTTATCTTATTTTCTTTTTTTTCTTTCTTTTATTCTTCCTCACTCTCTATGTCTTTACGGGCTCTTTCTTTTCACTTTTTCACGTACTCAACTATCTTATCTAACTTTTTCTATTTCATCCTTCTGTTACTTTCCTATTATTAGTTTAAAACAAGAAGTGGTACATGAAATGTATTATGTTATTCTTGGTTTATACTATTGTACATTACTTCTAATTTTAAAATTAATATTTTTTTTTAAATTAAAAAGAAAGTAAGCATGCAGGTACAGCAGGCAGTGAAGAAAGCAAATGACATGTTGGCCTTTATAACAAGCGGAATCAAATATAGGAGCAAAGAGGTCCTTCTGCAGTTGTACGGAGCCCCAGTGAGACCACACCTGGAGTATTGTGTGCAGTTTTGGCCCTCTAATTTGAGGAAGGACATTCTTGCTATTGAGGGAGTGCAGCGTAGGTTTACAAGGTTAATTCCCGGGATGACGGGTTGTCATATGCTGAGAGAATGGAACAGCTGGGCTTGTACACTCTGGAGTTTAGAAGGATGAGAGGTTATCTCATTGAAACATATAAGATTGTTAAGGGCTTGGACATGCTAGAGGCAGGAAACATGTTCCCGATGTTGGGGAAGACCAGGACCAGGGGCCACAGTTTAAGAATAAGGAGTAAGCCATTTAGAACGGAGACGAGGAAACACTTTTTCACTCAGAGAGTGATGAGTCTGTGGAATTCTCTGCCTCAGAGGGCAGTGGAGGCGGGTTCTCTGGATGCTTTCAAGAGAGAGCTAGATAGGGCTCTTAAAAATAGCAGTCAGGGGATATGGAGACAAGGCATTAACGAGGTACTGATTGGGGATGATCAGCCATGATCACATTGAATGGCGATGCTGGCTAGAAGGGCCGAATGGCCTACTCCTGCACCTATTGTCTATTGTCTATTGACATCAACCACTCTCCTTTTAAAGAAAATACTTTCTTCTCAGATCCCTTTAAAACTCCTTCCTCTCACCTTAAACTCATGCCTCTTGTTTTTGATTCTAACTATGTACATTATCTATGCGCCTTATAGAATTGCATACGTTGATCGGGTCACCCTTCCGTATTCTTCGTTCCAGGAACATAAGCCCAACCTATCCAATTTCTCTCCATAAGTAACTTCCTCCAATCCAGGAAACATACTGGTAAATCTCCTCTGCAGTCTCTCCAATACAACAGTATCCTTTCTGTAGTATGATGATCAGGACTGCACACAATACTCCAAGTGCAGTGTGTTTTGTAAAGTTGCAACATACTGTAATGTCCCAATTTTTATATTCTATTCCCTGACTATAAAGGCAAGTGTGCCATAAGCCCTTGTCATCCACTATCTACCTGTGTTGCCAATTTCAGGGAACTGTGGACTTGTACTCAAAAACTCACACAATATAAACAATGGCTATTTTTCTTTAATGGCATACCAAAGATATTGTGCATGCTAAGAATAAAACACAATTTGAAAAGAACAATAATTTATGATGTGTTCTTAAAAGAAAAATGCACCAACATAAATTAATTAACCACTAATTAATTTACCACTAAGCATTAATTGAAAAATTGCTTTGTTCTGTCCTTCTTTGTCAGTCCATTCAAGATAGGAAACAATGCAAGCGTAATGGGAAATGTTAGACCGATAGATGGGGAATATTTGTTGATAGTGACTATGAAGGAGAAGTGTGATGTGAATGAAGAGGAGGCTGAACATCAGTGATAGATGGACAGGTGACGTCAGTGAGAAATGAGGAATGTGGGTACTGCATAGAGAGACCAAAGTGCACGTGCAAAAGAGTGTAAGTTGAAGAAATTACGTTCTGGATTCCACTTGTGAGGGCCGATTGAGAGGTTGAAAAAATATACAAATCAGGCTGCTGGATCTCCCAGTTGCTAACCATTAATTACCCTTCCCATCCCCACCCTTCTGTCCTGGGCCTTCTTCATTGCCAGAGTGAGGCCACATGCAAACTGAAGGAGCAGTACCTGGGGGTGGCATAGTAGCGCAGCTGGTAGAGCTGCCGCCTCACAGCACCATAGACCCAGGTTCAATCCTGACCTTGGGCGCTGTCTGTGTGGAATTTGTATATTTTCCTTGTGACCTTGTGAGAGGCCCAGGAGCCATTGGAGCAAGAGGAGGAGTCTCCGAGTGGTGAGTTGAAAAATCGAGCACGGGGCTTTACTCCACAGGGGCCTAGGAGCCATTGGAGCAAGAGGAGGCGTCTCCGGGTGGTGAGTTGAAAAAATCGAGCACGGGGCTTTACTCCACAGAGGCCCAGGAGCCGTTGGAGCAAGAGGAGGAGTTACCCAAATCTGTAACGTTCCACACTTCAAAGGAAGTGTTCTGGTGGAAGCCGCTGATTGGTGGAAGCAGACTGGAGGATGCAGCTGATTGGGTGCAACCCCAGGTTTACATTTCTGCTTTCTGGTTAAGGGTTCAGTGAGCTAAGGGTTCAGTGAGCTAAGGGTTCAGTGAGCTAAGGGTTCAGTGAGCTAAGGGTTCAGTGAGCTAACATAGAAACATAGAAACATAGAAATTAGGTGCAGGAGTAGGCCATTCAGCCCTTCGAGCCTGCACCGCCATTCAATATGATCATGGCTGATCATCCAACTCAGTATCCCATACCTGCCTTCTCTCCATACCCTCTGATCCCCTTAGCCACAAGGGCCACATCCAACTCACTCTTAAATATAGCCAATGAACTGGCCTCAACTACCCTCTGTGGCAGAGAGTTCCAGAGACTCACCACTCTCTGTGTGAAAAAAAGTCTTTCTCATCTCGGTCTTAAAGGATTTCCCCCTTATCCTTAAGCTGTGACCCCTTGTCCTGGACTTCCCCAACATCGGGAACAATCTTCCTGCATCTAGCCTGTCCAAACCCCTTAAGAATTTTGTATGTTTCTATAAGATCCCCTCTCAATCTCCTAAATTCCAGAGAGTATAAACCGAGTCTATCCAGTCTTTCTTCATAAGACAGTCCTGACATCCCAGGAATCAGTCTGGTGAACCTTCTCTGCACTCCCTCTATGGCAATAATGTCCTTCCTCAGATTTGGAGACCAAAACTGTACGCAATACTCCAGGTGTGGTCTCACCAAGACCCTGTACAACTGAAGTAGAACCTCCCTGCTCCTGTACTCAAATCCTTTTGCTATGAAAGCTAACATACCATTCGCTTTTTTCACTGCCTGCTGCACCTGCATGCCTACTTTCAATGACTGGTGTACCATGACACCCAGGTCTCGCTGCATCTCCCCTTTTCCTAATCGGCCACCATTTAAATAATAGTCTGCTTTCCTGTTTTTGCCACCAAAGTGGATAACCTCATTTATCCACATTATACTGCATCTGCCAAACATTTGCCCACTCACCCAGCCTATCCAAGTCACCTTGCAGTCTCCTAGCATCCTCCTCACAGCGAACACTGCCCCCCAGCTTAGTGTCATCCGCAAACTTGGAGATATTGCCTTCAATTCCCTCATCCAGATCATTAATATATATTGTAAATAGCTGGGGTCCCAGCACTGAGCCCTGCGGTACCCACTAGTTACTGCCTGCCATTGTGAAAAGGACCCGTTTTACTCCTACTCTTTGCTTCCTGTTTGCCAGCCAGTTCTCTATCCACATCAATACTGAACCCCTAATACCGTATGCTTTAAGTTTGTATACTAATCTCTTATGTGGGACCTTGTCGAAAGCCTCTGGAAGTCCAGATATACCACATCCACTGGTTCTCCCTTATCCACGCTACTAGTTACATCCTCGAAAAATTCCACAAGATTCGTCAGACATGATTTACCTTTTGTAAATCCATGCTGACTTTGTCCAATGATTTCACCACTTTCCAAATGTGCTGCTATCCCATCTTTAATAACTGACTCTAGCAGTTTCCCACTACCGATGTTAGACTAACTGGTCTGTAATTCCCCGTTTTCTCTCTCCCTCCCTTCTTAAAAAGAGGGGTTACATTTGCTACCCGCCAATCCTCAGGAACTACTCCAGAATCTAAAGAGTTTTGAAAGATTATCACTAATGCATCCACTATTTCCTGAGCTACTTCCTTAAGTACTCTGGGATGCAGCCTATCTGGCCCTGTGGATTTATCGGCCTTTAATCTATTCAATTTACCCAACACCACTTCCCGACTGACCTGGATTTCACTCAATTCCTCCTTTGACGCACCGTCCCCTGCTATTTCAGGCAGATTATTTATGTCTTCCTTAGTGAAGACGGAACCAAAGTAGTTATTCAATTGGTCCGCCATATCCTTGTTCCCCATGATCAACTCACCTGTTTCTGACTGCAAGGGACCTACATTTGTTTTAACTAACCTCTTTCTCTTCACATATCTATAAAAACTTTTGCAGTCAGTTTTTATGTTCCCTGCCAGTTTTCTTTCATAATCTATTTTTCATTTCCTAATTAAGCCCTTTGTCCTCCTCTGCTGGTCTCTGAATTTCTCCCAGTCCTCTGGTATGCTGCTTTTTCTGGCTACTTTGGACGCATCATCCTTTGCTTTGATACTATCCCTGATTTCCCTTGTTATCCACGGATGCACTACCTTCCCCGATTTATTCTTTTGCCAAACTGGGATGAACAATTTTTGTAGTTCATCCATGCAGTCTTTAAATGTCTTCCATTGTATATCCACCGTCAACCCTTTTAGAATTAATTGCCAGTCAATCTTGGCCAATTCACATCTCATACCCTCAAAGTTACCTAAGGGTTCAGTGAGCTAAGGGTTCAGTGAGCTAAGGGTTCAGTGAGCTAAGGGTTCAGTGGGCTAAGGTACAGTGGGCTAAGGTACAGTGGGCTAAGGGTACAGTGGGCTAAGGGTTCAGTGGACTAAGGGTACAGTGGGCTAAGGGTACAGTGGGCTAAGGGTACAGTGAGCTAAGGGTACAGTGAACTAAGGGTACAGTGAGCTAAGGGTACAGTGCTTTTTAGTAAAGGTTAGTTTAAAGGATTAAGATTTTTATAGTGTGAGTGAATTGATTTAATTTGGGGGCAAGCCATGTCAGTTGAGATCGGCCCCATGGTTTGCTCATCCTGCAACATGTGGAAGATCAGGGATATTGTCGGTGTCCCTGGTGACTACGTTTGCAGGAAGTGTGTCCAGCTGCAGCTCCTGACAGACCGCATTGAACGATTGGAGCTGCGGTTGGATTCATACTGGAGCATCCACGATGCTGAGAAACTCGTGAATAGCACATACAGTGAGTTGGTCACACGGCAGGTAAAAGTTAAGTGGACAGAAAGGGAAAGGGTGGCCATTAGCCAGCTTAGCAGTAGGCAGGTAGTGCAGGAGTCCCCTGCGGTCATCTCTCTCCTAAACAGATATACCATTTTGGATACTGTTGGGGGAGATGGCTCATCAGGGGAAGGCAGCAGCAGCCAAGTTCATGGCACCATGGGTGGCTCTGCGGCACGGAAGGGGAGAAAAAAGAGTGGAAGGGCTATAGTAATAGGTGATTCAATTGTAAGGGGAATAGATAGGCATTTCTGCGGCCGCAAATGAGACTCCAAGATGGTATGTTGCTTCCCTGGTGCAAGGGTCAGGGATGTCACTGAACGGCTGCAGAACATTCTGGAGGGGGAAGGTGAACAGCCAGCTGTCGTGGCACATTGGCACCAACGATATAGATAAAAAACAGGATGAGGTGCTACAAGGCAAATTTAGGGAGCTAGGAGATAAACTTAAAAGTAGGACCTCAAAGGTAATAATCTCAGGATTAATACCAGTGCCATGTGCTAGTCAGAGTAGAAATAGGAGGATATTGCAGATGAATATGTGGCTTGAAAAATGGTGCAAGGGGGAGGGATTCAAATTTCTCGGGCATTGAAACCAATTCTGGGGGAGGTGGGATCAGTACAAACAGGACGGTCTGCACCTGGGCTGGAATGGAACCAATGTCCTTGGGGGAGTGTTTGCTAGTGCTGTCAGCGAGGATTTAAACTAATGTGGCAGGGGGGTGGAAGCATGAGCAGAGAGACAGAGGGGTGTGAAATGAGGGTAGAAGCAATAGGTAGCAAGGTGAAAAGTAAAAGTGGGAGGCAGAAAAATCCAGGGCAAAAATCAAAAAGGGCCACTTTTCAACATAATTGTATAAGGGGTAAGAGTGTTGTAAAAACAAGCCTGAAGGCTTTGTGTCTCAATGCAAGGCGCATTTGTAATAAGGTGGATGAGTTGAATGTGCAGAGAGTTATTAATGAATATGATATAGTTGGGATCACGGAGACATGGCTCCAGGGTGACCAAGGCTGGGAGCTGAACATCCAGGGCTATTCAATATTCAGGCGGGATAGACAGAATGGAAAAGGAGGTGGAGTAGCATTGCTGGTTAGAGAGGAGATTAATGCAATAGAAAGGATGGACATTAGCTTGGACAATGTGGAATCGATATGGGTAGAGCTGCGAAAAACTAAGGGGCAGAAAACGCTAGTGGGAGTTGTGTACATGCCACCTAACAGTAGTAGTGGAGTTGGGGATGGCATCAAACAGGAAATTAGAAATACATGCAACAAAGGTAAAACAGTTATAATGGGTGACTTCAATCTACTTATAGATTGGGTGAATCAAATTGGCAGGGATGCTGAGGAAGAGGATTTCTTGGAATGTATGCGGGATAGCTTTCTAAATGAACATGTAGAGAGAGCAGGCTGTTCTAGACTAGGTATTGAGTTATTGAGGAAGGGTTAGTTGGCAGTCTTGTTGTGCGTGGCCCCTTGGGCAAGAGTGACCATAATATGGTTGAGTTCTTCATTAAGATGGAGAGTGACATTGTTAATTCAGAAGCAAGGGTTCTGAACTTAAAGAAAGGTAACTTTGAGGGTATGAGATGTGAATTGGCCAAGATAGACTGGCAAGTGATTCTTAAAGGGATGACGGTGGATATGCAATGGAAGGCATTTAAAGACTGCATGGATGAACTACAACAATTGTTCGTCCCAGTTTGGCAAAAGAATGAATCAGGGAAGGTAGTGCATCCGTGGATAACAAGGGAAATCAGGGATAGTATCAAAACAAAAGATGAAGCATACAAATTAGCCAGAAACAGCAGCTTACCAGAGAACTGGGAGAAATTCAGAGTCCAGCAGAGGTGGACAAAGTGCTTAATTAGGAAAGGGAGAAAAGATTATGAAAGAAAACTGGCAGGGAACATAAAAACTGACTGCAAAAGTTTTTATAGATATGTGAGGAGAAAAAGGTTAATTAAAACAAATGTAGGTCCCTTGCAGTCAGAAACAGGTGAATTGATCATGGGGAACAAGGACATGGCAGACCAATTGAATAACTACTTTGGTTCTGTCTTTACTAAGGAAGACATAAATAGTCTGCCGGAAATAGCAGGGGACCGGGGGTCAAATAAGATGGAGGAACTGAGTGAAATCCAGGTTAGCCGGGAAGTGGTGTTAGGTAAATTGAATGGATTAAAGGCCGATAAATCCCCAGCGCCAGATAGGCTGCATCCCAGCGTACTTAAGGAAGTAGCTCAGGAAATAGTGGATGCATTAGTGATAATTTTTCAAAACTCTTTAGATTCTGGAGTAGTTCCTGAGGATTGGAGGGTAGCTAATGTAACCCCACTTTTTAAAAAGGGAGGGAGAGAGAAAACGGAGAATTACAGACCAGTTAGTCTAACATCGGTAGTGGGGGAAAATGCTAGTCAGTTATTAAAGATGGGATAGCAGCACATTTGGAAAGTGTTGAAATCATTGGACAAAGTCAGCATGAATTTATGAAAGGTAAATCATGTCTGACGAATCTTATAGAATTTTTCGAGGATGTAACTAGTAGAGTGGATAAGGGAGAACCAGTGGATGTGTTATATCTGGACTTTCAGAAGACATAAGAGATTAGTATACAAACTTAAAGCACACGGTATTGGGGGTTCAGTATTGATGTGGATAGAGAACTGGCTGGCAAACAGGAAGCAAAGAGTAGGAGTAAACGGGTCATTTTCAGAATGGCAGGCAGTGACTAGTGGGGTACCGCAAGGCTCAGTGCTGGGACCCCAGCTATTTACAATATATATTAATGACCTGGATGAGGGAATTGAATGCAACATCTCCAAGTTTGCGAATGGCATGAAGCTGGGGGGCAGCGTTAGCTGTGAGGAGGATGTTAGGAGGCTGCAAGGTGACTTGGATAGGTTGGGTGAGTGGGCAATTGCATGGCAGATGCAGTATAATGTGGATAAATGTGAGGTTATCCACTTTGGTGGCAAAAACAGGAAAGTAGACTATTATCTGAATGGTGGCCTATAAGGAAAAGGGGAGATGCAATGAGACCTGGGTGTCATGGTACACCAGTCATTGAAAGTAGGCATGCAGGTGCAGCAGGCAGTGAAGAAAGCGAATGGTATGTTGGCATTCATAGCAAAAGGATTGGAGTACAAGAGCAGGGAGGTTCTACTGCAGTTGTACAGGGTCTTGGTGAGGCCACACCTAGAGTATTGTGTACAGTTTTGGTCTCCTAATCTAAGGAAAGACATTCTTGCCATAGAGGGAGTACAGAGAAGGTTCACCAGACTGATTCCTGGGATGGCAGGACTTCCATATGAAGAAAGACTGGATAGACTCGGCTTGTTCCTGCTGGAATTTAGAAGATTGAGGGGGTTGGACAGGCTAGATGCAGGAAGATTGTTCCCGATGTTGGGGAAGCCGGAACAAGGGGTCATGGTTTAAGGATAAGGGGGAAGTCTTTTCAGACCAAGATGAGAAAAACATTTTTCACACAGAGAGTGGTGAATCTGTGGAATTCTCTGCCACAGAAGGTAGTTGAGGCCAGTTCATTGGCTATATTTAAGAGAGAGTTAGATGTGGCCCTTGTGGCTAAAGGGATCAGGGGGTATGGAGAGAAGGCAGGTACAGGATATTGAATTGGTTGATCAGCCATGATCATATTGAATGGCGATGCAGGCTCGAAGGGCCGAATGGCCTACTCCTGCACCTATTTTCTATGTTTCTATGACCTCATGGGTTTCTTCTGGGTGCTCTAGTTTCCTATCACATTGCAAAGACTGTGTAGGAAGGAACTGCAGATGCTGGTTTAAACTGACGTTAGACACAAAATGCTGGAGTAACTCGACAGGACTGGAGAGAAGGAATGGGTGACGTTTTGGGTCGCAGGTTTAAATGTTAATTGGCCCTCCGTAAATAGCGCTTAGTGTGTAGGGAGTGGATGCACGTGGGATAAAAAAGAACTAGTGTGAACGGGTGTTCAATGGTCAACATGGTCTCGGTGGGCTGAAGGTCCTGATTCCATGCAGTATCGCTAAACTAAGTACCTCATATTCTGACAGGGTAGCGTACATCCCAAAATTCAATTATTCCATTTTAGGTCACAAAACCAACAACACCCCCATCTCTTTTTTCCCTTTCTCTTCCCTGTACCCCAGCTGGATGTACATCCATTTCTCTCACTATCCCACACCTTTCCCCTTCCACGTCCACATACATTCCTTCCACTGGATTCACGTTACTCTTCTTCTCTCCTTATCTCACAACCTTTTGTCCCTTTTTCATCTCTGGCCTTTATCCACCCATTTGCCAATCAACTCCCCTCATCTGTATTCAACAATTACATGCCTGACTTTGTCTATCCCCCGCCCCCTTCCATTTTTCTGCCGCCTACTACAATCAGTCTAAGAAGTCTCAAAATGTGACAATAATAACCCTAAGCCTAAGGCTCAACTACTTCATCTGGCAGATTGTATCATATGCCGATCACATAATTAAAAAAAATGTCCTTCAGGCTTTCAGGCTCCTATTAAACTGACCCTCTAACATTGAACCTACAACCTCTAGTTCATATTTTCTTTGCCATGGGAAAAAGGCATCATTCACTCCAATTATTCTCCCCTTGATTTTTTAACGCTGTAAGATCAATCCTCAGCCAGCATTCCAAGGAGCAAAGTCCTCACCTGCCCAACATCTCTCTTTTGCCCTGTCAACATCCTCATAACCTTTCCAGGTCAATGGCATCTTTCCCACAAGAGGCTGATCAAAACCAGATGCGAACAATTCAATCTTTTACCATAACTTGCCCAAAGTGGTCTCTTAGTGACATTTCTATCACCTGGTCTTCCTCATTTCCTAATAGGAATTCCAATTTTACGCCCTCTTTAGTGTGGCCTTCTACATATTGCAAGAGAAAATTTCCCTGGATACACTTAAACAAATTCCACTCCATCTAGGCCCTTCGCACCATGGATCTCTCAGTCAATGTTAGAAATCATAAAATTACCTACCAATATAAACATATTCTTTCGGCTATCTGCAAACTCTCAATATATTTGCTTCTTTATGTTCCATAGGCTACGAGGAGGTTTACAATACAATTTGTTCAAAGTGATCATCCCCTTCTTATTTCTAGGATCCACCTATTTCATATCTCACTGGACAATCCCACAAGTATATCCTCTCTATATATTGTCCCGGCCATACCCATGCTTATTTCATGTTTTTGTAATAACTAAATGTACACAATCTAATCTATCTATCCAAGTTCACGCTTCTTGAATTAAAATAAATGCTCTTTTGTCTGCTGGACCTTTCCAGTCCCTGTCCTGACCTCACCTATCCTGTCAACTGTACATGCTTGCTTCAAATTATAGAATTGCTTCAACGTCCTTGTCTGCTTTGCATCCCCACCCCTGCTAGACTAGTTTAAAACCTCTTGAGTTGAGCTAGCAAATCTCCCTGTCAGGAAAACGGCTCCACCTGGTTCAGGTAGATCCCATCCTTCTTCTACAGTTCACCTCTCCCCAGAAGAGATCCCAATGGTACTGAATCGTTCACTCCTGCACAAGCTCCTTAGCCCTTTGCCCTGCCTTCCTCTTCCTGCCCTGGCTAGCATGTGTGTCCACGTTACAGGAAGTATGAATCACAGATGGGACAAAGAACAGTACAACACAGGAACATGCCCTTCAACCCACAATGTCTGCACCAAAGATAATGCCAGTATCACTTATCTACCTGCACATAAGCCATATCTCTCCATTCCCTGCATATCCATCTGTACAGGTCTATTAAATATTTCTATTAGCTTTTGGAATTGAGAAAGTCTTTCCATAATGTAATGTCTGAGTTGTTTAAGAAAAAGTTGCGCCCCGCCTTACTTTATCCAGCTAGACTGCGTATACTCTTTAATGGTAACAACCGATTTTTTTTAACAATCCTCAAGATGCTTCCAGCTTTCTTGAGGATTATGGGGGGTGAAGCCGTGACGGGGAGCTACTGATAGCTGATTAAGTTACAATAGGAGATTTACTGTTCCTATTTTGACAATATTTTGTTTTGTAAATGATTAAGAATTTAATTGGATGAGTTGTACTTTAATTACTTTTTAGAATTTTAGTATGATGGTATCAAACATAAACTTTTACTTTCTCTAAGATACTGTTAATTTAATGTAATTATATATAAATTTTTTAAAATTTCTTTGTTAGCTTTTCTATTTTTAAAATCGAAGGAATTTTGTTTCCCTGTCTTTAGACAAACAAAGTGAAGCAGCTCTTGTTTTTCATATTTTGACCTGGGATAAATAATATGAAGTAGCTCTTGTGTTCCACAGTTAACATGTACTTCTTAACCGTAACGTTAATTTTGTTTTGGCTATTGAGTGGTAAATATGCCTTCTTCTTACGTTGGGTGCTGTCGTTAGGAGAGATGGGGGTAGGGAAGGGATTAGGTAGCGTACTGACTGTTTACTGGTCAGTTTCGGGCTTTGTGTGGGGGGGGGGGGGGGTTTCTTTCGCTTATAGCCTAGTTTCTTCAATCTGGGCAGAATTTGAACCACAAAAATGTCTGAAATGTCGTCACTTCTGGCCCCGCCTTAGATTTTTCTCCTTCCAGTATCATGAACTATTATGCTTTAAGAAATGAACCTTTTACATTCCACGTGATTTTTACAAACACCATGGATAAAGTTATTAACTTCCTTTCATGGAATGTGAATGGCTTGAACCATCCCATTAAGAGGAAACATTTTTTTAAAGTTCTTCGTGGACTAAATGCTAAGATTATCTTTGTTCAGGAAACTCATGTAAGGCAAGACGACAATCAATGATTTTTCAAGTTTTGGAGAGGACAGCAGTTTCATTCAAATTCACACGCTAAGGCGAAAGGAGTCTCAATTTTTATTGACTCCTCAATTCAGTTTGTGCATTATGGAACAATTTCTGATCCATATGGTAGATTCTTGGTGATTACTGGCGTTCTTCATAACCAAAATGTTGCTATGGTGAATGTTTATGCACCTAATATTGATCACCCTGAGTTTTTTTAAAAAGTTAATTGCATCCTTTCCTAATTTAAATGAACATCTTTTAATAATGGGTGGAGATTTTCATTGCTGTTTGAACCCCTCGATGGACAGATCTGCATCTGCTCATGTGCTTCCAAATAAATCAGCTAGTTTTATCAATTCTTTATTACTTGACTCTGGAATGTTAGAAGTCTGGAGATTCTTACACCCGAAAGACAAATAATTTTCTTTTTTCTTTCATGTATATCATAGTTACTCTAGGATTGACTATTTATAATAGATTCTCAGCTAGTTTCATCGGTCACTGCATGTGAGTATGATGCAATTGCTATTTCTGATCATGCATCACTGAAACTATCAATCAAACTACCCGATTCCAAGTTTAGTGCTAAACAATGGCGATTTAATGCTACTTTGCTTCAAGATCTAAATTCTGTTAATTTTATTAAAGATCAGATTGCTTTTTACTTCTTAACAAACTCTACTGAAGAAATATCCAATGGTGTAGTCTGGGATGCTTTGAAGGCATATATTCGTGGACAAATTATTTCATACTCTGCGGGATTAAAAAAAACAAACTCAAAATGAAATACGTATATTGGCTGATGAGATTAAAGAAATTGATAAAAAAATATTAAAACGCTCCTAGTCTAGAACTCTATAAGAATAGAGTTGAACTTCAATTGAGACATGATTTGTTATTACTATCACCGATTGAAAATCAGTTACTTAAAAACAAAAGTCAATTTTATATACATGGCGAAAAATCTGGTAAATTACTCGCTAATCAGTTGAAAGCTGTGTCAGCCAAACGTCAGATTAGTAAAGTGAGTAAACGGGATGGTACATTGACTGTAGACCATGATGAAATTAATAAATCCTTTCAGGAATTCTATACCTCCCAATACCAATCAGAATTTCCTACTGATTCCAATATAATGCATGAGTTTTTAAAGAAACAAATTTACCACGTAATGAGTCTCTATTGTTAGACGAACCCATCACAGAGGAAGAAATCCTTTTGATGACTTCTGGTAAAGCTCCTGGTTTAGATGGGTTTACATTGGAATGTTTTAAGTATTTCTCAAGTTTACTGTCTCCCTGGCTATGCAAGGTTTTTTAAAGAAGCCTTTATAATGAATAGATTACCAAAATCCTTTTATGAAGCATCTATTTCTTTAATGCTTAAAAAAAGACAAAGATCCTATAGAAGTGACATCATATAGACGTATATCACTGTTAAATGTAGATTGCAAATTTATTTCCTAAATATTAGCTATAAGATTGGAAAATATTTTACCGCAAACTATTTCTGAAGATCAGACAGGTTTTATTAAAACCAGGTTACTCATAGTTTAACATTAGGAGATTAATGAGTATCGTTTATACAGCGTTAAATAAAACTTCAGAATGTTTCATTTCACTTGATGCTGAGAAGGTGTTTGATAGCGTAGAATAGTACGATTAAATGAGAACTTACCAGTTTGAAGTTTGATCTTGATTTTATGAGGAGTTACGTTGGTGATTCCATGAAGAAGGCCCACCAGGCCACATTCGCAGCAAACTTCAAAGCAGCGGTATGAAACCACAAATAAACAACACCGAAGTAAACAGTAAGATCAGTGACTCGGGAACTACCAGATGATCTTTTATGAGAGAGGGTTGGGCGTGGTGGGCACGTAATCACCAACGTAACTCCTCATAAAATCAAGATCAAACTTCAAACTGGTAAGTTCTCGTTTAATCTTACTATTTTACTTCGGAGTCACATGAATGATTCCGTGAAGAGTTTAAAGCTTTGTGATTTCATGCCGCAGATTACAATCTCGGCATCCCACTGCATTTGATTGACTCGAAAGAGAAATAAATGCATTAGTAATAACATTGTATTCAATGTAATGATAGGGTTTATTTAACAATGTAAACAAACAACAGTACCCCTAAAATTTAGGTACTTAAAATGTCATTGGCAAACAGCCCTGGATTGACAATTGGCCGATGATAAAATTCTGAAACATCAGCTCATTTGCCCATCCAATGGCTACTAAATTTTGGTTGAAGGACACATCCCTCCCTTTGGCCGCCAACATAGCTGCTGCCCTAGTATAATGAGATGTAAACACACTATCTAAATGATATACTGACGTTGATGCTGACCTGGTGGAATGAGACATACAATCGTCAATGTTAATACCTGTTGCAGCCACCTTGAAATGGTCTGAACCGACCTTCTTTTGTGTAATTGTTTATTAACTAATACACAGTGCTGAATCCATACTTCTAAGGATTCTGGTGGCCTTGATAACATAAAAATGAGACTGTGGGGTATTCAAAATGATCTTAAAAATCATGCCAGCCCTGGTCTGCTCTGCTTGTGTAGACCAGAATGTAAAATGTAATGGCATGAACAGCCAATTCCATCCTGTCCAGCCACAGCGTTTGCAATGTTTTGCCGTCGTTGTGCTGAAATTAGAGTCATGACTAAGGATGTAGCTGGAACCCCTTGGTGAAGTAATGTTTACACATTTACAATAACCAACTGCACAAGCTTGTGATGTGAGTACTTGTATCAAGATCTTTTTAACAACTTGATATCCGGGTTGGACCCGACAATGTAGTTCCCTTATGTTACAGCTGTAATTTCTCTATAACTGAACTATTGTCAATATCACTTAAAATGAACTGGAAATATCAGTAATTTGTATCGTATCAAATGTATAATTAATATTTAACAAACATTTCTGACCCCCTCAATAGAGATGTACTGCTTTTTTGGATGCTATCCATGCATACTGCAGTGAACACCCTCATGGCTAAATGTGACAACCTGAGGCATAAGTCAATCCATTGAAAATGTGTAAGTCAATAATCGTTTTACTGTGCAAAGACCAGTCTCCTGAACCACAGTTTAAATCAGCAAGTTCTTGCTTTTTGGCATAACTGTATACCGTTGTGCCGTAATGCCTGATGAAGCAGGCAACATGGATGCTTGGCCAGTCCGATAGTACGAATCCAAACGAGGTCTTGCTGACTGTTTTAAGACCCAGCTAATGAGGAAGACATTCCTCCTATTGAAGCGAGAATGTATTTCTCCACACTGTTGTGTCACATATTTTTGCAAACAGTGAAACATGCATAAACATGACGAACATTTGATGAAGTATTGAACCATGCTTTCATCATACTTTGAGATCCAACACTTATTCTGTGTTATCATCAATCTAAACTGGACAGTTAATGGTCTCTATTTAACGTTTTGGACATAAGATTTAGAAATTACCCAATGTCCAGGGTGGATAAATCTTGAACGTGATTCTATGCAAGGGCTATCATTGGCTTCTATTCTAGGGGCCTCGTTACCTTTTACTATTACAAGATTTAATAAATATACGACCAACCCAATATTAAGACATACACTTTGAATATGGTTTCAATTTTGTAAGTTTTCTGGATTGAATGATTTTATTTTATCGAGTCATATCATATCTAATTTTTTCTTCCAACCTTCTAGCACTGATCAAGCCTTTCTGTTATGGAAGAGGTAGGGATTAGTAGCTTTTCGTGATTTGTTTTCGGATGGTTGTATTATGTCTTTTGAACAACTCTCCAATAAACATAATTTACCCAATTCACATTTTTTTTAGATATTTACAAATTAGACTTTTTTTGAGAGCTACTCTACCCTTTTTTCTTTTACCACATCAAACCGATATCTTGGAAAACATTTTACATTTGAACCCTTATCAGAAGGGCTTAATAATGAGTATTTATGAGTTGATTTTGAAATTTAAAAAATATACTGTTGATAAAATTAAGAAGGACTGGGAAAGAGAACTTCAAATTTCTTTATCTATAGAGAAATGGGAGAGGATTCTTTAATTAGTTATTACTTCCTCGCTTTGATACAATTCAAGGTGGTTACAGAGCTCATATGTCAAAAGATAAATTAGCTCATTTTTATGGTCATGTGACAGATGTAATTCTGAAGTGGCCTCATTGACTCATATGTTTTGGTCCTGCCCACTTTTGGAAAAATATTGGAAATAAATTTTTGATACCATTACTGTAGTTTTATGTATTGATATACAACCTCATCCTATTACTGCAATTTTTGGGCTACAAATGTTAGATTTTATTCATCTGTCCCATTCTGCACATCGACTGATTACTTTTACCACATTAATTGCCAGAAGATCTATTTTATTTAAATGGAAAGATTCTAATCTTCCGACCACACTCCATTGGTACTCTGAAACAATGTCATGTTTAAATTTAGAAAAAATTAGGAGTGACAGTGTTGAACCCTTGGTTGCATTTGATAGGACTTGGGGAAGATTTATTCAACATTTTCTTACAATATAAATTGTCCCCTCTCCAACTGTTATAATAATTTTGTTTACCGTTATACGGTGGAAAGGACTTGACGACAAACAGGGACTTAAATTGTTGAAATTCTTTGCAGCCCAGATTCTGTTTTGCTTTTTTTTTCCCCTTTAGTTTAGGGGGGTTTTGTTTTTTTGTTTTTTCTCTATTTTTCTTTCTTTTTATCTTTTTGTTTTTATACATATAAGTTTTCTTTTAAACACTTAACTATATTCACATAGAGGTCTATATTCAATCAATATCAGTTTTATTCATCATAAAGTGCAAGTGAAATTAATTTTCCAGTAGTGGTACAATGTAAAAAGAACACACAAAAACACAATTAAAAAATATATTTTTTTTTAATTTAAAAAAAAAAAAAAAATTACACAAACATCCACCACAGCATTCATCACTGTGGTGGAAGGCACAAAATTTGTCCAGTCCTCCTCCATTTTCCCCGGTGGTCGGGACCTCAACCCTCCGCAGCCGCCGCTGCGGGCATCCAGAATTTCAGACAAGGCAAAGTCCAGATAAAGTCCAGGTAAGTCCTGAATCGGTGCTTCCCCACCGGAGACCGCATTCAATGTGTATTTTGACACTGGACTCATATTTAGGTTATACCTGCCATTAATGTAACCCTGATCCCTATGTATCAATATCACTGTTATGTTTATCATTACTTTTTTGTTGTTTTGTTAGCTGAATCTCCTTAGCCTAAGGAGATTCAGCAGTTGCCTGGATCAACTGGAGTGTATCATAATAAGGACATGACTTGCAAGATGTTACTTTATGAAAAAATATATTTATGAAAAAATATAACATATAACATAATGCATTTAATGTCAATGTATAGTTCCCACATAGGTAAAGGTATTCAAACTATCAGGTCGCATTTTAGGTATACAAAATCCCCTTCTTTAACTGTGGAAGAAAAATGTGACAGTCTCATACATTCTGGGTATTCTATTGTAGATGAATAACCTCATTCATCAAAATCTTTCCACTCCCTACAAAGCCCAAGTCAGGAGTCAGGAATGTTCTCCACCTGTCCAGGTAAGTACATCTCCAAAATAGTCAAGAAGCTGTACCACACCTAGGCCAAAGCTATCTTCTTGGTCAAAACCCCATTCAGTACCTGACTCCTGATAATCCACGCAGTCCTTGCAACATGCCACGTTTTATTATAGAATAACTCCAAATTTCACAGTTCAGCTACCTCAAGCATGACACAAAAACATTCAGGTCACATATCAAGCTTTTGGAAAGATATTGCATTATTTCACTGTCTCCAAACTAACATCCTGGACCACTGACCCACGACCTCCATTGGTCAGCCTTAACCATTTGGCAAAAATAAGAGTTTTATTTATAGAAATAAAACAGAAAGTACAATGACCAGATATTCATTCACAGTCCATGTTTTCATACCCTGTGAGATTGAAATTTAATATAAAAGTGATAGCTTAGCAAGTGATGAGAACCTTTTACAGCACCTAGTGCAAAATCCAACACTTGATTTTGCCGCTTCATGTACAAAACAGTCAGAGTGCACAGGAATGACACAAGGTCAGGGCTTCCCTGAAATTGATTGATGTTTCTGCAATTAATACACAGTGTGGGTCTTGTACAGGAAATCATGTGTGATTAAATGGTTAAGCCCTGTGCCTGCATGATTTAAAGGGGTCATCAATTACTTACAGGTTTGTTGGTAATTTATTTGGAGCAAATGTTAATGTTGCACAGGGCTGGTAATCCTTGGTTAATAAAAAACTGAAGTGACTTTCCCTGAACCACAACGTAATGCTTACTTTTCACTACTCAAAACACATAAGCCTCGAAAAACATGGAGTAAATTGGCTGCTGGAGTAGTCGCACTTTTCCACACTCCCAATCTGTTCACTTTCAACTGTTATTATAGCTCAGCCGAAGTTTTATAACTACCCATAAATATTTAAACACCATCGACAGCACCTCTCCACACCGCAAAGATGCCAGGCAGAGGAAAGAAAGAGGAGCCAACGACGGAAGACTCGATGATCAGCACCGTCATGTTAACAGAGCACACGGCATCGCTACTGGCAGAACTCAACGCAGCGTTCACCAAACTGGAAACTAAGCTGGACAATATCCAGACCACTATTCTAGACCAACAACAGCGTCTTTCGTCATTAGAGTCATTTGCCGATACCACCAGCCAAGAAATGCGAGCTATGGAGACAATGCTAACTACGGTGACTGAAGAGAACGTCAAGCTAAAGTCTAAGCTTATCGACCTGGAAGGCAGGAGTCACCGAAATAACATAAGGATAGTCGGTCTCCCCGAGAGCATTGAATGCCCCCAAACAACAGCTTTTTTTCTCTCAACTCCTGCTCGAGACTCTTGGCGAACACACACTGGAATCAGCCCCAGAGCTAGACCAAGCCCACCGAACGCTAGCAGCCAAGCCAAGCCCTGGTGAGAAACCCAGAGCAGTTGTGATTTGCTTCCATAGATTCCAGATCCGCGAGTTGGTGGTGCGTGAGGCTCGGGGGCAGAGGGGTCAGCTGAAGTACAAGGACTAGGGGAAAACAAATGGTCGGCACGGACTGGAAGGGCCGAGAGGGCCTGTTTCCGTGCTGTAATTGTTATATGGTTATATGGTTATATGGACACCTCGATCCACATTTTTGAAGACTACTGTCCCGAGATAGCTGAACAACGCTTCGCATACCGAGACGTTATGAAGGAGCTGTACAACCTGGGTCTCAAACCCTCCCTTCATTATCCGGCCAAGCTGTTCATCATGGCCGGGGAAGGAAAGAGGCGACGGTTAACATCTCCCGAGGACGCTCAGGATTTCATTTCATCTTACCGTCGATGCAGACCGGGACCCACAGATGACTGACTTTGCTCGGTACGTCTACATCCGAGTGGCACAGGGGCCCGGTTAACCTACGGTCACATTATGGGCTAACTTTAGCTCATAACTTTAGCCTGACTGCTCTTAGCAACTAGCCACTACTAGCGCTCGGCCTTGCTGATTATACTAGACCCCTGTCCTGAAATATATGAGGCCGGTAAGAACTCACCACGATTCATGACTATGTTACACCAACTTTTCCTTATAATGTTTATGTGTAATCATACTTGAAAGGCTCTTCCCCTGCACATGCTATAAAATTGGGTTTAAGGGACCCACTTTGTGGTTCGTGATCTGATCTCTGCCTTCTTGTTTTTAGCAGCTGGCTGCTAACGTTGCCAGCATTCGACCAGTTTGTTTACACTAGTCTTCATAGCGGACTGTCTGGGACTGATAAGAACTCATTATCGTCAAGGCTGTGTTACAAATTAGTTCTTACAGCGTTTTTGTTTAACAATATTTAATTGATGTTCTTCTGCCCTACGCTTTATTTCAAGAACCCAGTTTGCAACTTGCTAATCTCTCTATTGCTAACTCTTTCTTTATACCTTGTCAACTTTAAGTTATACTATGTTATACCAAAGGAAGCTATTCTTGTTTCACTTATACGTTGGCTTACTTATTTAGTATCACCATTTTGTTAATTGCTTTGTCTTATTATTACTATCATCACTACTATTATTACCATTAGTGTTAGCAATGTCATTGGTAGCACAACTACCATGGCTATTATTTTAACTTTGTATTCATTCATTTATGTTTATTTTACTTTATTTCTATTTTCTATTTTTTTAATTATTATTATCATTGTTATCATTACTATATTTATTTCATTTTATGTTACTTTACTGACATTGAGCGATTTTGTTGCTTTGGGAGGTGGAAATATTGGGAGTTAAGATCAGACAACTCCATGCGGATGCGAGGACAACGTACCTTGGTGCAATGGGCACTCAAGGTTCGGTTGGGACATTGGGGATCTCAGGTCTGGGGACTCAGGTTTGAAAGATGGCTAAGTGATATGTGTCCCGATTGTTTGTTGTGTGTGTACGTATGTATGTATCTTTTTTATTTTTTTATTATTTTTTTTAATTAAAAAAATATATATATTATTATTTTTTTTTAAATTTATTTTATACTTCTTTCCCCCCCCCCCCCACCCCCCACTCTTTGCAGCTGGCTTCGATGCGCTCTTCCGTTTCAACTTGCAGTACTACAGCACTCTGCCCACTCGCTTGGATATAGCTAAATATGGCCAACACAAACAACATTCTTAGATGTGTCTCGTGGAACGTGAGGGGGGTGGGGGGTCCTACTAAGACTGATAGGGTCTTGGCCCACTTGCAACAGCTTAAGGGCGATATATTTTTTATTCAAGAGACCCACCTTCACAACAGAGAGGTAACACGGCTTAAGAGAGGCTGGATTAGCTACTTATTTAATTCGAAATTTAATGATAGGGCTAGGGGTGCTGCTATCCTGATTCGTAAAAACGTTATGTTCGAACCACAGAAAACTGTGGAGGACCCTGCTGGCCGCTTTGTCATGGTTTCTGGCAAACTGCAAGACACACCTGTCATATTGGCCAGTATTTACGGTCCCAACTGGGATGACAGCTCATTTGTAACCAATTTTTTTACATCTCTCCCAAACATTGAAAATCACCACATCATTGTGGGTGGCGATTTTAATCTGGTCCAAGACCCTATACTGGACAAATCTTTGAACAAAGCCTCTACTTTAACTAAATCAGGTAGGACTTTGCATGCTTTTGCCAAACAACTTGGGCTCACAGACCCATGGAGACATACATTTCCCACGTCTAAATTATTTTCATTTTTTTCCCACGTGCACCGCACCTATACTCGTTAGACTTCTTCCTCTTAGATAACGGACTGCTCTCCAAAATCAAATCCAGCGAGCATCATAGTATCGTGATATCAGATCACGCTGCGACTTCCCTCGATCTCCACTTTCGTAAATGAACTAACCCCTTTAAACAGTGGAAGCTCAACTCCTCATTACTAGCAGAGGCTCACTACAAGCAATTCTTGCACTCCCAAATCATTTTATATTTTGAGCTGAATGACTCGCCGGACATAGAAAGAGGTATACTCTGGGAAGCTTCAAAAGCCTATATTAGGGGCCAACTTATCTCTTTTGTCCTCAACCTGAAAAGAGCCGAGACGTCCCAAATGGCAGACCTGTTACGAAAAATAAAGGACATTGATGACAAATATGCATCTGACCCAGACCCTAATTTTTATAAAGAACGCCTTAGGTTACAAACAGACTTTGACCTCACGTCTACTAATAACGCCAAGCTACGACTGCTTAAATCTAGGCAACACTTTTTTGAATCTGGGGATAAAGCTGGGAAGTTTCTGGCCTATCAGGCCAGAACCGAGGCGACTTCACGGCTAATTCCAGCCATTAGATCTAGCTTAGAATGACAATTGGCCTATGATAAAATTCTGAAACATCAGCTCATTTGCCCATCCGACGGCCACTAAATTTTGGTCGAAGGACAGATCCCTCCCTTTGGCTGCCAACATAGCTGCTGCCCTAGTATAATGAGATGTAAACACACTATCTAAATGATATACTGACGTTGATGCTGACCTGGTGGAATGAGACATACAATCGTCAATGTTAATACGTGTTGCAGCCACCTTGAAATAGTCTGAACCGGTTAGAATTAATGAAGCATTTGCTAAATTTTACGTTGAACTATACGCTTCCAATTGTCCTCCCACTGCAGATGACATGCTCCGTAGTATGACGTTTCCCGGAATTGACGATGAAGCCACGAGAGACTTGGGTGGTCCCATAACTGTTGCTGAGGTCCAAGCAGCCATCACATCATTGCAAAGCGGAAAGTCGCCCGGCCCTGACAGCTTCACTGTAGAATATTACAAAGCTTTCCCTGCTCTCCTCGCACCTGTCCTGAGAGATATGTACAATGAGGCGTTTCTACGTCGTCGCCTACCGCCCACCTTGTCATGGGCTACTATTTCCCTAATTCTTAAAAAGGAGAAAGATCCCCTGCTTTGTAGTAGCTACAGACCAATGTTTCACTCCTGAATGTGGACATCAAAATCATCATCCATTCACCAAGTAGTGAGACCCTGGAGATAGTGGTCTCCCTCGACGCCGAAAAAGCTTTCGACAGGGTCGAGTGGAGGTACCTATATGAGGCGATGGACAGGTTTGGCCTCGGCAATAGTTTCATTCTTTGGGTCAGTTTGTTATACTCATCCGCGGTGGCCTCAGTACAAACAAACGACACGCTGTCGCCCCACTTCCCCCTTCGGAGAGGTACCAGGCAGGGTTGCCCATTATCACCACTCCTGTTTGCTGTTGCGATAGAACCCTTGGCGGTTTGGTTACGCTCAGAGAACGGCTTTAAAGGTATTACACGGTTTGACACAACTCATAAAGTCTCATTGTATGCAGATGACCTGCTTCTATTCATCTCGAATCCAGTCAGCTTTCTCCCTGTGATTACGAATATTTTAGAACGGTTCGGTGCATACTCTGGTTATAAACTTAACTACCAAAAAAGGGAGCTATTACCAATTAACTCATTGGCTAAGCAGCTCCCTCGCTCTTTAACCTCGTTTAAATGGGCGGAGGACGGGTTTCGCTACCTCGCCGTTTTTATCACAACACCTATATCTGATATGTTCCGCACAAACTTCCTGCCTCTGGTTGAGAAAGCTGAAAGAGACTTTGACCGCTGGTCAGTTTTACCATTATCCCTCGCGGCCCGGATAAATCTGGTCAAGATGGTCGTCCTACCCAAATTCCTGTATCTTTTCCAGCACGTCCCTATACTTATCACTAAATCTTTTTTTGATAAATTAGAAAGGAGAATATCTAAATTTTTATGGGGTAGCAAACCGGCTAGAATTCGAAAGACGATACTAGTCTTCCTAAGAGTGACGGCGGTTTGGCACTTCCTGACTTTAGGCGATACTATTGGGCAGCTAACTTGCAAAAAATCCTGTATTGGATGAATGATGATTGCGACCACCTACCGACCTGGGTACACATGGAAAAGGCGAGTTCACGTCTCCCGTTGCGGTCTGTTCTATGCTCCAAACTCCCCATTTCTACAACATCTGTGGGTGCAGGCCCAATTGCTTCCCTCTCGCTCAAGATATGGAGTCAACTCAGGAAAAACTTTGGTTTACAAGGCCCTTCCATCTTGACCCCACTGCTTAAAAATCACATGTTTAAACTTTCAAGTACAGACTCCGTATTCAAAACCTGGCATAGTAATGGTATCAGTAGTATCAAAAACCTATACAAGGATGGCATTTTTTTGTCCTTTGCGGAGCTTTCGTCCAACTACAACCTCCCAAACTCCCACCTTTTCCGTTTTTTTCCAGATTAGGGATTTTGTGAAGAAGACATTCCCTCAATTCCCAAATCGCCCCCCTGAAACCCTGACCGATTCCATCCTAGCTCTAGATCCCAACGGAAGAAATGCATCTCTTTTTTGTATAACTTGTTAGGGTCGGTAATATTGAATTAATAGCTCATTAAAAGCTGCATGGGAGGGCGAGCTGAATATGAAACTAACAGACCAGCAATGGGACTCTGCCTTGGATCTGATCCTATACTTCCTCCATATGTGCCTGTCATGGCCTAATCCAATGCAAAGTCCTTCACAAAGTCCACTACACAAATGCAAGATTATCTAGAATATACCCCGCTGTCAAGGACACCTGCAACAGATGTAATCAATCCCCTGCCAACCATAGCCATATGTTTTGGTCTTGCCCTAAGCTGGCAGCCTTTTGGAGGAGTGCTTTCGATGTGATAAGCAGAGCCCATGGCCAGACTATTCCTCCAAACCCACTGTCAGCTATTTTTGGTACTCCTCCCAACACCAACCTCTCTGTTGCGTTGAAGCGGTCCTGGCTTTTACAACCTTGTTAGCCCGGAGACTGATCTTGCTTAACTGGAGGCTTACCTGTCCCCCAACACACGCCCGCTGGATCAAGGAGGTGCTCTACAATTTAAAGCTTGAGAAACTTAGGTTTTCTCTCAAAGGATCTACCAAGACATTCCTAGATACATGGAACCCTTTCCCGGAACTTGTTAACTCTCTCAACTTGTTTCCGGACTCGGAAGAGGACTGAGTGCCTTCTATCACTGCTCTGTCTTATTGCAACTGCTCTCCCCTCAAACCCCCCACCCCCCCACACATTTTGTTTTGTTTATGTTATCGTATTTGTGTGGATATGTACATATGTGAGTGTTGTTTGTCCCCGTTTGGTTCCGACCTGATTCGGGTGGATTGAGGGGGGGTAAGTGTAATGGGCTTTGAGGGTCGCTTACATACTGTTGCACAATTATGTCCTGACTATCACTGTCTGTTATCATTGTATGCATGCAAATTGCAGTGAAATTCAAATAAAAAGATTTAAATAAAACACACAAGCCTCAATCTTACTGGATTTGACTGCCAGGGTGTTTTCTAGAGCAATGCTCCTGCTTTGACTTATCTGTGATGCAATTCATTTGGATGCTAAGATGTTTAATGGTGGTTGTGGCATAGATCCATCAACCACACCATGCAGAGCTTCAGCTGGGCACCATGCCTCAATTGGTCTGCCTAGAGTTATGAAGTTCAGTTGTCCTGAACATATCAGCTCCCAAAAGTATTAGCGGTTCCAGTTTTAAGCAGATTTCTCCATATTAGATATCACTAATGCAAAAGGGAAGGAAATTCAAGTGGTGGAAGTTCACCACCTCCTTTCAGAATGGACAGCAGCAAGAAGTCAAGAAATTTACAGATTTCTGGCTTCCCAAATAACCAATTGGTGATATAGAGTTCAGAGAGGTCATGGAGACATATCTTATGGAAACAGGCCATGATTGTATGTTTAGATATGAGATACAGCCTGGAAACAGACCAGTCGGCCTAATGAGTGCACATTGACTATATATCACCCGTTTACACTAGTTCTACGTCATTCATCTCCCTACACACTTAGGGGCAATTTTACAGGGGGTGATTAACCTACAAACCTGCATGGCTTTGGGATGTGAGAGGAAACCAGTGCTTTATCTTCAACTGCTCATTCATACAAATCCAACACTAATCTGATTTCTCACATTCCCATTAATTCCACTCAGATCATTCTACACACTATGAGCAATTTACAGGAACCTATAAAACTAAAGATAGACACAAAATGCTGGAGTAGCTCAATGGGACAGGCAGCATCTCTCGAGTGAAGGAATGGGTGACGTTTCGCTCCAGCATTTTGTGTCTATATTCGGTTTAAACCTGCAGTTCCTTCCTACACACAACCTGTCAAACTACATGTCTTTGGAATGTGGAGAAAACTGGAGCATTCGGAATAAATCAGTTTGAAGCAGTTTTCAGGGAGAGGATTAAAACTCCTTACCGACAGCATTGGCGGTCAAGATTGAGTCCAGGCTGCTGGAGTTGTGAGACAACAACTCTACTTGCTGAGCACTTTGCTGTCCAGCATAATACTTCATTAGTGCGCTGTTATGAGTTCTGTTCCTGAACTTCTTACCAACTAATAAATCTAATACTCCTTGATAATAAACACAGTGCATCTTATGGCTCACTCAGAGGCAGTTTGCAGTGTCCGCTGTATTCAAGTGTCTATATCCAAGTGTATTTCCAAAGTTTAATGCATTGCCTCTGGTTATATAAAATGCTCAAAGTAAATAATTTGCACAATGGCTTAGAAAAGCTGATTCACACCAGTCACATGAAATAATTTGAAAAATGGTTAAAGTGAGGTCTTAATTCATTGCCTCGTACAAGGCCTATTATACTTATTTCATTATTGGATAGGAAAATTCTTTCAGTGATCCTGAAAAATGTATTTGCGATGTACTTGAGAATATTTAAAATGAAAGCAAGAAAATATAATTCCCAAATAGAGTCTAGGTTCATTATCTACACGCTTGAAGGACTCACTGGTGCATACAAACGCATGCTGCTGAACATCAGGACAGTATAATGAAAAATAAAGAATTGTTCAATTTTTCTTAGACATGCTATGACTTTGCTTATGAACAATATTATAAAGGTATGCTTGATTTAATAAGCTGTTCATAACTTACACACTGGTATGGTCCATAACTGAGCTCAATAGAAACATAAAAATAGGTGCAGGAGTAGGCCATTCGGCCCATTCAATATGATCATGGCTGCCTTCTCTCCATACCCCTGACACCTTTAGCCACAAGGGCCACATCTAACTCCCTCTTAAATATAGCCAATGAACTGGCCTCAACTACCTTCTGTGGCAGAGAATTCCAAAGACTCACCACTCTCTGTTTGAAAAATGTTTTCCTCATCTCGGTCCAAAAGGAATTCCCCCTTATCCTTAAACTGTGACCCCTTGTTCTAGACTTCCCCAACATCGGGAACAATCTTCATGCATCTAGCCTGTCCAACCCCTTAAGAATTTTGTACGTTTCTATAAGATCCCCCCTCAATCTTCTAAATTCTAGCGAGTACAAGTCGAGTCTATCCAGTCTTTCCTCATATGAAAGTCCTGACATCCCAAGACTCAGTCTGGTGAACCTTCTCTGCACTCCCTCTATGGCAAGAATGTATTTCCTCAGATTTGGAGACCAAACCTGTATGCAATACTCCAGTTGTGGTCTCAACAAAACCCTGTACAACTGCAGTAGAACCTCCCTGCTCCTATACTTAAATCCTTTTGCTATGAATGCTAACATGCCATTCGCTTTCTTCACTGCCTGCTGCACCTGCATGCCTACTTTCAATGACTGGTGTACCATGACACCCAGGTCTCGTTGCATCTCCCATTTTCCTAATCGGCCACCATTCAGATAAATGTCTACCCTCCTGTTTTTGCCACCAAAGTGGATAACCTCACATTTATCCACATTATACTGCATCTGCCATGCATTTGCCCACTCACCCAGCCTATCCAAGTCACCTTGCAGCCTCCTAGCATCCTCCTCAAACCTAACACTACCCCCCAGCTTCGTGTCATCCGCAAACTTGGAGATGTTGCATTCAATTCCCTCGTCCAAATCATTAATATATATTGTAAATAGCTGGGGTCCCAGCACTGAGCCTTGCGGTACCCCACTAGTCACTGCCTGCCATTCTGAAAAAGACCCGTTTACTCCTACCCTTTGCTTCCTGTCTGCTAGCCAGTTCTCTATCCACATCAATACTGAACCCCCAATACCGTGTGCTCTCCGTCGGCTCCGCGCATTCCATTCTCCAGGCCCCCGTCCTCTCATCTTTACCATGGACGTCCATCACTCTACACCTCCATCCCCCACCAGGACGGTCTCAAAGCCCTCCGGTTCTTCCTCGACCAGAGGAGCAACCCATACCCGTCCACTGACACCCTCCTCCGCCTAGCAGAGTTGGTCCTTACCCTCAATAACTTCTCTTTTGACTCCGCCCATTTCCTCCAAACACAAGGCGTAGCTATGGGCACACGCATGGGCCCCAGCTACGCTTGCCTCTTTGTCGGGTACGTCGAACAATCCTTGTTCTTGAAATACCAGGGCCCCATCCCCGACCTCTACGTCCGTTACATCGACGACTGCTTTGGTGTCACCTCCTGCACCCACACACAACTGACTGACTTCATCCATTTCACCACCAACTTCCATCCGGCACTCAAATACACTTGGACCATTTCCGACATTTCCCTACCATTCCTTGACCTCGCCATCTCTATTGCAGGTGATACACTCCTGACCGACATCCACTACAAACCAACTGACTCCCACAGCTACCTGGACTACTCTTCCTCCCACCCTGCTTCCTGTAGGGACTCCATCCCCTATTCCCAATTCCTCCGTCTACGCCGCATCTGCTCCCAGGATGAGGTGTTCCACACCAGGTCATCACAAATGGCCTCATTCTTCAGAGAACGGGAAATCCCCTCCCCCACTATAGATGAGGCTCGCACCAGGGTCTCCTCCATACCCTGCAACACTGCCCTCTCTCCCCATTCCCCCATCCGCAAACAGGGCAGAGTCCCCCTGGTCCTCACCTTTCACCCCACCAGCCGGCAAATACAACACATAGTCCTCCGCCAGTTTCGCCACCTCCAACGTGACCCCTCCACTCGCCACATCTTCCCATCTCCCCACCTGTCTGCCTTCCGCAAAGACCGCTCCCTCCGCAACTCCCTTGTCAATTCTTCCCTTCCCTCCCGCTCTACCCCTTCCCCGGGCACTTTCCCTTGCAACCGCAAGAAATGCTACACTTGTCCCTTCACCTGCCCCCTCCACTCCTTTCAGGGACCCAAGCAGTCCTTCCAGGTCCAACAGAGGTTCACCTGCATCTCCTCCAACCTCATCTACTGCATCCGCTGCTCCAGATGCCAGATGATCTATATCGGTGAGACCAAGCGGAGGCTTGGCGATCATTTCGCCGAACACATCCGCTCGGTCCGCATTAACCAACCCGACCTCCTGGTGGCTCAGCACTTCAACTCCCCCTCCCATTCCGTATCCGACCTCTCTGTCCTGGGCCTCCTACACGGCCAGAGTGAGCAACACCGCAAGTTGGAGGAACAGCACCTCATATTCCGCTTGGGGAGTCTGCATCCTTTGGGCTTGAACATTGAATTTTCTCAATTCTGTTAACCCTTGCTTTCTCCTCCCCTTCCCACCTCTCCCACAGCCCTCGGGCCCTGGCATTCCCTCTCTCTCTATCTCCCTCCCCCACCCTAGTCGCACCAGCTTCTCATTTCCACACCACAAACAGCTTACAATGGCTTGTTCCCTTTATCATCGATACTTTTGTGCATATCTTTCATTCATTGTTCTTTATTTCTCCACATCACCGTCTATATCTCTCGTTTTCCTGATCCCTGACCAGTCTGAAGAAGGGTCTCGACCCGAAACGTCGCCTATCTCCTTCACTCCTTAGATGCTGCTGCACCTGCTGAGTTTCTCCAGCCTTTTGTGTACCCTCGATTCTCCAGCATCTGCAGTTCCTTCTTTAACACAGTGTGCTTTAAGTTTGTATACTAATCTCTTATGTGGGACCTTGTCGAAAGCCTTCTGAAAGTCCAGATATAACACATCCACTGGTTCTCCCTTATCAACTCTACTAGTTGCATCCTCGAAAAATTCTATAAGATTCGTCAGACATGATTTACCTTTCGCAAATCCATGCTGACTTTGTCCAATGATTTCACCACTTTCCAAATGTGCTGCTATCCCATCTTTAATAACTGACTAGCAGTTTCCCCACTACCGATATTAGACTAATTACGATAGTAATTGTGCACAATATCTAAGATAAGGTCTCACCAAGGGCTGTCGAAAAGTGAGGCATTCGTAACCTGGGAAGGACCTGTAACCACTTGGGTAAATTCAAAGATAAGTGTGGAATTTTGTCATTGATCCAACACTGCTGTTATGGAATGCAGGGAAAGAACAGTATATCAGAATCCCATTGAGAGACAATACCGTTAATGTATCTACAATAGCTGTGACAAACTGGAGGAGATCAATGTTACTGCAGTCTTTCAGGAACTCACTAGATTTAGATGACTGCTCAAATTACATGAGCTAACCATTGCTTCTGGGTTTGTAGTGCGCATAGTGGTGAAGGAATGACAAAATGAACCAATTACACATTGTGCTTGCTTGCATTAATGCTCAGCCTGACTATGCGATTTTACAATATCATTGTATTTTCCAAAACGAAGTAACCGCAAATCTTTGCTCTGACTTGTTTATTTCAATGAAGGAATTAGAAATTAAGTCTGTGGCATTACTTAAAACTAAATGCAGAGCTGGAGGAACTCAGTGCGTCAGATGGCATCTAATGGACAGGCAATTAATGGACTAATGGACTGGCCTTCTCCAGACCCCTCCAGAATTGCTGCCTTACCCACTAGTCCCACCAGCACTTTGTGTTTTGCTCAGCATTCCGGCATCTGCAGTTCCGATGTTTCCTGTGGCAGTACCTTTCAAGGAACAGGTGATTCTTTGGGGGGAAATACTAACCCCCTAAATGCTTAGCTGCTCATGCTAACAAGCTCATTTTTAACTATGAGATTATTAGCATCTTAGTAAAGGCTGCAGTTTGGTTCTCAAGATGTGATTTCACTGCCACAACTGTTCAGTGAATGTCAGGGAGCACCCAGCACAGAGTGCATAAATTAATGTTCATAAGCCATAGGAGCTAAAGTAGGCCATTCGGCCCATTGAGTTTCTCCACCATTCAAACATGGTTAATCAATCTTTCCCACTCAACCCCAATCTCTTGCCTCCCCTTAACCGTTCATACCCTTTCTAATCAAGAAGATTTATCAATACACAATGACGGCCTCCACAGCCATCTGAGGCAATAAATTCCACAGATTCACCACCCACTGACTAAATAAATTCCTTCTCATCTCCTTTCCAAAGGTGTGTCCTTTTATACTGCGGCTATGCCCTCAGGTTCTCGACTTTCCCATTAGTGGAAACCTCTTGGCTTCCACCCTATCCAGGCCTTTCAATATTCGGTAAGTTTCAATGAGATCCCCCCTTATCCTACTATACCCCAGTGAGTACAGGCCCAGTGTCATCAGACACTCATCATACATTAATCCAATCAACCCCAGGATCATTTTCGTAAACCTCCTCTGGACCTTATCCAACGCCAGCACGTCTTTCCTCAGATATGTGGTCCAAAACGGCTCACAATACTCCAAATTCAGTCTGACATGTGTCTTATGAAGAAGTCTAGGCATTACAACCCTGTGAAACAATGTGAAGAGTAGTGGCCCCAGCAATGACCCCTACAAAACATCACTAGTCACTGGCAGCCAACCAGGAAAAGCCCCCTTTATTGCCACTCTTTGCCTTCTGCAATTCAGCCAACTTTCTATCCATGCTAGCATCTCCCCTCTAATACCATGGACTCTTGGTTTCATTAGCAGGGAGTCGAAAGCATCATTATTGTCCGCTGCAGCTTCCTCAATCTGACTTTACTGAGGCACAACCCTTGCCAGCTATGGAACAGAGAGAGGAACATTTGGAAGAGATGGTACACGAACTAAAAGGGAAAAAAGAGGGACCAGAAAATGAGAAGGAGCAGAAGATGATAAGTGACAACAGAGGTTGACCCTTTCTGAACAAGGTGCCAGGGAGAGTGTCACAATTCTACAAACTCTTTCAAGCACTGTCAACCTAACAAGCAGAAAGCTAAAAGATGCAAATAGTTAAAAATGTCAGAACATTAATAATATCAAAAATGTCAAAAAGTTACAAATTCAAAAATAACATAAAACGCAAAGGAGATACCTATGGCAATACCTATAGAGAAAGATAACTCCAAATAAAGAAAAAACAGTTAACATTTCAGGTAGATTATCTTCCAATAGAAACAATGACAGTTTCTCTCTCCATAAAAGCCATTTGACCTACTGAGTATTTTTAGCATTTCCTATTTTTATTGCAAATAATGTATACATGACAGTTGTTTTTTGATGACACATGCATCATTACTACCTTGTTTCACATGCTACTCAGTTGTCTTCTACTGTGTTTCAGTTATTCTTTGAAAAATAAATGCATAAATGCATAATGCATAATGCAGAGTAAGACAAAATGATTGGTCTTAAAAGAGGCAAAAATTACAAGAAAGTTAAAATCTATGATCCCTCTTGTAAAAGGACAAAAATGTCATAATGAGTGACTGGAATTTTAATGTGTGATAAAGTGTGTGTGTATCCCTGGGATACCATTTCTAAAGACCAGGAGGTAAGGAATGAAGAGGGTAATTACATAGAAACATAGAAAATAGGTGCAGAAGGAGGCCATTCGGCCCTTCGAGCCAGCACCGCCATTCATTGTGATCATGGCTGATCGTACGCTATCAATAACCCGTGCCTGCCTTCTCCCCATATCCCTTGACTCCACTAGCCCCTAGAGCTCTATCCAACTCTCTCTTAAATCCATCCAGTGATTTGGCCTCCACTGCCCTCTGTGGCAGGGAATTCCATAAATTCACAACTCTCTGGGTGAAAAAGTTTTTTCTAAATTCTAGAATTACATTTCTGAGAAAATCAGAAGTAAATCAATTTCAACAGAAGCAAAACTTACCAGGTGTTTTAAGTATGAGTACCACCTAACAACCCAAATGTTTCTTTCTTCTCTGAACCATTCCCTGCCCAAGACCTGGCAATGTAGATAGCTTCAGAAGAAAGATATCCTGCAATGTTCTGCCAAAATAAATTATCAGTAGCCAATTGAGAATGCCATTTTTATCCCATGGCCTAACCTTCAATGTGTGCTTTAAAAATTTGGAACTGTTTAAATAGTACTTTGGTAATTTTGGTAATTTCTGGCACAGAAGAATGGCAACAGAGGATTACTTAAGCCTAAAGTGGACTGAGATACATATGACTGAGCATTTCATTACAGCAGGCTTACAAGTGTCAAGTAAACATCGTGCAGAACAAATTATACCTTTTCCGTCATCAGAAAATGGACTGACCAAGAACAACAGGAACTACTACCGACCATGGTGCTTATACTAATCTCATCTGCCTGCACATGTTCTTTATCCCTCTATTGTGTGAAGCATTCCAGGCACACACAACCCTCTGTGAGCTTGCCTATGTCCTCCAGTATGTCACACACTGTACTACAATGCGTCATTTACTGCATCTATGTACCAAATGTAAAACCTGTCACTAATTCTCTGATTTCATTATCACTGATGTGTTCTTTGGTCTACAATTTCCTGGTTCCTTCTGCTGCCTACCATTCCCTGCCCAATGGTCTTATAAAACTGGGATAAAAACGGATGAATTATCCACCTCATTCTTTTTCAACAGACCCAGCATCCACCTCCTCTTTAATATGATATGAAATTCAGCCCACAGGTACTTCAAAGCACTAGAGATATCAACACAATTGGCCAAATAAAATCCTTCATGTGCACAGACAGGTTAAAAAAGCACCCACTCCGATACCGACATCTTGAATATTGATACCTAACAGCACCATTGGTTCCAATGGGCCTGGCCACATCATTCACATACTTGACTATAGTTTCCCAAAATGGACACTCCAGTTTATGCCCTGTCAAAGCAAAAGATTGCTAGGTTTAAAGTGGAAAAGAATCAAGGACATTCTAAAAGCCTCCTTCAAAAAATCAGACATTTCCACCAACTGCTTGGAATGCTTCGGCATTCGGAAAAATAATTTGGAATTACATTGAAATCCATGAATTCGCATGATGAGAGCACATTGAAGCTCCGTGTAAATGACAGAAGAATTGTACCACCTCCCAAGCTATCTGTAGGTGCCATCTATGTTTAAGTTAGTTACTGTTAATATTTCTGTATCTTTTTCCTAGCTTGTGGGTGGGATTATATACATAGATGTCACTGAAAGTCATGTTGGTCACTTGCGGGCGGAGCACCAAGGCAAATTCCTTGTATGTGAATACTTGGCCAATAAACTTATTTATTCATTCATTCATAGATGGGCGAGTCTACATTTTTAGGATGCTAGCGCAGACTCATAGATTGGGAGTTTTAGGTTGCCTCGAGGGATGGTGGGGATAACAGTTTTTACCATGTTCACATTCATGTTCATGTTCACGAGACGCTACATGGAAGAAACAGTAAGAATGAAAAGATACAGAAATACAGGGTATAAGAGCAGGGAGGTTCTACTGCAGTTGTACAGGGTCTTGGTGAGGTCACACCTGGAGTATTGCGTACAGTTTTGGTCTCCTAATCTGAGGAAATACATTCTTGCCATAGAGAGAGTACAGAGAAGGTTCACCAGACTGATTCCTGGGATGGCAGGACTTTCATATGAAGAAAGACTGGATTGACTCGGCTTGTGCTCGCTAGAATTTAGAAAATTGAGGGGGGATCTTATAGAGACTTACAAAATTCTAAAGGGATTGGACAAGCTAGATGCAGGAAGATTGTTCCCCATGTTGGGGAAGTCCAGAACAAGGGGTCGCAGTTTAAGGATAAGGGGGAAGTCTTTTAGGACCGAGATGAGAAAATCATTTTTCACACAGAGAGTGGTGAATCTGTGGAATTCTCTGTCACAGAAGGTAGTTGAGGCCGGTTAATTGGTTATATTTAAGAGGGAGTTAGATGTGGTCCTTGTGGCTAAAGAGATCAGGGGGTATGGAGAGAAGGCAGGTACAGGATACTGAGTTGGATGATCAGCCATGATTATATTGAATGGCGGTGCAGGCTCGAAGGGCCGAATGGCCTACTGCTGCACCTATTTTCTATGTTTCGATGTTTCTAAAAGTTATGAATTATTTATTTTTGTATTACTTCATTAAAAGACCAATTAATCAAGAAACATCGAGTGGAAGATTTACTTTTGCTACCTATTAGTGCGTAAATTATATCTCCACCACACCCCCGAGTAGTAATAGCAATTAAAAGTTGGACGTTGAAAAGTTAAGACATTGCTATTACATTAAAGTAAAAACTGTGGAACTCATAGGAAGATGAATCACTGTGATTGAGATAAGAGCTAGAAATCTTAAAACAAAGAATTTCCCAGTCGCAGGCTAATCTACACGGTCTACACCTGGATTATCAGAAGAACGAAGATTGAAAACATTGTAATCAGGCTCCGTGAGTAGAACGGCTACTTTGTTGTATTTGAAAGCCAACTTTCATTAGAGGCTGAAAAGCTTTAAGTTTGAGCTGCAGTAATATCATCGAAAGCCACCACGAGGGCGATTGTTTTTAGTAGCTTAAAACTAAGCTACTAGCAATGAACAAGACCTTGAGGATCTCAATCATAATGATGTCTTGAATGCCAAGAAGATACGGCGTGATCAAGCTAGAGATCGCTTATGACAAAGGACATTTATTATCACATACACCAATTGGTGCAGTGAAATTTGACTTGCCGTTGCAGCACACAAATAAAGATAAGACACAACATTAAAGAATTTAACAGTAAACATAAAAACATCCCCCCACAATGGTTCCCACTGTGGGGGAAGGCAGCAAAGTCCAGTCCCATCCACAGTTCACCCATAATCGGGCCTATTGAGGCCTCCGCAGTCGCCGCTACGGCAGCCCGATGCTTCAGGCCCTCTCGCCGGATGATGCTCTGGCGTTGGGTGAACACTCTCAGTGGCCTGAGTGTCTGGAGCGGACACTTCCTCCCCGGAGTTCGCAGCTCCCAAAGTCGACGGGCCGTGCCGATCGGAACTCTGACTCTGGCGAACTCGTCGTGAGATCCCAAGCTCCGCGGTGTTTAAAGCTCAGCGCCACCCGCGGCCGGAAGCTCCACAGACCGCAGCTCTGCGATGTTGGAGTCGCCGGTCCCATCCCTCCGGAGCCCACCACACGGCGACCCGGGTAAGGCATCGCCCGCTCCACGATGGCGCTCCAGTGCTGTGCCGCCGACGAAGCTGAAGTCCCGGCAGGAAACGCCGCTCCAGACTGCCGGGAGGCCGCGAGGAAGGGGCGAAAACACGGCTCGGAGAAAAGCCGCATCTCCGACCAGGTAGGTACTGAGAAAAATATTTTCCCCCTTTCCACCCCCCCCCCCCCCCCCCCCCCACATAAAAAGACTAAAAGTCCTCCAAAAACAAACACTTTTAACTAACTAAAATGTTTAAAAAGAGTGAAAAGACTAACAGCTGCTGGCAGGGCAGCCATACTCGATTGTGCCCCCTACCATAGATACTGGCAGAGGAATTTCAGGACCTTGAATATAATGACGTTTTAAAAAAACATACCAGTTTTTTTTTAACTCAAGCTGATGTTTGGAGAACACTCCGATAAATTTAATATGGACCTTCAAGCAGGTAAGTATGAAGAACAGCCACAGGAGGGCGAAGAAGAGCCGGAGTCGAGAAGATGTGAAAAGAGAAACATCAAGCTCACCGAAAAGGGCCAAGCTACATTCCTCGAAAAATACCAGCAGACAAGAAACAAGTTATGGAAAAAGGTTATCAAGTCAATTGAAAACCAGAGGGTACTCATGAAATTAGACAAGAACTTGAAGGAGGTACAATCTAATCTGGTTCAATTAAACAACCTCTGCCTACTGGTTTACTGCCTTAAGCATTAGAGTTTCATGGAAGATGTGGAGAAGTGGTTATCTGAAATCATAGCACAAACATTGCGCTCTTCAGTGGGAAAAGCTATTCTACAAGGTGTTGAATTTGAAGAAGAAATTAGACACCAAGATAGTATTTCAAGATAGTCTCAACACGAAGATCAAGACATAAATCTGGATCTGTAGCCACCGGTGCATCTTCAAGGATCCCTGCTCGTATCAAACCTGAAGCAGATATGGCTGTTCTTTCGCAACAAGCTGCCGCCTTGGAGAAAAAAACATGAGATTGAAGCACAAGAAGAACAGCTGAATGGAGAAGTTGAGGAACGAAGAAGGCAGCGGAAGAGAGAGGCTGAATACCGAGACGAGAGAGGCTGAAGACCGAGAAGAACAGCTGAAGAGAGAGGCTGAAGACCAAGAAGAATAGCTGAATAGAGAGGCTGAGGAATGAAGAAGGCAGTTAAGCAAAGAGAAGGAACAGCTGGAATTAGGTACGAAGTTGGCTCCATCTCAATCACAGGTCATAAAACCGAAACAAATAATCTTTGAACCATCTGTTAAGGCTCGAGCCAAGACCCACATAACTCAGCACCCTTCTCTGAGTCCTGATGTGCAGACTCGTACGAGTAGAGGTTCGCAGAGTACCGTAAACACTACTCAATGTGAATTTCAATGTGAATTCTGTGACTTCATGAAGAATCAAAATGAAATTACTAAGCTTCTAGCTCAACAAAATCTCTCTTTTACCTTACCTGCAAGGGAAAATCCCAAGTATGACAGTGATCCTTTGCAGTATGAAACTTTCATAATAGCATTCGAGAAAGGAATGGAAATGAAAACTACTAGTGAGAGAGATTGCTTACACTTTCTGGAGCAATACACAAGCAGATATTCAAAACAGCTTGTTAAAAGTTGCCAACATTTGCCTGCAGCGGATGGCTATCGAAGGGCAAGACATTTGCTCAAAGAACATTTTGGTATCGAACAGAAGATTGCTAATGCATACATGAAGAAGGCTTTGCTTGGTCAGTTATTAAGGCAGAAGATTTAAAGAGAGAGTTGGATAGAGCTCTAGGGGCTAGTGGAGTCAAGGTATATGGGGAGAAGGCAGGCATGGGTTATTGATAGAGGATGATCAGCCATGATCATATTGAATGGCGGTGCTGGCTCAAAGGGCCGAATGGCCTCCTCCTGCACCTATTTTCATACTACTGCGCAATTACTTGTTTATTCGTAAGTTCGCCCTTCGGAGATACCAACTGCATTTCATTGTCTCTGTATTGTACACTGCACAATGACAATTAAAGATTGAATTGAATTGAATTGAATTGAATTTTCTATGTTTCTATGTTTCTAAGATGTGAAGGCATTGCATGAGTTTGCGATGTTTCTTAGAGGTTGTTGTAACTTGACGGAAAATTTCTACTGTATTGAAGAAATGAATGCTGCTACTAACATCAAGACTATCCTTCCAAAATTGCCCTTTATGCTTAGAATGAAGTAGAGGGATAGAACGGGTCAGATACGGGAAAACCAGGAGCAGGTAGCCAAGTTTCCTGACCAGGTGAATTTCATAGAAAGGGAAGTCTGGTTAATGTCAGATCCACTTCATGGAAGCATTCAGGATCCTAAACCAATTGCAGGCAATCTCCAAGTTTGTCAAAGCTGTTGCTACTTTGGATAGGCTAAAACATCCAGAGGATAAAAGATCAGAACCAAAAGTCATTGAAGGCAGCAGGTGCAAGGTTGAAAAAAGCAAATGGTATGTTAGCTTTTGCAAAAGATTTGAGTGTAGGTTCTACTTCATACCAAATTATTGCCAACTGATTCCTGGGTGGGAATAAAAGAGATCTACTCTCTGGAATTAGGAGATTAAGAGGGGATCTTATGAAACTTACAAAATTCTTAAGGGGTTTGGACAGGCTAGATGCAGGAAATCCTTTAAGACCGAGATGAGAAAGGTTGTTCATTGGCTTGTCTGTGATGAAACGAGCGAAGGGCACATGTTTCTATGTTTCATAAGGTGGTGTCGAAAATCAAGCTGAAGGGATATAAAGAAAAGATGGACTTACATACATTCATAATATTATTAATATTAACATTTAAGACTTATTTGTATTTCTATACATTTTTTTTACAAGTAAGAAAAGATAGAGAAAAATAACATAGAAATAAGAAATCAAAAATAAAGAAGTGAATGGAGTATTAAAAAGCTATCCATCGTTGGAGATATATCCATGATTTGTTATACATATTTCTTCATCTATTCCATTATTCGGGTTTCAGTCAGGCTCTCGCACCGAGCCTTTGACTCTTTGACCCTTTAGATATTCAATGTATGGAGACCATATTCCTCTGAAAAGATCCAACCTGTCCATTAGGACAAGCCTCAATCTTTCCAAATGAAGTGTCTCTGACATTCCTGTAATCCTCATTTTGATTGTAGGACCTTTCCAGAATTTCAATATTAATTTTTTCCCAATTATTAAACTATAATCAATAAAAATTATTTGATTTGTTGTTATTAATTGATCTGTTTTCAGTATTCCCAGTATTATTAACTTTGAATCAGGAATCAGATTCATATTAACAACATTCGAAATTATCCTAAATATTTCTGTCCAAAACTTTGTGATTTTTACACAATTTGTAAATGAGTGTGTTGTTAGCTTCTAAGTGCTGACATTTATCACATATGTCAGATACATTTGAACAAAATATTATGTAGTTTGGATTTTGAATAATGTAGTCTATCTAATATTTTAAATTGTATAAGAGAGTGTCTAGCATTTAACGAACAGTGGTGTGTATGTTGTAAACTTTCATCCCATACAATTTGGCCTTAATTCGTTTTCCCATGATTGTCTAATAATCTGTCAATGGACATCCGTAATAATACATAATAAAATCGCTCAATTCTGTGTTCGGATGTTTATTTAGACTTTCTATTTCTATTTATAATTTCCTGTGTTTGCTTTTACAGAGTCTCTAATTTGTAAGTATCTAAAATAATCTTTTGAATGTAATCCATAAATTTGTTGTAATTCTTGAAATGAAAGGAAAATAACTTTCCCTGTAGAGATCTCCGTCGACATCATTAGGTTATTAATTCCATTATTTTTCCATTGTAAAAAGCCTTTGTCCATCATTGAGGGTTTAAATGTAACATTATTTACAATGGTAAGGGCTAGTGGTATACATTCCAATTTTAATGTTTTCTTTATTTGTTTCCAGATGCGTATTCCACTTTCTAATATAGGGTTTTCGCTATAGGTTTTCTTACCTAGATTAATATTGGCAAATAACATCGAACTAATTTCAAAAGGCAAACAATCTTCTTTTTCCATTTTTAACCAAATTGGTTGTTTATCTGTCTCTACTAACCAAAATGTTTTAATATTAACTGCCCAGTAATAAAACATAAGGTTTGGTAGTGCTAGACCTCCATTTATTTTTGATTTACATAAATGTTTTTTTATTTATTCTATGGCTCTTATAATCCCAGATAAAGTTGGTAACTAAAGAATCCACCTTCCTAAAGATTTTTTTAGGAAGATATATTGGAATCAATTGGAAAAGGTATAGTAATTGCAGAAGAAAAATCATTTTTATTGCATTAATTTTACCTAGCATTGAGATAGGTAGTGTTTTCCAATATAATAATATGTTCTTATTTAATTTATTCAATAAGAGTGGAAAATTGGATTTAAATAAAGAATCGAATCTTTTTGTTACATAAATTCCAAGATATTTAATTTTTTGTTTGCTATCTTAAAAGGAAATTGTTGTAATATATGTAAGTTATTTACCATTATTGGCATGAGTTCACTTTTATTCCAATTAATACCTATATCCTGAAAAAGATCCAAATTCAGTTATTAATTTTAATAAATTTTGGATACTAATTTCCGGTTTTGTAATATAAAGTAATACATCATCCGCATATAAGGAGATTTTATTTTCAGTATCTCTGGTATCATACCCATATATTTCAGGATGTGATCTCACACGTGGAGCTAATGGTTCTATTGCAAGTGCAAACAGTAGTGGGGATGAAGGGCAGCCTCGAGATAGATTGAATTTAGTTGATAGCATTTGATTTGTTATTATTCTAGCTGTTGGATTAGTGTATAATAATTTGACCCAAGTAATAAACTTCTCTCCCAACTTAAAAGTTTCCATAACCAAAAACAAGTAAGACCATTCCACCTGGTCGAAGGCTTTCTCCGCATCTAACAAAATAACTACTAGATCTTTATTAATACCTCTTTTCGAATATATGATATTGAATAAATGTCTCAGGTTATATGAGGAATATCATTTTGGTATAAATCCTGTTTGATTGGGGTGAATTAATTCATTAATAACTGTACTTAGCCTCTGTGCTAATATTTTAGTTAATATCTTTTGATCAGTATTTAAAAGAGCTATAGCTCTAAATGATCTTTGTCTATTTTAGGTATAAGTGTTATAATAGATTTATTTAACGTTTCTGGTAGTTTCTGCTGGGTATAAATATATTCATAGCGTGTCTTCAAACATGGTGCAATCAGATCATAAAATGTTTTATAAAATTCCGAGCCAATACCATCTGGTCCCGGTGTTTTACCATTTTTTAATGATCTGATAGATTATTCGATTTCTTTTACTGAAATTTCAGCATTTAATGATTCTCCATTTTTGGATCCAACCCATTCAGATTACTTTTTTTTTTAAATGCTTCTATTCCTATCCTGTTTTCTGTCATTTTAGCTGAATATAAATTTTCATAATATTGCAAAAATCTCTCATTAATATCTTTAGGTTGTACTAGGGGTTCGCCATTATGTGATTTAATCCTATGGATTATTTTTTCTCCCTCCATCTTCCTTAATTGGAAAACCAATAGTTTTTGAGGTTTATCTCCAAATTCAAACTGTAATTGTTTAGTGTATTGATAGAGTTTTACAACTTGATCTGAATATATTTTATTTAATTTATATTTCAGTGCTGCGATTTTATTATGAATTATTATGGATGGGTTAGCTGCATTCTCTGTATCTAATTGTTTAATCTCCTTTTCCAGTTCCTGTTGATCCCTCCGATTCTTTTTATTATAAAATGCTTGAGAAGAAATCATAATTCCACGGACATATGCTTTAAAAGTTTCCCATAATAAGGAAGAAGATATTTCCGGTTTATCATTTATTTCAAAGAAAATCTTGATCTGTTCTATAATATATTCCTGAGTTGCTTTGTTTTTTAAAATTTGTGGATTAATTCTCCTTGTCCCCGTTTTTCCATTTTACCATTTATTTTAATCATAAATGTTAAAGGTGCGTGATCTGAGATTATAATATTATGGTATTTTGAATTATAAGTGAGTGAGATAAGTTTAGCGTCGACCAAAAAATAATCTATTCTTGAGTAAGTTTTATGTACAGGTGAATAAAAGGAATATTCTCGTCCAGTTGGATTTTCTACTCTCCAAACATCTTAATATTACTAGTTTCCATATATGCATTTAATAAGTCACTAGAATGGGATTTAATTTTCCTTTGTCTTGTGGATCTGTCTAAGTAAGAATCTAATGTACAATTTAAATCTCCTCCAATTATTAAGTTATGTTGTGTTATTTCCGGGATGTTGTTAAATATTTTCTTGAAAAACAATGGACTATCAAAGTCTGGTCCATATACATTAACAAAAATCATTTTCTGTGCATTTAATGCTCCTATTACAATAATGTATCTGCCATCATTATCAGTTATAGTTGATGTATGTTTGAATAAAGTGCCTTTACGAAATAATATTGCTACACCTCTTGATTTGTGTGTAAAAGAAGAATGATACGTTTTATCTAACAATTTAGCTTTCAGCCTATGCTCAGCATCTTTTTTTAAATGAGTTTCTTGAATGAAAATCACATCAGCTTTAATTGCTTTTAAATGTGCTAATACTTTACCTCTCTTAATTGGTTCATTAATACCTTTAACATTCCAGCTGCAAAACGTTATTCCTTCATTCCCCGTATTCATTTTTAAGTCTTGCATCTTTTGTCTATGGGGGTCTGTAATAGAGCCAATGGTTCAGTTCGACAGACCCGACCTTACACCCGAACTCTGAATAGACAAATTTTAAGTCCCTTGAATGTCTCTCACATGTATATCTCCTTTCATCCAATATGTAACTCCATTCAAACTGAAAATAACAATAATAGTTTATAATAGAAAAGAAAAGAGGATAGATTAAGAAATTAGTATTGTGCACAAAGAAGGAAAAAACTACATCTAGTATTGGTGTAGTTAGTGCTAGCCATACTAGTATGGCTAACCATCTACCGACTTCCGTAGTTGATGTTACGAACTTAACCAGCTCCCTGGTTTTTTGGAATTATTATTCCATAGTGGTATTTTACCGGGGATATTAAATTTAAAATATTCGGGTTATAATTGTCGAAAATGTGAGAATACATATATTTAAAACTTATTTGAAAATCTAATTATAAAAAACACACGAAAAGAAAGGAAAATAGAAAATAAAAATGAAAATTACTAGTACAAAAGGAAGGTTTCCAAAGAGGACAAAAGAAGTCAGACTCTATATTTGACTCTAATCATTCCAATATAATAAACATTAGTCATTAGTAATAATGATTAATTCTGATTAGTAAAAATACCACGGTATAATTTTAATATTTATTAGTTATTGTATTAGTAGTGTAGTTAGTGTCATAATGATTAACTCTGATTAGTGAAGATATCACGGTATAATTTTAGTATTTATTAGTTATTTGTATTGGTAGTGTAGTTATAACTAATTATTAGTATTCCATGGGACAGTTTTCCAGCTTCCATCCATCCAGTCCTGCAATTTTTCCCAGTTTCATGAGAATTCAGAAGTTTCAGCTTCTTTACTCCAGCTTCCAGGATCGATTTTAACAGTGGTCTGAGTGCAGGTAGATGGGACAAAACATGGTGACTGGAAGGGGAGAGGGCCTGTTTCGTGCTGTAATTGTTATATGGTTATATGGTTAAAGTCAGTTTATTCAATGGTGAGGCCCTCTCAAGCCTTAATCTTCCGGGCAAAGTCCAGTGCTTCCACAGGATTGGAGAAAAAATGTTCCTTCTTGTTGTAAGGGACTCTTAGAGTAGCTGGGTAGTTCAGGCCATATTTCAAGTTTTCCACCCCCCTCAAGACACTTTTAGTCTCATTAAATGCTTTTTGTTTCCTGGAGACCTCTGTTGGATAATCTCGATAGATGCTGATCTTGTGTCCTTCAAATGTAAGGTTTCTGTTTCTTGATGTTTTTTGCATTATCTCCTCCAAGACGTGGTCGTATTGTACTTTTATTATCATTTGTCTTGGGGGAGCGTCTGATCTTGTCTGACGTCTCATCACTCTGTGTGCTCGGGCTAGCAAAGGCTTTTATTCCAGAGATAAAACATTTTGCAGTAAATTCGCAGTAAATTCTCGGGGATCTTTATCTTTTTCTCTCCCTTCAGGAATACCCGCAATTCTTAGGTTCTGTCTTCTCTGGCGACCTTCCAGTTCAGTACATTTCTTGGTATTTTGGTCAATAAATCCATTAGACGTCCATTTTCTGTAATAAGCTTTGCTGTAGTCTGAGCACTTGTTTCGGCTAGTTCTTCAAGGCTTTTAAAGCCAGCCGTCTGTTGGTCAAGTGCCTTCTCCACAGGATTCAGCCTTTCTTCAAAATCAGTTTTCACATTTTTGATCTTATCATTCGTCTCCTTTGACATTCCAATCATTATTTCTGCGATTTCTTTCTTCAAATCATCCGATATTTTCTTAGTCTTAGTATTAATGTTGGTATTAATTTCAAGCTTCAAGTCCTTCATTTCAACATTCATCTGGTTTATTTCTTCCTTTAAACCAGCAATTTCACGTGCAATAAAAGTTTTAAGTTCTTCACTTTCCGATTTTTTCGTCGTTTTTTTCGTCACATCTTCTTGGGATAACATCCTACCTGAGTCCGAGGCTTCAGTCGGGCCTTCCCCCGGTTTCTGCCTGGTAGCCCGATTTTTCGGTTTATCGGGTGGGCTGCGCTGTGTATACATAACGTCGAGCGCCTGATGACGTCACTCACGCAATCGGTGCAGAGACAGCAGACAGCAGGCAGCAGGTAGGTCCGTTTCTCCCCGATTTTTCTCCGTTTTTTACGAGGAGCTGGCTGGCGTTAACCTCTAGCCCTCCATAGCGGCCACCGGAGCAGGTGAGGTGAGGTGAGGGGTCCGTTTAGGTTCATATCCTTTTGGCGTCGTGCCCTTTCAGTTATTTGGCTTTTAGGCGTCATTCCGTTTTGGTTATTTGGCTTTTAGGCATTGTGTCTGTTCGATTATATGTTTTTTCGGCGTCGTGTCCGTTCAGTTATTTGGCTTTTCGGCGTCGTGTCGTTTCTGTTATTTGGCTTTTCGGCGTCATTTCCATTCGGTATCTTGGCTTCCACTTCGTTGTTTGGCTTTTTCGTCATTCAACATCCCGTCCAGGTACCGTTTCATCTAGTTAAAGTATCAAAAAGGCATAATGACTATTTGCAAGTCCTATGGTGGCCTGTTGGGGACGCACAGCAATATCTGGGTGAATACCGGATAAAGGTATATCTCTTTGGAGCAGTGTCGGTTTGGGTAGACTCGGTTTATACTCTCTAGAATTTAGGAGATTGAGAGGGGATCTTATAGAAACTTATAAAATTCTTAAGGGGTTGGACAGGCTAGATGCAGGAAGATTGCTCCCGATGTTGGGGAGGTCCAGGACAAGGGGTCACAGCTTAAGGATAAGGGGGAAATCCTTTAGGACCGAGATGAGAAGGACTTTTTTCACACAGAGAGTGGTGGGTCTCTGGAACTTTCTGCCACAGAGGGTAGTGTGGAGGCCAGTTCACTGGCTATATTTAAGAGGGAGTTAGATGTGGCCCTTGTGGCTAGGGGGATCAGAGGGTATGGAGAGAAGGCAGGTACGGGATACTGAGTTGGATGATCAGCCATGATCATGTTGAATGGCGGTGCAGGCTCGAAGGGCCGAATGGCCTACTCCTGCACCTAATTTCTATATTTCTATGTTTCTATGTCATCACCAAGTTGTGCAAACTTTGCATTAAGGAGGACCGCTGAGGATAATGAAGCTCACTTTCCAGAAGAAGTGATAAACACAATAAAGAACAACTTCTATGTGAATGATTTTTAAAATCTATGTCAAGAAGCAATTCAAATGGTAGTACACCTGACTTCCCTCTGCCAAAAGGGAGGATTCATGCTATCAAAGTGGATCAGCCACAGCCGTGCTATATTGGAAACCATTCCACCAGATAACAGAGCCAAGGAGACCAGGGAGCTGGATTTGGACAAAGACAATCTGCCTGTGGAAAGAGAATAGGGATTACACTGGTGTGTTGAAACAGATGTGTTCAAATTCAGAATCTCGATTCAGGAACGACCATATACAAGACGGGGCATGCTATCTGTGATTGATTCTGTATACGATCCTTTGGGATTTCTTGCACCATTTACTCTGCCAGCCAAGTTGATTTTGCAAGAGCACTGTAAGAAAAAACGTTGATGCGATGAGAATATAACACAAACCTCTTCTCAGCGATGAATGGAATGGTTAGCAGATCTCGACAAGATATCGGAATTCAAAGTAGACTGGTGCATGTACCCTACAACTTTGGTCAAATCAGATATGCACAGCTGCACCACTTTTCAGGTGCAAGGGAAAGTGGCTACAGTACTGTTTCATATCTAAGACTGGAAAATGATAACAATGAAGTACATAGAAACATAGAAACATAGAAATTGGTGCAGGAGTAGGCCATTCAGCCCTTCGAGCCTGCACCGCCATTCAATATGATCATGGCTGATCATCCAACTCAGTATCCCGTACCTGCCTTCTCTCCATACCCTCTGATCCCCTTAGCCACAAGGGCCACATCCAACTCACTCTTAAATATAGCCAATGAACTGGCCTCAACTACCCTCTGTGCAGAGAGTTCCAGAGACTCACCACTCTCTGTGTGAAGAAAGTTTTCTCATCTCGGTCTTAAAGGATTTCCCCCTTATCCTTAAGCTGTGACCCTTGTCCTGGACTTCCCCAACATCGGGAACAATCTTCCTGCATCTAGCCTGTCCAACCCCTTAAGAATTTTGTAAGTTTCTATAAGATCCCCTCTTAATCTCCTAAATTCCAGAGAGTATAAACCAAGTCTATCCAGTCTTTCTTCATAAGACAGTCCTGACATCCCAGGAATCAGTCTGGTGAACCTTCTCTGCACTCCCTCTATGGCAATAATGTCCTTCCTCAGATTTGGAGACCAAAACTGCACGCAATACTCCAGGTGTGGTCTCACAAGACCCTGTACAACTGAAGTAGAACCTCCCTGCTCCTGTACTCAAATCCTTTTGCTATGAAAGCTAACATACCATTCGCTTTTTTCACTGCCTGCTGCACCTGCATGCCTACTTTCAATGACTGGTGTACCATGACACCAGGTCTCGCTGCATCTCCCCTTTTCCTAATCGGTCACATTTAAATTACCAAAGTGGATAACCTCACATTTATCCACATTATACTGCATCTGCCAAACATTTGCCACTCACCCAGCCTATCCAAGTCACCTTGCAGTCTCCTAGCATCCTCCTCACAGCGAACACTGCCCCCCAGCTTAGTGTCATCCGCAAACTTGGAGATATTGCCTTCAATTCCCTCATCCAGATCATTAATATATATTGTAAATAGCTGGGGTCCCAGCACTGAGCCCTGCGGTACCCCACTAGTTACTGCCTGCCATTGTGAAAAGGACCCGTTTACTCCTACTCTTTGCTTCCTGTTTGCCAGCCAGTTCTCTATCCACATCAATACTGAACCCCTAATACCGTATGCTTTAAGTTTGTATACTAATCTCTTATGTGGGACCTTGTCGAAAGCCTTCTGGAAGTCCAGATATACCACATCCACTGGTTCTCCCTTATCCACGCTACATGTTGCATTCATAATGGAAAAGGCCAGAGTGGCACCATTGAAACAAATGATGATTCCCAGAATGGAGCTTACAGCAGCAGTTTTAGCTGTCAAAATTGACATAATGCTGCAAAAAGTACAGCTTCAGCTGGAAGAATCTATCTTCTGGACTGATAGTACTACAGTGCTTACGTGTTTCAACAATGAAAACAAACGCTTTCAAACATTTGTAGCAAACAAAATGTCTTATTTAAGGGGTGCTACTAATGTATCACAGTAGAAATATGTTAACACAAAGGAAAATCCTGTGGATGAAGCCTCCAAAGGACTAACAGCAGACCACTTCTTAAGCAATATGAGATGGATCAAGGGACCAGAGTTTCTCTGTAAACCAGACAGAGAATGGCCAAAGTTCTGGAATCTGAAATCTCTGCTAATGATACGGAGATTAAACAAGACATCACAGTGAATGTTATTGTTAAGGATTCATCCAACCCAATAAACAATTTAATTACCCATTTCTCATTGTGGGATAAGCTGAAGACTGCGATGGCTTGGTTTCTTAAAGCCAGGACAAGGTTCTTGCTGTTGGCTCGAAAAAGAAAGGAGATTGCTGATGGTGTTTTTGAAAAGGGTCCTGGTAAACTAAAGGAAAAGGTTGAAGAAAAGATGCTAGTCTTTAAAGCATCATACAGTGTTTACGTCCTGGTGATCTTCTCAAGGCAGAAAACGCAATTATCTCTTTCTGTCAAACAAAGATACAAGGAAGAGTTATCGACGTTAGAAGCTGGTGTACACGGTGTCAAAAGAGGCAGTCATTTGTACAAGCTTGAGCCGGTACTTCTGAGAGTAGGTGGTCGCCTGAGTAAACTAGTGATCCTATTATTCTGACGAAGCATACTATTATTCTCACGAAGCATTTTCACATTTCAACACTACTGTCACGACATATCCATGAACAGATCGGACATGGAGGAAGAAATTATATGCTGTCGACATTTCGTAAGAAATATTGGATTATCAAAGCTAACTCTGCTGCAAGAAAGATAATAAAAAATTGTACTGACAGCATGGAAAAGTTGGAGAACAGAAAATCGCAGACTTACCTCTGGAAAGGATTTTACATGATAAATCTCCATTTACAGATGTAGGAGTAGATTACATCGGTCCTCTCGGGGTCACGAGAGGACGAAGTCTTGTGAAAAGGTATGGTGCAATTTTCACTTGCATGGCAATCGGAGCGGTACATTTTGAAGTTGCATTCACACTTGACACAGATTCCTGCATTCTTGCATTACGAAGATTCGTCTGTCGACGAGGTCAAGTTCTACCATTAAGATCAGATAATGGTACAAATTTTGTTGGAGCGGACAGTTGAGAGCATTTAGCTTAAATCAGGATAAAATTCAGTAAGCTATGCTTCAGCAAGGGATACGATGGAATTTTAATCCCCCTGTGGGATCCCATCACGGCGGTTTGGGAACGGTTGATCCACATGGTTCGATATGTGCTACGCTCTGTTTTTAAACAACAAGTTCTGGACGATGAAGGATTGCAAACTTTATTTTGTGAAATTGAAGCAATTTTAAATGATCGGCTCATTACCAGGAGTTCTGATGATCCAAGTGACCTGGAAGAACTTACACCGAATGATCTTCTTCCATTGAAGACCAATCCAATACCACCACCTTGGCTCTTTGTGAAAGAAGATTTGTATATTAGACGCAGATGGAGGCAGGTACAATATATGACAGGTTTTCTTTGGAAATGTTGGACACAAGAATACTTGCCTCAAATCCAAGGATGACAATGATGGTCAAGGGATAGAAGACATTTTATGCCAGGTGATATCGTTTTGGTGGTTGATTCAACTGCACTACTGGGTTCTTGGTTGATGGGCAGAATACTGGAGATCATGCCAGATGTTAAAGGTTTAGCGCGACTGTACGACCAGATTAAGATCAACGTTTTTGTAAGACGGATAACTGAGATATGTCTGCTTCTAGAAAGGCGAAGATAGAAGAATCGCAAAAGAAGTCTGAATGCTAACAATTAGTGCATATTTCCATTGTTTTTTGATGTATGTTAAGCTTATAGCTCCTATTAATGTCTATTGGTAATTGCTTCGTTATATATGTAGAACAATTAGGGGCCAGTGTGTAAGAGCCATTTATGCTTAAGTTAGTTACTGTTAGTATTTCTGTATCTTTTTCCTACCTTGTGGGTGGGATTATATATGTAGATGGGCGTGTCTACATTTTTAGGAGGCTAGCACAGACTCATAGATTGGGAGTTTTAGTTTGCCTCGAGGGATGGTGCGGACAACAGTTTATACCACCGCAATACAGTTTGAGTCCCACTGCAAATTGGAGGAGCAGCACCTCATATTTTGCTAGGGTAGTTTACACCCCAACGGTATGAACATTGACTTCTTCAATTTCAGGTAGTCTTGCTTTCTCTCCTCTTTCCCCTCCCTTCTCAGCTCTCCCACAGCCCACTGTCTCCGCCTCTTCCTTTCTTCTTCCCACCCCCGCACCCCACATCAGTCTGAAGAAGGGTCTCGACCCGACCTATTCCTTCACTCCATAGATGCTGCCTCACCTGTTGAGTTTCTCCAGCATTTTTGTATAGCTCCGATTTCTCCAGCATCTGCAGTTCCTTCTTAAACAGTTTATATCACGTTCACGTTCATGTTCACGAGACGCCACATGGAAGAAACAGTTACTAAGAACGAAAAGTTATTAATTATTTAATTGTGTTGTATTACTTCAATAACACACCAATTAATCAAGAAACTACGAGGGTACACAAAATGCTGGAGAAACTCAGCGGGTGCAGCAGCATCTATGGAGCAAAGGAGATAGGCAACGTTTCGGGCCAAAACCCTTCTTCAGACTGATGGGGGGTGGGGAGAGGCGGGGGGAAGAAAGGAAAAAGGAGGAGGAGGAGCCCGATGGCTGAGGGAGAGGTAGGAACGGGAGGAGGCAGCAAGGGTTAACTGAATTGAAAGAATTTGATGTTCATGCCAAGAGGATGCAGACTCCCCAAGCGGAATATGAGGTGCTGTTCCACCAATTTGCGGTGTTGCTCACTCTGGCCGTGGAGGAGGCCCAAAATGACCCCACCACTCGCCACATCTTTCCATCTCCCCCCCTGTCTGCCTTCTGCAAAGTCCGCTCCCTCCTTATGTCATATGGGTCCATATGTCGAACATTGGCCTCAGAAGATACAGAGGCCACAGGCCACAGCCAAAGCCGCCGCTCTGGGGAAAAGGAGTGGCAACCGTGCAATCTTGGGGAGGTGAGGAGGGAGAGTGGTGGGATTGAGGGAGAGGAGGGACGTTGGAAGAGGTGAGGAGAGAGGAGGAGAAGGGGGAATAGAGGGAGAGGAGGGAGGGGTGAGGAGTGGGAGTGAAGCAATTGGAGGAGGTAATGAGGGGGAGTGGGGAGGTGGGGAGAGGAGTGAGGGAGGTAGTGAGTGGGGAATAGAGGCAGAGGAGGCAGTGGGGAAGGTGAGGAAGGATAGTGGGGGGCAGGGGGAGGTGAAGAGTGGCATCCTTGAGATCCTAGGGATGGAGAGGGAGGAAAGTGGTGGAGGTGAGAAGGGAGAGTGGGGGGGGGGAGGAGGAATATAGGGAGAGGGGTGGGAGAGGTAGGAAGTGGGGAATAGAGGGAAATAAGGGAAGTGGGGGAGGTGAGGAGAGATAGTGGGGGGGATAGGGGGAAGTGAGGAGTGGGGCATAAAGGGATGGGGGGTAGGGAGGGGACAGGAGTTATGGAAGGAGGGAGGGACTGAAGTTAGGGGAAAGGAAATGAAGGGAGAAGTGAGGGAGGGATGGGGAGGGGAGGGGGAGAGGGGAAAGAAGAGGGAGGATGAAGAGGAGGGGGAGGGAGTGATGGGGATGAGGGGAAATTAGCCGCAGTTGGGGCTATGGGTGAGTGGCGGAATATTGCGTTGGGGGAACAGTTTGCGTTTGGGGAACGGGTGAGTGGTGGAATATTGCATTGGGGAACAGGTTACATTGGGGGACCAGGCCTCCAGTGTGACAGGGACCGGTCCCACTTTGTCTAGTCATTTATCTAACAATCAAATAGATAATCAGATCATTTATTTCATTGGTAGACAAAAATGCTGGAGAAACTCAGCCGGTCAGGCAGCATCTATGGAGCGAAGGAAATAGGCAACGTTTCGGGTCAAAACCCTTCTTCAGAAGTCTGAAGAAGGATTTCGACCTGAGACGTTGCCTGTTTCCTTCACTCCATCGATGCTGCCTCACCCGCTGAGTTTCTCCAGCATTTTTGTCTATCTTCGATTTTCCAGCATCAGCAGTTCTTTCTTAAACATTTATTTCATTGGTCTTTCTTTGTATTGTTGTCATTAACTTTCTATTACAATTTTGCAGATGAGAAAATGCTTTTCTTGTTGTGTTTTACTTGCAAGATCTTTCTTCGTTTATCATTTAAACACATAAAATGCAAATGAGATGCAAAGTTGCGAAAGTTAGGTCAAAGGATTTTGTCATTCAGTGGACTGAATGTCTTTTTCCCTAACTTTAATGTTTCATAGTTTATAATTTGTGTGCAAATGTATTGTACTGGATTTCTCACACAAAACCTCCTATCTTACAAAACGTTGCAAACTGAATATCATTTGGAATCCCATACTGGTGAAGCCAGGTTTCCAGTCAGTAATGGTTTTGACCATTAGTATTAACTGCACATATTAATCTGCAGTTGCTTTCTGCCTTCAAATGATATTTTGTTAAGCTTGCCACCTATCCACCATTCAAAGTCCATAACTACGCACTCACACTGACCTAATTCCAGTTTGATACCATGGTTAATAATTTCATAAGTGATAGGAGCAGAATTAGGCTATTCGGACTATTAAGTCTACTCCGCCATTCAATCATGGCTGATCTATCTCTCTCTCTCCTAACCCCTTTCTCCTCCCTTCTTCCCATAACACCTGACACCCATGCTAATCAAGAATCTATCTATCTCAGCCTATAAAATGACCTCCAAAGCCTTCCGCAGCAATAAATTCCACAGATTCACCACCTCTGACTAAAGTGGTGTGACGTTAGGTTGACTGGTTGTCAAGATACAGCTGCTGACTTCCTGATGTGGAGTATTCAGGGAAGGATATGCATCCTTGGAGGCACATTCCCCACAGTAGCTCACCATGTACAATGAGAACAGCAATCAACTTACAAATGACATTTTGCTGCTGAATATTCCCCATGGCGGCCAGAGAGCAACAATGTAATTGCCCTGGAGGAGGAAGAAGCCTTTATCCAGTAATACTGCATGCGAGCAGGATTGTTCTCTTGTGTAATCATAAGGGATCATTGAAATATAAAGCACAGAAACAGGCCCTTTCGATCCATCTCATCCATACCGACTGGGATACAAATCCGATTTGTCCACATTTGGGCCATATCCATCTTTCCGTTTCCAATCCAAGTATGCTTCTAAAAGAACCTAAGAAATTGGAGTTGTATATGCCTCCACACTCTTGTCTCACCTTAAACCTAGCACCTCTAGTTTTACATTCCCCTACCCTGGGAAAAAGACTGTTGCGTTCATTTTATCTATAATCCCCATGATCTTATACACTTATATAAAGTTATCTTTCAATCTCCTTAGCACCAAGGAATAAAGTCTTAGCCTTCAAAAACTCTTTCTATAACTCAGGCCATCGATTCCTAGCAAAGGCCTCGTAAATCTTCGTTGCACTCTTTCCAACTTAATAATGCCTTTCGTACTAAAACTGGAGACAATACTCTGAGAATAACCTCACCAACATAGGGTCAAAGGATCATAGACAATAGGTGCAGGAGTAGGCCATTCGGCCCTTCAAGCCAGCATCGCCATTCAAAGTGATCATGGCTGATCATCCACAATCAGTACCCCGTTCCTGCCTTCTCCCCATATCCCCTGACTCCGCTATCTTTAAGACCCTATCAAGCTCTCTCATGAAAGTATCCAGAGAACCGGCCTCCACCGCCCTCTGAGGCAGAGAATTCCACCTCTCTGTGTGAAAAAGTGTTTCCTCATCTCCGTTCTAAGTGCTTTACCCCTTATTCCTAAACTGTGGCCACTGGTTCTGGTTCTGGTTCTAGAGTCTAGCATGAAAACAGGCCCTTCGGCCCTACTTGCCAACGCCGATCAAGATGCCCCACACACACTAGTCCCACTTGCCGACGTTTGGCCTATGTTCCTCTAAATCTTTTAGAAACATAGAAACATAGAAAATAGGTACAGGAGTAGGCCATTCGGCCCTTCGAGCCTGCACCGCCATTCAATATGATCATGGCTGATCATCCAACTCAGTATCCCGTACCTGCCTTCTCTCCATACCCCCGATCCCTTTAGCCACAAGGGCCACATCTAGCTCCCTCTTAAATATAGCCAATGAACTGGCCTCAACTACTTTCTATCCATGTGCCCATCCAGATATATTTTCGATGATTATAGTACCTGCCTCAACTACCTCCTCTGGCAGCTCATTCCATATTACTACCCTCTGTGTGAAAAGGTTGTGCCTTATATTCCAGAGTTACTCCAGCATTTTCTGTATTTTATTGTGAACCAGCATCTACAGTTCCTTGTGTCTATAAAGTTTTGACTCTTTTCCTAAAGAGCAGAATGATATGGATTTGTTTTTTATCCAAAGAGATGGTTCACAAACTGAGGGAACATTAAGGTAATTGTAATATTTTCACCTACATCCTTTGTCATGAAATAGAAGCCACCTGATTCTGGAGATTATTATTAATTAGCTTTGCATATTTGGTGAGACATTGTCTCGAAGACGAGGGCTTTTTCAATGTTAGTCAGACATTTTACAAGATACTATCTTTTTCATGAAATGTAAATCTTGATGCAAAATATTTTCTTATATATTCACCATTTTCCTTTATTGACTCACAAAATAATCATCCATCTTAAATGGCTCATCAAATAATAACAAATATTGTTGTATTGATTGTGCTATCCCTTGTCGGTTTCCTATGAAAATGACGAGAAAAGATAATTTACAAATAGATGCTGGAAATGTTCTCAGCGTTTCTGGCTCTCCACCATTGTAGCTTTGGCAGAAATCCTATAAGCAGACGTAAATGGGATTTCAGCCAAAGTTTTTGCAGAGGATCAGACGAAACCCCAGGGAAATTCCTGGCAGAGGATTTTACAAGATACTTTCCTGTACCTGCTGTGGCCCCTTTACATTTATTTGCACCTTTAACTTACTGTCCAGCAATGCTTGTTTTCTGCAGGCATGAATATCAAGTGTAAATGAGGTGGTAATGCAGGAAATGTGTTGAATGATATTACCATTGACTGTAAATAAGCCTAACATTTTGTTTTGTTTGCTCAGCAGATTGATACCAGACATTTTAAAAATCTAAAAATGTATACGATCCTATCATTGTTGATTACTCATACAATTTTCCAACAATCAAGAAAATCTGAGAACATTTTGTATCGAATCTTTGAACAATTTCATGAGGTGGATTTCCTTGCATAGAGATTTTAAATCAAATGTTTTTTAATATCACACTCTAGCCAAGCTACTTTATTTTCATCATCAAATTATCCTGAGAATGCAATGGGAAATCATCTTCTTGATAGCCACATGATCACTCCTCCCTCATTGCTACCAGATGGAGAAGAAATATGATTCAGCACTGATGAAGAAATGTGATTTTTGTTCAAATTAATTACTTCAAGGATATGTTTTTAATTTAATTTTGGGGTCAGGACATCGCAGGAAAGGCTAATATGTATTGCCCATCCTGAGATGCCCTTGAGTAAGTGTTGATGAGCCACCTTCTAGAACCACAGCAGTTCTTTGGGTGAAAGTATTCCCACCAATGCTTTGGGATGGATTTCAGAACGTAGACCCAGCAATGATAATGCTGGAGGAACGACAGCTTTTACAAATCAGGATAGCATGTGATGAGAATGGAGCCTGCAAGTAGTGGTGTTCACTTGCACCTGTTGCCTTTGGCCGTCTTGAAGACAAGAGATCAGACGGTTGGGAAGAGTCACCTGGGTGAGTAACTGTAGTAATATATATTGCAAAGTGCATACATTGCAGTCATTGTGGCTGGTGGTTTAGAGTGGTTGGTGTGGATGCCAATCAAATGAGACGCTATATGTCCTGGATAGTGTTGAATATCTGATTGTTATTGGAGGTGAACTCATCCAGGAAAGTAGCGAATATTACATCACATTCCTGACGTGCCATGCAGATTGTGGAATGATTTTATGGTATCAGAAGATTAGTCACACACAAGAGCTCCTGATCTGCTCTTGTAGCCACACTTTTTATATGACTGATCCATCTGGTCAATGGTGATGTACAGAATGTTGACAATGGAAGACTCAATTATGGTAATGCCACTGAATGTCAATGGAAGGTAATCAGACTCTCTTTTGTTGGAGGCTGTCACTTCCTTGCACTTTGTGGTATGGATGACTGTTACCTGCCACATGCAGGTAAGGCGGATGATCTCTGAGCATAGATTTGTTTAGAGGACTGGGATATTAGAGTAACTCTATCATTATTTACGAAGGGCGGCAAGGACAAGTCAGGGAATTACAGGCTGGTGAGCCTGGTGTCAGCAGTGAGAAAGTTGTTGAAGGGATTTCTTAGGGACAGGATCTACCAGCATTTGGATAGGCACAGACTAATTAGGGATAGCCATCATGGGTCTGTGTGTGGGAAATCATGTCTCACAAATCTAATAGTTTATGAAGAGGTCAACAAGAGTATTTAAGAAGGCAGATCAGTGAATATACATATATATATCTTACAATAGGGTAGATAATGTCTTTGATGTGAATTTGGGACTTTGTCTCCAATAGGGTTATCATACTACCAATATTAACATGACAGGATGCATCTGCCAAAGGGAGGTTGACGAGGATGAGATCAAGATAGCTTGATAGCAAGATATCCTAATGCCCCTGTCCCACTTAAGAAACCTGAACGGAAACCTCTGATGACCTTGCGCCCCACCCAAGGTTTCCATGGGTCGCCAGAGGTTTTGGTCACTCGCCTGGAAAGCCTTGACCGAAGCGTGAGCTGCATCTACAGGATCTTTGCTACTGACCACACACACACACACACACACACACACACACACACACACACACACACACACACACACACACACACACACACACACACACACACACACACACACACACACACACACACACACACACACACACACACACACAGCGAAGGTGGGGGCCAGGGACAGCGGAGGAGCGCTGTCTGCGAAATGAAGAGGAAGGTAAACGGCTGCCACAGAGCACGGTAAGTCCTTTAGAGCGCGGGAGGGAGGGAGAGAAGGGTAAAAAGGGGAGAGAAGGGCAGAGAAGGGGGAGCGAAGGGGAAAAGGGGAAGGGAGAAGGGGAGGGAGAAGGGCGGGGAGAGAAGGGGAGAGAGAAGGGGAGAGAGAAGGGGAGAGAGAAGGGGAGAGAGAGAAGGGGTGGGAGAGAAGGGGAGCGAGAGAAGGGGAGAGGGAATGGGGGAGAAGGAGTGGAGACAGTTTTAAGAAGTTTAATAAAGTTAGCGGGCATTTTACCTTCCGGCGGATCTTCTTGGTCCTGAAAACCAAAGATCCTATAGGATCTTTGCTGAAAACTCCAATGAAGCCAATCAAAATGGCCGGTCAGCGAAGGAGATTGCCTTCGACTGCCTGTTAGTAAATAGCAACCCCACTTCACTGGCTTCAACCAAACGGCAACCTATTTTTAGTCGAGGCCGGTTTTGAATTTGTTGAAATAATCACAGGAACATAGAAGAAGCCTCGACTATGCGGAAACCACTTTCGACCATTAGGGAGAGTGACCAAAACCTCCGGGAACCTCACGGAAACCTTGGGTGGGGCGCAAGGTCACCAGAGGTTTCCGTTCAGGTTTCCTAAGTGGGACAGGGGCATAAGTGGAACAGGAGCTTTACATTACCTCTTACAGACCAATTTTGGCATCCATGTACTTCACGATTTGCTTTGCGGTGGTGCTAGTAAGCCAATCTTGGTGATGAATTTTAAAGATATCCACCCGATTGGATGAGGATCTGAAAGTAAAAACTCAATATCATAATCTGCATTTGCCAGTAGTGAATTCAGCAACAGATTTCCACTATTGAACTAATTGTAGAATTGAACAGTGATGCATCAGTTCACCATTCCACAATGTTGCACACAATGTACAAGTTAGGAAGAGGTCATGCAGTCTAACTGGTCCACGACATGTTTACGTTCACACATATTTTCTCTGATCCTTCATCTTAGACTATTTAGATATTCTCTCCAAATCCCTTCCACCTCTGTGTCGATTCAACCTACCATTAACAATTTCCTCACAAATTGCCTCAAATGCTACTTCTACTTGTGAATCCTACATTTTTTCCTGTCATGGGGCGAGCAGAACTGCACACGATACTCCAAATGCAGCCAGAACCAAAGTTTTATAAAGCTGCAATGTGATTTCCTGAGTCTTCATGCAGTAAAATGCCCTTGTATTTGATTACTTAAAATAGTAAAGCAATGTTCATAAAAATGTCATAAAACCTGAGTTTATTGAACCACTGCTGTACGTAACTGGAAACTCAGCCACACATACGAATCCAATGTAATACGTTAATGTTCTACTGTTCCTTTGCTCCTGTCCACCCCTGAGCTGGAACCCTTCTCTGCACTTTTGTAATCCACCTGTCTCTACTGTATACCTGTCTACTAGAACTCTTTCTTCTATTCACCTCCCTACCCTCTCTGCTATTCAGTCATATTTCACTTATCTGCTGTATATTTTCTATGAGATTAAATCCACCATGTTACATAAGTGTACAATATGCTCGAAGGCCCATTTGGCCTATGCCTACTTTTATTTATTTCATTCATATTAGAGGAATCAACAAAACAGGCTGGATTGTTGAATCGAGGCCAAGATTAGATTATTGAATGATGAAGCAGATTATGTGCATGCAATATGAGCAGGTATTTGCCGTGCAGGCTACCACTGCTTCTGTTTCTAATTTTTGATGTTCTTAAATCTCATTCATATACATACATTTTAATATGGCCAAGGTTTTATGTGGCAAAAAACTTAAATGCTTAAGTAAACAAACATTGCTTCCTTATTCTCTGTCCTTCTGAACTATACCATAAATTACAAGCCTGGTGGCACAGCGGTAGAGTTGCTGCCTCACAGCACCAGATACCTGGGTTCGATCCTGACTGCGGGTGCTGTCGGTACAGAGTTTGTATGTTCTCCCCGTGAACTGTATGGGTTTTCTCCAGCATCTCCAGTTTCCTCCCACACTCCAAAGATGTACAGGTTTTTTGGCTTGGTAAACTTCTAAATTGTCCCTCGTGTTTGTAGGATAGAGTTAATGTGCGGGGATCGCAGGTCGGCGTGGATTCAGTAGGCCGAAGGGCCTGTTTCCGCGCTGTATCTCTAACCTAAAGTAAACTAAATGCCAGCATATTTACAAACTCTCTCCAATGGTAGAATGCTCCACGGTGACAGAAATTAGAACATTGAGCCTATATAGGGGAGGCAACAGGAAACATAAGTGTCAAAATGTTCTGCAGGGATCCACACAGATCTACCAATGAAGCTTCCATCGGGCTACGGGCCACAGCCATACCCCGGCAGCAGGCCTGGCTTGCCTACCGATGGTGATGGACGCTAAAGCAAAGGGTCGGTAAGAAGAACCAGTGTCCTATCTCCTGCACCCTCAAGGTGGCTGCAGGAGGCACCCAATGGAACATAGGCTGGAGGTGGCTGGACGAGGAGAGGGATCATATCATAAGAGATAGGAGCAGAAATAAGCCATCCGGTTATTTTGCCATTCAATCATGGCTGATCTATCTCTCCATCCTTATCCCATCCTCCTGCTTTTTTCCCCATAACTTCTGACACCCGTACTAATCAAGAATCTATCTGTCTCTGATGGATGACGGTTCACTGAACAATCTGGATGGAGGCAAAGGCTGTAATAGGCCTTTATAGATTTATTTAGGACTAAATAACCAAAATTATTTAAAATAAATTTTAAAATATTTGTTTTACTTTTACCAGTCTAAATCTTATTAAATAAATTCAAATAAAAAAGATATTCATGAATAATCAATGTAACCAGGGGAGGTGACTGCTTGTGGACTAGGGGGCGGGGTGGGAGGAGGGTCAGTGGGATCACTGGGAATAATCTTATCAGAGTATTCAGCAACTTGAACTGGAGAGGCTCTGTGCAGCTCCGAAGTGTCCTGGGCCATACCAGAGTGCTGGGAGATAGCCTTCCAATGGAAGCTTGCATTTGGAGCTTCCAGTATCAGAGCTTCCAGACAGCAATGCCAATATTAGGGAAGATCTACCCCAGTTTTGCTTCTATGTCAGAAAATTACATTGTACATTACACGCTTTAGTCAATATAAAAAAGTCTTGAACAATACCAAACAAAATAAACATTTTCTTAGATAAACATGACTTCAAGTTATATTTAGTAATATGACACATAGCTTCAAATACAAATAAATTATTCCATTAAATATAGTTATTAAGATCTCTGATGAACAGAAAATGGCAGATAACATTAGCATCATTAGAAAGATTTCACAAATTAAGAATTCAAATTTTTGCATTTACTGTTTTAAATGCAGCTTTGAGATTTTACTATTTAAATCCTGCATATTCCTTCAAATTAAATCAATTATTTAGTATTATTTTAAAAATATCCAAATTTACAGTTACCTGGATTTTTTTCAAAATTCCAAAATAACATATTATGGCAACTGAATTAAGAATTTGTCACATGATTTGTAAACTTAGTCAGAAGGCCCCATTGTTTTTTGAAGCTCTCAGAGGTAAAGCCAGCTCTAGTGCTTCCTTTGTTGTGAAGAACAGATTTGTGTTAAAGGAACAGAAGGTGTGGATTACTGCAACACTACATTTCTGCACCATCTATGTAGATGTGATACGAAGATCCCTTTCTTTCCCATTTCAGAAATGCTCACAGTGCCTCAGGTCACAGATGGTCAGGGATGAGATTTTCCCCATTAAATTCCTAATAATCTTTTTGGAGGATGATTCATGGAAGCTTGGGGATTTCTCATTTTAATTAGTAGGTTTAAGAAGCTAAGATTATTTGAAATTCCCTCCTCAGAGAGCTGGGTGCAGGTGAACCCACTCTAAAAAGTGACACCATATCAGGTCTATATGCCAATTACCATTTCTGATTTGTGTTAGTCTGGCACAAATCCTAGTTTTGACAAGAACTCCTTCTTTATCACACTGGCAGGATACTATGACATGTCTAATTGCTCGGGGAATTTTGTAGTTAGAATGGGAAATCAAACAGAGCACTTTAAACGCAACAATCAACATTGTATTCTTTCTTTTGAATAACATTCTTTTCTATAAAATTTAAGCTTGTCCCCTGCCGGTCTCACTATTTGTTGGCACTATGTCCAAAGCTGTGGATAAGCCCTAGTCACGGTACAACTGAGTAAAATGGCAGGGAGCCAATTCATTGAAACTTTTGCTAGAGTCCCACATAAAAGGTTGATGAACATGGTATTAGGGATAGCATGCTGACGTGGGTTGAAAATTGGCTGGCCGATATGATATTGCGAGTAGGATTAAATGGGTCTTTTATGGGATGGCAGGCAGTAACCAGTGGGACCCAATGGATCATTGCTTGAACCTCAGCTATTCACAAGACATAACAATTATTAAATGTGGGAACCAAATGTAATAATTGTTAAGATTGCCAACATCACTTAAATTAGATAGAAATATGAACTATGCGAACAATGCAAAATAGCTTCATGCTGATATGGCCACATTAAGTATGCAAAACCCTGGTGGATACTGTATAAATATGTGAATATTTTCACAATAGTTTGAAAACAGAAAGGGTTTTTCTTATTTGAATGAGAAAGACAGTCATAATTGTGCAGCATAGAAATGGACCATTTAGCCCAACATGTCCATGCTGACTGTGAATCCAATGTTAATCCCATCTGCCTCCATTGGATACATCCCTCTACCTTTTTCCCATCCATGTACCTGTCCAGATAACTTTTAAATGCTGTAATTGTACCTGCCTCTCCCATTTCCTATTCCATATAACCACCATCATTCATGTGAACAACTTACTCCTCAGATCGCCTTTACATTTCTCCCCTCACCTTAAAACCACACCCTCTGGCCTTACTGTCCGCAACCCTAGGGAAAAAAAACTGACTGTCTACCCTATAAATATTCCTCATAATTTTATAAGGTCACCCCTCAGCCCTCTGCATTCCAATGATAATAAACATAGCCTATCCAATCTCTCCTTGTACGTAAAGAAACATTTTGGTGAATCACTTCCGCATTCTTTCCAATGCTACTGCATCCTTCCTATAGGAGGACGAACAGAACTGTACACAACATTCCAAATGTCGCCTAACTGATGTTTTGTACAGCTGCAACCTGACATCTTAACTCTTACACTCAGAAGATGTTTGACGATGCTGCCAGGACTCAAGGGCTTGAGCCATAAGGAGACACTGGGCAAGATAGGAATTTATTCCTTAGAGCGCAGGAGGCCAAGGAGTGATCTTAAAGAAGTGTATAAAATCATGAGGAGAATCGATAGGGTGAATGCACAGTCTTTTACCCAGGGTTGGGGTTTCAAGAATCAAAGGACAGAGGTTTAAGGTGAGAGGGGAATATTTTAACAGGAGGGGCAATGTTTTCACCCAGAGGGTGCTAGGTATATGGAATGAGCTGCCAGAAGAGGCAGTTAATGTGGGTACAACACCTACAGTTAAAGACAGTCTGAAGAAGGGTCTTGACCCGAAACATCACCTATTCCTTTTCGCCAGAGATGCTGCTTGACCCGCTGAATTACTCCAGCATTTTGTGTCTATCTTCAGTTATTAGACACTTGGACAGGTACATGGATGGGAATGACTTTGAGGGATATGGGTCAAATGCAAGCAAATGGGACTAGTTTAGGTGGGGCATCTTGTTTTGAGTGGATGAGTTGGGCCGTAAAGCCTGTTTCTGTGCTGCTTGGATCTCTGTTTATATCCAGAAAGACTTGGATATAAACTTGAATAAGGAGCACCCAGAAAACATTGTATTTCAAAGCAAAGCAATTCTCTGCAAAACAAACCCCTCTAATTTTGTACATTAGAGCACTTTGCAAAATGGAGTAGAAATATATCCTGCCACCCTGTAAAATGTCAAAATGCTGTATTCTCACGATAAGCTTGCCACAACAAGCGTGTTATTTTGTAATCAATGACATTGACTGGTTAGAAATTGGAAAGGTGTGACGAGCATAATAAATCCCAGTTGTTGTGAGCATGTAACTCATCTCAAATAAAATCAAGGAAATTAAGAAAAAAAGCAGGTAAAAGATTATTGCCTAGAAATTCCATTATATCCTAAAGGGTGGATTGGAATGATTTTTAATATGTTGGAACAGCAACCATTTAATTACCTGTCCCATGGCAGCAAATTCATTTGCCCAAAGCCTTACTCAGAAGCTACCAGGTGTCGCATGTTTTCATGAACATAAATATGCCATCTGCCACTTTTCTTCTGAGGTATCAAGGGCGGGCGGCTGCCCTTACAGGTCAGACACCTTAGAGGGAGGCATTTAGTAGGCAGCATTGAGTTGGCCTGAACTATTGGGAAAGATAAATTATGAAGGCTTGCATCATGTAGGGAGTTAGGGTATATGGAGCATAGAACAGTACAGCACAGGAATGGGTTCTGCGGCCCTCAATGTTTGTGCGGAACATGATGCCAAGTGAAACTGATCTGACCTGCCTGTGCATGATCCATATTCTTCTATTCCTTGCACTTCCATGTACCTATCTAAAAGCGTCTGAAACACCACTATTGTATCTGCCTCCATCACCACCCCTGGCAATGCTTTCCAGGCCCCCACCACTCTCTGCATAAAAAACATGCACCGCACATTTCCATTAAACTTTCCTTCACTCACCCTATACCTAAGCCCTCTAGTTTTGGACAGTTCCACCCTGGGGAAAAGGTTCTGATTATCTACCCCATCTATATCTCATAATTTTATATACTTCTGTCAACTCTCCGCTCAACCTCTGACATTCCAGAAAAAAAAACAATCCAAGTATATTTAAACTCCTTATAGCTGAAACCCTCTAATCCAGGCAGCATTCTGTGCACCTCTCCAAACCCTAAACATCCTTCCTGTATGGGGTGACCAGAACTGTACAAAATACTCAAAATGTGGCCTAATCAAAGTCTTATCGAGCTCCATTATGACTCCTTATTATTATAGTCAATGCCACTAGCAGTGAAGGCAAGTATACCATATGCCTTTGTTACCACCCTATTTACTTTTGCTGCCACCTTAAGTGAGCTATGAACTTGGCCTGCAAGATCCCTCTGCACATCAATGCTGTTAAGAGTCTTGCCATTAACTGTATACTATCTCCTTTCATTCAACCTCCCAAAGTGCAACATCTCACACTTGCTCGAATGAAACTCCATCTGCCATTTCTACAGATCTCATCTACAATATATCCCACTGTTTCTACTGACAGCCTACCATGCTATCTGCAACTCCTCCAATTTTGGTATAATCAGCAAACGTAGTCATCAACCCATCTACATTTACATCAGTCTGAAGAAGGGTCTCGACCTGAAACATCACCTATACCTTCACTCCATAGATGCTGCCTCACCTGCTTCTCCAGCATTTTTGTCTACCTTACATTTATGTCCAGGTCTTTCATACATACCACAAACAGCAAAGGACCCAGCACAGTTCACTGCTCAACTCCACGGGTCACAGAGCAACAGCCAGAATATCTTCCTTCCACCACAACGCTCTGTTTTCTACGTTTTCTACGAATAAACCAATTCCAAATCTGTACACCAAGTCACCATGAATCCAGTGCATCTTAATCTTCTGGATCAGCCTATCATGAGGGGTGTTATCAAAAGCCTTAATAAAATCCATGCATATAATATAAATGCCCTATCTTCATCAATCTCTTTCTCAACCTCTCAAAAATCTTAATTGTTAGTAAAATATGACTTGCCATGCCCAAAGCCATGATGGCTATCCCAAATTATTCTCATCCAAATGGGAGCAAATACTATCTCAAAGAATTCTCTCCGATAGTTTCCTTACCACTGATGTGAGGCTCACTGGCCTATGGCTGCCAGGATTCTCTCCACTTCCCTTTTTAACAAAGTAGCAACATTGACCACTCTCCAGTTGTCAAGGCCCATGCAATCTCCTTACCAGTTTGAAGTTTGATCTTTATTTTATGAGGAGTTACGATGAGCGATTATGTGAAGAAGGGCGTCAGCACGCATGCACGTCAATCTTTAAAGCAGCGGTGTGAAATCACAGACAACAGTAGTAGACCTGAATATAATAAGATTGGAGAGAACTTGAAAACTACCAGATGACCTTCATAATATGAGGGTTGGGAGCGGTGGGCACGTAATCACTCATCGTAACTCCTCATAAAATAAAGATCAAACTTCAAACTGGTAAGTTCTCATTTAATCTTACTATTTTACTTCGGAGTCACGTGAGTGACTACGTGAAGACTTTGAAACTCAGTGATTTCATGCCGGATACGAGTGCGACTGCATCTTGACCATGGATGAGTGAAAAAGATTAACATTCTGCCATGACATAGTTTGTTAAAAATGTGATGCTTTAATCATAGAAAACATAGAACATAGAAACATAGAAATTAGGTGCTGGAGTAGGCCATTCAGCCCTTCGAGCCTGCACCCGCCATCAATATGATCATGGCTGATTCATCCAACTCAGTATCCCGTACCTGCCTTCTCTCCACTTAGCCACAAGGGCCAATCCAACTCACTCTTAAATAAGCCAATGACTGGCCTCAACTACACTGTGGCAGAGAGTTCCAGTGTCTCTGTGTGAAAAAAGTCTTTCTCATCTCGGTCTTAAAGGATTTCCCCCTTATCCTTAAGCTGTGACCCTTGTCCTGGATCCCCAACATCGGGAACATTCTGCCTGCCTAGCCTGTCCAACCCCTTATGAATTTTGTAAGTTTCTATAAGATCCCCTCTCAATCTCCTAAATTCCAGAGAGTAAAAGTCTATCCAGTCTTCTTCTTCTTAAGACGTCCTGACAGGAATCAGTCTGGTGAACCTTCTTGCACTCCCTCTTGGCAATAATGTCTTCCTCAGATTTGGAGAAAAAACTGTACGCAATACTCCAGTCTTCACCACGACCTGTACAACTAAGAACTCCCTGCTCCTGTACTCAAACTTTTGCTATGCTAACATACCATTCGCTTTTTTTTACTGCCTGCTGCTCCTCCTGCATGTCATCAAAGGAAAATAATAGTGACCACCCATCGTGGGGGAAACTATGAAACAAAACATAAAAGGAATTTGGCAAATACCCCTGGTCTGGCAATGGGTTATTATGCAAATTTGGAAAGTTCGTTCGTTTGACCATCCTGCAGCCGCTAGGATGTGATCCAGTGGAGCATACTTGACCCTTGCTGCTGATGTTGTAGCAGCCCTAGTGGAGTGAGATAGAAAAATTAGTATCTACTTCTGCATAAGCCAAAACCCGTTGACCACCTGGCGATAGTCTGGATTGATACCTTTTATGAGTTTTTTTAGTAAGTAACAATCATTGCTAGTGCCGAGCCTCTAAGGCTCTAGGTGACCTTCACGTAATGTGGTAAATATGTGACCATACACAACCAAAGGTCCATGGGGTATGCCCTGAGAAATTCGTTGGGACCTGACGCCCCTGGTCTGCTCTGCTTAACTATCTCATAAACATAAAATATATTATAGCCAATGTAACCATCCTGTCCAGTCGGAATATAAGTAGTAGCTGGACCAGTTGCGCCGAGACTAGCACCATGAGCATAACCACTTTGTAAGTGAGTTGACCAGGGATAGAGATGTAGCTGGGCCCTACTGGCGAAGAAGTTTAAGAACAATGCTAACATTCCATATCTCCTAGTACCTGGGCCTGGGAGAATTTCCGTTAAAGATATCCTTTATAAATCTGGATATCAGAGGGTGAGACCCGACAGTGTGGGTCCTGATCGCTGCAGCAACTATGATGAGGAAGCATGTTGCCACAGTTGTGGCAAACTATAACTTAATTAATTGTCAAAAGACCCATCTGAAAATGAACTCCGAGACGTTAGTTATCCGTGCCATATTATATGTAACATTGGCATTAAAACAAAACACTTCCCATCTCCTGATGAAGAAAAATGTACTGCTTTCTCGGTGCTATCCCTGCATTCTGCAGTGAGCACTTACATTGATCAGTGTGGCAACCCGAGCCGCCAAACGGTCTTCTCAGAGTCTGCAAGTCTATACATTGATTTTATCATGCAGAGGATGGTTTCCCGAGTCAAGGGGTGAACCACCAAATATTTGTGTTTAGGATAACCACATAAAGTCCTATAGCATTCCCAGCATTTAGAGGGAACCATGACTGCATTGGCCAGTCAGGCAGTACGAAATGCCTGAGGCGAGATATTGCTGAATTTTGTGCAATGAGACAAAATGGAGGAAAGACATAAAGAACATTCCTCCTCAGTGTAGCGAGAACACTGTGCCACGTATTTGTGCAATGGTGATAGGGCCTGGATGCAAACATATGAAATTCGGTGTTCCAACGAGCCACAATGTCATTAAATACTTTGTGATACAACATCCATACTGTGTTGTCATAGATTTTTACGTGATGATACACCAGCGTCAAATGAGGTTAGGTAAATTATCACAGGATATTTAATTTGACTGTACCCATGTGATTAACATATGCCACCACCATTGTGTATCAACTTGGAGTTGAGCCTGCAGATTATGAATATTCGCACAATAAACTTTTAACCTATAGAGTACACCTAGTGTTTTATAGGTAGTTGATACCATATAACTGAAAATAGGTAACTCATGCAAAGCCCGTCCACCTCCGTAACTAGAGATGGTAGTCGTAATTTTTCATTTTTGAGTACTGGCATCAGTTTGTAATATAACTGAAGAGTTACTGAGCAAGTAACAGGAGCAATGTTAGTTCTGATAATGCAAAGGTCCAAATGCACGGCTGAAAACACAGCCACTATAATGCCATTTACTCTTGATCAATAGAGGCTGCTTCATAAGAAACAATAATAATTACCAACTTGTAAATGATCCACATACTCCATGTTTCGGAAAGAACCAGGCCCACCTACCTTCATGGCTACCGGTGGTCTCATGGTAAGCCAAAAGGCCCCTGATGCGGGTTCTATTTCCGTCCTTCATTGGAGAGTAGAACTGGTAGGGTACTTGGATTCCATATTTTTCTGAGACCGGCTTGGGCCTTGGCCTAAAGTCATCTGCCCAGCTTGCTGGCTGCCATCAGCTTCAGTGAACCGCTTATTGCCGATGGAGGGTGGGTGTATTGTTGCCGAAACTATGAGGCTGTACTCGTAGTTTGACAGCTTTAACTCCCTCATGCAGGTCTCACCTGTTGAAAATAGGTTTACCTGAAGAGAAGATTTGGCGGCTGGTTTCCTGGGGTCCATGCCCCTCCAACGTCACCCCTGATAGCACTGTTCACTGCCGGCAAGTTCAGGAACTCCAGTATGTTCCATACTTTCGAGTTTGGAGTCAGTTACACACTGACCCCTCGCACTCCTCTCCATAGCGAGGGTGTTAGTAAGCAGCCCTGAAAAGGTGCTGTCGCAGGCCCGAGGAGACCTGCGCTGATATGGCCCCTCCACGGACCATATCCTTTGTGCCTCGTGGTATGCTCCCCGGCTATACCTCCGAACTCCGAGTCAGATAAATCTGACCCCGAATGCTCCCCTACTCAGAGAGGTAGACAGTGTTCAACCCTGTACACAGGTTCTGTTGCCACGGGCCCTGCAGAGACCCGTGGTGATATAACTCCCTCCTTGGAGCCTACCATTGTGGAGCACCTCTCCATCAGGTGCTCCATGTGGGTTAGATGTCCGAAGAACGCTACCCATAGAAGGAGGGGATCCTCTCCATCAGGAATCCTGCCTCCTGGCCCGACTTGTTTTAGTCAACGTGCCTCTTCCCTACGCTCCCCTCCTCAGAGAGGGAGATAAAATTTTGTGGCTACCCTCCAAGCGGGTTTACCAAGGTGCTGTCGGCACCAGTCTGAAGCCGCTGGCTCCACTGCCAGTGGCTCGGAAAGCGAATTTGACCGTCGCCGCTACCCGCACTTCCGCGGTCTCCGTAGCCGGTTCCCTGCGGTCCATGGGTCGGATTCCCCGTGGTACACGACTGAGACACGGTCCATAAAGGTTTCCCTGCGGCCCATCCTGACTTGCCCCAAAATCCAGCAGGAAAACTCTGTGAGAAGAGATTCCTGCTATAGAAACATAACCTGGAAAGTTTTAAAACATACCTGCAGGTTTAAACTTACCGTTGGCAGGAGCAGCGCGCCTGCCAGTCAGCGTTGTGCCATGCGTCAGACATAATGACGCGCGTGCGTGCTGACGGCCTTCTTCATCTAGGGTAGCTATGTAACCCCACTTTTTAAAAAGGGAGGGAGAGAGAAAACGGGGAATTACAGACCAATTAGTCTAACATCGGTAGTGGGGAATATGCTAGAGTCATTTATTAAAGATGGGATAGCAGCACATTTGGAAAGCGGTGAAATCATTGGACAAAGTCAGCATGAATATATGAAAGGTAAATCATGTCTGACGAATCTTATAGAATTTTTTGAGGATGTAACCAGTAGAGTGGATAAGGGAGAACCTGTGGATGTGTTATATCTGGACTTTCAGAAGGCTTTTGACAAGGTCCCACATAAGAGATTAGCATATCAAACTTAAACACACGGTATTGGGGGTTTCACTATTGATGTGGATAGAGAATGGCTGGGCAGACAGGAAGCAAAGAGTAGGAGTAAACGGGTCATTTTCAGAATGACAGGCAGTGACTAGTGGGGTACCGCAAGGCTCCAGTGCTGGGACTCCAGCTATTTACAATATATATTAATGATCTGGATGAGGGAATTGAATGCAACATCTCCAAGTTTGCGGATGACACGAAGCTGGGGGGCAGTGTGTTAGCTGTGAGGAGGATGCTAGGTGGCTGCAAGGTGACTTGGATAGGTTGGGTGAGTGGGCAAAATGCATGGACCAGATGCAGAATAATGTGGATAAATGTGAGGTTATCCACTTTGGCCGCAAAAACAGGAGGGTAGATTATTATCTGAATGGTGCGCCGATTAAGAAAAGGGGAGATGCAACGGAGACCTGGGTGTCATGGTACACCAGTCATTGAAAGTAGACATGCAGGTGCAGCAGGCTGTGAAGAAGCGAATGGTATGTTGGTATTCATATAGCAATGGATTTGAGTACAAGAGCAGGGAGGTTCTACTGCAGTTATACAGGGTCTTGGTGAGGCCACACCTGGAGTATTGGCGTACAGTTTTGGTCTCCAAATCTGAGGAAAGAACATTCTTGCCATAGAGGGAGTACAGAGAAGGTTCACCAGACTGATTCCTGGGATGGCCAGACTTCCATATGAAGAAAGGACTGGATAGACTCGGCTTGTATCGCTGGAATTTAGGAGATTGAGGGGGGATCTTATAGAGGCTTACAAAATTCTTAAGGGGTTGGACAGGCTAGATGCAGGAAGATTGTTCCCGATGTTGGGGAACTCCAGAACAAGGGGTCACAGTTTGAGGATAAGGGGGAAGTCCTTTAGGACCGAGATGAGAAGATCTTTTTTCACACAGAGAGTGGTGAATCTGTGGAATTCTCTGCCACAGAAGGTAGTTGAGGCCAGTCCATTGGCTATATTTAAGACGGAGTTAGATGTGGCCCTTGTGGCTAAAGGGATCAGGGGGTATGGAGAGAAGGCAGGTACGGGATACTGAGTTGGATGATCAGCCATGATCATATTGAATGGCAGTGCAGGCTCGAAGGGCCGAATGGCCTGCTCCTGCACCTATTTTCTATGATTCTATGATTCTTCACGTAGTCATTCACGTGACTCCGAAGTAAAACTTGGGATAGATCCCATCGGGCCCTGGGGATTGATCCACCTTAATGCATTTCAAGGGCCTCAACACCACCGCCATTAATGTCACATGTATTGACGTACAGCACAAAGCTTTTGTTTGCATGCTATCCAGTCGAAGGAAAGACTATACATGACTACAATCAAGCAGTCACAGTGGATAGATAAAGGAAAATGGGTGCAATATTTAGTGGAAGATAAAATCTGATAAAGTCCGATTAAAGATAGTTCAAAGGTCTCCAATTAGGTAAAAGGGAGCTCTAGCTGGTGAGAAGATGGTTAATTTGCCTGACAGCTGCAAAGAAACTATCCCTGAACCTGGTGGTATGCATTTTAAAACTTCTGTACCTCTTGCCCGATGGGAATGGAGAGAAGAGGGAGTGACCGGGTTGAGACTGGTCCTTGGTTATGCTGGCAGTCTTGCCGAATGATATGCAATGGTCTTGGCCTTCACCTGGGAATGGACCTCATGGTTCATCCTTGGTTTCCAGTTGGGGAACACTCGGATTAGCTTCTTTGACATACACTCCTCTACGTCTTCGAGTCCTGGGAACACTCTCATAAACCTTCTCTGCACCTTCTCTGAAGAAGGGCTTCAACCCAAATCATCAGCTATTCCGTTTCTCCAGAGATGCTGCCCGACCCACTGAATTACTCCAGCTTTTTGTGTCTATCTTTGGTTTACACCAGCATCAGCAGTTCCTTCACACACATTTTCTCCGCACTCTTTCCAGCTTAACGTCTTTCCTAACAATTTACTAATCATGTCTTTACGATCACTTCCTAACTATGCTTTATACGTATAAAAAGACTTGGGATTTTTCTTAATCTGACTCGTCAATTACATTGCACGGCCCCTTTTGCCCTTCTGATTGCCCGCTTAAGTTCTTTCCTACTCACTTTATATTCCTCATAAGCCCCACCTGATGCCCCTTCTTAAGCCTGACATACACACCTTTTTTTTCTTGACCAAGTCTCCCACTTCCTTGGTTATCCACAATCCTCTTGCCTTGCCATCCTTATCCCTCCTCCTTACTGGAACATGCTGATCCTGCACTTTGATCAGCTGGTCTTTAAATGACTCCCATATGCCATCTGTAGACTAATATAAGAACTGCTTTCAATCTACCCTCCCTAATGGCATTGTAATCTGCTTTTCCCCAATTAAGTACCTTCCATCAATTGTGATCACAATCTCCAAAATGCAATCTCCATCAGCATGTGCATCACTGATCTAAAATTACCTTGAGAAGGAGGATGGAGGAAGTTGGGTAATCAATGGAAGTGTCTTGAGAGCAGTCATTATTATGGTCGAAGAGGTGTTGGGCCTGACATGTGTGAAGGTAGACAAATCTCCAGAGCATGATCAGATATATCCAAGGACACCTGTGGGCAGATAGAGAGGAAATTGCAGGAATGAATAGAATAGAATGTCTTTTATTGTCATTCAAACAGTTTGGTTTGAACGAAATTGCATTTTCTAGTCTTACATTACAAAAAAACTCAAGACACACACTTAACACAGTTTACATAAACATCCATCACAGTGGATCTCCAACCCCTCCTCACTGTGATGGAAGGCAAAGTCTTATCTCTTCCCTTTGTTCTTCTCCGCGGTCCAGCAGTCCAACTGCAGCGTCAAGGTGAACTGGGGCTCCCGATGTTAAAGCCCCCGGCGGGCGATGGTAAGTCCTGTGGCCGTTTAAGCCACGCTGGCGATGTTAGGCCCCGCTCCGTGTCCTTTAAACCCTTCGATTCCAGCGGGAGAAGTTGCTGTTGCGGGAGCTTCGAAAAGCGGTCTCCCACCAGGGACCTGTGAGCTCCCGATGTTCCTGTCCATCGGGCCTGTGGCCGGAACCTCCGAAATTCCGGAGTTGGGTCGCCGCCGCGCGCCACCACAACTCTTCCCGCTCCGAAGATGACCAGCTCCGCGATGGCAGGTCCGCAGGCTCCACGACTGGAGCCCTCAGGTTGGCCCCTGCCGGAGGCCGCCGCCTGCTCCACGATATTAGGCCCAACGACACTGGAGACCCGAAAGGGAAAATGTCGGGTCCCCAAACGGGGAAGAGACTAACAGTTTCCCCCACCCCCCACATATACACAGCTAAAGAAAAATAATAAAAACTAGACTCAAGACATACAGTTAACAAGACAAAAATTTAAAAAAAGACAGACGGACTGTAGTCGAGCCGCTGCCAATAGGCGCTGCCACACCACATGGCTGAGATTTATGCTGGCTGAATGCTGGCTGAGATTTATGAGTTTTCATCTAATGCAGGTGATGTCCTGGAAGACTGGACGGTGGTAAATGTTGTGCCTCTATATTCTAGAAGGTCTGCAAGGAAAAGGTTGGGAACAACAGGCCACTGAACTTAACATCTGTGGTCAAAAAGTTACTAGAAGGTATTCTAAGGGATAGGATATCCATGCATTTAGATGGACAAGGGCTGATTAGGGATGGTCAACATGGTTTTGTATGTGGGAGGTCGTATCTCATGAATCTGATTGTGTTTTTTGAGGATGTGATCGAAAAGGTCAACAAAGGTTCTATAAGGTTCCACATGGTTGACTGCTCTGGAAGGTTGAATCCCATGGGATTCTCAGAGACATAGCTGAATCGATAGAAAATTGGCTTATCATCTCTGATAATGGATCCTCAACTTCCTGACCAACAAACCCCAATCAGTGAGGATCGGGGGACAAATTATCCTCTACAGACAAATCATCCTCTACAAATCTCAATACTGGTGCTCCGCAAGGATATGTTCCCAGCCTCCTTCTTTACTCCTTGTACACCCACGACTGTGCAACCCCATGTAGAAATCTAATTCAATTTACAAATTCATAGACGACACCACCACCATTGTGGGCCGGATATCAAATAATGATGAGACGGAGTACAGGAAGGAGATTCGGAACCTCGTGACCCAGTCGAGGAAATAAACTTTCTCTTATTATCAGCAAGACAAAGCCGATAGTGATCAACTATAAGAAGCGAAGTGGTACACATATTCCAGTTTGCATTAAAGCAATGGCCTAGTAAGCACACCAATGCCCCTATTCCTTAGAAGGCTTAGAAAATTCGACACGTCTCCAAAAACTCTCACCAACCTCTAAGGATGCGCAGTAGAAAGTATTTTATTGGGATGCATCACAGCATGATTTGGGAACAGCTACATCCAAGACCACAAGAAATTGCAAAGAATTGTTGTCGCAGCCCAGACCATCACACAAACCAACCTCCCTTCTATTGACTCCATTTACACCTCATGTTGCCTTAGCAAGGCCACCAGCATAATCAAGGATGAGTCACCGCCTGGCCACACCCTCCTCTCCCCTTTCTCATCAGGCAAAAAATTCTGGGTTAGTTTCTTCCCAGCTGTTATTAGGCAATTGAACCATCCATCTAACAACTAGAGGGCAGTCCTGAGCTACTATCTACCTCATTGGAGACTTGGACTATCTTTAATTGGACTTTACTGGACTTTATCTTGCACTAAACATTGGTTGATTGTAATCATGTATTGTCTTTCTGCTGACTGTTTAGCTCACAACAAATGCTTTTCACTGTACCTCATTCCCATGACAATAAACTAAGCTCAACTCATGGAAGGAAGCAGAACATGATGATGGAAGGTTGTGAACTGTGTTCTTTTCACATCTTACAAGTTATTTGTACCGTGCCATATCTTGTTTCCCTCTCCCTCACTCTCCGTCTGAACAAGAGTCTCAACCCAAAACGTTACCCATTCCTTATCTCCAGAGATGCTACCAGTTCCGCTGAGTTACTCCAGCAATTTGTGTCTATCTTCTGTGAGAATGAGATGATTGGTTCAGGAATCTGGTGACAGTGGGGAAAAACTGTTCTGGATGTTCATTTCTTACCTCTATCAAGTATAGGTACTGAGGATCCAGCAAATCCCTGGAGGAATGTAATAGATGTAGGGTGCAGGAAGGGAAAATGGTGGCCAGGGAAAGAATGGATACCTTTAAGGATCAGGATAACCACCTCTGTGTGGTGCCACAGGAGATAGGTGAAGTTCATATTCACCTATTGGGGTAGAAATTGGGGTAAGTGAATATTGCTGATTTAAAACATATCGATATTGTGAAAGACCTTGGTAGTCTACAAGTGCATAAAGATGGATAAACCTATGAAGCCTAGCCAAGTGTACCCCCAATACATTGTGGGAAGCAAGGGGAGAAATTGCTAGGGCACTGGTAGAGAATTTTGTTTTTTACTTGGAAGGGGTCCGTGGTAAACCGTCGTGCATGAAATAATTTAATTACGTTTTTTAAAGTATTGACCAAAAGGATTGATGAGGGAAGGGTGTTAGATGTTGCCTCATGGACTTTTGTAAGTCTTTTGACAAGGCTCTGCATGGTAGAATGGTCTGGAGGTGCGTTCACATGGAATTCAAGGTGAGCTAGCCAGTTGGCCCAGTTGGACTCAAAAGTGGCCCAGTTTAGTTTAGTTTAGTTTAGTTTAATTTAGTTTAGAAATTCAGGGTGGAAACAGGCCCTTCAGCTCACTGAGTCCTCAGTGACCAGCAATCACCCGTACACTAATTCTATCCTACACATTAGGGACAATTTACAGAAACCAATTAACCTACATACCTGCAAGTCTTTGGAATGTGGGAGGAAACCAAAGGACCTGGAGAAAACCCACACAATCAGAGGGAGAATATACAAACTCCGTTTCGACAGCACCCATCATCAGGATTGACGCTGGGTCTCTGACGCTGTAAGGCAGCATCTCTACCTTTCCACCACTGTGCCATGTGTAGTGGGGGGGGGGGGGGGGGGGGGGGGGTTATTTTCAGATTGGTTGGCTACGACCAGTAATGTGCTGTGGTCATTGGAGCGAGGTGTCCTGGTCTTTACCATATATATTAATGAGTTGGATGAGAATGTTACTGGAGTGATTTGTATGGTTGTGGATGATACCAAAATTGGTGGTGTGTGGACGGTGAAGAAGGCCTCCTTCTGTGCCATGGTGAGTAAACCATTCTTTATCGTGCTGAAAAACCCATCAATGTTGTGGCTGTCAACTAATTATTGGTCTCCTATGCTGCTATCACCCACCATCTGTTTCATAAGTTATGAGCTTTTTGTTGGATCTGGGGCTTGAAATACCTACAGAGCTGTAGTTTTTCCCTTGAGAGAGGATAATCTTTCCAGACAAAAAAAGGTTCTGATTAATTATGATTAATTAGATTTTGGATCTTTCGGTCATTTCCCCCAACCCAGCCTTTTCACAGGTAGTGATTATTGTGAACTTCAGAGTAGTCGTTGTCACACACTGTAAATGGCCTGCAGCTCATCTTGCTTGGGAGTTGTCAAGTTGCCTATAAAGCACTGGTTATTTGTTTCTGTAGCCATAAAAACATAGAAAAATTGCAAATAGGTGCAGGAGTAGACCATTCAGCCCTTCAAACCAGCACCACCATTCAATATGATCATTTCTGATCATCCAATATCTAACTCTCTCATGAATATATTCAGTGAATTGGCCTCCACTGCCTTCTGAGGCAGTGAATTCCATTTAGGGACCAGATTTGTGGACTGGGTTAGGTGGTGAACATCTTTGAGATCTCTAATTCAAAAAATGATGTTATTTAGAAAGTACCAATGCTTGGATCAAGTGTGTTGGTATGAGAATTTGCAGTTGCTTCACAAGCATTTGTCAGTGGGTAATCTTTGTTAGAATTAGCAGTTGCCAATCATACCTCTCTTTTGGTTGGTTTCTTTTCCGACATTCGCATTTATGCTGACAAGAAGGATCACTTGTCTTACAGGAAATACCCAAGCTTTGAGAAGAATGACTCCTTGGCCTAATACACAACTCTGAAGCTTGGAGTACATGTGTAGCATGCTACTTCTGCATTAGAGTGAGCAAGGAGTCACACAGAGGGAAGTGATCCTTCTTAATAGAAAAACCATTTACAGGAAAATGCTGTAGAGCTGTTCCTTTTTCAGCTTTTCCTTTCAGAAGAAGTTACAGTTTATTGCTGAGACTGACTGCAGATCTGGTATCTAATTAGAGTGTACCCAGCATGATGGCAATTTGGGTAATGGAAATTTGCTCGTATAGAATTCACAAATCACATCCTAAAATGTAATATATGGAATTAAAATTCACTCTTATGGAATTTATTTGGAAAAAATATAAACACAAAATATTTACAGAGAACTGAACTAGTTTACCAAATACAACAATTGCAGGCTGATTTGCTTTAAAATCTGACCAATCTCTTCAATGATTGCGTACACAACAATACAAAACAATTTAACATTTTTTTTGGTTTAATAAAAACAACAACCCTTTCTCTTCTACCTACAGTGCAATTGAAATTTCCTTTCCTATGGATCTCACACCCAAGGGGATACTATTGCTGAGAGAAAAACTTCCCATAAGTATGCATCTCCATTTGTAAAATTGGATTCAATGGAAATATTGGATATTTCGAAAACTCAGAGAGGGGTTATTTAAATAGTTCTGAATATTTAAATGAAACGTGGTGCTTTACAGTATCCGACTCGGGGAGGGACCAAATTGGACCTTGTATTGGGAAATGAGACTGGCCAGGTGACAGGTGTTGAGGTGGAAGAAGAATTTGGGGATAGTGATCAGTGATCACAACTCCATAAGTTTTAAGATTGTTTGAATATAGCCAGGTCTGGCTGTTGGGGGAAGGTACTTAATTAGGACAAGGCAGATTACAATGTCCTTAGGCAGGAGCTACGAAGGATAGATTAGGATCAGTTGTTATTGGGTAAATCCACAGAGGACCTTTGGGAGTCATTTAAAGGCCAATCTTTCAAAGTGCAGGATCAGCATGTTCCAGTGAGGAGGGGGATATGGACAGCAAGGTAAAAGAACAGTTGATGACCAGGGGGGTTGCAGACTTCGTCAGGAAGAAAATAGAAATGAAAAAGGAAAAAAATAAGGTTTAAGAAGGTGGCATCACATGGGGCTTATGAGGAATATTAATCGAGTAGGAAATAACTCAAGCAGATGATTAGAAGACCCAGAAGGGCCATGAAATGTCACTGGTGAGTGGAATTAAGAAAAATCCCAAGATTTTTTCATATGTATGTTAAACATAAGAGGGTGACCAGGGAGAAGGTAGGACTGTTCAAAGATAAAGGAGGGAATCTTTGCTTGGAGTTGGAGGACATAGGTGAGGTACTATATGACTATTTTGCATCTGTATTCACCATGGAGAAGGACTTGGAGGACAGCAAGATTAGTGTGATGAAGACAAATATGCTCAGGCAGTTTGTGAGAAATGGCAGATAGAGTTTAACCCAAGCAAGTGTGAGGTTGTGCATTTTGGGCGGGTGAATGTAAGGAGAGAGTGTACAGTTAATGGCATGAACCTCAACAGCATTGATACATAGAGGGATCTTGGAGATCAAGTTCATAGCTCACTAAAGAAGGCAGCACAAGTAGATAGGGTGGTAAAGAAGTCAGACGTATGCTTGCCCTCATTGCTAGGGGCATTGAATATAAGAGTCAGGAAGTCATGATGCAGCTCTGTGGGACTTTGGTTAGGCCACATTTGGAGTATTGCATGCAGTTTTAGTCACCCCATTACAGGAAAGATGTGGAGGCATTTAAAATAGTGCAGAGAGGCCTATCAGAATGTTGCCTGCATTATAAGGTTTTGAGCTACAGGGAGAGGATGGAATGACTTGGATTGTTTTCCCTCGAACAATAGGCAAAGGTGCATTAGTAGGCCATTCGGCCCTTTGAGCCAGCACCACCATTCAATGTGATCATGGCTGATCATCCACAATCAGTGCACCATTCCTGCCTTCTCCCCATATTCCCTGATTCCGCTATCTTTAAGACCTCTCTCTTGAAAGTATCCAGAGAACCAGCCTCCACCACCCTCTGAGGCAGAGAATTACATAGACTCACAACGCTCTGTGTGAAAATGTGTTTCCTCATCTCCGTTCTAAATGGCCTTATTCTTAAACTGTGGCCCCTGGTTCTGGACTCCTCCAACGTCGGGAACATGTTTCCTGCCTCTAGTGTGTCCAAACCCTTAATAATCTTATATGTTTCAATATAAACATCCTTCTAAATTAAAGAATATACAAGTCCGGCCGCTCCATTCTCTCAGCATATGACAGTCCCGCCATCCCAGGAATTAACCTTGTGAACCTACACTGCACTCCCTCAATAGCAAGAATGTCCTTCCTCAAATTTGGAGACCAAAACTGCACACAATACTCCAGGTGTGGTCTTACTAGGGTCCTATACAACTGCCGAAGGACCTCTTTGCTTCTATACTCAACTCCTGTTATGAAAGCCAACATGCCATTCGCTTTCTTCACTGCCTGCTGAACCTGCATGCTTACTTTCATTGAATGATGAACAAGGACCCCCAGATCCCATTGTACTTCCTCCTTTCCCAACTTGACACCATTTAGATACTAATCTGCCTTCCTGTTTTTGCTACCAAAGTGGTAACCTCACATTTATCCACATTAAACTGCATCCGCCATGCATCTGCCCACTCACTCAAGCTGTCAAAGTCACCCTGCATCCTCATAGCATCCTCCTCACAGTTTACACTGCCACCCAGCTTTGTGTCATCTACAAATTTGCTAATGTTACTTTGAATCCCTTCATCTAAATCATTGATGTATATTGTAAATAGCTGCGGTCCCAGCACCGACCCCACTAGACACTGCTTGCCATTCAGAAGGGGACCCGTTAATCCCTACTCTTTGTTTCCTGTCTGCCAACCAATTTTCTATCCATGTCAGCACTTTACCCCTAATCCTCTCCTTGGACTGCTTCAAGATACCCATAATGATCATAATTTTTCCTGATGTAACTGAGCAGCTCTGCAATCATGCAAACCACACAGACAGAAGATATTTTGCATTTCACTACAAGTACATTGTTTCCTTGGTTGCAGTGTTATGTTTTCCGTACAGGGTACATCCTGTACATCATCTTGTGGTGGAAAACCATAATGCTCTTCCAAATTTGAGCACCATAAAATTGCCTATTATTATTCCAATCTTACTTTTTCTGCCGCAGCCTATATTGCTGGTGTCTTGGCCAGATACAATGAGCCCAGGATTTGACTAATCAGTCCATATTAATTTTGGAGCAGCAGTGCAGATGCTGGAACATTAAAGCATATTCTGGTGCTTAGAAAACTGTTTCTACACGTAAAGATAAGCAGATGGAGTAACAGACCACCAACCGCACACACAACTATGCAGAAGTCTGAATTCATTTACCGCATATAGTAAATTCCTTCCAATGCCATGCATCACATCACACAGGAAGCATTTGCTTGTTGTACATTTTGGCACAATGGCTTCACAAACGATCATATCGGAAAGTGTTCTGTGCAGTCACACAAAGATGATCTGAGGAAATAAATGTCCAACATAGAAATGTTTGTGGAATTCCAGTTTATGGTGTCAGAAAAAATAACAGATTCAACTCCTTCCCTGAAATTTCACGTTGGCCCCCTGTGACAAAGATTTAGGGCAAAGAAACAACTACATTTTAAAGATCAAAATATTTCTTTATAAAGCTAATGATAAGGCAGCCAACAGATGTAAAAGATGTTCCCTGGCATCTGGCTGCCTGATGTAGAATTGCAGCAGCATTGATTTGGGGCTGTCCACGGTACACCCCACGCAAATAAAGGACCCTCCCACTAGATCCTCATGCTCTGTCAAGGTTAATACTAAAGGATAACATTGTAACAGCACTGGATTTGTGGTCTGAGAATTTTCAAACAATTTAACTCAATCTCTTCCGTTTTTCTTTAACCCCGTTCTCCTTTCAGCTCCTCTCACTATGCAGACATTTAAAATGAAATAGGATAGATACATGAGGTCAAATTACATTTAACCTGATGGGGGTGATTTACATTTTGATGCAGTTAGTGGGAGATCCAATCAATTTTCATGGTCACACCTCATTTAAATTAAATCGGCAAGCTGCCAGAGTTAATCTTTTTTCTTATAGGCAGCTTGGCAATAGGAGTGTGGGAACTGCTGCCAGCTATAAAGAGGAGGTTCACTTTTCAGAAGCAGCAGGCAACATGTCACTAAAACACCAGGAAGCATGATGTTCTCCAGTGTGATGCTGTCTTCTGTTGCAACCATGGACAGTGGGAGGAACAGAGTTTTCTTCCCCTCTAATAGGCAATGATTACTCTGACAAATTATGGACAATTTGAGCAATGGAAGAATCAATCTACGCAATGGTCCAATGTCGTGTTTGCAGTACTAACATCAATGTAACAGCCTCACTGGGGCTGGTAAGGTAACATCCCCTCATATTTCTCTTGCTTTAAATACAGTTCTACACAGTCTGACTTCTGCCTGAAATGCTTATATATCCATGCATCTACTACATCTCTCCTCTCTCTTTCAATGACAATAGGATTTGGCCTGCTCGCACCTGCACACTCTATTCCTGCTACTGCCATCAAGACTGACTTCACCTTTTGACCCACTTGCTATTTTGCCCCCTTCCTTTGTGTAATTTATCCTCCTCTTTGGAAGCAGGGAAGATGAAATTATATTTTAAGTATATATATATATCAGTTATAAAGCAAAATTAAAATATTGCAGTAATATGTTGGAACTGCCGATGCTGGTTTAAACTGAAGATAGACACAAAAAACTGGAGTAACTCATCGGGTCAGACAGCATCCCTGGAGAAAAGGAATGGGTGACGATTCAGGTCTCAACCCGAAACGCACCTATTCCTTTTCTCTATTGAAGTAATATATGTTTTATTGATAAGTAGCACTTTGAAAGTTGTACCATGTGACCAATTGGTTGCATTGACTGTCTAAATCTTAAATATGCCTCGTTCTTTTTCCTGAACAGCGCCTCAACATCTCTCATCCACCAGGGTTCCATACATTTGCCAGCCTTGCGTATCTCCCTAATTGGAACTTGCTGCTCATGTACTCTTCCTGTCTCACTTTTGAAATCCTCCCACTTGCCAGCTGTCCCTTTGCCTGCAAACACTCTCACTCAAGCAGCCCCTACAATTTCACGCCGACCAAATTGCCCTTGCCCCGATTTAGAACTTTAACTACTTTAAAACAAATACAATTATGGTCACTGGTCCCAAAGTGTTCCCCACTGACAATTGCCCTGCCTCATTCATTGTGCCCTCTCTGGGGTATGGAACCCTGCTGTTACATATTGATCAGGGAAGCTCTTCTAATTTTACCTGGGGGGGGGGGGATACGTGAAGCAAATCTTTCCCGTATAATGTGGATAAATGTGAGTTTATCTGAAGCACGTGTTATGCACAATGTAGGAAACCCAATCAATAGGAGGATAGGGTTTGAAACCACCCACAGAGAATCCTTAAATTAGACGCCTATCCTGCGAATATAACATCCGCTCTCTAATTCACAGTCTGACTAATCGGTGGGGGGGGGGGGGGGGTGGGGGGGGGAGGGGGGCCAGGGGGGGGGGGGGGGCCTATGGAGAGAATAGGGTACATCCCATCAAAGTGATCAAATCTCTTCCTATTTCTACCCATATGGTTACATTGAATGATCCACCAAGAATATCCTCTATAAGCATTGTAGCTACGTCCTCCCTGATCAAAAAGGCAACTCCGCCTCCACTCTTACGTGCAATTCTATCATGCCTGTAGCATCCTCACCCATATAACAATGAGCAACCAGTCCTGCCATTTTCTCTATATGCTCTATCAGAATATGATCCAACCCAATTGACAGTCTCTTGAACAAACTCTTATGATTATAGGAGTGGTTCTTTCCGATCTAATCATTCACATTTCACCTAATTTAGATGCAGTCGCTATCATTGTTATTCACAGAATCGTGATAAATTATCATTCACTTTGCTGGAAGAACCGAACAATCAACATGTTCATCACTGTTTTCACAGAGCTCACCCACTTTAGGCTTTGAACTGTGTTGAAGGAACATTTTTCTGGCTTTGCCATGATTGTTACTCATTCCCTGCTTTGGGTGTGCAATGTCTAAGAAATCAATCCCTTCAAAACCCATGGTTTTATAATGACATGTTATTAGAAGAACGAAAGACATATTGTTTATGCTGAGAGGCTGATGTTATCCCCTTGTGCATTTACTCAGAATTTGCATTTCCGATTCCATATTATGGAGGGTATATTCATTGTTAAATGGGTTCCATATTTTAACTTCTTATGTTCAGAAGAAACTGATCAGAATGCGTGTTGGTATTTAACCAGTACACCTATTCGTCCAGTTGAGTCAGAAAGCTGATGTGTATATCTGATGGAAGATAATTCATCTGTATGAATTGAATTGGAATCAAACCAAATATTTACAGCCTTATGAGCCACAGGTGAAACTTCACAAGCCACACTACAAAGATTCTGCTTTTGGCCACCATGTTCCTGATTCCACTTAAATGTCAGCAATCATTAAAATGGTGATGATCTTCTATCACATGTCCTAAGCAGGACGCCTCATGCATTCTACATGTCCTAAGCAGTCTCCTCATGCGTTTTTCCAGTTGAGTTCATATCTCGGCTTTTATTTGAGCCCACAGGTTCGGAGGTTAACGTGCTAGAAATTAATAATTTATTGAGGAAAGTTATGTGCAAACCCTTTGCAAATAATATAAATCCCAGTGGAAGTAAATAACATTTTATTCATCTCCTAATGTTCTCAGGTGAACAGACGAGATTCATTAAGACTGTAATAAATGCAATGGAATTATATCTCATCAATTGGTTTGTTTATTGGTTTATGGTATATTGAAATTTGAAATTAACCATCTGGCATTCCCTTTGTGAGTATATTGAGGAAAGGGAACATACATTAATTCTTCCCTCTTTTGTGAAATTGTTTGTTGACCTGATAATATCAATGACTCATTGGAATTTATTAAAATATCGCAAGACGTCATGGAGTCACACAGCATGGAAACAGGCCCCTCAGCCCAACTTGACCAAGCTGATCAAGATGCCCATCTAAGCTAGTCCCACTTTTCCATGTTTGATCCATATCCCTCTAAACCTTTCCAATCCGTTTACCTGTCCAAATGTCTTTTAAATGTTGTTACTGAACCTGCTTTAATCATTTTTTTCTGGCAGTTCATTCCAAATATGTACCACCCTCTCTGTGAAAAAGTTGTCCTTCAGGTTCCTTTTAAACTTTTCCCCTCACCTTAAACCTATGGCATCTAGTTTTTGATTCTGTAAATGTTTGATGAAAAGAGGTGTGGAGCTTAGAAGCATGGTATCAATACCACAACCTCACTGACTTCAGAAAACAGTGTGGAACATGGCCCAGTCTGTATCAATATAGTTCCAAGATATAAATATCACCCACAATTTGTCTTCGTTCAACCACATTGGCGCTACGGCCAAGAAACCTCACTGGTCCTATTATTTCCTCAGAAGGCAAAGGAAATTCAGCATGTCTCCAATTACTTTTACTAATTTGGACAGATGCACAGCAGGAAGAATCCTATCTCGATGTATTACAGGTATGGTATGTAGCGGTAAATTTTTATATTGTTCAAGAGATTACTCCCTCTAGCCACTAAGTGGACTACATGATTAAGGAGAATGTTGTAATACGCATGTGAGCTCTCCGTCAGAGACCTTCAGCGCTTCTTCACAGATAAATCTTCACAGTCTTTTGATTAATAGATTCTTTATTGTTGATGAAAAACAATAAGGTACATCCAACCTTACACTCCGACTCGTACACTTTAATCTTCATCGAACTCCAGCTTATCGCTTTAAAGGTTAGAAAACTCCTCGTGTCTCCGTTACGCTTCGCATGGTCAAAGGGTAAACCTTCCTCATGCAAGTCCAAAACTAAACTAAAACCTAAGCTTCTGCGCAAGAAACCTAGCTCCAAACACGCCCTAAAATACGTCATGAATCCCACCCACATAATAACGGGCAGTCTAAAATTTAAAGACACATGCTGTTGGAGTGGTGGCGCTGCCTTGGCAGTTGCGGCTCGCCTGCAGTCCGTCTGTTTTTTTTTGTTGTTGTTTTCTTGTCCTGTTTTAGCTTGTTAATTTGAGTTATTAGGTTGTGCATGTGTGTGGGGCGGGGGTGCGAGAAACGTGTTTTAGTCTCTTCCTTCGGGGGGACGCGGCTTTTCTTGTCGTATCCCCCGTCCCCGTCTCCGTCTGCACTGAGGCCTAATGGCGGAGCTGGCAGGTCTGAATGACAATAAAAGTTTCCATGATAATCAATGACACACAAAACAAGCCGAATGGCCACTACGTACCGGCCCTTAATTGTTCCAAATATATAACGAGGCAATTATTAATAAACATTAAAAAAGTAACCATGAAGGCTTAACCTCTATCAAAAGCAAAAAATCAGGGAATTGAACACCGGTCTGGCTCCCCGTCAGGGAATTGAACCCCGGTCTCCCGCGTGACAGGCGGGGATACTAACCACTATACTAACGAGGAAAAAAATAGCATGCACTATATATCCGCAATCAGAATTCTTCATCGACTCTTCCATCTTCACTTCCGTTTTCTAGAAGCAAGGATAACTTGATTATTGATTTCATTAAAACACAGTTTTTAGTTTTAGATAGAGCTCTAGGGGCTAATGGAATCAAGGGATATGGGGAGAAGGCAGGCTCGGGTTATTGATTGGGGACGATCACCCATGATCGCAATGAATGGTGGTGCTGGCTCGAAAGGCCGAATGGCCTCCCCCTGCACCTATTTTCTATATTTTTATGTTTCTATGAGTGACTGGAAAATAGTCTGGAGCGGGTATTAATTGTAAGATCGTTACCCATTGTGAGAGAAAGATTCTCTTGACCTTGGAGTCTGGGAAACATAGCGAGAGGAAGAGTCTGAAGAAGGGTTTTGGCCCAAAACGTTGCCTATCTCCTTTGCTCCTTAGATGCTGCTGCACCCGCTGAGTTTCTCCAGCCTTTTGTGTACCTAGCGAGAGGAAGAGGTGTTAGTCTTTAGGAATCTTTATTTCACTAGTTGAGTTTAGTCCATTGTTCTGAGATGGGGAATGTGAAGGATCGATCAAACAGATTGGACAGCCCAATAAGGATAATTTGCGGAGAGCTTCCACACGAAGCCGAGAGACTGAGGGGATTATCGGGGAAATTAAACGCACTTTTAAAAGATAAGATTTGGCCGGTGGGAGGAGTAGAATATTTGATGGGGATAAACTATGTAGAAAGAATCATTAGAGATTATGGGAATAGTGAAGAAACAAACGAGTTAATTCAAATGTGGAAATAATTCTTCACTAGGAGAAAATAAATAAATACATTGTTTTGCTGTCCACCTTAAGAATGGAGGCTTGTAGTTTGGGGATAGGAGAAGAAAATATACCTGATCCTTCTCAAGAAATTCCAAAGCGAGAACAAGGGAAATTAACAAACCAAGAGAGGAAGCAAAGAGTAGGAGTGAACGGGTCCTTATCAGAATGGCAGGCAGTGGCGAGTGGAGTGCCGCAAAGCTCGGTGTTGGGGCCACAACTGTTTACCATATATATTAATGATTTGGAAGAGGGAATTAGGAGCAACACTAGCAAGTTTGCGGATGACACAAAGCTAGGTGGCAGTGTGAATTGTGAAGAGGATGTTAGGAGGTAGCAGGGTGACCTGAACAGGTTGAGTGAGTGGGCAGATGCGTGGCAGGCAGTATAATATAGATAAATGTGAGGTTATCCACTTTGGCGGCAAAAACAAGGGGGCAGATTATTATCTCCATGGGGTTAGGTTAGGCAAGGGGGAGGTACAGCGAGACCTGTGTGTCCTTGTACACCAGTCACTGAAAATTGGCGTGCAGGTACAGCAGGCAGTGAAGAAAGTTAATGGAATGTTGGCCTTCATAACAAGGGGATTTCAGTATAGGAGTAAAGAGGTTCAGTTGTATAGGGCTCTGGTAAGTCCACATCTGGAATTTTGTGTACAGTTTTGGTCTCCTAATTTGAGGAAGGACATCCTTGTGATTGAGGCAGTGCAGCGTAGGTTCACGAGATTGATCCCTGGGATGGCGGGACTGTCATATGAGGAAAGATTGAAAAGACTAGGCTTGTATTTACTGGAGTTTAGAAAGATGAGCGGGGATCTTATAGAAACATATAAAATTATAAAAGGACTGGACAAGCTAGATGCAGGGAAAATGTTCCCAATGTTGGGCAAGTCCAGAACCAGGGGCCACAGTCCTAGAATAAAGGGGAGGCCATTTAAGACTGAGGTGAGAAAAAACTTTTTCACCCAGAGAGTTGTGAATTTGTGGAATTCCCTGCCACAGAGGGCAGTGGAGGCCAAATCCACTGGATGGATTTAAGAGAGAGTTAGATAGAGCTCTAGGAGCTAATGGAATTAGGGATATGGGAAGAAGGAAGGCACGGGTAATTGATTGGGATCGATTGGCCATGATCACAATGAATGGCGGTGCTGGCTCGAAGGGCCGAATGACCTCCTCCTGCACCTATTTTCTATGTTTCTTTGTTTAAAGTCGTACCTTGCGCATTAAACCCCTAAATTCAGGCAAGATACCCAGTATATAGTCCAAAACATAACAGTCCAAAGCTTTGATAGCATGAAACATCTTCCTCCATGTCCGATCAACTCATGGATGTGCTGTAACAGCAATGTTGAAGTGTGAAAATCCTTCACAAGAATAACAGGATTTTTAGCAATAAAGTTCACCAAAAATTTAATTTCCGGATCATTAGCAGAGATTTCAAATCCCAGCTCAAGCTTTGGCCAATGTCTGTCTGGCTTACAGAGAGACTTTAGTTCATTGATCCATTTCTTATCGCTTAAGAAGCGGTTCGCCATCAGTTCTCTAGAAACTTCATCCGCAGGATTTTCTTCTGTGTTAACATATTTCAATTGTGCAACATTAGTAACTCCCAATGCTCTTTCCATTGGCAAATTGTCTGTGTCCAAATCCAACTCTCTGGTATCTTTGGCTCTATCATCTGGTGGAATACTTTCACAATTGTTGCTTATCCACTTGGAAAGTGTGAATCCTCCCTTATTGCAAAGGGAAGTCAGATGTTTTACTGGTTGAATTGCCTCCTGCTCAGTAGACATGGATTTTAAGCAATCATCCATGTAGAAATTATTCTTCAAAAAGATTATTACTTCATGAAATTTAGTATTCTCGCCAAACTTGCGTTTCAAATTCTGGTAGCTTTGCTCTGCCATAGGACGATTATTCGGCAAATGAACACTTTCTTGTTTGAAAGGTAAGTCCAGACAATAGTGTCCTTTACTGAGTAGTTCATAATATCCATGAACTTCAACTCTTCATTCGACATCTCTTCAGATTCTTCATTGGTATTTTAATTGAAGTCATGATTATATTGTTTCATCACAGGCTTTTCTAATTTATCAGTAGATATTTGATTAACAGCATTGATAGGATAGTTCTTCTGATTCCCGCTTTCGTGGTTCCTTTTCAAGGAGCCATAGATAACCCAACCAAGTCTGGTTTTTGTAGCATATGGTCCATCACCTTGGCTCCTCACAGTTTGTATAGGTTCCAATGTTTTCTAAACATTCATTCCAATAATAGATCAACACTAGAATTTATTTCGGATATCTTGACATCCTTCAGGTAAGGAAATTGTTTCGTATTCATGCCTTGGTATATTTTGATGACCAACAGGCATGGTTCCATATGTAAACACTTCAGATATTGATATAAAATGATCTTCATCCAGACTGGATATCTCCATATTGTAATGTAATGACTCCTGCTCTCTTTATCTTTAGTCATGGTACGTAATCGAATCTTAGTCTCTTCTCCTGTGATGTTCAGCCTTCTCATCAGGTTTTCTGTGGTAGTTTCAAAAGGTAGTTGAACCCGTGATCCAAAAAAGCATATGTTTGCAACACTGTATTAGTCTTGCTATTCCTCACCTTTACTGGTAAGATAGAAAAAGTACAAGCTTCAACCCCGGCCCCAATATGAGCAATTACGTGAGGCGAGGTGATAGCATCACTAGTAGTTGGCTTCTCCTTCCGTTCATTTGCCCTGGTTCATCCTCTTCTATTTGCTGTGATAATTCTTCATCTATTTTTTCCGGTTCTTCCTCTTCCAACTGTTCTGGTGGATTCTTTTCAGTGTGAAATGCTTCAGGATGATATTGACTGCACTTATAACAAATTATAGGACTCTTACAGTCTCTCACCATATGTCCTTTTTTCAAACATCCAAAACAGATTCCCTTCTCTTTCAAGAAATCCATCTTTTCTTCATTTTCTTTCATCTTGAATATTCAACACCATCTTATGGTGTGACCAACTTCATCACATAACAAACAAAATACTATTTACTTGCTAGTAGATACATTTCCTTTCATTCCATCTGTCGTTTCGACTGGTATGGTTGTGGTAGCAAAACTACTTTTCATAGGTTCCGATATTTCTTCAGTTTTGGTAAAAGTAGAACCTTTGTTAGTTGCAATTGGCTTATGATCTTCAATAGTTCTGTGATGTGGCTCTAACATGTACCGTACTTCCCCTTTCTAAGAATTTCACTAGGTCTGGTAGCCTGGCTACTCGCTTCTTTTTATCCATTATTTTGCCTGCTTTATATCTCACCTTTCTCTCAGTCTTCTGGGCAACTTGCTAATGATGACTCGAGTATTACTCGCAAGATTTATTTCCTCCATGCGGCCGAGATATTTCATCGAGCTGCAACAACCTCTCAGAAATATTGCATATTTACTCAATGCCTCCCCATCTTCTGGCTTGATTTTTTTCCAAGCATGGGCCTTCTCCATGCATGCGTTAGCAATCCTCTGTTCATTACCATAATGTTCTTTAAGTAATTTTTTTGTCTTTTTATAGCCATGGCTGTCTGGCTCATTTTGACAACTTTCTACAAGTACCTGAACATCTCCGCTTGTGTTCACCAGCACTCCTTTATTTTCTTTTCTACTACTGGTGGTGGTAGAGTGAGAGAGGTATTTTGTCGAGCTATGATCTGGTTGAATTCAGCTTGCCTATTCGCCCATGCCAATACTCCATCCTGATAACCTTGGCTTGGCTCCAACGGATGATAGACAGGCCTTGGCTCAAACTGGCTTGCTCGAGCCTGTGCACCAGGCCTTGGAAAAGCGTAGTCCGCTATTGGTTTGTCGCGAGCATCTACAGACGCTCTTTTAGTAGTTTGTTTCGATCTAGCACTCGTTAGCTGAGATTAAGTTTTACCCATCTTACTCTGTTCCAATGGGTTTTCAAAGCCATGAAATTCGGTGGACCTCGATTGTGGAATTGATCCAACTGCTGACTCACTTGGAGCAGTTTTTCCTCTTGGTCCAGAGCTAATCGTCTTCGATGATCTAGAGCTGCATCTTGAACGCTCACTTTCCAGTATCTCCTTCTTTGATTTGGCCACCGCCATCTTTGTGTCTAGTTCCAGTTGTTCCTTTCGTCGCCTCATCTGTTTCTTTTGTCGTGTCATCTCTTCTTTCATCTGTTCTTCTTCTTGCTCAATCTCATGTTTTTTCTTCAAGTCATCCGCTTCTATTGAGAGAGCGGCTAGATCAGCTTCAACTCCCAATCGAGCAGAAACGCTCGATGCCGAACTGGATTTATGTCCTGATCTTCGTGTAGATATATTCGAGATACTATCTCATGGTGTCATCTCATCTTTCATTCCAGCACCTTGTTGCATCGCACCTCTAGCTGTTAAGCGCGTAAGTTGTGGTATAATTTCAGATAACCACTCCTCTGCCTTATCCATGGAACCATTGAATATCTTCACCCTGTCTTCCCACTGGATGTGTCTTACGCGTTTTCCCTGAGGCGGTTGTGAACACATTTTGTTCCTTCACAACCTCTTGGCAGAGGCTCCATAGTTGGCCCAGATTAGATTCTACTTTTATCACGTTTTGTACTGATTCCATTCGTTTTTTCTGTTTTTCAATTCATTTGGTAACCTGTTGCCATAACTTGTTTCTCTCCTTCTCAGTTTCTTTCAGGTAGGCAGCTTGTGTATTATCTGTTTCTTCTCGATACATGAGTTCTCTGTTGCTTTCAATTGACTCGTTAACTTGTTCCCACATCGGGTTTTCCTCCTTCTTAGTTTCTTTCAGGTAGGCTGCTTGTCCTTGACTGAGCTTGACTTCGCCACCTTGTGGTTCCTCTGGCGTGGCTTCTTCTTCATCTTCAGGTTCCATGATTTTAAACAGGTTTTGGCAGATTGTTAAGTCTTTAAATTGAACGAACATGGTCCTCTGCTGGTTGCTCTAGTTTTGTTTTGTCAACATTTTCATGAAAATACATTGGAGGGGGTCAACCTCTATGAGCCAATTATCGATAAGGGCTACAGAATACATTGAATGACAGTTCCCCAACCCAATCATTAAATATCACATAACATAGTTTCAACACAAAGCACTTAAGGGGAAACAATTATGTTAGGTAAAGAAACATTCTCCCATGTAAGGTAAGGGTACTCTTGGGTAAGGCCCCTCTCCTGGACCAATCATAATTAGCGGCGGGAAGACTCTGCAACATTATTGTAACCTATCATTTCCCCAACCAATCCCAAGCATGCATTTGCAACAGGACCTAGCTCCTTCTTCAAAATCTCATACATATTAACAATTAATGGACATCTGGACATCAACCTCTATTCAACCCTTTCCCAGGCCACAGACTCTCTGGAGCCATGATCCTCATGGTCTTTACAGCTTTTGCAAAAGTTGACAAGCAGGTTTTACGGAAACAGAAATCCTCCAAAGAGGGGGGAGCACATTGGGGTGTGCCGATCTTCTGGGGTATGTGTTCTATTTGCGCAAGGCTATTGGGCTCGAGTAAGTAGAGACAAGGATCGGACCCGTGGTATTGGATTAGATATTGTATTGGCATTGTCTAATATAAGAGAATTGGATTTCCAGTACTCGTGTTCGGTGTTTGACTAAACCAGACTAAGGGGGGTATGTTTAGGACCGGAATTACATCCACACCTATCAATGATCACCCGTACACTAGTTCTATGTTATTCCAGTTTTACATCCTAGACACTAAGGGCAATTTTACAGAAGCTAATTAACGTACTTTCTTGAAAATCATTGGAATATGGGAGGAAATTAGAGCATCTGGAGATAGTCCACATGGTCATAGGGAGAACATGCAATTGTGCAGACAATACACATAGTCAAGATCAAACCTGAGTCTCTGGTGCTGTAGGGTCGCAACTCTACTGCTGTGCCACAGTACCAAAAAAGAAACCTTTTATTTTAAACTGTTCTACTGATCTTTGATGTTCCAACATATGCAAATGCAATTTCAATTCATGCTGGCAAAATCCTGATTCATTCTATCTAAGTTAGAACTAATAGATTAACGACCAATGTTGATTTTTCGTGAAATCATGTCAATTAGAGCACAGCAGGAGGTCTTTCTGGGCACTTCACTTGTGCCAGCGCTTGCATTTGCATGGGTGCTATCATGGTTGAATTTCCTCAGTCTTGTCCATATAACATGCCCTTCGTCTCTTTAATAAAACCACTCCTCCTGGACTCCCCCGAACGGTCTTTTACCCTCTCTAGACCTTTTTATTTCTAACTGCTGGTGTGACATCAACCGTCTCATCTTTTCCACTCCCCTTGCCTACACAACCTAACTCCCTCTGAACGTACAATCCTCATTCTGCAGCAACCCCCACATTATCATCAAACCCCCCCATCAAGGGAGGTGCCGTGGTAGTCTGGCGCGCTGACGGGGGTTCCCCTCTCCCATCATAGATGAGGCCCTCATGTGTCTCCTGTCAGCTTCTCGTTTTCACCCAACAAACAGCTAACAACGGCCTGTTTCCTTTATCATTGTTACTTTTTTGCATATCTTTCATTCATTGTTCTTTATCTCTCTATATCATCATCTATATCTCCCGTTTCCCTTTCCCCTGACTCTCTTTCTGAAGAAGGGTCTCGACCCGAAATGTCACCCAATCCTTCTCCCCAGAGATGCTTCCTGTCCCGCTGAGTTACTCCAGCAATTTGTGTCTATCTTCGGTTTAAACTAACATCTGCAGTCCCTTACCATACATATAATAATATTCTGTTCCAGGCTTCATATCAGGATTGGAAGGTTTGAGCATATTAATACGAGTCTCTGACATAATTTCAACCCCATTAAACATTTCCCTCCCCTTTGTAACTGCATCTCTATACAATGGAGTAATTAAGATAATTTTATTATTATACATCAAGGTGAGCTGCCAACCAAATACTACTCATTCATGCACAAACCTGTTCAGATGTATATGCACAGAGAGCGAGAAGAGGGTCAACCTCGTCATGCACGGACGGTCCACCAAGGCTCAAACAACTTCCCAAGCAGAGGATATGTGAAATTTGCCAGGTACACTCACTTACAATGCTTCATTACAATGACTACATGCCCTTCATATTGATCTGCTCTTTATTATTATGTGCTGCTGCCGGATCACCAAGATACTTTATGCACAGCCTGTATCCACCTCTCTTCTGTTTAGTCTTTGCAGAATGTTTGAGGAGAAACCCCAATTTTCTTCTCATTTCAACATCAGAACACCAATCAAAAGAAGTAGGTGGAATTGAAGGTTTTTTATGCAAGAGAGGAGAGAGAAGATACTAATGATGAAGTTAATTATAATGATTGCAGGGTATCATTGCATCTCACAGTCCAGAACATTATCTCTGAAGATTGCATCTAATGAATCAGAAAAATTAAGAAAACCTAAATCTACAAAAATGTCGGAGCGGTCAGACATTTGGAGTCCTATTGTCTATTATCCTGAGGACTCAACAAACATTCCTTACAATTTGGAGGAGTTTGAGGACTTTGGAAAGTAGTTGAACAGGTTGGTGAGGTTGCAGGTCTCAAGAAAGTGGTCCTCTGAATGGCCTGACATCCGTCCATCAGTGAGAGATGATGGTGCAGCTTTGACATTGTCCAGCTTGGAGAGGGGAATGCTTCATCTGTGGTTGAATGTCCTGCTGTGGCTGACTAGGCCTATCCTTGACAGGCAGGCCCTCCCCAGCTCCCACAGATGAAGTTGGCTCTGGCCATTGGTTTGGGGAGCATGATGTTTTTGCCATTAAATTTTTTGTGGGGTTGATGTCTGGCCTCCAGGGTCTGGAACCAGATGCTGTTGTGGTGTTTCATACCCACCTGGAGGTGTTTACCCTAATCTCTAAATAAAGAATAAATTGGACTGTTCAACCACAGTTGTTTACTGTAACTGTGAGATGCATTTATGGTGGGAGGGGTTGAAACATGGGTTGTATGAAGAGGAACATCATATGGATTGTGTAAAAAGGAACTGCAGATGCTGGTTTAAGTCAAAGATAGACACAAAAAGCTGGAGTAACTCCGCAGGTCAGACAGCATCTCTGGAGAAAAGGAATGTGACATTTTGGGTTGTAACCCTTCTTCAGACTGAGAGTCATGGGAAAGGGAAACAAGAGATATAGACAGTGATGTAGAGAGATATATAACAAATGAATTAAAGATATGCAAAAAAGTAATGATGATAAAGGAAACAGGCCATTGTAAGCTGTGTGCTACGTGAAAACGAGTTACAGACAATGAGACTCAACAAGACAACTTGGAAGGTAGTACGACTTGGGGGGGGGGGGGGGGGGTTGGGGGGGGGGGGGGGGGGGAGGGTGGATAGAGAGGGGTTGCAAGGGTTACTTGAAATTAGAGAAATCAATATTCATACCGCTAGGTTGTAAGCTGCCCAAGCAAAATATGAGATGCTGTTCCTCCAATTTGCGTTTGGCCTCACCCTGACAATAGAGGAGACCTTGTACAGAAAGATCAGTGTGGGAATGGGAATTAAAGAGTTTGGTAACTGGGAGATCAGGTGGATCCAGGTGGACTGTGCGTAGGTTTTCAGCACAACGATCGCCCTGGCTATGTTTGGTCTCGCCGATGTACAGGAGTCCATAATGTTGTTCAAGGTATGACCACCCTATCTACCTGTAATGCCACTTTCAAGGAACCATGCACCTACACTCCTAGATCCCTCAACACCCCCCCAGAGCTCTACCATTCACTGTGTTGGCCCTGTCCTTGCTAGACTTCCCAAAATGCAACAATTCTCTGTATGGTTCTCCATCAACCATTCCTCAGTCCACCTGCCCAACTGATCAAGATCCTGCTGCAATTTTTGACAACCATCTTCACTATCTACAACGCCACCCATCAGGTATCAGATAAGGAGAGAAGATGAGAGCTAAAATATAAAGCCGGAGGGAGGGAAATGGATGGAAAGCGACAAAGGACAAGAAAGAGGGGTGATAATTGGGAAATAGCAACTCAGGTATCGGAGATGAGCATACGTAGAGGAAAGGGCCTCTATGTATGCTCATAGTGGCTGCAGGGGGTGCATGTGGTGTGGGTGGGTGGGAGATGGGGGTGGAAGAAATGTGTGCTCCCCGGGGCGGAAAAGAGGGAGGTGTAGAGGAGTTTGGTGGAGGGATGAGTAATACCTGAACCTGGAGAATTCAACGGTAAAACTGTTGGGTTGTAAGCTACCCAAGCAGAATATTATGTGTTACTCCACCAATTTGTGTGTGTCCTTACTCTAGCAATGGAGGTGGTCAAGGATAGATAGTAGCAAATAAATTGGGATGGGTAGTTAAAATGGTGAACAATCAGGAGCTTCAGGAGGCCTTGATGGACGGAGCACCACTATTTGGTGAAAGGGTCATCTAGTCAATATCTAGTCCAAGCCAATTGGACATCCATTTGTCTCCTTTTCACCTCTAGCCCTTGTCACCTATTCCACCTGTCTGCAATCACCCCCCTCACTTGTATCCATCTATCCTTGCCAGGCTTTGCCTCACTCCCACCTCTCTTTTCCAGCTTCCTCCAAACTACTTAATTCCGTCTGAACAAGGGTCCCAATCCAAAACATTATCAGTCCATGCCTTCCACAGATGCTGACAACAGGAAACTGCAGGTGCTAGAATCCTGCGCAAACCACAATGTACTGGGGGAATTCCATCTGAAGAAGGTATAGTACAATATAACCCACAATGTCTATGCCAAACATAATGCCAAAATAAACTAATCTAAATCTGTCTAAGCATGATCTATACCCCTCCATACCCATCATATACATGTGCCTATCTTAAACACCACAATCATATCTGCCTCCACCATCATCCCTGGCAGCACATTCCAAGCATCCAACAATTTCTGTGTAAAAAAGCTTGCTCCGCACATCTCCTTTAAATTTTGCCCTTCGCACTTTAAAGTTATGCGCTTTGACACTTTACCTAGGCCTTTCACTATTCGAAAAGTTTCAATAAGATCCCCCCTCATCCTTCTAAACTCCAGCAAGTACAGGTCCAGTGCCATCAAATGCTCTTCATACATTAACCCAATCATCCCCGAGATAATTTTCGTAAACCTCTTCTGGACCCTCTCCAAAGCCACCACATCCTTTCACAGCTATGGGGCCCAAAACTGTTTTAGCGAGGGTTTGCTGTGAATATATAGGCACAGATCCCTGCACAATTACACTGATCACAGACCTCCAACCAGGATAACACTCTTCTATCACAATGCTCTGTCTTCTATGAGTAAGCCATTTTTAATCCATTGGACCAAATCGCTGTGAAAACCCCGCATCTTAATCTTCTTAAGTTTGCCGTGGGGGATTTTATCGAATGCCTTACTAAAATTCATGTAGACAACTCTACCCTCATCAATAACCTTTGTCACCTCAACAAACTTGATCGTTAGTAAGATTATGATTTTTTTTATTTACACATGTTCGACATTAGTCAATGGCAGAATATAACACTTTATCCTCAACTGCAAACCACCACATGACCTCTCCCCCTTCGGTTTGACATTAAATATATTTTGGAATCTATCAGAATTTTACAAACAATGTGATTACAATAACAACTGTGTTGTTTTCTTTTCTTTAACCTCAAGTCAGGATTCAAGGCTCACATTTGAAACTATTATTTAACCAATAGGCAGAGCTGGCAGTTTATTTCCATCTAATTATTCGGGCAATCCAACTCAGTTGAGGTCTTAGTGCTACAGCAATAAATCAAATAGCATGTTTCACGTTCTACTGAGAACAAAGGATTGAATTATGCATGGAAGTAGTGTTACAAATTGGTTTTAATGGGCACAAGAATTAGTGTTCATTGCATGAAATATAACAGTCTTGATAAACCTGAGTCTTGGGACAAGATGTATTGAAGGCATTCTCAATCATTTAAGACCCTGAAAGGCTGCTCGTAGTCAGGACAGGCACTGTCTGATGACACAGAAACATAATTAAGTTTTAGGTTGTTGTCTATCGGAACTAGGTGAAGTTAGAAAATTAAAATGTTTTTTTTTTAGTAGAAAAGTGGTTGGGGGCAGAGAGAACTAAAGTCAGCATTGAATGATGTTGGTGCTGGTCATGCTAGCCGGAAGCAGGTTGGAAAGGTATGTATGGGGAAGGTGCAAATTCATGAAGTCTTATCCAGGGGAGAAAAAAATTAAACTGAATTCTGGAAATGTGAGACTGAATTATCTGAAATAGTTGAATTCACTATTGTATACCGAAGACAGTAACCTGCCTTGTGAGAAGATGAACTGTTGCTTCCCAAGCTAAAATTGTTGGAGCAGTGAAAGAGAGAGAAAGGAAGAGAGGATTCGGAGTGGGAATGAAATGAATCATTAACATTCCAGGCATCCTGAAACTCAAGGTCACCCTTGCAATTTGAAGAGAGGTGCTCTGTGAAATGCTCACCCTGCAGCTGCATATAACGTGTTGTGTTTTAAGTGCATCTAATATCTCCAAAAGTGTGGAGACCACATTGTGAGCATTAAATATTGTACTCTATTTGTTCCAACACCCCCAATGTGACTCTTTCACCAGATACATCTACTAATTTTCTCTAAATTTCACCAAATTGGAAGAAACACAGGTGAACAAGCACTTAATTGGGATTAAGTGTTTGGATCTCTGAGATGTGGGATGGGGAAGGGCAATGTATCTCCAGTGTATGGCCGAGAAGGTGCTGAATAAAGAAGAGTGGACATTGGTGACATTGAAACTAATAGACCCGAGAGTTGTCGGAAAGGGAGAAAATGAGTAGATGTATCTGGTGAAAGAGTCACATTGGGGGTGTTGGAACAAATACAGGATAATCTGTTAATTGTGGAGGCTGGAGGAAAGTGAGAATAAGAGAACCCTATCCTTAGTCTGGGTGGCGGAGGTGGGTTCAGAATAGACGTGTAGGAAATGGAACAGATGTGTTGAGAGTGCTATTAACAATGCCGCAGAGCCTAGAAGCTCAATATAAGTTTGAAGAATCACACCTTTTGTTACCACTGTGCAGTTTACACTCTTCTACACTCAAAATATTCATCAACTGGATAATGATTCTGCTATTCTAATTTACACCTCCTCCAAACACACATTTTGTTTATTTGTATGTCTATTTACCACCCTATCACTGGCTTTCACCTTTCTTTAGTCCGATCCAATTTCTTCACTTTCTCTGCACATTGAAAATTGCTTAATTTCTATCCAAGCTCTGATGAAAAGTGATTAACCTCAACTCCATAACCCTATTTGTCTCTCCACAGACGCTATCAGACCTGTCAAACATCTCCAGAAATGTTTGTGCATGTTTGAGATTTTCAGCAGCTTTGTGTAGATTTCCACCTGCTTCTACCCTGTTTATTGAACAGCCACTACTTCAGTCAGGTTACAAAAGTTTCTGTAGTGCTTAATTTTATTTCTGTTTCAACACAGGTGTGATTCAACAGTATTTTACTCCCATATGTTAACAGAAAATGCTGGAACTGCTCAGTGAGTCACGCAGTAGCTTTGGAGAAAGATATGCACCAAATATTTAAGGTTGTAACCTTTCAACACAACTGCTGACAGAAAAAGATCCACAGAATTGTAATAATTGTTTTAAAGTTGAAACTAATGTTTATTGTTTATATAGGAGACACAAAGAACTGCAGAAGCTGGTTTACATAAAAAATACACAATGCTAGAGTGGCTCAGTGGGTCAAGCAACATTTCTAGAGAACATGGATAAGTGACATTTTGGGTCAGGACACATCTTCAGTCTGAAGAAGGGTCCTGACCCGAAACGTCATCTATTCATGTCTTCCAGAGATGCTGACTGACTCACTGTGTTACCACAGCACTTTGTGTCTTTTATTGTTTATATACCTGGGCATTTTTTTATTAGTGGCTTACTTTCAAAACATTTCATTCGGTACAAAGTCTCTTGGTTTGCTGAGATTACAAAAACACTAAGAAAATATAATATGTTCCTTCCTATTTATTGTATTTTACTGCAGTCTCAATGTCTAGAAAAAAAATTAAGAATTCATACGTTGCCTAGGAACTGATCATGATAGCTTTACCCTCTGGACTTGAGTTGGTTTGGACGAGAATAACAAAAATTCACAGATTCCCTGGTTTCAATTGACTATATCAGCCCTTATTCATCTAATCTGACATACAATCTAATATTTGTTTTTAGTTTTAGTTTAGTTTAGAGATACAACGCGGAAACAGGCCCTTTGGCCCACCGGGTCCGCGATGACCAGCGATCCCCGCACATTAACACTATCCTGCACACAATAGGAACAATTTCTACGGAGTACAGGAGGAAACCAAAGATTTCAGAGAAAACCAACGCGGTCATGGGGACACCTTTAGTCGGGATCGAACCCGGGTCTCCAGCGCTGCAAGCGCTGTAAGGCAGCAACTACGTCTGCGCCACCATTTCCTCAGAGTGCCCCCTCAACTTGGTTCAACTGCACAACTGGATCCCTCATTTCCAAAATAGGTCATCAGAGTCATGGCCAGATACTATCATTACATTGCTTTACATCCAATCACTTGACATGACATTCCACCATTGACACTGCACAAACATCAATCCTTCAATGAACTGCCATGTAAAAAACACACTTCAAACGTTTCCCACAAATTACTTTTTAAATATCAATATCCCATCTTCAATATCAATATCTCATTCCATCCCTTCAGTTGTTGCTTTCATCAACATTTCTCCTGCTGGATTCACTTTTGATTTTACTTCGGAGTCACGTGATTGATTCCGTGAAGAACCCCGCCAGTCCGCATGCGCGTCAGTACGTCAGCTGCATTGGTGCAAGCACAAGACTGGCAGGGCAGCGCTCCTGCCAGTGGTAAGTTAAACCTAGAAGGTAAGTTTGTTTTTACTTACCAGGGTTTTTTCAAGCAGGAGCCTCTCTTCACAGAGGTTTTCCTGCCAGTTTCACAGCCCGATGAGTGAGCCGATTATGGACTATGGGGAAACCCCGGTCCGACCGCGAAAGCGGATAACCGGCAAAAGATTGGGTTGTGAGATAAGCAGCCGCTGACAAGGCAGTCAGTGGCTTCCAGCCTGCGGGGATGCCGTGGAATGGCAAGGAAGTAACGCCAGAGTCGCTGACAGTGCAGTCAGCGGCTCACAGACATCGGTCCCCAGGCAGGGAATAAAATTGGTGGAGAAAGGACTCGTTCAGCCCTATTGGACTCGGGTGAGTCGGGCTACAAGGGCTTTTCTCTAATAATAAAGTTTACACGTATGCTATAGTGTTTTTCTTAAAGTTAAAAGTTAAAGGCAAAGTTAAAAGTCAAAAAAGTTATTGTCATGTGTCCCTGACAATGAAATTATTTCTTGTTTAGCACAAGTTGCTGTGAAGGGTTAAAATTGCTTTAACCCTTCACATGTAAAGCTGTACACTAAAAATTTGATTTAGTGAGCCTACAGTGTAATAGCGCGGGCCTATGGGACAGGCCGCGCCAGCAGCGCATGACAGGGCTGCTTCATGTATGAAAGCACCGGCCTACGGGAGAGCCGCGCCAACAGCGCCAGATACAAGTAAAAAACGCCGGCCTCTATGAGTGGCAGCATCCACAACGCTGAATTGTTGCTCAATGTAACATATAAGTCTGCTAGGCCCACGGAATTGGGGGAAGATTCCCCACCGGGGCTGGATAGCAAAATAATAGGCCCACGGAGTCGGGGGATGATTCCTCACCGGGGCTGGATAGTGCGTTTGAAAAGACTATCCCAAATGCAGCAACTATTACAGTGCTACAGCAGGGCACACGCCAGCAGGAGGAGTGTCAGCGCCACCCTGAACAAAAAGGCGCCAGCAGCATCTAGTAGAGAGCTGTTTGATAGCACCTTCATGGATGAGGAGGCGCGAGCCATGGGTCATCTTAGTTCTGACCCAGACTCTGATGGTAAGGTTGAGCCAGATGTTCCACCTCTGCAGGCCGCACCAGCAGCGCCAGTTGACAGAGCTGCTACAGGTCTCCCTCTTGGAGGCAGAGATCAAGACGGGTCAGTATCCTGCTGACGCTGAGTCTCAGGGTATGGCCGTGGGGCATACCCCAAGGGATGAAGGGCACGTGTCAGAGGTACCTTTTCCTGACAACAAAGTTGCAATCCCAGCAGAATGTTCTATTCGGGTACAGGTCCAATGGGTTCATATCAGCATAGGTATCCTGCGGCCTGCGGCTGCGCCTGTTTAGGGCTGCCTACGAATCGCTCTCTCTGAGGAGGGGAGTGCAAAAGGTCAAGATATAACTGACTCCAGGCTCTAAAGAAGTCGATGGAACATACTGAAGCACATATGTGCCGGCAGTGAACAGCGCCAACAGAGCCAGCCGCCCAATCTGTAATTCAGGTAGGCCTATTCAACATATAACCATATAACCATATAACAATTACAGCACGGAGACAGGCCCTCTCGGCCCTTCCAGTCCGTGCCGACCATTTGTTTTCCCCTAGTCCCATCTACCTGCACTCAGACCATACCCCTCCATTCCCTTCACGTCCATATACCTATCCACTTTACTTTTAAATGTTAAAATCGATCCTGCCTCCACCACCTCTGCTGGAAGCTCATTCCACACAGCCACCACCCTATGAGTAAAGAAGTTCCCCCTCACGTTACCCCTAAACTTCTGTCCCTTAATTTTCATGTCATGCCCTCTTGTTTGATTCTTCCCTACCCTCAATGGGAAAAGCTTAGCCACGTCAACTCTGTCTATCCCTTTCATCATTTTAAAGACCTCAATCAAGTCACCCCTTAACCTTCTGCGCTCCAAAGAATAAAGACCTAACTTGTTCAACCTTTCTCTGTAACATAGTTGCTGGAACCCTGGCAACATTCTAGTAAATCTCCTCTGTACTCTATCTATTTTGTTGACATCCTTCCTATAACTAGGCGACCAAAATTGTACACCATACTCCAGAATTGGTCTTACCAATGCCTTGTACAATTTTAACATTACTTCCCTACTCCTATATTCAATGCTCTGATTTATAAAGGCCAGCACACCAAAGGCTTTCTTTACCACCCTATCTACATGCGATTCCACCTTCAGGGAACTATGCACAGTTATTCCTAGATCCCTCTGTTCCACAGCATTCCTCAATTCCCTACCATTTACCATGTACGTCCTATTTTGATTTGTCCTGCCAAAGATGTAGCACTTCACACTTATCAGCATTAAACTCCATCTGCCATCTTTCAGCCCACTTTTCCAAATGGCCCAAATCTCTCTGTAGACTTTGAGAATCTACTTCATTATCCACAATACCACCTATCTTAGTATCATCTGCATACTTACTTATCCAATTTTCCACCCCATCATCCAGATCATTGATGTACATGACAAACAACAGTGGATCCAACACAGATCCCTGAGGCACCCCACTGGTCACCGGCTTCCAACCTGACAAACAGCCATCCACCATTACTCTCTGACATCTCCCATTCAGCCACTGTTGAATCCATCTTGCTACTCCGCCATTAACACCCAAAGATTGAACCTTCTGAACCAACCTTCCATGGGGAACCTTGTCAAAGGCCTTACTGAAATCCATATAGACAACATCCACTGCTTTAACCCTCATCAATTTCCCTAGTTACCGCTTCAAAAAATTCAAGAAGGTTTGTCAAACATGACCTTCCAGGCACAAATCCATGTTGACTGTTCCTGATCAGACCCTGTTTATCCAGATGCTTTATATATATTATCTCTAAGTATCCTTTCCATTAATTTGCCCACCACTGACGTCAAACTAATAGGTCTATAATTGCTAGGTTTATTCTTTGAACCCTTTTTAAACAATGAACAACATGCGCAGTACGCCAATCCTCCGGCACTATTCCCGTTTCTAATGACATTTGAAAATATTTCTGTCATAGCTCCTGCTATCTCTACACTAACTTCCCTCAATGTCCTAGGGAATATCCTGTCAGGACCTGGAGACTTATCCACCTTTATATTTTTCAAAAGTGTCAGTACTTCCTCCTCTTTGAATCTCATAGTTTCCATAGCTACTCTACTTTTTTCCTTTACCTCACAGAGTTCAATATCCTTCTCCTTGGTGAATACCGAAGAAAAGAAATTGTTCAATATCTCCCCCATCTCTTTTGGCTCTGCAGATAGCTGTCCATTCTGGTTCTCTAATGGTCCAATTTTATCCCTCGTTATCCTTTTGCTATTAATATAGCTGTTAGAAAACCCTTTGGATTTACTTTCACCTTTCTTGCCAAAGCAACCTCATATCTTCTTTTAGCCTTCCTAATTTCTTTCTTAAGATTCTTTTTTACATTCTTTATACTCCTCTAGCACCTCATTTACTCCATGCCTCCTATAATAATTGTAGAATATCTCTCTTTTTTCGAAACAAGTGTCTAATTTCCCTTGAAAACCATGGCTCTTTCCAATTTTTACTATTTCCTTTCAACCTAACAGGGACATAAAGATTCTGTACTCTTACAATTTCCCCTTTAAATGTCCTCCACTTCTCTTCTACATCCTTCCCATGAAACAAAGTGTCCCAATTCACTCCTTTAAAATCCTCACGCATTCCCTCAAAGTTAGCCTTTCTCCAATCAAAAATTCCACTCTAGGTCCTGTTCTGACTCGCTCCATAATTATATTGAAACTAATGGTATTGTGATTCACTGGTCCCGAAGTGCTCACCAACGCATACCTCCGTCACCTGTCCTGCCTCATTTCCTAACAGGAGGTCCAGCACTGCCCCTTCTCTGGTCGGTACCTCTATGTACTGCTGCAAAAAACTATCCTGCACACATTTTACAAACTCCAAACCATCCAGCCCATTTACAGAATGTGTTTCCTGTCTATTTTTGGGAAATTGAAATCTCCCACAATCACTACCTTGTGCTTACTACTAATATCTGCTATCTCCTTACATATTTGCTCTTCCAATTCTCGCTCCCCATTTGGCGGTCTATAGTACACCCCTAAAAGTGTTGCTACACCGTTCCCACTTCTCAGTTCCACCCAAATAACCTCCCTAGACGAGCCCTCTAATCTATCCTGCCAAAGCACTGCTGTAATATCCTCTCTGATAAGCAATGCAACACCTCCACCTCTGGTCCCTCCAATTCTATCACCCCGGAAGCAACAAAATCCTGGAATATTTAGTTTCCAATCACAGCCCTCCTGCAACCATGTTTCACTGATTGCCACAACATCATATTTCCAGGTGTCAATCCAGGCTCTAAGTTCATCCACCTTACTTACAATGCTCCTAGCATTAAAATATGCACATTTTATAAACCCACCATCCTTTATTCTCTGTCTATTATCTTTTTCATCTTTCTCGCCTACATTTTGGGTCCGAGTGCTTCCCTTCTCTGCCTCTTGCCCCACACCCTGTCCCCTAGCCCCCTCTACCCGAGTCCCTCCCCCCAGCCTTTCTAGTTTAAAGTCTCCCAAACAGGGGAGGAAAACCTGGCAGAAGAATCAATTAAGGCCAACGGCGGGCAAAGGTCATCATTTCAGAATGCACCCCAGGCGCTCATCGGCAGTAGGTGGTTCACTGGAGCTGGGGGCAGCATGATAGCTCAGAAATTCCATGCACCTTACCAACCCTACTCAACAAAGTGGGTCTGGCACTTCCAAAACATGGGTAGGTGCACCGTTCACAAATTGTAATATTTACATTTGTTTACAACACACAAAGGATAAAAACCCTGGTTGAGGTACAGTCTTAGCATTCCAAGCAAGTTTGAATTATAGCCAGGGTTGTCTTTGAAGATAAGATTTGGAAATTGGGCCAAAGTTCAATATCAAAGTTCGTTCAAAACCCCCATGGAATAAGGCAGGAGTGGCATGTTTAATATGAAAAATGGAGAATGTCGGGCATATGAACTTTCCGAATATGAAAACTTCTGTTCCTGACTAATAACAGATTCATAAGGGTCTCAAAGATCCATTCTATGCAGTTCCCATTACAGAGGTTATCAAAGACAATATAACTGTACTAATAACAGTAAAATATTGTGGAATAGGATAAACTGTTTGTTGGTCATTGGGATTTACCTTTAACTATTAATTAGCATATGACTCCGCCCTGTGGCAAGAGATTGGAGTTAATAGCAACCTGTTTGCAAAAAAGGCTCAAAGACACCTTAAAGTCTTCAGTACTTTTATTAAGCACACATCATACATAGCCCTGGCTGTACGTGGTCTGTCACGAACACCAGAGAGCGAGCTAGGGGCGTGTGGGTTGCAATTATACTAAATGGTGGGGGGAGTGGTTAGCATGGACATCGTTACTATCAATTAAAGGTGTACACACATATCATCTACATCCTTCCTCTACCAAAACAAACAGTGAGTGACAGGGCGACCACGTCTCATGCGCCAGGGTGAGTGCAAACAGTAAAGCACAGGGATACAGGATCACACGTAATCGCCGTAACGGACCGGCGGCCTGACCAGGCGACCAGACCGGGTCCGCACCTCGCCATCACCTCCTTCCCCGACGGGAACAAGCGGGGACGCCGGGTCATGGTGGGGCTACGGACAGGGAGAAACTCCTTGGCGACGAAGGCAGCGGGGGAGGGAGGCGAAGAGAAGGGCGCGGAAGCCGGAGAGAAAGCGGGACCGCAGCCGGAGGCGCTCCGGAGGAGGACGAGGGGAGGCCGGCCCCAGAGGAATGGGCAAAGCACAGGGCCGCGACAGGGGCAGCGGGGGGGGCATACGGAGCCGCCGGGGGTCGGAGAGAGGCTCGTTCATGAGCGGAGATGCTGGCGGGACCGGCGGTTACACCCTTCCGTCGCGGTTGACAAGGTATGAACGAGGGGAACCGGCAGAGCCGACGAACCACGGCCAGCCTGGAACGGCCAGAAGAGGACCACATACGGACGACTGGCCGGGGAGAAGAGGGCAGAGGACACGGCAGGAACCTGTCGTGGGAACGCTTCTGGATACTGTATCTTTCGGTAATGCGTTCCCGGACCAAGGCAGGTTTAAGACGGAAGGGGGACAGGGACTGCTGAGACACCGGGACCGTGGGCCTCGTGACTCGGGACATGAGTCGCTGAGCCGGGGAGCCCAGGGCATGGTCGCGGGGAGATGTTGCGGAGGTTCAGCAGGGGCCAGGTAGATGTCGGAGCGGGATAGGCGGCAACGTTCCAACAATCCTTTAGCACTGCGGACCGCGCGCTTGGCCAGTCCATTGCTCTGTGGGTATTCCGGGCTGCTGGTGTAATGACGAAAGTTCCAACGCTCAGCAAAATCGCGGAACTCGGCACTGGTGAACTGGCTGCCGTTGTCCGACTGCAGGCTGACGGGGGGACCGAAGGTGGCAAAAGTGGCGGCGCAAGTTGTCGATGACTGCGGAGGAAGAGAGGTGTGAGTGGAGCTGGTCAACTTCAAACCAGCTGGAGTAAGAGTCGACAAGCACCAGGAAGTGCTTTCCGTGCCACTCGAAGATGTCGGTTGCTAGCGCAGATCATGGCAGGTCAGCAGCTGGACTGCTGCAGGAGCGGCTGCCGCTGTTGCTGTGGAGCGAGGCTGTTGCAGGTAGGGCACGCGGAGACCCTATCCCGGAAGTAGCGAGGCATTGTCGGGCCAGAAGAACTGGCTCTGAGCGACAGAAAGGGTCGCCTCGGCCCCGGGATGGCCACGATGAGCGGTCTCGAAGTATTGTTCCCGTAGTGCTTCAGGCACCAGCACCTTGTGCCCCTTCACAATCACACCACCACGCAGCACCAACTCGTCACGAACCAAGAAGTAAGGCACCGCTGCGGCCGGCAGGGAAGAACGGCGGTCTGGCCAACCCTGCCTGATGATCGCGGCCAGCTGCTGCAGCGAAGCGTCTGCCGCCGTGTGCTCGGCTAGGGACTTCAACTGACCGGAGGGCACAAAGTTCACGCCCAGGACTATCAGATCGGACGTCTCGTACGGATGCTGGGTTGTGGATGAGAGAGAGGCGCCCGAGACAGTGTGGTCCGCAACAACCATGTCCTTGCCCTTGCGATAAACCACTGTGAAAGTGAAGCGTTGTAGCTGGAGCATCATGCGCTGGAGCCGGGAGGAGGCCATGTGTATTGGCTTGTTGAGGATGGTGACCAGAGGCTGGTGGTCCGTCTCAACAGTGAAGCAGTTGCCCAGGATATAGTCTTTGAATTTGGAGCAGGCAAAGACAACTGCCAGCAGTTCTTTCTCAATTGGGCATAGTGTTGTTCAGCGGACGTCATTGTGCGGGGCGCGTAGGATACAGGCAGTTGCACCCCGTCATGGATCTGCAGGCAGGCGGCCCCGAGGCCAAACTTAGAGGCATCACACGTGAGAACGATGGGGCGCTGGAGGTCGAAGTTTCACCAGATCCCGCAGAGGGGCACTCAGTTCACTCAGGTCGGGGATCTGGTGAAAAAGGACACTGCCTGGGCCTGGTTCCCACAACACCAGCATGCATTTGACACCCTCAAATCTAAGCTGGTCAGCATGCCAACGCTGAAGTACTTCGACCTCCAGCGTTCTCCTGTCCGTAGCACCCATCATGACCCGGCGTCCCCGCTTGTTCCTGTCGGGGAAGGAGGTGATGACGAGGTGCGGACCCGGTCTGGGAATTCGGCCAGCGGGTTCAGGGGTGCCTCTACCAGGTGGACATCGCTGTGGAAGCTCACCAACCCGAGGTCCTGGCAGGCCTCCACGCCGAGCAGGGGGTCACATTTACCGTCTAGCAGGAAGAAAGAGAGGGGCCGAGTGGTCGACAGCACCTTGCAGTGGAGAGTGGCCCTCCCCACAGGAATAAGCATGCCACCCCCATAGGCACGCAAAACAGCACTGTCTGTGGAAACAGGCTCATTATTTCTTATCTTCCTGAACAGGCTTGTTGACATAACATTGGCAGCTGCCCCCGTGTCGACCTTAGCAGAGAAGGCCCATGCCATTCACCGTGACTCGGACGGTCGGGTCCGTTATCAGTCCAGCTGCACCTCGCAAGGAAAACACATCCAGCTCACTCGGAGAAGAGTCAGGGTCAGACGGGGGAAGATCAACATTGTGGAGATGGGAACTAGACGTTGAGTCATCACGTTGACAGGTAGCGAGACGGTTTTCTGCTGTGGCTGTGCAGGGTTCCCACGGGAACGGCATGCTGCCGAAAAGTGCCCGAGCTTGTTGCAAAATGTTACAGGTTTTCCCCAACGCCGGGCACACAATTAAAAACGGTGTGAGACAAAGTTACAAATTTGGACATCGTTGAGGCGGTCTGGAGCCCTGCCAGTGGTCTTGCCCTCTGTCGCCGGGGGAGCATTGTACTGGGGACCAGCGAGACTGGCTGTGTGGACCACAGGGTCAGGTACAGCGGAGGAGACAGCCCCAGCTAAACGAGAGGCATGCAGCGCCTCATGGAATGTCAGATCAGGCTTACGCAGCAGCTCAGAGCGCAGCTTTATCACCCCGAAGACCAAAGACTAAAATGTCACGGGTCAAAGTATCGGGGGTCAGGTCATGCAGGTTACATCGGCGAGCCAGCTGGCGCAGCGCGGCCACAAAATTGTCAAAGACTCCCCAGGGTTCTGGCGTCGAGAACATTTGAAACGCTCTAAGATGTGGTTAGGTGGGAAGGTCACACATCGCCGTAAATTTAGCAATCAGGCAATCGGAGTCTTGGACACTCTCACCATGTCCATAGACGAACGACTCCGAACGCTCGAGCGCCTCCGGACCAGCCAGGTTAAGCAGCAGGGAAGCCTTGACAGCGGGGGCCACAGCAGGGTGGGCGATGGCAAGATAATGCTCAAAGTCCCGTCGGAACACACTCCAGCGATGAGTGATGTCTGCATCAAAGACTAGGATGTCAGGTTTACGACAGGCAGAAGCCATCATGGAACCAGGAGGGGGTACTGGGACTAAGAAAATAAAACGCGATAGATCAGAGACGCAGGAAGAAGCACTTCTGACGCCATGCAAAGAAGGCTCAAAGACACCTTAAAGTCTTCAGTACTTTTATTAAGCACACGTCATACATAGCCCTGGCTGTACGTGGTCTGTCACGAACACCAGAGAGCGAGCTAGGGGCGTGTGGGTTGCAATTATACTAAATGGTGGTGGGAGTGGTTAGCAATGGACATCGTTACTATCAATTAAAGGGTGTACACACATATCATCTACACTGTTATAAAACTGACTTTTATTTCATCAAGAGTAATTGGCAATATAGTAGCTGTGCTTCAGCTGAGCAAATAAAGGAACTGATATCCTGCAAAGTAGCAACCTCTCAAAGGACATGTAGACCATTGTTAACAACCTTATGCTATTATCAGCTGAAGCTACTTCAGTCACAATGATGAACAAACAGTATTCAGCATTGCTCCAGTAGTTTGGTTGGTCGAATTCAGGTTTAAAGACGGAAGGGGACAGGGACTGCTGAGACACCGGGACCGTGGGCCTCGTGACTCGGGACATAAGTCGCTGAGCCGGGGAGCCCAGGGCATGGTCGCGGGAGATGTTGCGGAGGTTCAGCAGGGCCAGGTAGATGTCGGAGCGGGATAGGCGGCAACGTTCCAACAATCCTTTAGCACTGCGGACCGCGCGCTTGGCCAGTCCATTGCTCTGTGGGTATTCCGGGCTGCTGGTGTAATGACGAAAGTTCCAACGCTCAGCAAAATCGCGGAACTCGGCACTGGTGAACTGGCTGCCGTTGTCCGACTGCAGGCTGACGGGGGACCCGAAGGTGGCAAAGTGGCGGCGCAAGTTGTCGATGACTGCGGAGGAAGAGAGGGAGTGGAGCTGGTCAACTTCAAACCAGCTGGAGTAAGAGTCGACAAGCACCAGGAAGTGCTTTCCGTGCCACTCGAAGATGTCGGTTGCTAGCGCAGATCATGGCAGGTCAGCAGCTGGCTGCTGCAGGAGCGGCTGCCGCTGTTGCTGTGGAGCGAGGCTGTTGCAGGTAGGGCACGCGGAGACCCTATCCCGGAAGTAGCGAGGCATGTCGGGCCAGAAGAACTGGCTCTGAGCGACAGAAAGGGTCGCCTCGGCCCCGGGATGGCCACGATGAGCGGTCTCGAAGTATTGTTCCCGTAGTGCTTCAGGCACCAGCACCTTGTGCCCCTTCACAATCACACCACCACGCAAGCACCAACTCGTCACGAACCAAGAAGTAAGGCACCCGCTGCGGCCGGCAGGGAAGAACAGCGGTCTGGCCAACCCTGCCTGATGATCGCGGCCAGCTGCTGCAGCGAAGCGTCTGCCGCCGTGTGCTCGGCTAGGGACTTCAACTGACCGGAGGGCACAAAGTTCACGCCCAGGACTATCAGATCGGACGTCTCGTACGGATGCTGGGTTGTGGATGAGAGAGAGGCGCCCGAGACAGCGTGTCCGCAACAACCATGTCCTTGCCCTTGCGATAAACCACTGTGAAAGTGAAGCGTTGTAGCTGGAGCATCATGCGCTGGAGCCGGGAGGAGGCCATGTGTATTGGCTTGTTGAGGATGGTGACCAGAGGCTGGTGGTCCGTCTCAACAGTGAAGCAGTTGCCCAGGATATAGTCTTTGAATTTGGAGCAGGCAAAGACAACTGCCAGCAGTTCTTTCTCAATCTGGGCATAGTGTTGTTCAGCGGACGTCATTGTGCGGGGCGCGTAGGATACAGGCAGTTGCACCCCGTCATGGATCTGCAGGCAGGCGGCCCCGAGGCCAAACTTAGAGGCATCACACGTGAGAACGATGGGGCGCTGGAGGTCGAAGTTTCACCAGATCCCGCAGAGGGGCACTCAGTTCACTCAGGTCGGGGATCTGGTGAAAAAGGACACTGCCTGGGCCTGGTTCCCACAACACCAGCGTGCATTTGACACCCTCAAATCTAAGCTGGTCAGCATGCCAACGCTGAAGTACTTTGACCTCCAGCGTTCTCCTGTCCGTAGCCCCCACCATGACCCGGCGTCCCCGCTTGTTCCTGTCGGGGAAGGAGGTGATGACGAGGTGCGGACCCGGTCTGGGAATTCGGCCAGCGGGTTCAGGGGTGCCTCTACCAGGTGGACATCGCTGTGGAAGCTCACCAACCCGAGGTCCTGGCAGGCCTCCACGCCGAGCAGGGGGTCACATTTACCGTCTAGCAGGAAGAAAGAGAGGGGCCGAGTGGTCGACAGCACCTTGCAGTGGAGAGTGGCCCTCCCCACAGGAATAAGCATGCCACCCCCATAGGCACGCAAAACAGCACTGTCTGTGGAAACAGGCTCATTATTTCTTATCTTCCTGAACAGGCTTGTTGACATAACATTGGCAGCTGCCCCCGTGTCGACCTTAGCAGAGAAGGCCATGCCATTCACCGTGACTCGGACGGTCGGGTCCGTTATCAGTCCAGCTGCACCTCGCAAGGAAAACACATCCAGCTCACTCGGAGAAGAGTCAGGGTCAGACGGGGGAAGATCAACATTGTGGAGATGGGAACTAGACGTTGAGTCATCACGTGACAGGTAGTGAGACGGTTTCTGCTGTGGCTGTGCAGGGTTCCCACGGGAACGGCATGCTGCCGAAAAGTGCCCGAGCTTGTTGCAAATGTTACAGGTTTTCCCCAACGCCGGGCACACATTAAAACGGTGTGAGACAAAGTTACAATTTGGACATCGTTGAGGCGGTCTGGAGCCCTGCAGTGGTCTTGCCCTCTGTCGCCGGGGAGCATTGTACTGGGGACCAGCGAGACTGGCTGTGTGGACCACAGGGTCAGGTACAGCGGAGGAGACAGCCCCAGCTAAACGAGAGGCAAGCAGCGCCTCATGGAATGTCAGATCAGGCTTACGCAGCAGCTCAGAGCGCAGCTTATCACCCCGAAGACCAAAGACTAAAATGTCACGGGTCAAAGTATCGGGGGTCAGGTCATGCAGGTTACATCGGCGAGCCAGCTGGCGCAGCGCGGCCTCAAAATTGTCAATAGACTCCCCAGGGTTCTGGCATCTGGAGAACAGTTTGAAACGCTCTAAGATGTGGTTAGTGGGAAGGTCACACATCGCCGTAAATTTAGCAATCAGGCAATCGGGGTCTTGGACACTCTCACCATGTCCATAGACGAACGACTCCAAACGCTCGAGCGCCTCCGGACAAGCCAGGTTAAGCAGCAGGGAAGCCTTGACAGCGGGGGCCACAGCAGGGTGGGCGATTGCAACATAATGCTTAAAGTCCCGTCGGAACACACTCCAGCGATGGGTGATGTCTACATCAAAGACTAGGATGTCAGGTTTACGACAGGCAGAAGCCATCATGGAACCAGGAGGGGGTACTGGGACTAAGAAAATAAAACGCGATAGATCAGAGACGCAGGAAGAAGCACTTCTGACGCCATGCAAAGAAGGCTCAAAGACACCTTAAAGTCTTCAGTACTTTTATTAAGCACACGTCATACATAGCCCTGGCTGTACGTGGTCTGTCACGAACACCAGAGAGCGAGCTAGGGGCGTGTGGGTTGCAATTATACTAAATGGTGGGGGGAGTGGTTAGCATGGACATCGTTACTATCAATTAAAGGTGTACACACATATCATCTACACTGTTATAAAACTGACTTTTATTTCATCAAGAGTAATTGGCAATATAGTAGCTGTGCTTCAGCTGAGCAAATAAAGGAACTGATATCGTGCAAAGTAGCAACCTCTCAAAGGACATGTAGTCCATTGTTAACAACCTTATGCTATTATCAGCTGAAGCTACTTCAGTCACAATGATGAACAAACAGTATTCAGCATTGCTCCAGTAGTTTGGTTGGTCGAATTCAGTTATTACAAACTGATGCTACGGACTCTAAGGTGAGAAGTTCCGAATACCATCTCTAGTTGGAGGTAGTGGAGATTTGCATGAGTTACCAATTCTTCATTTGTTGGTACCAACTAAATATATACACTAGATGCATCCTATGGGTAAGGGGCTATTGAGCGAATATACATATTCTACATGCTCAACTTCAAGTTGTTACACTACGGTGGTGACATAAGTTAGTCACATGGCATCAAGTAAAAGTATCCTGTAATAATTTACCTAATCTCCTTTGCCACTGGTGTATCATCCAGTTCAGATCGATGACAACACAGAATAGGTATTGGATCTCAAAGTATTATGAAAGTATGGTTCAATGCTACATCAAATATCGACATGTTGTTTCATGTTTATTCACTGATTGCAAAAATATGTGGCACAACTGGGCGGAGTTGTGCTCGCTACAAAAGGAGGAATGTTCTTTTATGTCTTCCTCCATTTTGTCTCATTAGCCGGGTCTTAAAACAGTCAGCAAGACCTCGCTTTGGGTTCGTACTGTCGGACTGGCTAAGCAGTCATGTTGCCTGCTTTCATCAGGCATAATAGTACAACGGTATATGATTATTGCAAAAAACGAAAACTTTGCTGGTTCAAACTGTGGTTCAGGAAACCGGCCTCTGCATAATAAAACAATTATTGACTTACACATTCTGAATGGATTGACTTACGGCTCAGGTTGTCACATCAAGCCATGGATGTGCTCACAACAGAGTGCCGGGATAGCATCCAAAAAAGCAGTACATTCCTATTGAGGGGATCGGAAGCGGTTTCGTTTAAGTGTTGTTACATTTAAAACGGTACAGATTACTGACATCTTCCAGTTCTTTTTTTTTTTGTTAAATATTTTTATTAAATGCAAGTACAATATACTTCTCACATACATTTGTAATATTAACAATTATGTCTTATATATTACTATACTTTTTTTTGCAGGTAAGAAAAGATAGAGAAAAATAAAGTAAGAGTAGGATATCAAAAATAAAGAAATGAATGGAGTGTTAAAAAAGTTATCCATCATTGGAGATATATCCATGATTTGTTATACGTGATTCTTCATCTATTCCATTATTCAGGCTTCAGTCAGGCTCTCGTACCGAGCCATTTTGACCCTTTAGAGATTCAAAAAATGGAGACCATATTCCTCTGAAAAGATCCAACTTGTCCAATAGGACAACCCTTAATCTTTCCAGATGAAGTGTCTCCGACATTCCTGTAATCCGCATTTTGATTGTGGGGGGGATGTAGGACCTTTCCAGAATTTCAATATTAATTTTTTTCCCAATTATGAAACTGTAATCAACAAAAATTTGTTGTTATTAATTGATCTGTTTCTAATATTCCCAGTATTATTAACTTTGAGTCAGAGATCAGATTCATATTAACAACATTCAAAATTATCTTAAATATCTCTGTCCAAAATGTAGTAATTTTTACGCAATTTGTAAATGAGTGCGTTAAGTTAGCTTCTAAGTGCTGACATTTATCACATATGGCAGATACATTTGAAAAAATACTATGTAGTTTGATTTTGAATAATGTAGTCTATGTAATATTTAAAATTGTATAAGAGAGTGTTTAGCATTTAACGAGCAGTGGTGTATATGTTGTAGACTTTCATCCCATGTTTCAGGTCTAATGATTTGACCTAATTCGTTTTCCCATGATTGCCTATACATTTCTGTCATTGGGACATCATTTTCCAGTAAAATATTATAAATATATGATATCATTTTTCTGTGTTTATTTAGGCATTCATCTAAAATTTCTGTCTTTCTATTTCTAATTTCCTGTGTGTTTGCTTTTACATAGTCTCTAATTTGTAGATATCTAAAGTAATATTTCGAATGTAATCCATAAATTTGTTGTAATTCTTGAAATGAAAAGAAAGAATTTTCCCTGTGGAGATCTCCCATCTTATTAATTCCATAGTTTTTCCATTGTAAAAAAGCTTTGTCCATCATTGAGGGTTTAAATGTAACGTTATTTACAATGGTAAGGGCTAGTGGTGTACATTCCAATTTTAGTGTTTTCTTTATTTGTTTCCAGATAGGTATTCCACTTTCTATTATAAGGTTTTCACTATAGGTTTTCTTACCTATTTTAATATTGGCGAATAAAATTGAACTAATTTCAAAAGGCGAACAATCTTCTTTTTCCATTTTTAACCAGGTTGGTTGTTTATCTGTCTCTACAAACCAAAAAATCATATTTTTAATATTAACTGCCCAGTAATAAAACATAAAGTTTGGTAGTGCTAGACCTCCATTTATTTTTGGTTTACATAAATGTTTTTTGTTTATTCTATGGCTCTTATAATCCCAGATAAAGTTGGTGAGTATAGAATCAACCTTCTTAAAAAAATTTTTAGGTTCTTCCAGAAACGTTAAATGAATCTATTATAACACTTATACCTAAAATAGACAAAGACCTGGATGACCCAGGATCATATAGAGCATAGCTCTTTTAAATACTGATCAAAAGATACTAACCAAAATATTAGCACAAAGACTAAGTACAGTTATTAATAAATTAATTCACCCCGATCAAACAGGATTTAGACCAAAACGATATTCCTCATATAACTTGAGACGATTATACATTATATATTCAAAAAGAGATATTAATAAAGACCTAATAATTATTTTGTTAGATGCGGAGAAAGCCTTTGACCAGGTGAAATGGTCTTATTTGTTTTTGGTTATGGAAACTTTTAAGTTGGGAGAGAAGTTTATTACTTGGGTTAAATTATTATACACTAATCCAACACACATATCAAATGCTATCAACTAAATTTAATCTACTCCGAGGCTGCAGACAAGGTTGCCCTCTATCCCCACTACTGTTTGCACTTGCAATAGAACCTTTAGCTCAACGGGTGAGATTACATCCTGAAATAGATGGATATGACACCAGAGATACTGAAAATAAAATTTCTTTATATGCGGATGATGTATTACTTTATATTACAAAGCCAGAAATTAGTATCCCAAATTTACTAAAATTAATATCTGAATTTGGATTATTTTCAGGATATAGTATTAATTGGAATAAAAGTGAACTTATGTCAATAATGGTAAATAACTTACATATACTACAACAATTTCCTTTTAAGATAGCAAATGAAAAAATCAAATATCTTGGAATTCATGTAACAAAAAGATTTGACTCTGTATTTAAATCCAATTTTCCACTTTTATTGAATAAATTAAATAAGAACATTTTATATTGGAAAACATTACCTACAAAAAGATTTGACTCTTTATTTAAATCCAATTTTCCACTTTTATTGAATAAATTAAATAAGAACATTTTATATTGGAAAACATTACCTATCTCGATGCTAGGTAGAATTAATGCAATAAAAATGATTTTTCTCCTGCAATTACTATATCTTTTCCAATTGATTCCGATATATCTTCCTAAAATTTTTTTCCAGTTCATTCTTAAATGGTATTTGACAATAATTCAGTTATAGAGACACTACAGCTGCAACAGACGGGAACCACTCTGTCGGGTTCAACCCGGATGTCGAGTTGTTAAAGAGATCTTGACACAAGTTCTCCCACTACAAGAATATGCAGTTTGGTTATTGAAAATGTCTTAACATTACTTCACCAGGGGGTTCCAGCTACATCCTTAGTCATGACACTAATATCAGCACAATGAGGGCAAACATTGCAAACGCTCTGGCTAGATAGGATGGAATTGGCTGCAGGTGCCATTACATTTTACATTCTGATCTACACAAGTAGAGCAGACCAGGGGTGGCAGGATTTAAGATCATTTTTCGGATACCCCACCGTCTCACGTCTATGTGAGAGGGCAGGCTTGCTATATTATATCAAGGCCACCAGAATCCTAAGAAGTGTGGAATCAGCATTGTTTATTAATCGACAAACAACCACACAAGGGAAGGTCGGTTCAGACTATTTCAAGGTGGCTGCAGCAGGTTCTGGTTTATGCAGCTATTAACACTGACGATTGTATATCTCATTCCACCAGGTCAGCATCAATGTCAGCGGCCAGGGCAATGGACATTCCCATCGACCATATCCTCGCGACCGCAGGATGGTCAACGGAACTGATTTTTACTTTTTTTTAACCATAGGCCAGTTACTGACCCGGGGTTTTGCCTATTCTGTTTTGCGTCCACTTTAGCCTCCCCTGATATACAGGGGTTGTTGTTGATTTCTTTATTAACGTAAACCATTAATACATTTGAATCAATATCATGCTTAATGCATTTTTTGATTATTCAACGGGTGGGGGTTACTTAACTCGTGCAAAACAACAGATGTTTAATCCAAAGCCGGGCCGGGGGTGGGGAGGGACACGGAGTGGGACACAGAGAAAGAATAAAATTCAATGGTATGAAAAAAAGAAATAAACAATGCTTTAATCCACAGCGGGGGGGGGGGGAGTTAGGGCCAGGAGGCAAGTGGGGGGGGGCGTTTCCAGGAGGCAGGTTGGCCTTGATTGGTGGGCATATGGGCATTGTGACATAGCAGCTAGCAAGCGGCGATTATATTTTAAAAAGTGAGTTTTGTGAACAACTTTATTCAAAATCTGGGGAAATAATTGACCGAATTTAAAGAGGAGTGCAGTTATGAAATCGTAAGTGAAATCACTACCGAAATTGTAAAAATCTCTGCGTTTTTGTGTCTGGTTTTCGAGGAGATACGTTTCAAATGCAAAATGCCATACACCCAAACACACACACACACACACACAGAGTTTTAAAAGTATATAGGTTTGATAATTACACCGATGGAATGCACTAGTACAATATTAAATGCAAGATTATTTTAATTAGCAGCATAAACAACACACTGATTTTGGTGATATTTTTCTTTTCTATCTAAGACATCAAACATAAAATAAAGGAAAATAAAATAAAAGGATAAATGTATATTGAGCATTGTGCTCATAGAGACAAAGTAAGTCCTGAAACCTGCGATTCCAATGTCCTGCCCATCTGCTGTGTTGTACATGTGCCATTAAATCTGTAATTAATTAATGAATTAATAATTTTATTGGCCGAGTATTCACATACATGGAATTTGCCTTGGTGCTCTGCCCACAAATGACAACATTACATACATTGACAGTTAGCAATGACACACAAAACATTAAACATTAATAATAAAAACATTATTTATTAAACATGTGAATTAAATAAAGCACCAGAGCCAAAGGAGGCTACAGATTTTTGGTTATTGAGTAGAGCTATTACTCATGGAAAAAAACTGTTTTAGTGTCTGGTTGTGGTAGCTTTGACAGTCTGGAGTCGCCTTCCAGAGGGAAGTGATTCAAAGAGTTTGTGGCCAGGGTAAGAGGGGTCAGAGATTATCTTACCCGCTTGCTTCCTGGCCCTTGCAGTGTACAGTTCATCAATGAAGGGAAGGTTGCAGCCAATAACCTTCTCAGCTGATCGGACGATTCGCTGCAGCCACTGGATGTCGTGCTTGGTGGCGGAGCCAAACCAGACCATGATGGAGACGGCGAGGACAGACTCTACGATGGCCATATAGAATTGGACCATCATTGCGTTTCCTCAGATTGTGCTTCCTCAGCTGCCACAGGAAGTACATCCTCTGTTGTGCCTTTTTGACTGTGGAGTTGATGATGGCCCCCCATTTATGGTCCCTGGAGATGATGGTTCCCAGGAACTTAAAAGACACCACAGATGTGACGGTGGTGTTGTTGATGGTGAGTGGGGTGAGGGGAGGGGCAGCTCTCGTAAAGTCTACAATCAATTCCACTGTCTTAAGAGCATTGAGCTCCAGGTTGTTGCAATGGCACCAGGATGCCAGCTGTGTCACTTCCTGTCTGTAGGCCGATTCCTCCCCATCCTGGATCAGTCCAATCAGGGTTGTGTCGACTGCAAACTTGAGAAGCTTGACAGAGGAGTCAGTGGAGGTGCAGTCATTTGTGTAGAGAGAATAGAGGAGAGGGGAGAGTACGCAGCCTTGCGATATTCCTATGCTAAGGCTCTGTGCGTCCGATATGTGCTTTCCCAGTCTCACATGCTGTTTCCAGTCTGTCAGGGAGCTGGTGATCCACCGACAGAGGGGTTCAGTCTCAGTCAACTTGGAAAGTTTGGAGTGTAGTAGCTCTGGCACAATGGTGTTGAATGCAGAGCTAAAATCAACAAACAGGATCCTCGCATAGGTCCCCGGTGGACTAGGTGCTGGAGGATGAAGTGCAGGCCCAGGCTGACTGCGTCATCCACAGATCTATTAGCCCAATATCCAAACTGCAGAGGGTCCAGCAGGGGGTTCGTGATATTTTTCAGTTTGGCAGCACAAGCCTTTCAAGGATCTTCATGACTACAGAGGTCAGTGCAACCTGTAGTTATTAAGACCAGTAATCCTTGCCTTTTTGAGTATAGGGACAATACTGGAGGCTTTGAAGCAGGCTTTTCAAGGACTGGTTGAAAATATCTGTCCAGACTGGTGCCAGTTGTTTGGCACAGAGCTTGAGAGTAGAAGGGAAAACATTGTCCGGTCCTGGAGATAAGATTGATAATAATCATAATATTGCACCTAGGTATACAAAAATGGACAAATTGTTACTATAACTTGATTGAAATAAAAATAGCTAACGATAGTCCAGTCACATGTATCTTTTGATATGTCATTCAACTGTTGAAATTGGTCTGCTCAGTGAATACCTTTCACAGCCACATTTAACTAGGAAAATGGACAAGGGAGAGCCAGTGGATGGAGTGTACCTGGACTTTCAGAAAGCATTTGATAAGGTCCCTTGTAAACCTACGCTACATAGGAAATTAGGGCACATGGTATTGGGGGTAGAGTGCTGACATGGATAGAAAATTGGTTGGCAGACAGGAAACAAAGAGTACGGATTAACGGGTTCCTTTCAGAATGGCAGGCAGTGACTAGTGGGGTACAGCAAGGCTCAGTGCTGGGACCGCAGCTATTTACAATATACATCAATGATTTGGATAAAGGGATTCAAAGTAACTTTAGCAAATTTGCATATGACACAAAGCTGGGTGGCAGTATGAACTGTGAGAAGGATGCTATGAGAATGCAGGGTGACTTGGACAGGTTGGGTGAGTGGGCAGATGCATAGCAGATGAAGGTTAATGTGGATAAATGTGAGGTTATCCACTTTGGTAGCAAAAACAGGAAGGCTGATTACTATCTCAATGGTGTCGTTGGGAAAAGGGGAAGTACAACGGAATCTGGGGGTCCTTGTTCATCAGTCTATGAAAGTAAGCATGCAGGTACAGCAGGCAGTGAAGAAAGCAAATGGTATGTTGGCCTTTATAACAAGAGAAATCAAATATAGGAGCAAAGAGGTCCTTCTGCAGTTGTACAGAGCCCTAGTGAGATCACAGCTGGAGTATTGTGTGCAGTTTTGATCCCCTAATTTGAGGAAGGACATTCTTGCCATTGAGGGCGTGCAGCATAGGTTCACAAGGTAAATTCCTGGGATGGCGGGACTGTCATATGCTGAGAGAATGGAGCAGCTGGGCTTGTACACTCTGGAGTTTAGAAGGATGAGAGGGGTTCTCATTGAAACATATAAGATTGTTAAGGGTTTGGACAAGCTCGGGGCTGGAAACATGTTCCCAATGTTGGGGGAGTCCAGAACCAGTGGCCACAGTTTAAGAATAAGGAGTAAGCCATTTTTGAACAGAGACGAGGAAACACTTTTTCCTCACAGAGAGTGGTGAGTGTGGAATTCTCTGCCTCAGAGGGCAGTGGTGGGAGGTTGTCTGGATGCTTTCAAGAGAGAGCTAGATACGGCTCTTAAAAATAGCAGAGTCGGGGATATGGGGAGACAGCAGGAACGGGGTACTGATTGGGGATGATCAGCCACGTTAAAATTTGAATGGCGGTGCTGGCTCAAAGGGCCGAATGGCCTTATCCTGCATCTATTGTCTATTGTCTAAATGTCATTGGCGAGTTGGATTATGGAAAGTCCCAAGAATTTTTATAAGTACATTAAAAATAAGAGGTTGACCAGGTAGAAGATAAGAGTGCTCAAAGATAAAGGAGGGAATCTATGCTTAGAATCGGAGGATCTACGTGAGGTATTATATAATGAATACGCATCAGTATTCACCACGGAGAAGGACTTGGAAGACAGCGCGATCAATGTGGAAAAGATAAATATGCTAATGCATGTCTCTGGCAGTTTGAGATTGAGAAGGAGGTGGTGCTTAGGTTCTGAAAAATATTACAGTGGGTAAATCCCGAGGGCTTAATGGGATCTAGCCCAGGTTAATGAGGGAAGCAAGAGAGGAGATTGCAGGGGCCTTGACAAGGATCTTTGTTTCTTCTCTATCCACAGCCGAGGGCCCAGAGGACTGGATAGTGGCCAATACTGTGTAGGAAGGAGTTGCCAATCCTTCAGGAAGAACATATCAAAGCCCTAGCTGCAATATCATTATTTTCCCAGATCCTTCTGCTAAGAATGAAAAATAACCTCATGATCACTACTCACCATCCTCACCAAATATGATGCTCATCAAAGCCTGCCCCTTGACATCAATAACACTTACACTTCACAGTCCCACTCAATGTCTTCACACACTTAAAGGTGGGTAAATCCGCAGTACCAGATGGATGCTGCTTTGAGAAGCAAGGGAAGAGATTACTGGGGCTTTTGCTGAGTTAAAAAATAATCTTAGCAGGACACGTAAAATGCAAGATGGCTGGAGGACAACAAATATGGTCATTTTCAAAGATAGTAGGGATAAGTCTGGTAATTAGAGACCTGTGAGTCTAACATCCATAGCAGGTAAAATATATATTTTTAATTAAGAGAGAACATCTATATAACTAAAAGTCTCATCTTGACCACTTCCTGTCTGCGCTGTATATTGATTTTAGAAATAACGCTACCATATATATCGCTATGTTATTTGGTCGTCTTACTCACAGTCCTCCTCCGCTGAGGCAGCCCTGAGGATTTTTCCGATCGATGAAAAATATAAAATTTATGAATATTTAAAAAATCTTGATCAGCTGATTTGTCCTCACCTGTCAATCACCATGATGAAGGTAACACCTCTTCGGGGGGGGGGGGGGGTACAGGACTATATAACCCCGGATGCCTGGACGCGAGTCAGTCACTCTGGAAGATTGCGACGGAGAGGTCACAATTGTGATTCTAGCTGTGAATCAACTGAACTGTGAGTCTGCAATCTACTTGCAATAAATTAGTTAGCTCGTAATGACAATGTAATGAGTTGTTTGGCCTGCCCTGCCTGTGCTTGAAACTGCAATGCAAAATTGGAAATGAAATGCCCCCCCCCCCCCATTGGCAACCAATATTGGATATGGTGGAATATTGCATTGGGGTACCAACCCTCCCGTGTGAACCTGAGACCCAACAGGTCCCACTTAGTCTAGTTAACAATTATTTGGAAAGGCAAGAACTAATCAGAGACAGACAATGTGGCTTTGTCAAAGGCACATCCTATCTGACCAATTTGATTTAAAGAGGTAAGAAACTGTATCAATGAGAACAGTAGATGTGATTTACATGGACTTCAGTACGGTCTTTGACAAAATCCCACAATGGAGACGCATTCAAAAGATTAGGGGCTCATGAGTCCATGGCGAATTATCAAATTGGATCCAAACATGACTTGGTATTAAGAATCCAAGGGTTGATTTATAAGGGTTGTTTTTGTGAATAGATGCCTGTTACTGTATTCCACAAGGATTGATGCTGGGGTACTTGCTGTTTGTAATATGCATTAATTACTTGGATATGGAAATGGCAGGCATGATCAGTAAGTTCAAGAATGGCTTGAAAATTTGATGAATTGCTGATAGTGTGAAAAGTAGTCTTGGGCTGCAGGGATACATTTATATGTTAGTGAAGTAGGCTGGAAGATGGAGTTCAATGCCATTAATGATGATGCATTTTGGGAGTCCTACTGATGCTGTGACATATACCATGAATGGTAGAGTCTTAATTAGAGAAACAGAGGGACTGTGGAGTAAAAGACAATAGATCCTTGAAAGCGGCATATTGGATAATAGGATTCCTTAGTTGCATGTTGAATATAGAAGTAGGGAAGTTGTGCTCTAACTTTATAAAAAGCCTGGCCAGAACTGCCTACAGTTCTGGTCACTATGCTATAGCAAGGACGGGATAGCACTGGAGAGAATGCAGAGGTCTGGAGAGGTCCAGTTATTATGAGAGACCAGTTAAGCAAGGATTGTTCTCTCTGTAATGGAGATGTTTAAGAGGAGACACGATTGAGGTTAATAAAATCGTTAAGGACATAGAAAAAGTACACTGTGCAAAAACTTTCCCCATATCAGAGATAAATAAAAGTAAAGGACGGAGATTTAGGTAAGGTGTAATAGATTTTCAGGTGATATGAGGGGTACGTTGTTCAAACTGAGTGTTAAGTAGCTCAATGCCCCACCTCAGAAAGTAGTTGAAGCTGTTTCAATGACAGCATTTAAGAAATACTTAGATGAACACTTGAACTACCTAGGTATAGGTTTTTATTTATTTTATTATTGTCAGGTAGACCGAGGTATAATGAAAAGCTTTGTTTTGCATGCTATCCAATCAGATCAGACAATACTATAACTAAATACAATCAATCCACACTTAAGTACAATAGAAGGAACTAAGGGAAAGATTCAGAGTGCAGAATATAGTTCTCAGCATTGGAGCGTAACAGTTTCAGAGACAAAGTCCAATGTCCGCAATGAGGTAGAAGGAAATCGAGTACGTACCCTAACTTGTGGAAGGACAATTCAGAAGAATAATAACAGAGGAGAAGAAGGCAATGGACAAAGTGTTGGGAATGGAATTAAACCAGGAAGGATGTCCACTGGTCAGCATGGGCATGTTAGGCCAAATGGCCTTTTATATGCTATACAATTCTATGAAATTATGAAAATGCGCCTTTTCACTCTAATAGGCACTACTTTTACACTAGGTCACCACCGATCCGGCAGGTGACGCAGCTCGGACTTACTGGGCCCTCTTCTTTTATTCACCTCTGATAAGGGGGAAAGGTTCCTATAGTCTATCTATAGCCCTCGTAATTTTTAGATGCATCAACAATTTAACCCAGAGGGAAAATATTCAAAAGGGACACGAGGGAAATCATTTTCACTCAGAGGTGGTGTGTATTTGGAAGGAGCTGCGAGAGGAAGTGATAGAGGCAGGTACAATTTTAGCATTTAAAAGGCACTTGGACAACTGCATGAATGGGAAAGGTTTGGAGGGATATGAGTTGAGCACAGGCAGGTGGGATGCAGGTTGGTTAAGTAACTTAGATGGATGGGTTGGGCCAAAGGGCCTGTTTTCATAGAAACATAGAAAATAGGTGCAGGAGGAGGGCATTCGGCCCTTCGAGCCAGCACCTGCCATTCATTGTGATCATAGCTGATCGTCACCTATCAATAACCCATGCCTGCCTTCTTCCACTATCTCTTGACTCCACTAGCCCCTAGAGCTCAACCTAACTCTCTCTTAAATCCATTCAGTGACTTGGCCTCCACTGCCCTCTGTTGCAGGGAATTCCATAATTCCAATTTCCTGCTGTTAGCACTATAACTTTATGTCCCCTCTTAACCTCTTCTGTTACAGGGAAAACAGTCTGAGCCTGAACTAAAATTCTTCACCCTAAGCAAAATCCTGATGAATCTCCTCTGCATTTGCTTTAGCACTATCACATATTTCTTAAAGTGTGGTGATTAGAAGGGCTGCAGTACTCCAGCTGAGGTCAGTCATATGTTTTTTCAAAAGTTGGAACATACATTCGCTGCTTTTATATTCAATGCTCTGGCCAATTGAAGACTAGTATTCCCATAGCCTTCTTAACCATATTATCTACCTGTGCTGCCACCTTCAAGGATCTTTGAATTTGAGCATCAAGGTCCCGCTGTTCGATAATACCTCCTAATCTGAAGAAGGATCCCAACCAGGCGCATCATCTGTCCATTCTCTCCACAGATGTTGCCTGATCTGCGGAGTTCCTCCAGCAGTTTGTTTTTTGTTTCCCAATATGTCACCGTTCATGATGTATATCCTAGCTTCATTAGTAATCCTAAAATGTATAACATTTATCAAGATTAAACTCCATCTGCCTTTTCTCAGCCCAGCAAACCTCTTTGTCAACTCTTCAAAAAAATCTATCAAATTTGGGAGGCATTATTTCCCAATTACACAATTTCCCAGCCAGGCTGAATATCCCTTTTCAGTCTTTGTCTTTTAAAATGCCGGCAGATCCTGTACCTCAGAATTTCCTCCAGTAATTTCCCTTCTACTTATATAAGTTTCAGTGCCAATGACCCAATATTGCCTTGGCAAAAATATATCTGCCTTGCCAATAGTTAATATTTTCAGCAAGATGATTGTGGTGGAAAGGGAGGTTTGAAATTACAGAACAACCATTTCACCGTATCTCTATTCACATGACAATAAATAAACCATTGATTTGTGCCAGATGCCATTGATCCTGCTGCATAACCATATGTTTCCAGCCTCTCTGCTTCATTTCCACTTATACTTGCGCATTAATCGTATGTCTTTCTGTCCAGGTGTTTGACTTGATAACAACAGGCTATCGACACGTCCCTCCCCTTTCTCGATCTCTCTGTCTCCATTACAGGGTACATTCTATTGATTGACATCTATTACAAGCTAACTCACTCCCACATCTCCCACTCCTTAACTACACCTCCTCCTAGTCTGCCTCTTGCAAGGGCTCTCTATTTCTCCATTTCTTCAGCATCCATTCCCAAGATGAGGCTTTCCACTCTAGGATATCTGAGATGGCCTCTTTCGTCAGTAAACGTGGTTTAATTCCTGTCGTTGTGCTTGGATCCCTCATCCATGTCTCCTCTGTGTCCTGCAATTTTATTCTTGATCCCTCTCTATCTCCCCCTCCTCCTGATGGAATAGGGATAGTGGTCCCCTGGTCCTTACCTTACAGCCTAACAACCTCCATTTCTGACACATTCTCCAACATTTCTGCTATCTTCTCGAGTCACATCTTCCTGTCCCATCCTAGTTCTGCTTTCCATAGAGACCAATCTCTCTGCAACTATTTAGTTCCTGAATACTTTCCCACCCAACCTGCTCCTTCCCCATCAACTACAGGAGATGTAACAACTGTCCCTATATCCCCTCTCTCAATTCCATCCAGGGACTCCAGCAGCCTTTCCAGCTGAGACAAAGGTCCAGGTACATCTCCACTAACCTTGTCTGTTGCACTCAGTGTAGTTTCCTTCACATCAATGAGACCAACAATTGACTAGGTAACCTTTTAGCTGAGTGTTTGCACATTTTCCGCCAAGGCAGAGTGAGGACACATGCAAAACTGGAGGAACAGAAATTCGTATTCCATTTGCATAGCTTACAATCAAATGGTATGAAGACTGAAATCTCCAATTTCAAGTAATGTCCCCCATCTCTTTCTCCTGCACCCTTCACCCCAATGCGTAAACATCTCCCCCACCATCTCCGCCATCCCAGGCACACTGCTCCTCTACCTACCATATGCTCTCTCCCATCCTATAATCTCATATTTCATTTTATCACCTCTTTCCCCTTTCACCCATATCCCTCTCTGGCTTCACATTTACTCCTCCTCCTCTTTCCTTAGATGACACCTTTTCATCTCTTTGTCACCTTTGTCACTATGTGCACCCATCTGCCAAATCATCTCCCCTCACCTGTAACCATCTATCAGCTGTCAGCCTTTGCCCCCACCCCCACCTCTTTTTTTCCAGCTTTCTCCTCCCTACTTCATGAGTCTGAAGAAGGGTCTCACTAGAAACTGTGCCTGTCCATTCCCTCCTGAAATGTTGCCCGATCCACTGAGTTCCTCCAGCACTTCATGTTTAGCTCAGGATTCTAACATCTGCAGTTGCTTGTGTCTCCATGATACCAACTTTGCTAAGTGCTATTGGCCTCACCATGTGCTATCAGTTTAACCATATGCTGTCTGCCTATATACGTACCATCAGCACACTTGTTATGTGCCATCAAAACAGCTAAGGTGCCGGAAGGTGGGTATGGTTCCAAATATTGTGTTCATGATTCATGAAAGAACTGAAAACAAATGAACACCCAAATAAATGAAGCAACATTCACTGGCATGTCCATTTTTTTTCTGCCTCAGTTCCCAGAGATCATTTCCACTATACATCTCACTATAAGAGACCTCGGTTTTGTGTAAGCAGTCAAGTAATAACTTCAACATATCAAAATGATTAAACCTGCCAGAGACATGGAAGTCCTCATATTGATAACTATATATTTTATGTTATGTGGGAGAGGTCCACATAGCTTTTCAGTGGATAGTAAAGGTGAGGATGGTGGTTGCTGTAGAATCTTTATTTGTCTTTTTTTGTTAGAAGACATCTTCATGAAAGTCAGTCGGCTAACAGATCAGGCAAGTAATAATTCAAAGAAGATTGCAAACTCACGGAGAGCCAAGAACATGCTTTTGCTTAAGAAGATGCATCATGGAAGTGGATTGTTGGAGTGAATGCAAGATGTACACCTGTTAATCTCCAACACTGAAGGAAGACCCATCTTTGGTGAGAGACTGCACTCCCTAATCCCAAAAAGCCTTAGATCCAGAGGAAGGACGGGTTGTATGTTACAGCAGAATAAGGACGTTGAAGGAAAATTGGGGAAATTCCTATTTGTTCAATCCAACAGCAAATCTATAACTACAGCCGAATAGGCACCTGGTTTGGGTTTGTAGTGTTTCTGCTATTACAGTTTGCAGTTTTTTTAAATTAACAATCTAACATGGATAGTTGCAATAATTTTTTTTCTGAGTACGTTGAAAGGATAAAATTGGGGAATTCCTATTTGTCGCAAATAAAACAAGTCCAACAGCAAATCTATAAATGCAACTAGCCATTTTTCAGTTCCAAAACTCAGCCTCTCTTGAGGGGTTTGTAACTCCAGGAAAGCCATCTACAGGATGGTCAGTAATTTGCTTTTGCCATTCTCAGGTTAAGTTCATTTAAAATACTGCATCCTCCCATCAGTCTTGTGGTGTTTCTGCCTATCAAACGTGTACTGCTGCTCTAAATCTGACTGAGAATCCTGTGGTCGAGTTAGGTTTTTTCCAAATTAACAAATCTAACATGGATTCAGTTCACAATTTTGGTGCTGGGAATAATTTTTTTTTTCTGCAGACCTATTCTATTTGCATTTTATGTCTTTCCTTATTTTAAAGAGATCCGCAATCCTTGTTCCCCATGATCAACTCACCTGTTTTCTGACAAGGGACCTACATTTGAATCTATAAATGAGATGTTTGGAACCTAATTAAATTTCTCCCAGTCCTCTGGTATGCTGCTTTTTCTGGCTACTTTGTAGCAATCATCCTTTGGAACCGATTTATTCTTTTGCCAAAATGAACAAAGTTCATCCAATAACCCCACGTCAACCCTTTTAGAATTAATTGCAGTCAATAAACGTCTCATACTCAAAGTTAAAAGCTGAAAAACCTAATGAAGAACACAACCATATTATGGTCACTCTTGAAGACGGCTAATTATCATTACTCAAAAGTCTAAATAGCCTGCTCTCTCGTTGGTTCCTCTACATGTTGATTTAGATAACTATCCCGCATACATTCAGTCCCCGACAAGTTGCTTGTGAACAAGATGTCTCACACCATTAAAACTGTAATTTCACTTGAATGGACAGTCTTTTAATTTAGGGTGGAAACAGACCATTGAGTCCATGCCAAACTGTGAATACCGTGCACTAGTTCTATCCTACACTAGTTCTATCCTACATCCTAGTTCTATCTAGGAACAATTAACTGCAAATTTGCATATCTTTGGAATGCAGGAGGAAACCACAGCACCCAGAGAAAACACACGGTCACAGGGAAAATGCACAAGTCACATCTTCCTGTCCGTACAGACAGCACCTGTAGTCAGGATCAAACTCGGCTCTCTGGGGCTGTAAGGCAGCAACTCTACCGCTGCACCACTGTGCCATCCTAAATTATTTTTTCCTATTTTGCAAGAATACTTAAGGGTTGTGTCTTACAGCTTCACGCCCTACACAGAAATAATAGCCATAAATAGCCCTCTGTTGCCAAATTCCTATGATTCATATATTTCAATTATACATTTGTCAGCAAGGTTCTTTCAAACCATACCTCATGGACAATACAGCATAAATCAGCACAGACATCAAAAGCCTGTTGAGTTTATTCCATACCAGCAGTGTGAAACTAATCTTCCTTTAATCTTCATGTTGTTGAATTGCTACTTGAGACCAAGGGGTAATATGTGAATGCCGAAAATGCTTGATTGATAATCAATGTTACTTCTGTCCCTTTGGTCAGAAATAAGAGCTGATGTGTCTTATCAGGTGGACTTAAATGGCCCAATATTACTATTTTTAACTTGTCTATGGTCACCGGCCAATCGCTTCACTAATATCCACAAAGAAAACTAATCTTCTGGTCCTCCACCACTCTTGTATTTGTAGGACTTCATTATCAATTTTTCTAACTGCAAAAGTGATTGTACATCAATAAGTACTTAATTTACAATATAACACACTGGGATCTCCTGAGGGTTTTTCAAATTTAATTCCACACTTTCTTTGATATTTCAAAAGGTGAAGGAAGTCCAAATGTAAATAATTCCTGCTACCAAGAAAGGACCTTTGATGATCTAATTTTGGAAACTGTAGCTAATATGATCTCACGTTATTAGCTTACTAAACCTAGAGCTCACACTCCAAGCCTTGATTAGCTGTTTTAAAATGCCTCCTACAGATTCCTCAACACCTCAGAATGGCTGTAAATATGTGCAGTTTAGCTGGTAAAAGATGACTCAGAATTAAATATTAATTTTCTTTTTTGTCTTTACTTTCCTTTTTTGGTGTTACTATGGTACTTGTTTTGCAATATTATTTGAAACCTCAAAATATGAGTTTCTGTTGTTCATCAAGGCACTCAAAGCTTAGGCTTTTGGCCACAAATCTACAATTGATCTTTGTTGTTCCTGATAATTGGAAAATACTGTTGTCACAACCCTGTTTATTATTTATCCGATAAACATATTTCATGTCTGATGAATGGACTACTTGTTGTTAAAGAGTGTTCATCATGGGACTGTGAGACAAAGCGCAATGGTATTTAAATTGTGGAAACACTATATAGTGACAGATTTTCATCTCGTTTAAGGAATATTTCCTTTAGTCACTATGATTAAAGACAGTGGTTCAGGAGATTATCGAAACGCACTCACGAGTTCTCCACGAGACATTCAATGCCGTCGAAAGATAATTCTTCCAAACACAGTCTCTTAATTAATAGTTTCTTTATTGTAGTAGTAAAAACAGTAAGATATTCATCCAAACAGCTTCTTGTATTAGCAGATTTTGATGTTACTTGTGGTCAAACCCGTGCATGGTGGAAAGATGTGACCTCTCCCCCATGCTTCTTCAAACTAAACTAACTACTAGGGAGTCTGCACGAGAATCCCAGCAGCAAACATGCCTCAGACTATGTATCAATCCCACCCACATAATTACACGCAGATACAATTTAAAGGTAACTGGTTATAGTTATAACATACTGAGTTAAGCTAAATGGCTACTACATACTATAGGAAACCACAAGACTGCATTGATACGCTGGTCCTCAGAAGCCAAGAGGGCATCTTTATATTTGCACACTGTACTGATAGTTTTATAAAGTTTGAAAGATGTCATGAGAAGTAGGTTTACACCTCAAAGGGAAGACGAGGCAATGCAATGATAAATCTTCAGCCACACATAGTATTATTTAGCGTGTACTGTAGCTGCATAGAATTACGAGAAACTTCACCTGTTCGCCTTCTACATTCAGGAAGAGAGAATAAAAATGAATGGAAACATTCAAATTGAGAAATTAATTCCAAGCTCTCCAGTGGAGAAAACTTAATAAAATCAAATATTTATTAAAGAGCATGAAATATGCCACAAAAACATTACAGGGGTGTTAGAAGCAGGAGTAGGCCATTCAGCTACTCACACCTGCTCCTCCATTCAATAATATCACATCAGACATTTGCCTTGGTGGCACTTTCCTGCACTAACCATCCCTTGAGTCCTTTAATATATAAAATTATGTTTATCTCTGTCCTGAATATAATCAGTAACTGAGTCACCACAGGCTTCGCGTAGAGAATTCCGGGGATTCACGACTTTGTGGGAAAATGTAACAGTGAATTGCTACAAATGTTGGCATTCAAAGAGTTAATTTGAGGTCTATAATAAAACACTGATTAATGACCAGGGACTCCCAAAGCTATTTTATCTACATCAGCAATACATGGCTTGAGCGGCAGTGTAATATATAATAACTAATTACTGACACACGAATTAAATCATTTTGCCATGAACAGATCATTATGGGCCATATTTAATTATAGGCAATGCAAATTCTATTGAGACATTCAAGGGACAATAAATTGATTCATTTTAACAATAACATTTTTGTATTTTATTAAATTGATGTAAATTCTGTGAAAAAGAAGGCAATATATAAACAGGGCAGGTGTTGATGATGCAAATGAAATAGATGACAGATGGTTACCAGTGAGATCACTGGCTGTGTCTATAATGGATTGAGGTAATCAAAATCCACAGTGAATCTGTGACTTGTTTAGATCTACAATTTTAAAAAAGTCAGCAGGGAAACTGAGAATACAATATTGGGAGCAATGCAATGAACTGATTTTAATACTTCTAAAAGCAAGACCCAGGTGTAATAGGTCTACTACCTAGTTTTGCAACAGATGTTTACCTCAATATCAGCTGGCAACAATATACCTATGCATTTTAATTAACCCAAAATTCTTTGCATCTCCGTATTATGCTTTTGTACTTATACATAGCAAATTCTTTGAGTTGGAAAAAAACAATATTTTTTTTCCACAAATCTCATTCAAATCTGTTCAAATATAGGTTTTCACAAATTAAAGAGCAATTCTGTACAGTTTTTTTTTTCCACTTTAATGAATGAGGACAGAATTTCAGAGGATATTTTAAACCAAATATTGTGAATCGAGATGCACAGTGAAAAGTTTAAAAATGTCAGGAGGCAGGTACTAGTTTCATGAAACATTGCACATGCACACAAGGAAACCATGATTCAAGCATCAAATAAGGACATTGGTAATCAAAGTAAGGTAGAAGAGACGGCACTTCACAGTCAGGTATTCCAGGTCCGGGTAGCATAAGCTCACAAGTTCTGCCGTCCCCCAATGTACATGTTGCCTGAGGAAACTTTCCAGAACACATCTGATAAATTCCACCCCATCTAAACATTTTGCACTATGATAGTCTATATCTGCCCTACCCGCTCCCAATAGGCCACTCTGTTGCACCATGTCCTCTTTTTATTATGATTCAATTAGCCATTTTGTGCTGCAACAATCCAACGCCTACTTTTTAAATGCTCCCGCTCCTCCAACACTGAAATTGACTGGCTGCAACAATCCAATGGCTATCTTTTAAATTCCCCTGCTCCTTCTCTGACCTTATTCCTTGGAGCCTAGGAGGCCGAAGGGTGATCTTATAGAAGTGTATAAAACCATGAGGGGTGTATGCACAAAGTATTTTGCCCCAGGTATGGAAATCAAGAATTAGAGGCCATAGGTTTCCAATGAGAGAGGAAATATTTAACATGAGAGGCAACTTTTTCACACAGAAGGTGAGGGGTATTTGGAACGAGCTGATAGATCAAGTAGTTGAGGCAGGTGCAATGACAACATTTAAAAGACAGTCTAAAGGACAGTCTCTAGAATCTTCATTAAAGTAACCCATTGCTTTCCCTCTCTCTCCACCCCTCCCCCATCCTTGTTCCCTGGCCAGTCTGACTGTCCTCCTGATTAAATGTTATCTTTGTATGCTTAGTTCTTATCTTCCTCTAGTTTTCAATGGTCCATTCAACATTTTATTTCTCCACGTCCCCTTTGATGTCTCGTTTTCACATCTTACCCTTCCATATCTCTGTGTCTCCCTCTCCCCTGAATCTCAGTCTAAATAAGGGTCTTGGCCAGAAACATCAATCCAGAGATGTTGCCCGTCTAGATTTACAAGTATATTATCACGTCTAAAAGATTGTAGCTGTAAGGAATGGTCGAATGAACTAAGGTTATTTTCTTTGGAATAGAAAGGAATGAAAGGAAACTTAATTGACATGGATGAGATTATTAGAGGCCTAGAGGGGAAAATAGGAAGGAATGGGAGGGTCAAACACCATGGTGCATGAATTTAGGGTGATAGGAGGATTAGGAAGAGATGGCTGGGATTCCCTGACTCAGTCAGTCATGAGCTGCAACTGGATGCACCTCCCACAGGGGTAGTCTTCAGGGGCAATGGACGTTCCCAGTCTTCCCACATCCTGCAAGAGGAGCATGCCAATGCCCTTACTGCTATCTCTACGTCAGTAAGACCTAGGAAGAGTCATAAAAAGCAAAACAGGCCTTGCTTTATCTTGCTCAGCCTCCTCAGCGGAGCTATATGAGACAACAATAAAGAATGGGTCGACTGGGGTTATATTCACTGGTATTTAGAAGGATGAGAGGGGACCTTATAGAAACATATAACATTGATGATATAAAAGTTAGTGGTTTTGCAGATAGTGAAGGTGGTTGTGACCGATTGCAGCAGGATCTGGATCGATTGGCCAGGTGGGTGTAGAAATGGTTGATGGAATTTAATACGGAGAAGTGTGAGGTGTTGCATTTTGGGATGTAGAACAAGGGCAGGACCTACACAGTAAATGGTAGGCCTCTGGGTAGTGTTGGAGAGCAGAGGGATTTAGGAATGCAGGTGCATGGTTCCATGAAGGTCGAGTCGCAGGTAGATAAGTTGGTCAAAAAGGCTTTTGGCACTTTGGCCTTCATTATTCAGAGTATTGAGTATAGACGTTCAGAGGCCATGTTGCAGTTATATAAGCTGTTGGTGAGTCCACATTTAAAATATTGTGTTCAGTTCTGAGCACCATGTTATAGGAAATATATTATAACCATATAACCGTATAACAATTACAGCACGGAAACAGGCCCTCTCGGCCCTTCCAGTCCGTGCCGACCATTTGTTTTCCCCTAGTCCCATCTACCTGCACTCAGACCATACCCCTCCATTCCCTTCACGTCCATATACCTATCCACTTTAGTCTTAAATGTTAAAATCGATCCTGCCTCCACCACTTCTGCTGGAAGCTCATTCCACACAGCCACCACCCTCTGAGTAAAGAAGTTCCCCCTCACGTTACCCCGAAACTTCTGTCCCCTAATTCTCATGTCATGCCCTCTTGTTTGAATCTTCCCTACCCTCAATGGGAAAAACGTATCAAGCTATTGTCAAGCTTGAAAGGGTTCAGAAAAGATTTACGAGGATGTTGCCAGGACTAGAGAGTGTGAGCTATAGGGAGAGGTTGAGTAGGCTGGATCTCTACACCATGGAGCATAGGAGGATGAGGGGCGATCTTATAGATCTTGAGAGGAATAGGTCGGGTAGATGCACAGTCTTTTACCCAGAGTAGGGGAATCGAGGACCAGAGGACATAGGTTCAAGGTGAAGGGGAAAAGATTTAATAGGAATCTGAGGGGTAACATTTTCACACAGAGGGTGGTGGCTGAATGGAAGAAGCTGCCAGAGGAGGTGGTAGAGGCTGGAATTATCCTATTGTTTAAGAAACAGTTGGACGGGTACATGGATAAGACAGGTTTGGAGGGTTATGGACCAAGTGCAGGCAAGTGGGACTAGGGTAGCTGGGACATTGTTGGCTGGTGTGGGCGAGTTGGGCCGAAGGGCCTGTTTCCATACTGTATTAATCTATGACTCTTAATGGATTGGGCCGGTTAGATGCAAGAAAAATGTTCCCAATGTTGGGGGAGCCCAGAACAGGAGGTCACAGTTTAAGAATTAGGGATAGGCCATCTGGACTGAAATGAGGAAAAACTTCTTCGGCCAGAGTTCTGAATCTGTGGAATTCTCTGTGGCAGAAGGCAGTGGAGGCCAATTCACTGGATGTTTTCAAGAGAGATTTACTCTTATGGCTACGGAATCAAGGGATATGGGGAAAAAGCAGTGCTGGCTCGAAGGGCCATATGGCCAACTCATGCATTTATTTTTTATGTTTCTATGCGACCAAGCCTTTACACTTACCCTCAAATTCAGCTCTCAACCTCAACACACAGCCGCTCCCGATCGGCCACGCTGCTAGTCCTCGTCTTCCCTCTATAAACAATTAGTAGTAGTCACTGTGGGATGCTTGTTGACTTGGAATGGACTCCACCAGAAGCAGAAGGTAGGTGTATAGGAAATAAGGGCTGAAACAATGTTGAAGGTAGGAGTAAGTTACAGTGTCAGGGGACACTTAGAGAATGAAATTCTAGGACAGGGAGGAAAAATGGGAACAAAAAAACAAAATGCTGGCTGACCCTAGCAGGTGAAGGAACGTTTCTGGGTCAGGGCCCATCTTCAGACTGATGATAAGGGGAAGAAACAAAGAGAAGTATTGCTAGAATAGAGCAAAGAGAGGTATTGGTAGGGCAAAGATTGGTAAGTGGTAGGTGGGTGCACGTGAGGAGGGGACATCGGAAGATGGGTGGAGTAAGTGAGATTAAAAGTAGAGAAAAGGATGTCAGATAAGGAAAGAATAAGATGTAGGGAGGTGGAGGGAGGAATATGGATGGATGGATACGGGGCAGGAGAGGGAGGAGGGTAAATGGGACCGATGAGACGCGAGGACAGGAGATAGACATAAGGAAGAGGGGAAAGGAACAGGGTGACTAGGATGCGGGACGGCTGAGGCGGGCCGGACGCGGCTCTTCCAACCCGACATTCCCCTCGACCCGAGTGGTAGCAGTCAAATATGGGACAAGGGCTGTCCCGCACGGGACAACCCAATTTAGCCCAAAATACGGGATGTCCCAGCTAATACGGGACAGTTGACAACTTCGGTTGGCAACCCTACTTTCGGCCCACAATACCCGTGCCGGACATTGAAAACAATGCAGACGTGCGTTTTAAGAAAAGAAGGGGAAAGTCTGGCAGGTTTTAATAGGTATGTTACAAAACTTACCTTCAGCGGCTCTGCAGTTGTATCACTGGCCGTGTGTGCGATTATGGCGCCTTTAAGGGGGGGAGCAGGGATAAAATGCGGTTTTTCTCCTGGATATATTTTCTCGGACTGCAGCTTTTGCTGAAGAATCGTTCCGACTGCCGCTCTGTGAATTTATTTATTTATTTTTTTTTTTTTAAATCGCTGGACAATTTCAGCGCTGGAGTAAAATAAAAATCAGCTTCTAATGCCGTGAACGCCGACAACGGGGACGGATTTCACGTCGGGACAGGAAAAGGAAAGCCGTTTATTTTACATATAAACGTGCTTCTTAGGATGCCTTTAATCCAAATGTTACGTTGCGAAAAGGTGACTTAGGCCCCATATAAATCGGCAGTATTTTTCCTGCCAATATGGGGTTTAAATTCAGCGCAACCGCAACGTTCCAATCGATCGCGTTCCACAAAATCCCACTCGCAAGATGATTTAAATGACCATTAATTTACAGGAATTAAACACTAAATTCCTTCCATTTTGGCCTATAAATTCATGACAATGAGATTTAAAAATCATGTTATATTGTGAATTCTTGTGTGAATGTTATTTGGACACTTAGGCTATTTTAAAATGTTAATCTTTTCTTAAGAAATGGATAGATGTTTAGATCTAGTAATTCAATTTTGTAATTAGCTACAATTGGGTAACTAACTAATTATATGCTTTAATTACAGGTCATCCAAGTAAGGTTGTTTCATATTTGTTTCAGAATACTTCAATCTATAATAACTGAAAATTTCTTTCAGTTCTCTTAATTTTTAAGAATGGTATGGGCTTTTGACTGTCCTCGATCACAGCTTTTGTTTTAAGTCAATGGAAAAGCAATAGGGAACAAGATGCTAATTTCCTAGTATGAAAATGGCCATAATTTTTTAATACCGAAGATATGAAAGTGAAAGGTGTCAAATTAAACTTCTTTTTATGCTTTATCTGATGGGATTAATTGCAGACTTGATTTTTTAAATCACAACATTTTGTAACATTGCTAATTCATGTGCTGCATTGGCAAGTCAAATTTCACTACACCAATTGGTGTATGTGATAATAAATGTCCTTTGTCCTTTGTTGCGTTTGTCCATATGGCCAACTCGTGCATCTATTTTTTATGTTCCTATGAGACCAAGCCTTTACACTTACCCTCAAATTCAGCTCTCAACTGCAACACACAGCGGCTTCCAATCGCTGCTAGTCCTCGCCTTCCCTCCATAAACCATTAGAAGTAGTCACTGTGGGATGCTTGTTGACTTGGAATGGGCTCTACCAGAAGCAGAAGGTAGGTGCATAGGAAATAAGGGCTGGAACAATGTTGAAGATGGGAGTAAGTTACAGTGTCAGAGTGAAATTCTAGGACAGGGAGGGAAAAATGGGAACAAAAAAACAAAATGCTGGCTGAACCTAGCAGGTGAAGGAAAGTTTTCGGGTCAGGGCCCATCTTCAGACTGATGGTAAGGGGAAGAAGCTAGAATAGAGAGGTATTGGTAGGGCAAAGATTGGTAAGTGATTGGTGGGTGCACTGAGGCGGGGATATCGGAAGATGGGTGGAGTAAGTGAGATTAAAAATAGAGAAAAGGATGTCCGATAAGGAAAGAATAAGATGTAGGGATGTGGAGGGAGGAATATGGATGCGTGGATGGATATGAGGGAGGAGGGGTAAATTGGACCTATGAGACTCGAGGACAGGAGATAGGCATAAGGAAGAGGGGAAAGGAACAGGGTGACTAGGTTGCGGGACCGGACGCGGCTCTCCGACCCGACAGTCCCCTCGACCCGAGTAGTAGTAGCAGTCAAATACGGGACAAGGGCGGTCCCGCACGGGAAAAACCAATTTAGCCCAAAATACGGAATGTTCCGGCTAATACGGGACAGTTGGCAACCCAACTTTTGGCCCACAATACCCGTGCCGAACATTGAAAACAATGCAGAAGTGTGTTTACAACAGAAAGGATACGAAGTGCTGGAAAGATGGGCGTAGAATAACGCGGGGAAACAGACAGCGCCTTTTAAAACTGCTCGGGATATCATACGGCACTTCAAAGTTTAAAAGTGCAAAGATTCGTGAGTTCAAAAACGGTGCTGGACAAATTGAGTTTGAGAATGATCATTAAAACACACCTCGGATGGAGAAAACTGCGCAGGACGCAGAGCCTCGGTGGGTTTAGCGCGATCGGTTTGTGAGGAGCTGCAGGGCAGAGAATCCGAGAGTCGGGACGCGGCAGATCGGGATATTGAAAGGGGCCGGAGTCGGCAGAGGCAGGGCAGCAGCGCGGGTAAACAGGGGCACGGCCTCAACAACTCAGCCAATACAGCACGGGAGGCTCTGAGTTAATGAAACCAGGGGACAGCGAGCTCCAAATAAGCGCGGGTGCCGGGCTCGATCAGCCTGAAAGCTTAGCGAGGAAAGTGGCGGCTGGGTGAATGTAATTGTAACACGAGTAGCAGGGCGGGTCCGGTTTCATAATCGTCGGGAAGAAGACAGTGAGGTTTTGAAGTGCCGCGTTTCCCGTGGTGGGTATTCAAGGGTAGAGCGGGAAAGGATGTCGATTGGTTCAGTGCTTCAAAAGTGCCGCGATCAGAAAGAAGCCTGGGGAATTAAAATAAAAGCGGCGGCCGGACAGCGCTCGGGGAGGTTATGTATGTGGTGCGGCTCTTTGCCAAGTGTAGTTTATTGCCACATGTACCGAGGTACAGTGAACATATTTTATTCCGTGCTAACCAGTCAGCGGGAAGACTATACATGATTACAACTGAGCCATTTACTGTACGGGACAGGCTCGGTGGATGATTCACCAAGCAGGAGAGATAAATTGAATACCAAGGCGGGGTGACACGGTGCTTGTTGCGAGGGCGTGGGCTTAAAGGAAGCGGGAAACTTCGGGTGAGTTGTAAAACAGCGTGAAGTTCCTTCGTTACTGGCGAATTGCGCAGGAAAGAAGTTTCCAATTGGACAGGTGTCTGGATAGTGTTAAAAAAAACAGTGTACTAAAAAAAACTAGGTTTAGAAAGAAGCACTATGTCAGACTGCCGGTGTGGTGATGGACACGGAATGAATGGCTGGATGACTGAATGGAAGAAAAATAAGTTTGAGTTTAAGAGACTTCGGTCAAAGACGCCACGTGTGTTTGGAAATGCGTGAGCAGGAAACCGAGCGTTGATGAGTTTTAAAAAAACAATTCTGGAAATCGCCACCGTCAGTTTAAATTCAGAGCCAAATTGATGTGTTTGAAAAATGCAGGTAGCCAGTTAAAAATCTGCGCGGTGGGTGGCGAGGGCCTCGGGCAGCAGGTAGGTCTAATGCGTGTGAAACCCGTCCGAGAACAGGCGCCAGGTTAACTCAGATTGAAACCAAGGTGGGAGAAAGCCTCGGCTCGTTTAAAAAAAAATACTGAACATGGGGAAAACAGCTGGTGGATTCAGAGGCTGTGCGGGAAACGGGATCTGGGTGTAAAGCCGCTGAGGTACCTTGTTCGCGGAGCACAGGGCTTGGAGATTAAATGCTGGCGAGTTTAATGGATGCATCTGGGATGGGAGCTTGTTGAAACACACGGGCAAGAAATTCGATGAGTTTGATAAGTGGTCAAGGCTAACGAGCGGGAACACGGAACGCTGGAGGCAGATTGGGGAGAGTTAAAGTGCGGGAAACGAGCCCAGTGGGTTTGGACACAGCGGACACGGGGTGCAGTGACTTAATTGAAAATACAAATCAGTCTAAAACGGGCTCGGAGCTTCGGACAGGTTGCAGAAGCGCTGGATCCTGCCTTTAATTAGTTTTAAATCAACACGTTCGACAGACCTGCGAGTGTTAAATATAACGTCGGACACAGGCTGAGTGGAATGAAAAGAAGCGCGGCTATGTTTAATAATAATAATAATAACAACTTTATTACGGACTCAAGGTCCAGACAAGGGGCAACATTACATTAAAAAATGCATTGCATCTCAAATATCATAAATATATATAAAATCAAGGTAAATGACATAAAGACATCATAATTTATATATTTTTAAAAAACCCCACTATCTGCGGGACAGGTAGAATTTGTTAATTGTGGGGAAACAGGAGCCTAGCGAGTTTTAACAGCACCGGAAACCTTGGAGGCAATGTACTTAGCTCCCTGTAGCAACACGTCGATACTGGGAAAGAAGGTCTCTGGTATGCCTGCCTTCATGCATTGTAGTGTGGAAATGAGTGAGGAAATCGTGTAGCAGCTTCGTAACATTTTGGTTAGGCTACAATTGGAGTACTGTGTGCAGTTACAGCAATTAGTGGCAGAGTATTAGTTCTATAAGAAGTGAATGGACAAACTTGGATTGTTTTTCTTCGAGCACCAGTGGCTGAAGGGATCCCTAATCAGTGATTTATAAAAGATTTATATGAGAGGGATAGATGCAGTCCGAATCTTTTCCCAGGGTGGAAATATCAATTGCTAACTGCAAGCTGAGAAGGCGAAAGTCTAAAAGTTTTTAACGCGCACTGAGTGGTAGGTGCTTGGACCGTGCTGCCAAATGAGGTTGTGAAAGTGGATTAGAAAATGTTTAAGAGGTTTTTAGATAGCCACATAAACATACACACAATGGTGGGATATTGATCAAGTGTAAGGAGTAGGGACTTAACAATTGTCAAGTTTAATTTGACATCATGTTTGGTACAGACATTGTAGGCCAAAGGGAATGTTCCTGTGAAGTTCTGCTCTGTCTGGACCACGAGGAATGGGAAACTCAATGTTCATACCTACTCCGGTTGAATATGAGGTGTTTCATCTGCATTTGTCCAGTTCCACGTATTCTTCCAGCCTCTGCCTCTACCATCCTCCTCACCCCCAGCTGGCTCAATCTCAGCCCTTGTTTTCCTTAGCACTCCAACCATGTTCCGTCTGCCCATCATCTCCCACTTCAACCAGTTGCTCCTATCGTCTACTCTCAGTGCTGGTACAGGGTCTCAACCCAAAACATCAGCCATCCCTTTGCCTCCACAGATGCTGCTTGACCCATTCTCACATTCCTCTAGCTGTCTGTATTTCACAAAACATTCCAGTCTTTTCTGTCTCAAATTTAAAGGAGAGCTGTTGAGTGAAAATAAAATTGGAATAGTAACCAATACGTTTTTTAAATGGCAGAAGCCACGGTGGTGCAGTGGTAGAGTTGCTGCTTTAAACCCCTGTCTCACAGTGCAAGTCGACCCATGAGTGACCCCGAGTTTTCACTCGTGGTTATCACGTACAATTGACGTAGCGGGAACATCGGAACTCGTGGTCGCAACTTAGCGACTCGTGGCGCTAACGGCAGGTACCCATGAAACTTGTTAACTCATTAAAAAATTCAAACATGTTTAAAGTTTTTCACGAGTCAAATTTACTGTTGAAGTTAAAAATTTAAACATTTAAACTCGTTGTAAGAAAGTAGTGGCCCGTGAGCTTACCGTAGTGACTCTTGAGTCTAGCGTGGGTTTGGCCTGAGTGCCAGAAGTGAAGATTAGTCAGATCTTAATGGGAAATTAATGAATGGATGGATGGATAGGGGTCTGAAATTAACTTGGATACTTTTGATGGGAGAGAGACGCCGATGAAGCTGAAGGTACAGAGCGAAGATGGGGGCTCAAACATTGATGGGAAGGGTTAACATCGGGCGGGACATATGAAAAGTGACCATACTGAGGGAATTCCCACGTATATGAAGCAGAGAGAAACGTGAGTTCTACTTAGATTATGTTTGAGCCAGCGAGGAGTCATTTCTTCGGATAATGATTTTACAATGTGAGGTGACATTATAAGCCATGGGATATAGACACAAAATGCTGGAGTAACTCAGCGGGGCAGACAGCATCCCTGGAGAAAAGGAATTAGTGACGTTTCGGGTCGAGACTTCTTCAGACTGGTTTTCTGCTGTGCTGTTGCCGTACCTCTCGAGAGAAGTAATGGGTCTCGACCCGAAACGTCATCCATTCCTTCTCTCCAGCGATGCTGCCTGTCCCGCTGAGTTACTCCAGCATTCTGTGGCCATCTTCGCTGGCGAGGAACCGTGCGTGCCCTTTGCAAGTTTTCGCTCTTGAACACAGATAGCAGCGGATTATTAGGAGAAGAAACTCGCGTTCATGCCGCACCACGTGTTGACTACCTGCCCCCGCTACTCAAGGAGCTTGTGCTGAGCGGTAACCAGCTGCAGAGCTTCAGCTGGGGCAGGCTTTACCGGCTAGGCTGGTTGGACCTGCTGGACCTCGGTAGAAAACTGTTGACCACAGTGCCTCGCATGCTGTCCAACTGCACCCAGACCCTGCGCGTCTTCAACCTCACCCGCAACCAGATCTCCAAGCTGACCAAGGACTTCCTGCAGGACGTGACCTCCCTGCAGTACCTGGATCGCCGCTACAACAACCTGAAGACCACCCAGGCCTCCAGTTTCACGGACAGTGCCATCAAACACCTTCGGGAGCTGCGGCTAAGCGGCAACCACTTTCTCTGCACCTGTGACACCAGGTGGTTCGTGTGGTGGATCAATCAGACCACTGTCTACATCCCTCGCCTGGTCACCGTTGTCACCAGCACCTCCCCGAAAGCCCACCGCGGCCATGGCGTCGTCATGGTGGACCTACACTCCTGCGAGTTGGACTACCTGGGCATTGGCCTCTACACTTTCTCCGCCTTGATCACCTTCTTGCTGCTCTATTTGATACTTAAAACAGGCCTTCATTCACGATGGTGCAGCTGCCTGGTAGAAAATGCAGCGTCGGAGACCCGGGTTCGATCCCAACTACGGGTGCTGTCTGTACTGAGATTGTAAGTTCTCCCCGTGACCTGCGTGGGTTTTCGCCGAGATCCCCCCCCACACTCCAAAGACGTACAGGTTTGTAGGTTAATTGGCTTGGTGAATGTAAAAATGTCCATAGTGGGTGTAGGATGGTGTTAATGTGCGGGGATCGCTGATCGGTGCAGACCCGGTGGTCTGAAGGGCCTGTTTCCCCTCTGTATCTCTAAACTAAACTAACTGGGGAGAACACTGGACCTTCTTGGTCAGTTTATTATTTTGCACTTATATACATTACACAGATCACGGAGTGTGAAATAAAGCTGGCAAGCCGAGGTCATGCAAGAAACGGAGGAAAGCGGGAGACGATTTTATTCAGCAACTCCGTTCTGGCAGAACATCTATCCTGTGTTAAGGAAACCTAACTTTCAGGGGATTTAAATCTTGAGTTCAACTTCTACCTGAATTTAATAGATTTACAAAAGCTTTGAAGTTCTCCCTGCAGTCCATTTCTTAAACACCTTTATGTTTTGCGCTTTTTTTGACAGCCAAGTACTTTAAATGCCATTTATTGCATTGTAGTAATGATAGGCAACGATTTGATAAAAGCAGTTAATTACATGACAAGATAAGCATGCAGCTACATAAGAGGCACGGAGAAGCTGATCATCGGGGCAGTTCTGTCCTTGGTCATGTGAGGCTTTTTATAGTAAAAAAAAACTGCATGACATTTTTATCCATGTGATGATGTTTCCACACGTCGGTAGTCGTTGTTGGCTCAAGAGTAACTCGGGAGAGGAACTTGGTACATCGCAGAAATGAGAAGTAAACGGCAAACTTAGACATACACGTGGGAACTCGTTTAAACTCTTGGACATAAACTTGGAATTTCGTACACAACCACAAGTCTGATTTTCTCTTTCACTCGGGGTCACTTGTGGGTCAACTCGCACCGTGAGACAGGGCCATTACAGTGTCAGAGACCTGGGTTCGATCCTGACTATGGATGCTGTATGTATGGAGTTTGCATGTTCTCCCTGTGACCTGTGTGGGTTTTCTCTGGAATTTCCAGTTTCCTCCCACACTCCAAAGACATTCAGGTCTGCAGGTTAATTGGCTTTGTTTAATTATTTTAAATTTAAGAAAATTAGTCCAGAAAACTGATTGGAAAGATGTCACTCGGTGTACTACACCGAATATTGTGTAGTACGTAGGTATGCTTTGACTAGGGTGATGAAAAGGAATTGTCAATTAAAGTGTTTACTACCTTAGATTCCATGCCGTCAACATCAGCAAAGGATGCAGATTATGGATGAGGAAAGATCAAAGCAAAGTACACTTAATAGAAAAAGATAATTCTGTGCGAGTCTGCATAATTCTTTGAACAGTATTAAATAGTGTATCGTAGTGATAATTTTATATTACATGCATATATGACAGGAAGCTCTTGAGAATAGTTTTGACAAAACTGTATCATTGAGGAGGTAACAGGCAAGGGGGCTTCAAAGTGCAAGGACATCACATTACAGTCTCTATAACATTATTCAAAGTACACCTTTACTTTCTCATTTATGAAGGAGAACATTTAGACCTGCTCTAAGGATATTCATGCTCTCTGCACTTATATAGGACACAGGTTCTTCAAGAGCATTAACTGAAACAATTTTTACTGTGATACATAGACAATAGGTGCAGGAGTAGGCCATTCGGCCCTTTGAGCCAGCACCACCATTCAATCTGATCATCCACAATCAGTACCCCCATTACTGCCTTCTCCCCATACCCATTGATTCCGCTAGCCCAAAGAGCTCTATCTAACTTTTGAATGCATCAAGTGAATCGGCCTCCACTGCCTTCTGAAAAATATGTTCCTCATCTCAGTTCTAAATGGCCTACCCCTTATTCTTAAACTGTGGCCCCTGGGTCTGGACTCCGCCAACATCGGGAACATGTTTCCTGCATCTAGCGTGTCCAATCCTTTAATAATTTTATATGTTTCTATATAAGATCCCCTGATGCCAAGATGTAAGGCAGCAGATCCACCACTGCCCCCCTGTTATTTTTTGTTAATACAAGATAAAGTTAACGAGGCTGTATGGTACATTATTTAATAGAGTTTCATTAGACAGATATAAATATAAATGATTGCTTGTCAACTTCATAGCCTCTGGCAGTGAAACTAGCAGCAAATTTATCTCTTCTTTCTCCATATCTGGATTGACTACAACATTTTCAACTCTGCTATGACTTTTGTCATTCTACCTTTCCACATAGCATTTCCACACTATCTGTAGAGAAATCTAACCAGAGGATTCTGAGATGGAGAGTCTATGTAGTGTCCTTGGGTTGGATTTTCCTGCATTAATTTCAGATCTCCAGTGTGGCATTTTGCTTCTGGAATTTACAATGGTCTTCTGATAATCAGACTAAGACATTCTCAGTAAGCCAGATATAGAAAGGAAGAATAAATTATTTTGAATCAGTTTTTCTTTTCTCTATGTTATGGCCTGACCTTCTGGCATGTCCCACAGCCCTTCTATGGACCATTACACAGACGAAGATTACCATGCAAAGAGTTAAATGGGAGGGAGCTGTCATTGGGCAAATCCACATCAGACCTGTGAAAGTTGCTGAAAGACCAACTGATCAGAATTTGAGACATTATTTTGACAAATTATTTATTTCACTCCATAGATGCTGCTGCATCCGCTGAGTTTCTCCAGCACTTTTGTCTACCTCAGAATTTGAGACTGGCATGTTTCAGTAAGGAGGAGGGATAAGAATGGCAAAAGAAGAGGAACCTTGAATATTCAGAGAGGTTGTAAATTAAAGGAAGCATATGTATGGTTTAGGAAGATGAAATCAGATAGGACCTTTGAGATATATAAAGCAAACGGGAAAGAACTCAAGCAGGCGAAATGAAGGGCCATTTGGGGCCATTAAACATCAATGGCACATCGGATTAAAGAAAATCCCAAGGCTTTTTATATGAAGTTTAAAAATAAGAGAGATGGCTTTACCAAACGAACATGACGGACTGTTGTGCACTCAGTTTCACAGTTACGTAGCTCGCCCTCAGCTCTCCAGCCCAAGGTTTTTCGATCCATCGCACGGAAAAGTGGAGAATTGGTGGCATCTGCCTTATGGTAAACTTGATGTGGTGGCTTCCGCACCTGGAGCATCCACCCAGAATGTCGTCCCTTCTACCTACCAATTGAATCCACATCCATCATCATGACTGCAGTCGTCGTACCACACCAGGCAGACACTCTGCCAGCACTGGAGGAGATGCATGCTGTGGTCAACAAGCACCAGATGGCATATCCTGACAACCTCCTCATAGCCGGGGACATCAACAGCGCTAGTTCGAAGAAGTTACAAACTAGCTCCAGCACAAGTTCAGTTAATTTATTGTTGCATGTGAAAAGCTTTTGGTGTGTGCTAACCAGTCAGCAGAAAGATAGTAGATGATTACAAGCGATACATTTAAAGTGTATAGATACATGATAAGGGAATAACGTTTAGTGCAAGGTAAAGCCAGGAAGGTCTGATCAAGGATCATCCGAGGGTCATCAAAGAGGTAGTTACAACAGTTACGGGTGGCGCGGGTGGCGCTGAACTTTAACATCGGGAGCCTGGGATCTCTCGCCGAGATCGTCAGTGGTGGAGCTCCGTCCAGCACGGCCTGTTGGCTTGGAAGCCGCGGTCTCCGGTAAGGAAGCGGCGGTTCCAGGCATCCCAAACCGCTGAGAGGGTTCTCCCGACACCGGAGCACCATCATCCGGCGAGAGGGCCTGAAACATAACGGCGACTGTGGAGGCCTCAATAGGCCCGACCATGGGTGGACAAGAGAATGGGGACTGGACTTTGTGCCTTCCCCACAGTGGGAACCATTGTGGGGGGATGTTTTAATGTTAAATTTCTTCCTTAATGTTATGTTGCATTTTTATTAGTATTAGTGTGCTGCAAAGACATTTGAATTTCCCCTGAAATGGGGATTAATAAAGTATCTATTATTATTATTATTACTTTTTACCAGCAAAGATGCATATTGCTCAATCTCTCATCCTCACTTTGGAAAATCTGATCACTTAGCTCATCCTTCCGTTGTATAGGTAGTGACTAAAGAGAGCATCTACAGTGGTGAGAATTACACAGAGCTGGTCAGGTTAGACAGAGGAGCGACTTTGAGACTGTTTGGCGTCAGTAAACAAGTCGATGTTCAAAAACTCAGTAGCAGAACTGAATAAATATGCCACAGTTATTAACAACTTCATATGGAAATGTGTGGAGGCATGTGTCCCCATCTTCACCAGATAAAAGCTGTCCAATGTCTGACCTTCCCAGAGGAGCATGGGTGAAGCTCAACAGACTTCGAACTGGAGTTGGGCGTTTCAATGCCAGCATGTGGAGATGGGGACTCCGCCGGAGCCCAGCCTGTGAATGCGGAGCAGAACAACAGACTGCCAACCATGTCATCTCTGGGTGCCCGCTTTAGCACCCACCAAATGGAGCTCAGTGCCTGGCAGACATTGACGCAGAGACAACAACCTGGCTGCTCAACACCCAACTTGAGATCTAACTATTCCTTTGGTTTATGTTTCATTCGCAAGAAGAAGAAGAAGACCATCTGAGTATTCCCTAACCAGAAGCCTTGGATGAACTAGAAAGTCTGCAATCTACTTGGGAACAGACCCTGGCCATTCAAGTCTGGTTATGCAGGGTCATATACAGTGTATTGTCCAATTATGATCCCAGTAAGGTCATCCAGAAAACAAAGAGATGCTTAATGTATGCCATTATTTCCTAGAAATCTGGCATACGTGTTCTTATTATATAGGTGTACCTACACATCTCTGGATACCCCTCTACCACCGGATCATTGACTTTCTGACCCATGGATAACAATCAGTGAGGATAGGTGACAATACTTCCTCCACAATAATTCTCAACATCGGTGCCATGCAAGGATGCAGTCTCTGCTCCTACAATACTCCTTGTACACATGTCCATGAAGCCAATTTCTGCTCTCTACCTGCAAGTTGCAGACAACACCACTGTTATGGACCAGATCTCAAACAATGACGAGATGGAGTATGGAGAGCTGAGTAATATGGTGTCAGTGTTACAAGGGAACAGGTTCAAGGATCTGACTAGTAGATCAGAAAAGGGCTCACTCGTTTGTTTAGTTACAAATTTGCATTGGCAAGAGCAAGAACAAAAACAATACTTGTCTCGGTATGCGCGTGCTCCGTTTTACAGCAGCACACCTCTCTGCTTCCGTCCGCGGCGCAGGTTACCAAATTCAAATTGCAACTAATGGTAGGGGTCTACACCTGAGTGTGCTTTCTCCCCCCCCCCCCCCCCCCCCCCCCCGGAAGCAAAACACTATCTGTGACAGACTTGATGCACAGGGTAATGCACACAGTGTTGCTGGCTTAATTCAAGTGCTAGCGCAGCTGCGCTCGGCCATCAGCAAGCAGTAGGATGCCCACCCCGACGGTGCCTTCATTGTTGCAGGGGACTTTAATCAGTTGGACCTACGAGCTGCACTCCGCAAATTCCACCGGCATGTGCAGTGCCCTACCAGAGGCTCAAACACGCTGGATAAAGTGTACACCAACATCAAGGACGCATACAGAGCCCTCCCCTGCCCATCCCTAGGACAATCCGATCACCTCTCACTGTTTCTACTGCCTGCATATAAACCCCTCATCCGCAAGACCAAACCTGCAATAAAGACGGTCAAAATATGGCCTGAGGATGCCACCCTACAACTCCAGGACTGCTTCGATCGCACCGACTGGGACCTGTTTGCACTACAGGCTACCAAGAGGTAGACTTGGAGGAGTACACATCCACTGTGCTCTCCTACATCAACTGCTGTGTGGAGACTGTCACAGTGGACAAGCAAAAAAGGATGTTCCCAAACCGGAAACCGTGGATGAACAAGGAGGTTCAGAATCTTCTAAGGGCGCGCAACATTTAAATCCAGGGACACTTCTGCCTACAGTGCTGCCAGGTCAAACCTCAACAAAGGCATAAAAAAGGCCAAAGACATCCACAGGCAAAGGGTGGAAGACCACTTCAACACCATGGACACCAGAAGCATGTGGCAGGGACATCACTGACTACAAGAGCAACCCCACCTGCACCCACAGTGATATCACACTGGCCAATGAATTAAACACCTTCGCACGCTTCGAAACTGGCAGCACCACCAGCAGAGGAACAAGCTGTGGGCGGAGGGACGGACCTTAACACTGAGCACCCAGGAGGTACAGTGCGCTCTGCGTAGGATCAATCCACGCAAGGCTGCAGGCCCGGATGGAGTCCAGGGTAGAGTACTAAAGGACTGTGCTGTACAACTGGCGGAGGTATTTACGAGGATCTTCAACCTGTCTCTATCTCTGGCAATGGTCCCCATGTGCCTGAAGACAGCTACCATAGTGCCAGTGCCGAAGAAGTCTAAAGTCACCAACCTGAATGACTACCACCCGATTGCCCTAACTCCAATACCAATGAAGTGCTTTGAAAGGCTGGTCCTCTCCCACATCAAATCCAGCATCCTTGCATCATTGGACTCTCATCAATTTGCATACAGGGCAATTAGATCCACAGAGGATGCCATCTCTGTGGTTCTTCACACTGTCCTGACCCACCTCAAAAGACAGGGCACCTACCTGAGGATGCTCTTCATTGACTATAGCTCTGCCTTCAATACAGTCATCCCCACCAAGCTCACCACCAAACTCCACCAGCTAGGCCTCAGCTCACCGATATGCGATTGGATCCTGAATTTTCTGACAGAGCGACTGCAGGTAGTGAGACTGGGGCCGCACCTGTCCTCCACTATCACCCTGAGCACCGGCACACCACAGGGCTGTGTACTGAGCCCCATGCTCTACTCCCTCTTCACCCACGACTGTGTCCCTGCATTTGACAACAACACCATTGTCAAGTTTACGGACGACACAACGGTGATTGGGCTGATCACCAACGGTGATGAAACAAACTATAGAGCGGAGGTGCAGAACCTGGCGGACTGGTGCTGACGGAACAACTTGTTGCTAAACACCTCCAAGACCAAGGAGCTGATTATCGACTTCAGGAGGTCACAGAATGGGGAATACGCCCCAATCTCCATCTACGGAGACAGTGTGGAGAGAGTGTCCAGCTTCAAGTTTCTGGGCACTCACATCTCAGAGGACCTCACATGGTCCACCAACACCGCTGCGCTGGTAAAAAAAAGGCACAGCAACGACTGTTCTTCCTAAGAACATTGAAATGGACAGGTCTTCCCCAACAGCTGCTGACGACCTTCTACCGCTGCACCACAGAGAGCGTACTAACGTATGGCATCTCTGTGTGGTATCTCAGCTGCACGGAGGGGGAGAGGAGAGCTCTTCAGCGCGTCGTCCACAGAGCGCAAAAGATTATTGGGACACCGCTACCAGCCTTGGAGGGCATCTACCACACATGGTGCCTCAGGAAGGCCGTCAGCATACATAAAGACTCCTCTCACCCTTGTAATGGACTGTTCAAACTGCTCCCTTCTGGCAGACGTTACAAGGCCTTCTACGCCCGCAGAAACAGTTTCATTCCCAGAGCTATAGCGGCACTGAACCGGCCTTGCTGAGTACCCCCGCACCCCCATGGACTGTCTCCCCCGGCCTCGCACTTTAGTCTGTGTTGATTTTACTGGTCTAATGTTTGTTTTTACAAACCTTGTTCTCGGGGTATCTAAACCTAAATTTTATTTATGACTTTGGATGGGTTGCAAACCAAATCTCATTGCACTTATGTGTAATGACAATAAAAGATATATTATTAGTATTATTAATAGTCCTGTCACCTGCAGCACTATCAGCCAATGAACATAGCGCTACACGGCGCTATCAGAACAATGGACATTTGAGGACCCGGCATGGGGGTCCACTATGTGGAAGGGGAAGGAAGGAGAACAAAGCAGGACCTGGCGCGGGGGTACTTTGTAAGCACTCTTTATAGGCGACTATTTGCATACCTTGGCAAATGCAAGCAAAGAATTTCACTGTGACAATGTATTTACATTCAATTGAATGTCAGGAAGACAAAGGAGCAAGACAACTTGAGGAAGCATTGTTGAGTGCATGTCCCAATCAGCATCAATGATGCTGAAGTGGAAATTGTTGAGAGCTTCAAGTTCCTGAGACATAAATATCATCAACAATCTGTCCTGGACCAATGACAAAGGCAAATGACCACCCTACTTGCTCAGGAGATGAGGGAATTTGGCATGTTGCTGACGATTCTTACCAACTTTAACGGATGCACTGTCGAAAGCATGCCGTTTCTATATATCTTCATGCACACCTGGCGGAGGAGAAAGTCGGCAGTGAAATTCCCTGTTGTCCAATGTGGCCTCAGTTGGCTCATCTGCTGAAGTAGCTGGGTCGACAACAGGAGCCATTTCTGTAACTTCATCAGGCTTTTCGTCGTTTCGACAGCGTACATGATCCAAATGCGGCCTAACAACTCTCCAATCTGTCAGCTGTAGTTCTACCACTTGACTATTACACGGCCGAGTGACAGGTTTCTTCATGTACGAGTGGAGTGTAGACTTTGTCTTCAGCCCCAAACGTTCGCAATCTGGTGTAAGTATTGTGGTTTTGTTTCATGGTTTCCCGCTTGTTGCCGATGCGTTCCAGGTCAGCCGGCTGGAGGAGATCTAATCTGGTGCTAGAGTGCATTTGAACATCAATAAGGCAGAGGATGCACCCTTTAATTCGTTTGGAATTATTTGGTAATGGAAAAAGAAACAGCTTACCTTTGTCATCAAGTCACCCTGGGTTTGTTCATTAAGGTCTCATTTCACCATTTGTACAGCTCTCTGCTAGGCCATTAAATGCAGCATGATAGGGAGCAGTTGTCTGGTGCCTAACACTATTCATCTCAAACTCCTTGAATTCTGCACTTGTGAAAGCTGAGCCATTGTCGGGATACAATCATTTCTGGAATACCAAATGCAGCAAATACTGACCGCACACCTGTATCACACCTTTTACCTGTGATAGAAGTGCCCGAGTTGTCCATTGCCTAATGAGGTGACTTGATCAGAGTTTCATCTTGGCTTTGTAACAGGTGAACAGCTTCGAATGGAGGCATGTCGGATATTGCGCCATCGGCAATCTGCTCAGGGCATCCAGCACGATATTGTCCTTTCCTGGCGTGTACTTTGTGTATGAGTAAGCAGATAAGGTTAAAGATCATCGTTGCTTTCTCGGTGATGACATGAGCTGGATCCTTTGTGTTTTTCCCCCATCAGACCTAGCAGGAGCTTGTGATCTGTCGATTTTAAAAGGGTTGTTGGGGGTCCAGAACCAGGGGCCACAGTCATATAATTATAGGGCTATATGTATGTATTTATGTATGTACTTAATCTATGAACCACTGTTGTATAACGTTAGTTCCTCCACCAATGTAAAGCACTCTGCTCAACGAGAGTTGTTTTATAAATGTGCTGTAGATATAAAAGTGACTTGACTTGACTGACAGTTTAAGAATACGGTTAAGGCATTTCGAACCGAGATGAAGAAACACTTTTTTACACAGAGAGTTGTGAGTCTGTGGAATTCTATGTCTCAGAGGGCGGTGGAGGCAGGTTCTCTGGATGCTTTCAAGAGAGAGCTAGATAGGGCTCTTAAAAATAGCAGAGTCAGGGGATATGGGGAGAAGGCAGGAACAGGGTACTGATTTGGGATGATCAGCCATGATCACATTGAATGGCTGGCTCGAACAGCTGAATAGCCTACTCCTGCACCTATTGTCTATTGATGTGGGGAGAAGGCAGGATCGGGGTACTGATTGTGAATGATCAGCCATGATCACATTGAATGGCAGTGCTGGCCGGATGGCCTACTCCTGCACCTTTTGTCTATTGGGGTATATATATATATATATATACACACACACACACACACACACGGCTTCTCGGTTGAGCTGTGAGTAATTTGTCTCTGCCTGAGACAATGTAGAAGGTCCGGCCCTGCTCTGTATGGCGGGGCATCACACCTAATCACAATAGGCTTTTTTGGACCAGCACAGATGCCAAACTTAAGGCAGCTTTTATGTGTTCAAATGTCTTCTGCTTGGCTCTTCACCTTACCCAGCATTGGTCCTTCTGCAATAAACGGTATAAAGGCTTTAACACTGTGGACGACTGATTTGTAAACCTGTTGTAATGTGTGATTAGTCCTAGGAATGAGTGCAACTGCATAACATTTCGCAGGCATGGAGCTTCCTTTAATGTTTTGATCTTGTGCCCTTGTGGATGGAGGCCAGTTTTGTCAACTTTGAAACCTAGCTAATTGACTGAGTTGGCATAAAGCATGCATTTTCTCTTCTTGACAGTAAAACTGGCTTCTCCCAAATGAGAAAGTACTCTGTCTAATATTTCAAAATGATGCGACTCTGATGTATCGGTCACCAAGATATCATCAAGGTATGCACAGATGCAAGGAATATCTTTAAGTTATCAATCAAGCCTTGAAATATACTCGAAGCAGAGCTCACTCCAAATGGTAGCGTTTGTATCGGAACAATCCTCGGTGTGTTCTTGTGGTAACATCCCTGGTACTGGTTAGAAACATAGAAAATAGGTGCAGGAGGAGGCCATTTGGCCCTTCGAGCCAGCACCGCCATTCATTCTGATCATGGCTGATCATGGTTCTTTCACATCGGTTTTTTGCAGGCAATCAAGTTCGTTTTTGACCTTCAGGCCAACGGCATATAACTGGATGGGCTGTGTAAAACTTTGGTTCGAGATTTCCCTGAAATACTAAAGATAGATACAAAAAGCTGGAGTAACTGAGTGGGACAGGCAGCATCTCTGGGGAGAAGGAATGGGTGATGTTTCGGGTCAAGACCCTTCTTCAGACGTCTCATCCTGAAACAAACTCATGCCTTGTCCCAACACAGGTCATGCTTTTGGGAGAGAAGGCTCTCTCGTGTCTGCTCATCCTGGACTCCCATGATTAAAGTTTGAATCAGCATCGCTTCCTCAACTTTGTTTGGAGCGATGTCTGGGTACTTACATTCCTGATTCGGCAAAGTTAATCTGCTAACGAAATCATCCGCATCTACATCCTCTTCGGGGGGGTCTTCCGCAGCTGAGAAAACCGGAAGCTTGCCTGAGTCACCCACACGTCGTCTAACGCCGAGAGTACATTGGGCAAGTATAACATAGCAAAGATGAGCGGGAAGCCAGAGGATTGGGCACCTTTTAAAGAGCAACAGAAGATAACTAAAAAGGCAATACGGGGAGAAAAGATGAGGTACGAAAGTAAGTTAGCCAAGAATATAAAGGAGTATAGTAAAAGTGTCTTTAGGTATGTGAAGAGGTAAAAATGAGTTAAGACTAAAGTTGGACCCTTGAAGACTGAAAAAGGTGAATTTATTATGGGGAACAAGGAAATGGCAGACGAGTTGAACAGGTACTTTGGATCAGTCTTCACAAAAGGAGGACACAAACAATCTCCCTGATGTACTAGTGGCCAGAGGATCTAGGGTGACGGAGGACCTGAAGGAAATTCACATTAGACAGGAAATGGTGTTGGGTAGACTGATGGGACTGAAGGCAGATAAATCCCCAGGGCTTGATGGTCTGCATCCCAATGTACTTAAGGAAGTGGCTCTAGAAATTATAGACGCATTGGTGATAATTTTCCAATGTTGTATAGATTCAGGATCAGTTCCAATGGATTGGAGGGTAACTAATGTTATCCCACTTTTTAAGAAAGGCGAAAGAGGGAAAACGGGGAATTATAGACCAGTTATCCTGACATCGGTGGTGGGGAAGAGTCAATTATAAAAAATGAAATAGTGACACATTTGGATAACAGTAGCAGGGTCGGTCCGAGTCAGCATGGATTTACGAAGGGAAAATCATGCTTGACTAATCCAGTAAAGCCAGTAGATATAGTGGACCTGGACTTTCAGAAAGCATTTGATAATGTCCCACATAGGAGATTATTGGGCAAAATTTGAGCACATGGTGCTGACATTTAAAGAGTAGGGATTAACGGGTCCCTTTCAGAATGGTTGGCAGTGACTAATGGGGTACCGCAAGGCTCGGTGTTGGGACCGCAGCTATTTACAATATACATTAACGATTTAGATGAAGGGATTAAAAGTAACATTAGCAAATTTACAGATGACTCAAAGCTGGGTGGCAATGTGAACTGTGAAGGTATGAGGATGCAGGGTGACTTGGCAGATTGGGTGTGGGAAGATGCATGGCAGATGCAGTATAATGTGTATAAATGTGAGATTATCCACTGGTGGCAAAAACAGGAAGGCAGATTTTTATCTAAATGGAGTCAAGTTGGGAAAAGGGGAAGTACAACTGGAACTGAGGGTCCTTGTTCATCAGCCACTGAAAGTAAGCATGCAGGTACAGCAGGCAGTGAAGAAAACTAATGACATGTTGGCCTTCATAACAAGAGGATTTGAGTATAGGAGCGAAGATGTTCTTCTGCAGTTGTACAGGGCCCTAGTGAGACCACACCTGGGGTATTGTGTGCAGTTTTGGTGTCCCAGTTTGAGGAAGGACATTCTTGCTATTGAGGGAGTGCAATGTAGGTTCACCAGGTTAATTCCCGGGATGGCGGGAATGTCATCTTACAAAAAATGGCTGCAGTCTTTCAGACTGTCCCAGCCAAGGCCCGCGTCACCGCCTCTGAATGGACAGTGTTTGCTATCTACAGTGCACGGTCTCAGCTGGAAAGGATGCCAGTGTGTAAGATGCCGGAATGCATGCGCGGAAGTTATTGTTCTGATCGGAAGAGGGAAGGATCACTTGAAAATAATTCTTGCATGACCACGTGCATTTTCCACAGGTGCTCCAAAGATATACAGGTTTGTACGTTAATTGGCTTCAGTAAAAATTATAAAATGGCCCAGGCGTGCAGAATAGTGCTAGTGTAAGGGGATTGCTGGTCGATGTGGACAGGTGGGCGAAGGGCCTGTTTCTAGCAATGTTACAAAATTTTGAGATTTTAAAAATCTAGTCTGCAATTTATCCCAGCAGCAAAGCATAAAAAGAATATCTTAAGTATTTAAAAAAGTTATGGTCATTTTCATACTTGGAAATTAGCATCTTGTTCCATATTGCTTTTCCATTGACTTAAAAGCTGTGATCGAGGACAGTCAAAAGCCCAGAACTTTTTTTAAATTAAGAGAACTGAATGACATTTTCAGTTATTATAGATTGAAGCATTCTGAAATAAATATGAAACATCTTACTTGGATGACCTGAAATTAAAGCATTTAATTAATTAGTTACCTAATTGTAGTTAATTACAAAATTGACCGTTGTGGCGGAAATAGTAATAAACTGCCTTGAAAATTCAAAAATGTGATATTCTCACGATAAGAACTTTAACATTATTGTATTATATGCTGTAAGTCCGTTACAGATAAGTAAATAAATTACAATTTCTAACAATAGACCAAGTCTTTATGGAGAAGATCAGTTGCTAGCTGGTACATTGGCATATTGTAATCAGTAGCGTCATCATACTCCTCAGATTGTAACCAATAAGCAACTCTGTACACCTTGTTTTTCCTCAACTTTTCAATTTTGGCATTGTAAACTACAAGTTTTTGCTCTTCAAACCACACATGACATGCCGTTCTGCCCACTACTTTCCCATTAACAATGTCCTGTTGATCATCACATTTGGAGTAGTCCAAATTCGGATAATCTCTGCAAATGCTGTCTAAATCAGTCTATTTTGCTGGACATTTGGATTGACAATTTTGCATTTCTTCTTCGGAGACAACTGTTTAAAATGTAAAGGAAAAAAAACACTGAGCAGCATTAACAGAAACAAGTTATTATTTGCAGTTTTAGTAAAAAGGTAGAAATGATAACGTTAAACGCTAAAACAAATAGTAAAAACCCATCAAAAAAATCATATTCACAGTTTCATCAAATCAATTAAATTTATCTAATCAATTAAATTCATCTAAATTAAATTACTAGATCTAAACATCTATCCATTTCTTAAGAAAAGGGTAAATTGTTTAAATAGCCTATATCCAAATAACAAACTAATCCCATTCACACAAGAATTCACAATGTAACATGATTTTTAAATCTCACTGTCATGAACTTATATGCCAAATGGAAGGAATTTAATGTTTAATTCCCATAGATTAATCTAGAAACATCCACTCTCAATATAATCAAAAGTATTATTTTTTGCACAATGCATGTGACTAAAACTGTTGTGGATATTTAGTATAAAAATATTGATTATGGATAGACAATTACACAAAATATAGACAATTTAGATGCTCTTATGACATGATTGTCCAAAAAAAAGAGAATTTTATTCATCTTGTGAGTGTGTGTTTCTGGAATGCGATCGATTGGAACGTTGCCGTGAATCTTAACCCCATATCGGCTGGCAAAACATGGCCCAATCGTTTGGGGACTAAATAACATTTTCGCATCGCATATAAGCAGTGAGCTCATGTCAGTAGCGGGGCAGCTATGGGTGAGGATACTTCGGGATGGGATTTACTCGCAGTTCGAAGAGAATAGGATATTTAGGGAGCCATAGTATGGCTTTGTTCGCAGCAGGTCATGTCTTACGACAGACCCTTTGTTTCACCCCTCCCTCCCCCACCTAATAGCCCACTCAGCCCATCATAGCTGATCAACTTTTTTGTCTCAATGCCATTCTCCAGCCTTCTCCTGGTCACCTTTGAGGCCCTTACTAATCAAAACTCTATCAATCTCCAGTTTAAAAATACCCAATGACTTGGCCTCCACTGCTGTCTGGCAATAAATTCCTTAGATTCACCAACTTCCGGCTAAAGAAATTACGCATCATTCCAAAGGTAGGTCCTGTTATTCTGAGGCTGTGCCCTCTGCTCCTAGACTTTCCCACTAGCAGAAACATTCTCTCCATGTCCACTCTCAAGGCCTTTCATTATTTAGTAGGTATCAATGAGATTACCACCCCCCCTCCCATCCTTCTAAGCTTCCACAAGTATAAGCCCAGAGCCTTCAAACGCTCATTGGAGACCCTCGGGCTTTCTTTAAGTGGACAACTGGACTTTATCTTGCAGTAATCATTATTCCCTTTATGCTGTTTCTGTTCAATGTTGACAGCTAGATTGTAATTATGTGTAGTCTTTCTGCTGACAGGATAGCACGCAATTAAAAAAAAAAAAGCTTTTCACTCGGTACATGTGACAATAAACTGAACTGAAGATCACTACTAATGCCTCCACAATCTACAGCTACCTCCTTCAGAACCCTGGGGCTAGGCTGCAGAAAATAAACTTGTCCCCTCCCTCCAGATTCTGATGGGCTTGAACCTGAGATGTTAATTGTTTCCCTTTCCAGAGATGGTGAATGACCCACTGAGTGTTTCCAGTATTTAACATCTTTATTGTGGCGAATTCTTGATTGGAAATACTTGAAAGCGAATTTGTCAAGGGAAGTTTGTGAAGGGATGAATGATGTGGAATATTTGATATGAAATGATTTTGTGGTAAGAAATCTATGAAAGATTGGCAAGTTTTCACATCAAATATAATATGTGAAAAATTGTCAAGAATCTGATCAAAACTGGTGTAGCTGGGAAAGGAAATATAAGATGAATATTTGAAATGGAAGATGTCTGATGAAAGGGGATCTGTGATTGAGAATTTCTGATGAGGAATATGGGTTCTGAAATATGACAGTGAATCAACAAATGGGAATCTGTTTATGATTTTGAAATAGGGGATCTTTGAAAAAATGGAGATGCAGAACCTTGAAGGGGGTTTATGTCTTTCAATGAGTGCCTTTAATTCGGTATACCCATCACCCTCTATATGGAAAACAGTTGCTCCTCAGGTTCCTATTAAATCTTTTCACTCTCACCTTCAACCTATGACCTCTGGTTCTTAATTCCCCTACTCTGGGTAAAAGACTTCCCTCATGATCTTATACACTTCCAAAAGGGGCATACACCTCTAAAAAATCAACCTTCTTTCTTCTCTGCTCCAAGGGATGCAGTCCTAGCCTGCCCAATCTCCATAGCTCAGGCCTCAAGTCCTGGTAACATTCCTCTAAACATTTTCTTCACTCTACAGCTTAATGTTATCTTTCCCATAGAAGGATAATCAAAACTAAACACATTACTCCAAGTGTGGCCTCATTAGCATCTTGTACAACATGTAACAACATGCAACTTATATACTCAGTTCCCAGTAATGAAGCCTGATGTCCCCAAAGTTTTCTTGACCACCCCACCTAACTGTGACATCAATTTCAAAAACCCATGCACCTGCACTCTAAGAACCCTTTGGTCTGCAATACTCCTTAGAGTCCTGCTATTCACAATGAAATTCCTGCCCTAGTTTGACTTCCCAAAAAGCATTTGCCAGGGCATTCAATGTGTTTACCTATTTATAGAAATTTTGCAGAGTTTGTGGGTAAATCTCTACTGCCAAAAATTGGAAAAATGGGTTTCAATTGTTTCTAGAATATCTCGAGGCCGGTTCCAATGGCTTGTTTGCAGGTGATTAATCTATTAAAAATGTACAAAGAAATTAAATGCTTGTAGACAAAATGCAGAAAAAAATATTTTCATAGATTAGCCCTTGCTCTACAAAGTGGTGCCGCAGCATCTGAGAGCACTGTGAAGGCAATTTAGTGCTTATAATGTACTCTCAAATCAAAACAACTTTATGTGTAACATATTGCATATTTTATATGCATATTGCAGCATGCATAACCTAAAACGTGCTTGGGCATTTGCTGTTTTCTGACTTAAATTCAATGTCTCTTTTTAAATCTCTTCCATCAATTGCCCATCCCAGGCAGCTTGCATCTTTAGTTTTCTGAGTGCTGGTATCCGGAGGCTGTGCTGCCAAGCTGCCAGTCTGCAGCGTCACACCTTACTGCCTTTAAAGATTGCCCTGCAGAGACAGAGGAAAATGGCAATTTCTACATGATGCAGTCTGGCAACCCCTGAGATTTAAAGTCAGAACTGGTGCCAAGGATTACCCTGGAGAATGAAAGATGGAAAGCAGAGGCCCACATATCAGTAGAAAGTGTGAGCTCACTCTAACCTAATTTCATAATGACAGGAAGGGTGGCAGAATTTTTAAGTATTCAGTTCCACTTTAAATTTTTTAATTTTAAGTAGAGCAATTTTTTGGAGGCTTTTTTTTTGTCAGAAATTGCAGTAGATTGTGAAATGTAAATTAGATGGTTATTACACCAATGTTCATCAAGCTGAGCTGGAAAGACTTCAATAGCCTGATGAATATGCATGTGAATTTGTTAATTAAGTTAATTATTCTGCTGAAAATTCATTTGTCTTCCAAGGACATTTTCAAAATGATTTTAACATGCTTGTGCCATTAGTCATGCCCTATGCTATTTTAAATCATTTCTGTCCACCCATGTAACTGCAACTTCATAAACATAGTAATGTGTGAAATCCTCTTTATTTTCCGAAGTTTTTATAATTCAGGAATATCTTTGTATTATTCTGTTCTCCTGTGAATCTAGTGATTTTTTTTCCCTTTGTAACTGTTGCAAGTTCTCAAGGGTTATTGATTTTCACAACAAAATAAACCTTTGTTGCATAAGAATAACTGAGCTTTGGGTTGGGTGTGCAGCATATTAACTTCTGGGAATGCCAAAGGGAATCTTTGTGTGCAACGACAAGCAACACAATGGTAACACCACGCCCTGTACAAGAAAAATTCAGCTCCAAGCCAACCTTGCAAAACTTGGCTAAATAGAGATCTGCTTTGTACATTAACTTTTTCCTTTTGCCGTGTCTGTGACAAAGAACAGCATATTGCAGGTTTGGGCATAATGATTAAGCTTGAATTTACATATCTAACGTTATTGAACGTGCAGTACAGTATTCGGTTTCCTTATGCATTCTACAACAAATTTGGTAAAATGTTCGTAACTTTGAAAAGGAAGCGAGCATTAAAGATCAGTGAGAAATCTTGGCTTTATATCGAGCAGCTGTACGACTGAACGAGGACTCGAGGACTCAGATGGTATTCAGTCACAAATGAGTGACACTGTCGGCAACAAGATATGATGTATGATTTTCTATCAGCTCTCCAGTAACTGTCGGTGCAAGATTTCAGCACAGTAGGTTTTTATCTCGGTCTTTATTCAATATATATTCCTTCTCTCCTTGCACCATCTCTGCCTCCCACGCCCATCACCACCTTTAATGGAACATCTTTCCTGTTCCAATTCATTTTCTCCCACATATTTTCATTTTGTTTTGGCATCTTTAAATATTGCAGTGCAAAATAGGTGTTGAGCCAATGCCTCCCTCAGTGTGTGCTTTCCCAGTATATCTAATTCACCATATAAACTTCATAACAGCCAAGATCTCACCAGTAACAGCTAGGCAGCTCTTGGCTGTATTTGCTTATTTACAATTGGGACCTTGTTTGTCCCCCATCCCCCAAATAATTTGAATCCACATAAACATGTTTATGGGATTTGCCAAGAAACCATATATCCAGGATTATAATTATTTTGATTATAATTTTTTAAGTAGATGGTGAACATATAATTGATTTACAATAATATATTTTGCTAATTAATATAGGATTTACAAATTAAAATGTCAAGATTCTGCATATATTAAATATTTTAAATGAATAACCTTTTTTTCCAAAAGTGATGATTTCAAACAAATTATTTGCTTTTGTTCCATTTTACCAAGGATTTGAAAGCTTCTGCCTTTGTAGCCATCCAACATCAAATCCTGGAGTGTCATGGTGATGTCGTTACTGTAAATTATCATACTTTATTCATCGTAATGTACCATATTGAAACCATTCACATCCATGTCCAAAAGCCAATACCTCGGGATCAGGGGTGAATTAGCTAATTGGATCCGGAATTAGTTCAGTGATAGGAGGCAGAGTGTGGGGGTCAAGTGTTGTGTTTGTGATTGAAGCCTGGGGCCTTTTGGATACTTTGCGTATCAGTGGGGGACCCTTGCTGACTGTTAAATGTATTCATAATTTGAGTGTAAATCTATAAAATTTATGATTAGTAAGCTTGGTTATTTGTTAAAATAAGCAAAGGGAATGTAATAGTGAAGAATGTACATCGATGCATCTTAAGAGAATGATAAGGCTAGGATATACATTGTGAATCCTAAGGTGCGCTGAGGAATGGAGAGATATTGATTACATGTCCAAGGATCTCTGAAAGTAGCAGAACAGGTAGATGAGGTGATTATAACAGCATATGGGATATGTGCCTATCTCCAGGGATAGAATAAAATGGCAGGAATGTTATGATATGATTACATGGAACTTTAATTAGACCACAACTGAAGTACTGTGTGTAGTACTGATTACCACTCTATAGGAAATATATGGTTACACTGGGTAGGTTGCAGAGGAAATTCATTAAGATATTATCTGGGATGGAACATATAGCTTTGTGGAGAAACTAGGTAGGTTGGGTTTATTTTCCTTAGAGCAGAGGAGATGATGGGGGAACTATTGAAGTAAACAAAATTATAAAGGGCATACATGGGGCAGATAGAGACCTTTTTCCTTGCAAAGGTATGTATACCCAGAGAGCATAGTTTTCAGTTAGGAGGTAGACGATTTAAGGGCCTGATCCACTTGGGCGTCGTTTGCGCATCATACAGGTGGCGCACGACGATTTTGAAAATCCCCAAATCACTGCCTACGCCACCACGCACCAGGCGCACGTAATGCACGCCATGCGTGTGTCACACGCTCGTCGTGCAGAGTAAATTATCTCGCGCAAATGACATCCAAGTGGGACAGGCCCTTTAGCAAGGATTTGAGGGTTTTTTCCCTGTACCCAGAGGTTGGTTGAAATGTGGAATACATTGCCTCAGAGAATTCTGTCATTTAGCAAGTATTTAGATGGCTATGGTATGGAAGACTACAAAACAGGATCAGTATAGGTAGGCAAGGTCGGTCGCTGTGGGTATATAATTCTATGATTTTGTAAGCAATTAAACCAGCTATTGCTCATGGTAAATCAAATGATAAAAGCAAGCATGTTATGCCATATTTCATCTAAACCATCATGGAGGACATTCATTTGAATGCACAAGCCAAATTGTTAGGCAAATAGCATAAGATTGAGGAGTTTAACCATTTCCTTGTTTCAGTAACACTGTGTGATATTCGGTTATAAAGGATATAGAGGTGAAAATGTGATCTGTTCCTGGGACACACTTGTACTTGGCGAGAGGCAGCCTTGGCCAGATAAAGGGAAATATAACCATTTTTGTAATTCATTGGTTCAATTTCTCTTGTTAAGCTGTGATTATTATCAATCACCAGCAGTCAGTGAAAATCTACAGAATGCTCACTGTGTGACAGTTATACCATAAAGTGTGTACTGTCAATGTGAACAAAAACAATATAGTAATTGTACAACAGCCAATTTAATGCTTAGGTGCATATATAGCATAATTTTGTTACTGAATTTATTCATTAAATGGCATTATTTGTCCTGATGTGCCCTTATTTTGTTTATAAATTTATGCATTAAAATAGTATTATTTGTCCTGTTAAAAATTGAAGAAATCTTGAGAAAATTAATGTGTACAAAGGAACCACAGATGCTGGTTTACACCTATGATACATACACAATGCTGGAGTAACTACTGAGCTGGACAGGCAGCATCTTTGGCGAGAAGGAATGGGTGACGTTTCTGGTCAAGATCCTTCAGACTGGGAGTCGTTAGAGGGAGTCTATAGATAAGGAAGGGAAAGGTGTGAAAATGACAGAAAAACAATGTTTGGTATGATGCATTGATTACTTAAACCAAAAACTTACTCCATGCAACTTTTTATTATATAATGTTAAAGTAAAATATAGGGAAATATCATATAGGGGCTCTCCTTGGTATAAATAACTTGACAAAGAAATCTGGACATTACACTAATCTCCCATACACTTTAAGCATTTTTAAGCTAACAATTGGAAATAATAAGGTTCTTGATAATTATTATTGACTGAATATGGTATATATTACATTAATTTAATTTTAGCTAGTGTTATGGTGATTATTCAATGAAATAAAAGGAATGTACCAAATGTATTGTTATTGGTATGCAGGTAATGCATGCTATCCAGGTAAATCGTACCATACTTAAGTACCTCAAGGGTCATGCAAGAGAGAAAAATAAACCAAAAGTAGAAAGTAATGTTGCAGCTATGGAGAAACTGCAGATAAAATAGAAGTGTAAGGACCATAACAAGGTGGATTGGGGATGAGGAATGTAGCCTGACGGTCACTCAATTGGCTGAACAGCATGAAAGAAGCTCTTTAGACACATGATGTTACATGCTTTCAAGCTTTTATAGATTCCACTCAACAGTAGAGGGTAAAGAGAGAAAGAACAGGGTACAAGTGAATCATAGAAGCATCCAGTAAGAATATAGGCCCTTCAGCCCTACTCGTCCTTGCTGACCATGATGCCCCATCTAAGCTAGTACCATTTGCTTGCATTCGGCCCATATCCCTCTAAATCTTCCCTATCCACGTACCAGCCCAAATGTTCTTTAAATGTTCTTATTGTACCTACTTCAATTACTCCCTTTGGCAGCTTGTTCAATATACCCACACCCTCTGTTTTCTAGTCGGGTCCTTAATGAATCTTAATGAATGGTTTTAGACACCTCTATAAGATCACAGATAAATCCTTGCCTGCCCAATCTCTCTCCATAGCACATGTTCTTGAGTCCCAGTAAGATTCCTGTCATCTTTTCTGCTCTCTTTCCAACTTAATGGCATTTTTTTCATAACAGGGTGACCAAACCTGAACACAATACTCCAAGTGTGACCTCGCTAGCATCTTGACAACTGTACATATGGTCTCAATCTCTGAACTCAGTACCCTGACTAAGAAAGATCAAGGTGCCAAAAGCCTTTTTTTAACACCTTTCCATGGTCATTGATTGTTGCCTGCTTTCCCAAGGCAACATAAAACATAGACATAGTCTGTAATTTGGTGGAAGCCTGGTTTGTATGAACTGGACTCCATTCATAATTCTGCAACGTCTTGCAGTCTTGGGTAGAGCAGTTCCATGCCAAACTGTCTTCTTCTTGCGTATGGCGTGCACAGCTTAAAGTTGTAGGACAACTTGTTCTATTTGATCGTGCGCGCCAGGTTGATTGCATTCGTCGAAACAGGGCGGACCATGTGAAGGTTGCAATCTCCCACCCCATACCAAGCTGTGATGCATCCAGATAGGATAGTTTTTATGGTGCATCTGTAGAAAAAAGAACACCACTGGATTTCCTTAACCTTTTGTCCTTTCTTGGCTGCAACATCAACATGGTTGGAACAGGACAAATTGTTGGTGATATTTACACCTAGAAGTTCTTGACCATCTTTGCTTCAGCTCCATATATACAAATGGGTGTGAACTCCGCCCTTTTTCCTGAAGCCAATCACTAACTTCAGGGAGGTTGGTGTCTTGACACTAAGCTATCTATCTCCTTCCTGTACTCCATTTCATCATTAGGGATCCCGAATCTTTAGGGATTCAAAGTTTCTGGTCAATACAAGGAAATAATTACGTGGATAGCAGTTGTTAGATTTAGAATGCAAGTCAGTTTATCTATCAAACATTTAAAACCAACTTCATCTACTTTGATAATTCAGTCATAACAAAAACATAATGATTCTCTTTAACACATTCAATCATGCCTTAAATCCACAAATAGAATCAATAGGATTAAATTTTGTTCATAAAATGTCTATGTACATAAACACTAACCATAGATTATTTCATAGTTTGTAACGACAACACTCATAGATACAATTTTCATATGTTCTACGATACAGTTTATGGTTAATATCCAGACAAAACATATTGTGTGACATTTAGAAGTGAAATGTTTTTGCCAGAGGTACTATTTTGAGAAACTATAGGACTCTAACACAGTAAAACCAATTGTTTGGTCGCTGCTCCAAGTGTAAGACTCCATGCCAAGACTACAGCCTCATAAAATCACCGCTAGCAATATAACAGGAGAAGTGGCAATCTGCCCATTATTCCTTTAATTTATTTTAATGAATTACCTGAAACAAAGCAAGACATCTACATGCTTACAGTAAAGGAATGAGAACCCAGAGGCACTTAAGATATGGAACATAAAATGGAGAACATATGGTTTTCTTGCAGCTTAGAATCTGCATTTTTAATTTTAATTTACACTAACAACATTCCCAGCATCAAGTAAAATTCGCTGAATGAAAAAAATCAGTAGATTTTTTATTTAACGAAAAATAACCGATTATATTGATGTTTTTACTTTGTATAAAAAATATTTCACTGATGTTTATAATTATTCTAAATATTATAGCTCAAATGATCTGCAGGGATTATTTCCGTGCGAAGCAACACATCAACCTCTCAAGTCGGCCCCAAGAATCCTGCCAGGCTGTCAGAGGACTCCAAGGAAAAGGCCTGACTGGCATCATCCTTGAGTTGCATAAAGGAAAGTGCCTGGCTTCATACCAGCGTAGTTACTAGATTGACAACAGAGCCAACCTGCTCAACAAACCGTACCCAGCCAACTAGATTAGTGTGATTCACTAAAACAGACTGTATAGTATCCAGGAATTGTCAGAAACCTCAGCTTTTAGAGTATTCATTGTACTGGCCAGTTTCTGAGTGCAGTATAGTTCTGGCCCTTTCACTGAAGTGCCCTTTCAAATTTTTCAAATGTTATACCTTTATAAAAATATGTCGTAGCACAAACAACCCGGTAAAGAGCAAAGCTGTGCATATTTTTAATCAGAATGTAGTTTACAAAAGATAGGATCCAACATGCATGGAAACAACATGCATAAAGAAGCAGACTTCTTTAAAGTCTTGAGTTAATGGTGAATGATCAAATCTGTTGAAGCACATTTTTTTAGCACATTAGCTGGGTATGGCATTACCAAATTACAATATAATTTTGTACATGCTCAGTAGAAAAAACATCAGGCAGGGCTATTCCTTTGCAGAGTAACCAGTTACATTTAGGGCAACCTATCCATCGTTGTCTTTCTTTGATACTCCTTTACCCTCATCCATCTTCCATCCTATCAATTATTATTGTCTCATTTCCAGTATTTCGAAAGTTTTTTATTGTGGGAGTTTGGGTTTTTTCCTCGTGTGATAAGCTGTCTCTTTTCCCGGTTCTGTGCATAGACTTCATTTTTGAGAAATTCTTCCTTTCATTCAATCGTGTGTCTGTATTTTGTTTCAGCAACTGACAGCTCTCAAGAAACCTTCAACCCACTGCTCCCTCTGTTGGAAGTACAATGTGACTTGCATGACATTAGACACAGTAGCCAGGAAATAGCAAAAAGCCGTTTTCAGCCATGTTATATTACAGTAGGACTCTTGCAACTCGGAATTTATTTTCATGAGATTTGGGCAACCAGTTAAGGCTACATTTGTGCCAAGCCTAATTGCTTTATACTTTCGCTATCCTGTCTTTCAGCACTAAGTATTTTCTCCTATTTCCCTTTGTTCAATCCCTCTGAAGATTTTGCTTAATATGTTATGATTCCTAGTTCTGATGTGCTTGCATGATTTATGTACTTTTGTGTATATTTTCATATTTTCTAATATCTGGATCAAAATATGTGCCTGAATGATTTATTGCCTTCCAAGAAATGTAAGAGAAACATTTGCTCAAGGCTTTGTTTATGCCGAAACAATTCTATGCATGGTAACAGAAATAAAACACAATTTTAATTAAGGTACAGAAAAAGAAACAACACATGCTGTTTTATATATAATCTCAAAATCTCTCAAACATCAATCATGATTAATATTCTGACTATTACAAATTATTTAGTTGAATAATACGTCGGCCAGAAAACTCTATCGTTCTTTAAAGACACGAGGAACTGCAGATGCTGGAATTGTGAGTGAAACACAAAGTGCTAGACTGAAGAAGGGTCCCAACGTGAAATGTGTAACAAGGAACTGCAGATGCTAGTTTAAACCGAAGATAGACACAAAAAGCTGGAGTAACTCAGTCTGAGTCCAAAAAATGGTCTCGATCTGAAACGTCACCTATGCCTTCTCTCCAGAGATCATGCCTGTTCCACTGAGTTACTCCAGCTTCTTGTGTATCTTTGGTCCCCAACCTGAAATGTTGCCTGTCCATTGCCACCACAGAAGCTGCCTGATCCTCTGAGTTACACCAACATTTTGTGTTTTACTCAATCATACTTCAATTAGTTCTGTAGAATCTCTTGCATCCATCAAAGAGAGACGACTGAGTCTTACTTCATTTGAAGTACATGTTGGAGAGACAATTCTCTCTATTGCATTTATTGGCAAAGATAATGTATTGGGGTCAGTGAGGTGAAAATAATCCATGACTTTGACTTCCACAACAGCTACATCTATCATTTAAGTCATCTTTGTTTTAAATTGTATTTTAGTTAAAGGTCGTTATAAATAACAAAGAAGAACATCAAATCATTTATAAAGTTCTGAGATAATGTGAGTCTTCTGTAATAATACTAATTTTACACTTGTCCAGAGTATATTTCAAATAAAATAGTGTAAATATGAGGTACTGCATCCCTTCGGCTCAGAGCGTTAAAACAGCAGCGTCTTGGAATGAGCAGTTGGTCTGGCATGAATATCAGCTGGAATCTCAAAACCCACATTGACAATGTACTTATAAAACTCATCAAATCTTTTGGTCTCGGCTGGCTAACAAATCTCAAATGATTCTGGCAGCATTCCACAGCCCAGTTTAATTCAGAATCAGACCCTGATAATTGTGTGGACTCAGTGGGCCAAAGATCCTTTTTCTGCGCTGTATGACACCATAATTCAACTAAGAACTGAAAGATAGGTGCACGTATTTGACTTAAAACCCAATAACTTGCCTACAACACTGAAGGGCATGGTTGAGATCTACTCTTTAGTAGATCTCAAATTTTAGTTGTGGAATGGCAAGAGACTGCAGAAGATGGAATCTTGAGCAAAAAACTGCTGGAGGAATTCATTTGGGTCAAACAGCCTCTGTGGAGGAAAATAGTAAGATTAAATGAGAACTTACCAGTTTGATTTTGATTTTATGAGAAGTTACGTTGGTGATTACGTGAAGAAGACCCGTCAGGCCGCATGCGTGTCAATCTTCAAAGCAGCGGTATGAAATCACAAATAACAAACACCAAAGTGACGTAGTAAGATGCGTGACTCGAGAACTACCAGATGATCTTTTATGAGAGAGGGTTGGGCATGGCGAGCACGTAATCACCAACGTAACTCCTCATAAAATCAAGATCAAACTTCAAACTGGTAAGTTCTCGTTTAATCTTACTATTTTACTTCGGAGTCATGTGAGTGATTCCGTGAAGACTTCAAAGCTTTGTGATTTCATGCCGCAGATCGAAATCTCGGCGTCTCACTGCATCGATTGACTCAGGATGAGTGAATAATCAAATGCATTAGCATGATATTGATTCACATGTATTAATGGTTTAAGTTAATAAAGAAATCAATAGCAACCGCTGTAACTCGGGGGGGCTAAAGTGGACGCAAACAGAATGGGCAAAACCCCGGGTCAGTAACCGGCCTAGGGAATTTAAAAAAAATTCAATTTAGTTGACCATCCTGCAGTCACGAGGATATGGTCGATGGGCATGTCCATTGCCCTGGCCGCTGACGTTGTTGCTGACCAGGTGGAATGAGATATACAATCGACAGTGTTAATACCTGTATAACCCAGAACCTGCTGCAGCCACCTTGAAATAGTCTGAACCGACCTTCCTTTGTGTTGTTTGTTGACTAATAAACAATGCTGATTCCATACTTCTTAGGAATCTGGTGACCTTGATAACATAGACGTGAGACTGTGGGGTATCCAAAAATGATCTTAAATCATGCCACCCCTAGTCGACTCTGCTTGTGTAGACCAGAATGTAAAATGTAATGGCACCTGCAGCCAATTCCATCCTATCTCGCCACAGTGTTTGCAATGTTTGCTGTCATTGTGCTGATATAAGTGTCATAACTAAGGATGTAGCTGGAACCCCTTGGTGAAGTAATGTTCACACATTTTCAATAACCAACTGCATAATCTTGTAGTGGGAGAACTTGTGTCAAGATCTTTTAACAACTCGATATCCGTGTTGAACCCGACAGCGTAGTTCCCTTATGTTGCAGCTGTAGTGTCTCTATAACTGAATTATTGTCAAATACCATTTAAAATGAGCTGGAAAATGTCAATAATCTGTACCGTTTTAAATGTAACATTAACATTTAACAAAAACACTTCTGATCCCCTCATTAGGAATGTACTGTTTTTTTGGGTGCTATCCCTGCACACTACAGTGAGCACCTTCATGGCTTGATGTGACAACCTGAGGCATAAGTCAATCCATTCAAAATGTGTAAGTCAACAATTGTTTTACTGTGCAAAGGCCAGTCTCCTGAACCACAGTTTGAAACAGCAAGTTCTTGTTTTTTTGGAATAACCGTATACTGTTGTGCCATAATGCCTAATGAAGCAGGCAACATGGACGCTTGGCCAGTCTGACAGTATGAACCTAAGCAAGGTCTTGCTGTCTGTTTTAAGACCCGGCTAATGAGGCAAAAATGAGGAAGACATAAAAGACCATTCCTCCTATTGAAGTGAGAATGTATTTCTCCACACTGTTGTGCAACATATTTTTGCAATCAGTGAATAAACATGCACCAACATGTCGATATTCGATGTAGTATTGAACCATACTTTCGTCATACTTTGAGATCCAACACTTATTCTGTGTTATCATCGATCTGAACTGTATGATACACCAGTGGCAAACGAGATTTAGGTAATTATTACAGGATACTTTTACTTGATTACCATGTGACTAACATATGTCACCATCGTAGAGCAGCAACTTGAATTTGAGCATGTAGAATTTGGATATTCGCTCAATAGCCCCTTACCCATGGGGTGCATCTAGTGTATATATTTAGTTGATACCAACAATTGAAGAATTGGTAACTCATGCAATTTCCAATACCTCCAAGTAGGTGATGGTATTCGGAACTTCTCATCTTAGAGTCCTAGCATCAGTTTGTAATAACTGAATTTGACCGATCACACTATTGTAGCGAGTTTCAAGTTCACGTTCAATGAGTTATTGTCATGTTCAGCAATGCTGAATACTGTTACTTCATCATTGTGACTGAGGTAGCTTCAGCTGACAATAGCATAAGGTGTTAACAATGGTCTAATTGCAACTTATATGATATCAGTTCCTTGATTTGCTCGGCTGAAACACAGCTGCTATATTTCCAATTACTCTTGATGAAAATAAAACTCAGTTTTATAACAGATTACTATAACTCCAATCTCTTGCCACAAGGCAGAGTCAAGGCTAATAATAATTAACGGTAAATCCCAATGACCAACAAATAGTTTATCCCATACCCCAAAGAGAACTTTTGCCCAATTTCCGAACCTTTATTTTTTTTTTTTAATAACCCTGGCCATAATCCAAACTTGCATGGAATGCTCTGCCTGTGCCTCAACCAGATATGTTTTCCCTTTGTGTGTTGTACAAAACAAATGTAAATATATTACAACTTGTGAACGGTGCACTACCCATATTTTGGAAGTGCTAGACCCATTTTGTTGAATTGGTAAGGTGCATGGAATTGGTAAGGTGCAAGGATTGGTAAGGTGCATGGAATTTCTGAGCTATCATGCTGCCCCCAGCTCCAGTGAACCGCTTACTGCCAATGAGCACCTGGGGTGCGTTCTGAAACGATGACTTTTGCCCGCCGTTGGCCTTAATTGATTTGTCTGCCAGGCTTTCTTCCCCTGTTGAATAGGCCTACCTGAATAACAGATTCAGCGGTTGGCTCTCACATCCCCCTGTTGGCGCTATTCACTGCCGGCACATATGTGCTTAAATATGTTCTATTGACTTCTTTAGAGCCTGGAGTCAGTTATATCTTAACCTTTTGCTCTTCCCTCCTCAGAGAGGGTGATTCGTAGGCAACCCTAAACAGGCGCTGCCACAGGCCGCAGGATACCAATACTGCTACGAACCCATTGGCCTTAACCCAAATAGAATATTCTGCTGGGATGGCAACTTTGCATGGATCTCTGACCCTTATGAATCTTATGTACCTCTGACACGTGCCCTTCATCCCTTGGGGTGTGTCCCACGGTCATACCCTGAGACTCAGGGTGTCAGCAGGATACTGGCCTGTCTTGGTCTCTGCCTCCAAGAGGGAGATCTCTGTAGCACTGTATGCAACAGTAGCTGTATTTGGGATAGTCGTTTCAAATGCACTATCCAGCCCCGGTGAGGAATTCATCCCCCGACCCCATGGGCCTTGCTATCCAGCCCCGGTGGAGAATCACCTCCCGACTCCGTGGGTATAGCAGATTATGTGTGAACTTGAGCAACCCTGTCCCAGGTGTTGCTGGCGCCGCCTTTCGTAAAGGCCGATGCTTTTTGACATGAAACAGCCCTGTACCAGGCGCTGCTGGCACGGCTCTCCCGTGGGCCGGCACTTTCATACATGAAGCAGCCCTGTCAGGCACTGCTGGTGCAGCCTGTCCCATAGGCCCGCACTATTACACATGAAGCAGCCCTGCCAGGCGCTGCTGGCGCGGCCTGTCCCATAGGCCCGCGCTATTACAGTGTATGTTCACTAAATCAACATTTTTTGTGTAGAGCTTTACCTGTGTAGGGTTAAAACTATTTCACAGCAACTTGTGCTAAACAACAAGGATTACATTGTCAGAGACATATGACAATAACTTTTTATGACTAACTTTGCCATTAGCTTTTAACTTTAAGAAAAACACTATAACATACATACATTTTATTATAAGGAGAAACCCTTTGTAGCCCAACTCACTTGAGTCCAAATAGGGCTGAATGAGTCCCATTTAATTCCTTGCCTGGGGACCAATGTCTGTGAGCCACTGACCCCACTGTCAGTGACTCTAGCGTTACCTCCTTGCCGTTCCAACGGCACCCCCACAGGCTGGGAGCCGCTGACTACACTGTCAGCGACTCTGGCTTGAATTTATTGCCATTTCACGGCATCCCCGCAGGCTGGGAGCCGCTGACTGCCTTGTTGGCGGCTCCTTATCTCGCAACCCGATCTATTTGCCGGTTATCCGCTTCTGCGGTCGGACTGGGTTTCCCCACAGTCCATGACCGGCACACTCGTCGGGCTGCGAAACTGGCAGGAAAACCTCTGTGAAAAGAGGCTCCTGCCTGAAAAACCCTGGTAAGTAACTCACGTGACTCCGAAGTAAAATTGATAGACGTTTTGGGTCGTGCAACTGAAGAAGAGTCTCAACCCAAAAAGTTGTCTGTCCATTCCCTTCACAGATCCTGCCTGACCTGTCGAGTTCCTTCAGCACTTGGTGTTATTAGTTGTGGTGGTATGTAACAGTTAAACTGCTCATGCCTGTATGCTGGATACTGTAACCATTATTTAATAACAGATACAAGCAAATCAACAATGCCCAGGGTTCACAGCACAGTGCACCCCTGACACTACTACATGTGTATTGGAGATGAATTGTAATTGCACATCGCCTTTCTTTTGATTCTTTATGCAGTTCACTGGGCATTTGAGCACTTTGGTCTTTTTTATTAGGATTATTTAGTAGAAAGGTAAACAAAGTTAGCAGAACATGCTTCACAAGTCACAAATATACGACACTCACATTACATATACTGTAAATATAGCATTCTTCACTGAGTGGAATGTCACTAGGAATAAATGCTGCATTTAGTCATGTTTTACCATGTTGGTAGAAAAACATAATTTTACCCAAAATAGTCAGAAGTGAACAGATTGTATTTATGAGGCATAATTAAACACAAGCATCTGGCAGGTTCCTGATTGAAAATACGTGAACAAAAAGATGCTGCAGGTACTTTAATAAAAACTCACTAGATTTCAATGTCCAATCAATATCTTATGCATTTCAGGCCACAATGGTTCACCCGGTGCTGATGGCTGCTGGTCCTTAGGTGTCATTGCACCGCACTATACACTGTTGTCGCTCCTCACTCAAGTCAATAATATGCACCCATCCATGATAACTGACATACAGTAATATAATTCAATCACAGAATTCTGCATCCCAGAAGGAGGTCATTCAGTGCAATGATTTTGTTCTGGCTATTGAAACACAATCAAATTACTCCCACATTTCTGACTATTTTTCAGGCCTATATATTTTTTCTCCATTCAATATTTATCAAATGCTTTAAGAAGGCTCCTATTTAATTTTGTCTCGCATCCTGTCAGGCAATGCATTCCAAATCCTAACCATTCTCGTAACGTGTTTTTCCACATGTTGTCTATACTTACCCATTCACTGTAAAACCACACCATCCGTTTAGCAGTCTTCCAACTAGTTAACATTTTTTATGTCAAAAAGACATTTTGTGCAGATGCTGGTTTAAATTGAAGGTAGACACAAAATGCTGGAGTAACTCAGCGGATGAGGCAGCAACTCTGGAGAGAAGGAATGGGCAAAGTTTCTGGTCGAGACCCTTCAGACTGATGTCAGGGGAGGGTGCAGGACAAAGACAGAATGTAGATGGAGACTAAGACTGGTGGAAGAATTGGGAAGGGGAGGGGGTGGAGAGAGAAAGCAAGGGCGATCTGAAGTTAGAGAAGTCAATGTTCATACCGCTGGGGTGTAAACTACCCAAGCAAAATATTTTTCTCTGTTTAATCCAAAATCATTTCCAGCCTTTTTCACAGTAAGGCAGCAATCCCAGTTTGTTTATAATAAATAATCCTTTATTTCTGTAAATGTTCTGGTAAACAAGTGGGAAGTTGATTGAAAGATGCAGCATGCAAACAGGCTCTTTGTCCTACCAAGTCCATGCCGAACATCCATTTTCCCATTCGCACTAGTTCTATGATATCCCACTTTTGCCTTCATTCCTTATCGGGGCGATTTATAGAGGCCAATTAAATATCTGCATGTCCTGATATGTGGGAGGAAAACCACATGGTCACAGGGAGAAAACTCCACACAGACAGCACCTGAGATTAGGATCAAAACTAGATCTCTGGGTCAGAGACAGCAGCTCCACCAGCTATATGACAGTGCTATATGACAGATCAAATGTAAGGAGAAAATGCACAGTTAATGGCAGGATCCTTAACAGCATTGATGCAGACAGGGATATTGGTGAACAAGTTCAAATCTACACAAAGTCCAGATACGACCTTGGTAAGGCCATCAAAAAGGCCAAAAGGAAGTTCTGCTCCAAGCTGGAGGATGAGACAGATGTTCGGCAGCTGTGGCGGGGACTGAATGCAATCACCTCCTACAAGGCGAAATCAGGAGGCAGCTCGTATGTCGGCGATACATCACTCCCTGATGAGCTCAATGCGTTTTACGCACGCTTTGATAGGGAGAACACCGATGTGCCTTCCCGAGCCCCCATTCGCTGTGATGGTATTTCAGTCTCAGTCACAGAGGCCAACGTCAGGAAATCCTACCGAGGGGTGACCCCTCGAAAAGCGTCTGGACCTGATGGTATACCTGGTCGTGTTCTAAAAACCTGTGCGGACCAACTGGCTGGAGTTTTTAACGGACATTTTCAACCTGTCACTTCTGAGGTCTGAGGTTCCCACATGCTTCAAAAGGGCATCAATAATACCGGTGCCCAAGAAGAGTAAGATGACGTGCCTCAATGACTATCGACCTGTGGCACTAACGCCTGTGGTGATGAAGTGCTTCGAGAGGTTGATCATGGAGCAAATCAACTCCTACCTCGACAAAAACCTGGACCCACTGCAGTTCGCTTACCGCCACAACAGATCAACGGTGGATGTGATCTCGCTGGCCCTCCACTCCGCTCTGGACCACTTGGACAACAAAAACTCATATGTCAGGCTGTTATTCATCGATTACAGCTCGGCATTTAATACTATCATCCCCTCCAAGCTGGTTACCAAACTCGCAGAACTGGGTCTCTGCGCATCCCTCTGCAATTGGATCCTCGACTTCCTCATTAACAGACCACAGTCTGTTCATATTGGTGGAAATGTGTCAGACTCGATAACAATCAGCACGGGAGCACCTCAAGGCTGCGTGCTCAGCCCCCTGCTGTACTCACTCTATAATCATGACTGCATAGCCGGTCATAGTGCGAACTCCATCATCAAGTTCGCTGATGACACCACTGTTGTGGGACGTATCACTGATGGGGATGAGTCGGAGTACAGAAGAGAGATCGAGCGACTGTCCATATGGTGCCAACACAATAACCTGGCCCTCAACACCAGCAAAACCAAGGAACTGATTATGGACTTTGGAAGGAGTAGGATGGGGACCCACAGTCCTGTTTATATCAACGGGTCGATGGTTGAAAGGGTCAAGAGCTTCAAATTCCTGGGCGTGCACATCTCTGAAGATCTTTCCTGGTCCGAGAACACAGATGCAATTATTAAGAAAGCTCAACAGCGCCTCTACTTCCTGAGAAGATTACGGAGAGTCGGTCTGTCAAGAAGGACTCTCTCGAACTTCTACGGGTGCACAGTAGAGAGCTTGCTGACCGGTTGGATCGTGGCTTGGTTCAGCAACTTGAGCGCCCTGGAGAGGAAAAGACTACAAAAAGTAGTAAACACTGCCCAGTCCATCATCGGCTCTGAACTTCCTTCCATCGAGGGGATCTATCACAGTAGCTGCCTCAAAAAGGCGGGCAGCATCATCAAGGACCCACACCATCCTGGCCACACACCCATCTCCCTGCTACCTTCGGGTCGAAGGTACAGGAGCCTGAGGACTGCAACGACCAGGTTCAGGAATAGCTACTTCCCCACAGCCATCAGGCTATTAAACTTCGCTTGGACAAAACTCTGAACATTAATACCCCTCCATCTGTTATTTGCACTTTATTAATTTATTAATTAATGCGTGTATTTACGTATATAATGGTATATGGTCACACTGATCTGTTTTGTAGTCAATGCCTACTATATTCTGTTGTTCTAAGCAAAGAAAGAATTTCATTGTCCTGTTAGGGACATGACAATAAACTCTTTTGACTTTTTGACTGAAGTTCATAGCTCCCTGAGAGTAGCAACACAAGTAGATTGAGCAGTAAAGACCTGTGGTTTAGTTTAGAGATACAGCACGAAACAGGCCCTTCCATCCACTGAGTAGGCATGGACCAGCGATCCCCATACACAAGCACTATCCTACACACTAGGGACAATTTACAATAAGCAAATTCGGTATTCCAAAAAATGCAAGGAATCATGGGATTTGTCAAAGGTCACTCGCCACAAACACTCCCGGCAACTGTGCCGCCGCATGCACACAGACCTACGCCTCATCCACAGCAAGGATCTAACCCAGGTCCCTGGCGCCACAAGCATTGCCGAACTGCCACTGGACGGTCCCCTCCCGAGTGCCCCACCCCTGTCCGGAGGTGGCTGGAAACGTCCGGGGCGACCCCGGACCGACGAGAGCGGCAGCGCAGGCCCACATCCAGCGTGGAGAAGAAGTGGCAACCCCAACTCAACTCTGCCTGGCCCACCAGGCCAACCAACTGCCCCAGACCGATGAGACACCGGACCGTTAGCAGCGGCCCAGGCCCACAGCCAGCCCGGAGAAGAAGCGCCAACTCCACTGCTTCTCGGCCTTTTGGCTAAGATCAAGTGTAGTATCTGTTCTTATTTGTGAAAGAGACTATCTGTTCTTATCAGAACAGTTCTGGCGGTTCCTTGGGGACAAGGGCCGTGGATTGCGGAGCGAAATCGTTGAGGAGTCGGTCGGCTGCGGGCTTAGAGGTGGATCCATGCTGGTTGGGAAACCAACCTAACACCTTATTCAGCCACAATGTCAGCAGGAGCAGGAGTGCAGGGTATTCGGAATACCCTGCGAATAAGTGTCAAGGACCTCAGCAAGGGGACCCCCTTCTCACGAGATCTGTTCGTGAAGAAGGTCTTGCTAGAGGCCTGCAAATTTGAGGCCAAGGACATCTACTGCCTCCAGGATTTTCCGGGTAACGGATATTTTGACTTTACCTTCAAGTATCCAACGGGATGGCAGAAGGTGATGGAAGTCTTCCTGGAGAGGGGAAATGAAGCTCCGCTGTCGCTGTTGAAAGTGCAGCCGCTCTTCACCCTCCCCACCCAGAAGGAAAGGTTCATTACGGAGCACATGTTTAACCCACATGTGCCCTTAGTGGATGTCCTCACCTTCCTTGCTCGCTACGGTGAGGGAACAGGAGACTGTGTGGACGTGAAGGACATACATGGGATTTGGACCAGCAAGCGGCAAGTTAAGGTAAAGCTGAGGGTGGACAAGGATGGAGAAATCGTCCATCCCCCCTTGGTTTTAGCAATTGGAGGAAACCGAGGGTACTTGAGCTATGTAGGGCAACCCAGGCTGTGCAGGAAATGCAACAAGCCTGGGCATGTGATGGCCCAATGCACTGCAGTTGTCTGCAAAAACTGCAAGATGGAGGGCCATGAGACAAAGGACTGTCAGGCCAGCAAGAACTGCAACCTGTGCGGGGAGGCAGGCCACCTTTACAGGGCTTGCCCTAAAAGAGCCTGCACCTACGCACAGGCAACAAGAGGAGCTGCTGCCAGCACCCCAAAGGGGGGTGAGGCACCCCCCACCACTGCCAAGACCCCAGCAGAAAGAGGGAACACGGATGAGGACAGCCCAACCACCTTGAGGCCCCAAGTGCCAGAAGGAGACGCCCAGCATCCTGCCCAGGAGGGAGAGTCGATGGAGGAGGGGGAACAGCAGGAGAAATGGACAATGGTGAAGTATAAGAAGAGGGGTCAGCCCAAAGAGCCGAGGCCGGAAAGGAGTGGTAAGTCCAAAAGAAAATCACAAAAAAGGTGTCTTTCTCTTACAGAAGGCAGCAACCTATCCTCCTTGTCGGAGGATGAGGCGACCGGGAAGTCCCAACGAGGGAGGCAGAGGAAGAAAACGGGGGAGGAAAAGGAGACCGAGAGCAGAGAAGTGGCCGAGGGGCTCCAGCCCCAGGACATCGGGAGCAGCGCAGTGGTTGAGGGGCTCCAGGCCCCTGGAGACAGGAATCATCACAACGGCAAGTGGACCCCAGCTCCAGGCGACTGGGAGCAGTGCAACGGCCGATGGGCCCCAGCTCCGGGCGACCGGGAGCATTGCAGTGGCCCATGGGCCCCAGCTCCGGGCGACCGGGAGCAGCGCAGAGGCCATTGGGCCCCAGCTACAGAAGACAAAGGAAGGGGCATGCCCAAAAGGGGGTGGAACGAGAAGGCCCCCCCCAACGACAACTTTGGTTATGCCACCTGTTACTACTCACCTCACCGCTGGATTCCTGAGCCCAGGAAAGCTGAGGCAATTCACCGAAGCGGTGGGAATGAGGGGACATGGAAATGGTCAGTGACTCTAAAGACAATGGAGCTCAAACTGGCATCTTTAAACGTGCGCAGTATAAAGAGCACTGCGCGATGTGTTAATGCCTTACAGTACCTGGCCAAGGTCAAGGCAGATGTGACTTTTCTTCAGGAGTGCGGGCTGCCACACCTCCGCTGCTATCGGAGGTGGTCGCGATGGTGGCCCCACGGACTGTCTGTGTGGTCGGGGGGAAATGACTGTCGTGCTTCCGGCCTGGGGATTTTGCTGCGGGGAGGGAACTTCACCATCACTGAGGTCAAGGAAATGGTTGGAGGGCGTCTCCTCGTGGTGGATGTTATGTACCGTGGCTCTCCGCTCCGGCTGATAAATGTGTATGCCTCACCCACGCAGAGCGAGCGGCTGGCCGCTCTCCAGCAGCTCCCAGTGCTGCTGGCCACGTCCCAGCAGCTCGTTCCGGCCGGTGACTTCAACTGCATCATTGATGCGGCTGGACGATCCGGCAGTGCCGACAGCAGACTGGACAGCACGTCCAAGTTCCTGATGGAGATGGTAAAAGACGCAAAGCTGCGTGACGCCTTCAGCGACCCTGCAGGCGGGTCCCAGCCGCAGTTCACCTGGTCGAGATCGGACGGTTTAGCCCGATCTCGGATAGACTTTGTCTTCACGACGAAGGCCGTCATGGTGAGACACACTGACCTCGCGCCAGTGTTCTTCTCCGATCACTGCCTCCTTCAGGCTTCCTGTCACCTACGGGAGGACCGGAAGGCAGGCAGAGGGACGTGGAAGTTAAACACGAAACTGTTGACCCCAGAGAACGTCGAGGAGCTAAAGAGGGACTACACATGTTGGAGAACGGTGAGGCCCCTCTTTGACTCCCCCACACTCTGGTGGGAAGCAACCAAGGAGAACATTAAGAGGTTCTTCATAATTAAAGGGGTTCAGAGAGCAAGACAGAGTCAGAGGGAATTGTGCCAACTCCAGACAGATTTGCAGCAACTGCTCCTTCTGGAGTCGAGCGGGGTGGATGTGAGGGAGGAACTTAGAGAGTTGAAGGACCGGCAAGCTCAGCTCTTCACCTCTGAATCTTCCGATCTAGGGTCCGCCATGTGGAGCAGGATGAGACGTGCTCACGTTTCTTCTTCCACAAGGTTCACAGGGGGAGCTCTGTGATGAACAGCCTTAGGGAGGAGGACGGCACGGTAGCATCCTCACAGACAGACATGCTGAGGATCTGCAAATCCTTTTACACAGATTTGTATGACCAAAAGACCACAGACAGTACCTCCTCCCAAAACTTCCTGTCCTCAATCACGGAGGTCTTGGAGGACAGCAAGCGGAGAGTCTGGACCAACCACTGACCCTAGAGGAGCTGACTGGCTCCATCCATTCTTTTGACTCGAATAAAACTCCCAGAAGCGATGGCTTACCAGCCGAGTTGTATTTGGCTCTGTGGGACTGGATGGGCCCGGACCTGCTAGAAGTGTACAACGACATGCTTCTAGCTGGTAGCATGTCAGACTCCATGAGGAAGGGCAACATCACCCTAATCTACAAGCAGAAGGGGGAGATGAAGGACATAAAGAATTGGAAACCCATAACACTCTTGAATGTAGACTACAAGATCCTGTCCAAGGCCATCGCCAACCGGGTCAAGTCTGCTCTGGGACAGGTGATCCACCCGGACCAAACCTGTGCTGTACCTGGCAAGAAAATCTCAGACAGCCTAGCGCTGCTGAGAGATACCATCGCCTACGTGCAGGACAGACGGGTGGATGCCTGCCTAGTCAGCTTGGACCAGGAGAAGGCCTTCGACAGGATTTCGCACACGTACATGAGGGACGTGCTCTCCAAAATGGGTTTTGGGGAGGGAATCAGAAATTGGATCAAACTGCTCTACACCAACATCCGTAGTGCAGCCCAAATCAATGGTAAGGTCTGGAGTTAGGCAGGGTTGCCCTCTCTCTCCTGTCTTGTTTGTCTGCTGTATTGAACCTTTTGCTGAATCCATCAGGAAGGATGCGGGCATAAGAGGAGTGACATTGCCAGGCAGTGGGGGCATTCAAGTAAAGACCTCCCTGTACATGGACGATGTCGCTGTCTTCTGCTCGGATCCAGGGTCGGTTCGCAGACTGATTAGTATCAGCGACCAGTTTGAGTCGGCCACGGGAGCCAGGGTGAACCGCAGGAAGAGCGAGGCCATGCTCTTTGGCAACTGGCCCGACAGATCTTCCGTCCCCTTCACCATCAAGCCTGACTTCTTGAAGGTGCTGGGGATCTGGTTCGGGGGGCTGAGGCATGCAACAAAAATTGGCTGGAGCGGATAGCCAGGGTGGGGAGGAAGCTGGAGCTGTGGAGGCAATGCTCCCTCTCCATAACGGGAACGAATTTGGTCATCAGGTGTGAGGTGCTCTCGGGGCTACTGTACTTGGCACAAGTGTGGCCTGTCCCTCCCTCATACGCCACAGGGATCACCCGGGCCATCTTCCAGTTCATCTGGGGGTCGAGGATGGACCGGGTGCGACGGGCCACAATGTACAAGTCAGCAGACAACGGGGGTAAAAGCGTGCCCAACGTCACCCTCATTCTGATGGCCACCTTCGTGTGTGGCTGCATCAGGCGGAGTGTAGAGCCAAGGCACTTGGGCACCAAGTGTCACTACCTGCTGAGGTTCTACCTGTCCCCGGTGTTGAGAAGGATGGGCCTGGCGCAGGTGCCACGCAATGTGCCAGTCAGCTGGACATTGCCGCCCCATCTGTCGTCGGGGTGGAAGGGTTCTTCCGGACCAACACCTTTGACCACATGTCCATCGGGCAGTGGTCAGCACAGAATGTCCTGCAGGCACTGCAGGGAAAGGACTCTATGGACCCGGTGGCGTGGTTCCCTGAGCAGACTGCCCAGCTTGTCTGGCAAAATGCCTCATCACCAGAACTCACCAACAAGCACCAAGACCTGACTTGGCTGGCGGTGAGGGGAGCCCTCCCAGTCAGATCCTTCCTGCACCGTCGGAACCTCACTGCCAGCGCACGCTGCCCTCGGGACGGCTGCTATGGCGAGGAGACAGTTGCCCACCTCTTCACAGAGTGTGGGTTTGCTAAAAGAGTCTGGAGAAAAATGCAAGGGACCCTGGTACGCTTTATCCCGAACAGCTCCGTCACAGAGGACTCAGTGATTTACGGACTGTTCCCAGGGACACATTCAGAGGCTGACATCAAGTGCTGCTGGAGCGTCATAAACTCGGTAAAAGACGCCCTTTGGTCTGCCCGAGCATTGTTCACCACCCAGCAGAGCGAGATGTCCGCAGGGAATGTTGCCGACTGGCCCGCTGCAGACTGCAGGAGTACGTGCTGAGGGACGCACTGAAGCTCGGTGCAGCCAACGCCAAGGCTCGGTGGGGGAGGGCCACAGTCTAACGCCCTTCCGCTGCTGGACATGGGGGGTACGGTATGGTGGAGACGCCCCTCAATATAAGGGAAGGTATCCCACGCCATTGTGGCACGAGTGGGGGACTGATTTGTGGAAATTTGGGGGAAAGAAATGTCTAAACTGTATTGATCTATTGTACAGCCTCCGAAAATGTCGGATGGATTTTCCGCAAGGTTAATGTATTGTGTATATTTATCATTCGAATAAAGTATATTTTGAAATTAAAAAAAGCCAACTCCACTGCTCCGGGCCAGTGTCCAGTCAGTCCAGGACAGTCGGTCAACCTGGCGGGACAGGCAGAGTTGAGCTGGAGTCAGTGTCTCCACTCCGCGCCGGCTGCAAGCCTGGCCCGTCACCCCCATCCAATCCCGCCAGCCCAGGGCCACCCCGGATATCCCCGCCTGCCCCCAGACAGGGACGGGACACTCGGGAGGGGACGGCCCAGCAGCAACTCTGCAGCTGAAACGATAAGTTGTTGGAAACACTCGGCTGGTCTGGCAGCATCAGTGGAACAGAAAAGCAGTTATTATTTCAGATTGAGGACTCGTGCTTAAAGATGGAAATAATCTGAATGGCTCCCCATGGGTTTACATGGTCATGATCAGCTGAATAACTTGTTCCATGCTGTATGACTATGACATCCAGGTGTCATTCCACCACCTTTGTGTCGTCCTCAAACTTGGAGATAATACATTTAATTCTCTCCTCCAATTCATTAATTTATATGGTGAATTGCTGGGATCCCAGCACTGATCCCTCTGGTGCCCCACTATTCACTGCCTGCCATATGAAACAAAAACAGTTTTTACCCTATATCACAATCTCATGAGCTTTAATTTTGCATGTTCATCTTTTTCAATGTAACATTATGGAATACACTTTGAAAGTCCAAATACAGGTCCTCCTCAGCTGACCTACGTACAGCCCGTGCTTACGAACCGACATTTGAAAGACCAGAGGGATGGATTTGCCGGCTGGTGCTAAGCTGCAGGAGACTATTCTTGACACTAACTGGAGTTTTGCCACATTAAACCCAGTTAACATGTTGATGTCCATGTTGCCAATCTATCAAGGGACACAGCAGAGTCCTTTTTTAGAACCATCAATTGCATTTAAAACCACACCTGCAGTAAAATATTTTACTAGAACATTATTTTAGATTGAGATGAACTTGGGATAAATATATAAATATCAGCTTTATTATTATGAATTGCAAGATGAGATTTCAATGCTTCGCCAGACTATTCCTAAGGGACAGCTCATTTCAAAAGGCACAACCATGTGCAAATATGGTTCGCTGCTACGTTTTCAACTTGTAAAACTGTTCAGGTTATGAACTGTTTTCAGGAACATAGCCCTGCCGTCTCCTGGAGAGGGCCTGTATAGCACCTCCACGGCTTTTTCGACATCTATTCTGTTGGTTATATCCCCCCAAAAAACCATGATGCACAATTTCCTTTTAACGAATCCATCTTGACTTTATTCAATACTATCACTCTTCTGCAAGTGCTCTACTGTTACATGTTCTATAATAGACAACACCATTTTCTCACCGTTGATACCAGATTAACAGGTCAATTATTCTCTGCTTCCTCTCTCCCTTTTTTTAAATATTGGATTTGCATTCAATATCATCAATTCCATTTGAACTGTTCCAAAGGCTAAAAAATATTGAGAAATTACCACCAATTCATCCAAATTTTCCAGGGCCATTTTCTCACGGACTCGGATTCAATCTCTAGGGTCTTTGGGATTTATCAGACATTTTACTTCGGAGTCACGTGAGTGACTACGTGAAGACCCCGCCAGGACGCATGCGCGACATATCGTCGAACGCATTGCGGAAGCGACAGTCGGGAGGAGCGCCGCTCCTCCAGCGCGAATTTTGAAAATTTACTGAAGGTAAGTCTTACCTTTTCTGGTGAGCGTGGCGACTCGGTGTGTTTCTTTTGCAGAACGGAGGAAGCACCATGGAGTCGCGCAGGGGAGAGCAGCAGCTGATACCGCTGCTGTGGAAGCAGCCAGCAGCGTGCCGTCTCTCCAGAGCTGCAGGTGCTGCCAGCAGCTGCCGGCTTCTCGCCGCTACAGACCGCAGGTGCGCCGCGGGCGGCGGCAAAACCACCCGGAAGTCGGACAGGTCCGTTGACTCGGCTGGGTCCGGACCTGAAGACACCCCGTTCACGGATAGCGACGGCGGGCGTCTTTCCCGCGGGAGCGGGTGGGGAGCAGTGCTCCAGCGTGACCTGCTTATGCAGGGGCAGAGTCACAGTGAGTCTCTTCGCAGACCCACGGCAGCATCCTTTCAAGGACTGCCAAATGTCTCACCCTCTTCGCAGGGGAGCATTAGGGGTCAGAGCTGGGCTGACCCTGAAGAAGGGGCAATGGCTGAACAGTCAACTGTGAGGGGTGCCAGAAGAGAGAGCAGCAGAAGATTGTGGGACACATGCTGTATCAACTCAAGAAGGACTGCCTATACAAAGCTGCAAGCCAATGAAAAATACATGGCTACAGGAGCAAGCCATTAACTTTATGGCTGGGAAGTACATTGCTCCAGAGAACTCCATTTCTCTTAAAGTACCAGCAGTCTATGACCCCATCTGGGGCAACAGGAGCCCATCTATAAGGAGCCAGGAGGTGAAGCTCCAGAGGAAACTGCTGGCTGCTAAAATCACAGCAGTACCAGGATAACTGATGGGGTTGATTTGCCTGAAGAGTTACGTGATGCTCTAGCAGACTGTGTAATACTCAGTGGAGATTTACAGTTACAGGAAGAGCATCATCAAGAAGTGCAGAATTATGCAAGACAAGTAGCACACAGGCACCAAAAATTGCTGTTGGGGGACCTCCCGAAGCAGGTGAAAGACCTGCATGAGGAAGCCAAGGCTATAGGCCTGAATCAAGGTGCCAAGCATCTCTAAAACCCCCTATCAACAGCGGCAGCACCCCTACACACCCACCAGACATCGGTGCTATGGAAGACCATCTGGTGGTGAAAGCTTGAAGGCCGGCCCACCTGCACAGCGGTCCTTCAGACCATGGCCCAGCCCGGCCTTCATGGAAAACGCGCCAACCCCACAACGCAGCAACACAATACCAGAAGAAACAACTGCGGAGACAACCCACACAACACCGGTAACCATGGAGGTAGGTGGGTCTGGTTGTCTTAAAAAACATTGCATGTCCGATTCATTAAAGTTGGGGAACGGTTGCACTTGTTTCATCATGTTGCTGCACTTTTACCTCTGAACTTTTACATACTCGGAAGTATTCAGAATTACAAAATTGAATTTGTATACGAACTACCGTCCCAGTTCAGCATACGCCTAGCAGGAAGTTCATACTTCACAAAAAGAGAGAACAGCAGGCCATGCTGAACTGTTAAGACTAACAGTAATCTAACCTGCACCTAATTTCTATGTTTCGATGTTTCTATGACTAAACACAAAATGGATTGAGAAAACAATCAGAGAATTTTTCAAGAGTTCGTATCAAATATATTATATAAAAAACTAAAAAGATGGTGGTTGCCGTATCATTATAGATTTGACCGAACTAAATACTTCCGTTCAGTATGCCCATTTCAAATTAGACACGTTTGTCACACACAGGGTCATCGTAAATACCTGAAATTTATCTGGATGGGACAGCAATGGTAGTATGCCTTATCCAATGGGTTGTCATCAGCACCCAGGCTATTACAAATTTATTAAAACCAGCTTTAGCATACTTAAAGAAACATAACCATATCGTCATGGCTTACCTTGATGATATTCTCATTGTAGGTGAAAATTGGAGCTGGCTACATTGGTGGTATCAGCCACAACAGAGAGGTTTAACGTACATCCAGATAAATCAAAATTGGAACCCTCCACTACCATGGATTATTTGGGGTTCACTATTGACTCTGTTCATATGTCTATCACCTTGCCACCAAACAAAGTGACAGACTTGATGGGAGTATGCAAAAGCCTCACTGGCATCAGGGAACCATCCATTCGCAAGGAGCAAGAGTGATTGGGAATTGGTGGCTGCGTTCCCAGCAGCACAATTGGACCACTCCATTATTAAAACCTGGAAGAGGGAAATTTTAGCTCTCAAAAATCATACAGGCCATTTCAATAGGCCTATGCAACTACCAGGGAAAGTAATTAGAATTAAACTGGTGGATAGAAATGTTCCATATTTATCCTAACCCCATCACCCCATTCTATATCCCTAGGGTACATTACAGACTGATGCCAGTGCTAAAGGTTGGGGAGCAACTAATACCACCGCAAGTTGTGGTGGCAGATGAGTGCACAAAAATTATTCTGTTTAAAGCACTAGGAATTAATTATCTAGAAATGCTGGGAGCGTTTCATGGATTCAGGGCCTACTGCTCAGATGAGCACCAGTTGCATGTACGGTACAGATTGATACCACACTGGGGGCCTATATATAATCATATGGGTGAAATAAAGTCGATATCATGTGATGAATTGCCTAATAATATCTGGCACTGGTATCTGGGAGAGAGATTTGGATCTCAACCACTTACCTTCCAGGCAAGCTAAATACAGTGGCAGACATCAGGTCACGTAAATTCAACGACAACATTAAATGGATGTTGGATCAGAAAGTGTTACAGATATTATAGACCGGTATGGGACACCAGATATCGACCTTTTTTCTATCCGGACTAATTCACCAACTACTAACATATGTTGCTTGGGAACCAGACCCAGGGCAGCAGCGATGGACGATTTCTCGCTGCATTGGGGGGGGGTTTTGTTTTGCTATGCATTTTCCCCTTCTGCCTCATCAGGCGAGTCTTACAATAATTAAACAAGACGCCGCAACGGGTACCATGATTCCCCAACAGTACAAAGATGGTCTCAGAACCCTGCATCTGGATCAACAACGGCCAAGGAGGTTGGCACACCCCCGTGCGGGAAAGTATCCGTGCCATGACTGTATGAACTTGTTGATTTGCAGTTTCTGAACAGGCCATTTCTGGGATACGGACTCTCCGACAGGACGATCAATGCCATCTCAGCGTCGTACAGGAAGTCCACGAGAAGACAGTACCTGACATATGTCAGGAAATGGGAAGTGTTCAGCACCAGGACGAACACTACATATGACTCAGCCACCAACACTGAAGTGCTGGAGTTCTGGCCACCCTTCATTTCGATGAAGGATTGAGTTACAGTGCCATTATTGTGCAAGGAGTGCCCTAGCTAATATCTGGGCAGAGGGAGTGATCACCTGGCTATAGGATCACACCCACTAGTACCTAAACGAATGAGGGGTATTTGTACTCTATTCCCCCCAGGTCCAGATACACCTATATATGGGACATAGGTAGTACACCATGTTACGAGGATGGACACCAATATCGGGGCTCACTCTAGACAAACTAATATCCTAGATGGGAATGATTATGGCACTTGGATCAGCACAACGGGTCCAGTCCTTACACAAGCTAGAATAGGACGTCATGTCTGTCACAAATGGCAGATAACCTGCTACATACAGGGGTACTTAAACTAGACTGACCCGGTTCCTTTGGCCAATATTAGAGTTCTGGCCTATCCTGCAGATAGTCGGCCCTGCATAGTGACACATACTTTCCAATATTAGTCACCAAGACACTTATGGGCACGGAGAGAGCTTTCTCATTAGCCATAAATGCCCTCACCTAAGGTCACAGTGCAAACCATATCCAGATGGTTCGGGTGGTATTACGTGCAGTGGTGAATACTAATGTTTTCAAATCTCACTCCAACAGGGCTGCATCTACATCGGACGCTAGGATGATGGGAGTTCCTATGGACCACATCCTTGCCACAGCGGGGTGGAGCAATGAACGCGTTCAATGCTTTATAATAAACCCGTGGGCGATCCTGAGACGTTTGCAGGGTAAAAAATTAAGTTCTGTAAAATAAATTACCCAATGTGGGGCATATTATTTTAGGTATGAATAATACCTTTATTGTTTTTCAGCACAGTGTCGTGTGTGAAATACGTTCATCCTCCGTCCCAGAATGGCAGTGTGTGAGCATGGTCTCGTTCCAGGGCATGAAATCTCAGAGCTTTGAAATCTTCACGTAGTCACTCACGTGACTCCGAAGTAAAATAGTAAGATTAAATGAGAACTTACAGTTTGAAGTTTGATCTTTATTTTATGAGGAGTTACGATGAGGGATTACGTGCCCTCCGCTCCCAAAACCCTCTATTATAAAGTTCAACTGGTATGGAAGTTCTCTCTTATCTTACTATATTAGTCTACTCTGGTATCTGTGATTTCACACCACTGCTTTGAAGAATGTCGCGCATGCGTCCTGGCGGGGTCTTCACGTAATCCCTCATCGTAACTCCTCATAAAATAAAGATCAAACTTCAAACTGGTAAGTTCTCATTTAATCTTACTATTAAATCCTTCAATTTTGCCAAATGCAATTTCCCTACTCATATTGATTTCATTTATTTCCTCCCTCTCGCAGGTCCTGTGGTTGACAACATTTCCGGGAGGTTATTTGTTTTTCTCTTTGTGAAAATGGAAGCAATGTATGAATCTAATTGTTTTGCCATTGCTTTGCTCCCCATTATAAAGAACCCACCGTATCTTGCCTAAGCTTGGGCAAATTGAGTTTTGCTTCAATTAGGCCTAGCAGGCTAAAGCAGCTGTATGGCAAATGAAAATATTGATAGGTACATGGGACTGCGATATTATAACTATTGCAGAAACATGATTGCAGAAACTATTGCAGAAATCCTGAGTTATCAGGATAGGCCAGGAACTTTTTTCTTCGGAACTTAGGAAGCTCAGGGGTGAAATGCACAAACTCATGAGGGGTATGAGTTTATTTCCAAACAAAAGAAAACTAAGAACATGGATAACGTGAATGTTCAGCCCTTTTCCCCGAGTAGCGGATTCTAAAACCAAAGGGCATAGGTTTCCAGTGAGAAGAGACCGATTTGACGGTAACATTGTCATTCAGAGGTTAGTCCATATCTGGAACGAGCTGCTGGGGGAAGCTATAGAAATAGATACAATTAAAACTTTCAAAAGACATTTGGACAGATATATGGATAAGAAGGGTTCAGAAGGATATGGGCCAAATGCAGATGAATAAGACGACACCAGATGTCTACTTGATCAGAATAATCATGTTGGCCACAAGAGCCTGTTTCAATGCTGGTTAGCTCTATGACTCAAAGGTTTCTCTTGCAATGAGTAAACCCTACTAGAAAGAAAGCACATGTTGATTTCCTGTTGGGAAATGTGACAGGGTAAGTAGCTGAAATATCAGTGGGGGAGCACTTTGGGATCATTGACCATAATTCTATTTGTATTAAAATAACAGTGGAACGAGATAGGGCTGGTTCACAATGTAAAGTCCTAATTTGGAGAAAGGATATTTTTGATAGCATTGGAAAGGAACTCAATGCAAAAGTTGAAGCAAAAGCAAATTGCTGCGGATGTATATTGAGGAAAAGAAGGAAGTATACATCAGGTACAGGCAGCTGGGATCAAGCAAATCTGTTGAGAAGTACAAGGGATGTTGGAATAACTTAAAGAAATTAGGAGGCAGGGAAAACATGTGAGAACAAAAAGAGAACATGTGATATCCAAATGAGATATTTAAAGGAGAATGCAAAAAGAGTTTCTAAAAGTGTGGATTAAGACAGGGTGGGCCCATGGATTAGAATTGGAGCAGTTTTTTTTTTGCAGGAAATTGAATGCCGGAAAAGCGGGATGGTTTTAAAAGTGTACTGACAAGAGTTCATGGCATGCATGTTCCTGTTAGAGTAAAGACCAAGCCAGGTCATCCAGGCCTAAGGAAACCTGGATGACAAGATAAATTGAGGCTCGAGTCAAGAATAAGAAGGAGGCATGGGATAGATATAGACAGCTGGGATTAAGTGTATCCCTGGAGGAGTTTTAGGAACTGAGGAGCATGCTAAAATAAATCTAGAGGGCAAAAGGGAGGCAGGAGATAGCTCTGGTAGATAATATTAAGGATAATCCCAAGAGATTTTATAAGTATATTAAGGGGAAAAAAGGTAACGAGAGAGCGAGGTTGACCACTCAGGAATCAAAGCCACTGGTTAACTTCACAATCATTGTGAAGGAATGTTCTCCACAATCATTCTAACAGGCCTTTCACTGTTCGGTAAGTTTCCAATGAAGTCTTCCTCTCATCCTTCTAATCTCCAACGAGTACAGGCCCAATGCCATCAGATTCTCATCACACCTTAATGCAGTGGTTCCTGGGATCACTCTGATAAACCATTCTCTGGACCTTCTCCAGCACCAGCACATCCTTCCTCAGATGTGAGGTTCAAAACTGTTCATAATACTCCAAGTGCGGTCTGACCAGTGCCTTATACAGTAAAGCCTAAGAATTACATCCCTGTTTTTATATGCTAGTCCTCTCAAAATAAATGCTAGCATTCCATTTGCTTTCTTTGCTACTGATTCGACTTGCAAATTTACTTTTGTGAATCCTGCACCACATTAAACTGCATCTGCCATGCATCTGCCCACTCACCCAACCTGTCCAAGTCACCCTGCATCCTCACAGCATCCTCCTCACAGTTCACACTGCCACCCAAGCTTTGTGTCATCTGCAAATTTGCAAATGTTACTTTTAATAGTAAGATTAAATGAGAACTTACCAGTTTGCAGTTTGATCGTTATTTTATGAGGAGTTACAATGAGGGATTACGTGAAGAAGCCCCGCCTGGCGCATGCTCGGCATACTTCAAAGCAGCGGCGTGAAAAACACAGAACCAATAAGCCGGAGTAAGATAGTAAGGCTTACATAGACTAGAATTACCAGATGATCATTTATATTATGAGGGTTGGGAGTGGAGGGCACATAATCCCTCATCGTAACTCCTCATAAAATAACGATCAAACTTCAAACTGGTAAGTTCTCATTTAATCTTACTATTTTACTTCGGAGTCACGTGAGTGACTACGTGAAGATTTTGAAGCTGTGATTTTCATGCCGTAGATCATTCCATACAACACATTGCTTGAGTTTACACAGTAGTGAGTAAATAATATATATTGCTTGAAATTATGCAATAAATATTTTAATAATAATAATAAAAAGAAAAGTAATAACCCCTCTATCCCTGGGGAAATTACAACAAATGATATGCAACAAAGCAAACAATTTGAACAGAACCCAACACAGCATGTGCAACCCTGGCACTGTGACAACAGGTTTATCATAAAATCTAGAAAAATTCCTCTTTAGACCATGCTACGGTCTCCAGAATTTGGTCGAGCGGCATGTCCTGCACCTTTGCCATGGACATTGATACCGCCCTTGTGGAGTGAGATTTAAACACATCAGTGTCTACTCCAGTTAATCCAGAACCCATTTATCCATCTAGAAATAGTTTGTACTGTCACTTTTTATTTATATGTTTCATGTGGATAATGAGCATTGGTGTCTTACAATCTCGGAGACAATTAATTAAATATATATTAAATCAGATGCTTAACCACACACAATGTTTAGTTGACAGAGTATGTCTTAAAGATTACATTGGTTCCAGCCTTTCTTGGCTTGCTTTGCTTGCTTAGATCATTGACATAAAACGTTATTTTATCTACAGACAACTGCATACAATGTAACCGTAACATTTGTAATGTTTGTACTCATTGTGCTGATATTAATGTCATCAGCATAACCACTTTAAATATTAACTTCTGAAAAGACAGTGACGTAATTGGAGTCCATTGCCGAAGCAATGTGAGAACTATACTGACATCCCAGATTTCTGTATATCTGGGTTTGGTAGGATTTTATTAAAATTGCTCTCATAAATCGGGATATTAACGGATGAGACCCGATAAATTGTCGTTCTGAAAATTGTCCTAAATAGGAGGACAAAGCATTCCGAGCTCCATTAATGGTACTATAACTCAGGTGCAAGGAACTCCAATACATCCGATATGTTTGCAGTATGATAAAATATATCTGACTGTATACAAAAGATTTCCCATTCCTTATATGAAACATATATTGTTTCTTAGTGCTATATCTCCAAGCTGCAGTTATGACATCCATGGTCCTATCCGACATTCCATCAGAACCTGCAGATTAACAATTAATACGGTCATGTAATGGATGACTTCTGCTGTTACTGGATGTACCAACAATTACTGCACCTGGGATTTGTCATGAATGTCTGAATCATCATTCTGAGCACCAATGGGAACAATGGCTGTGTAGTAATGCTCCCTAGATAAGGGACATATCAGATATTGAACTGATAAGAACAGATATTACACTTGATCTTAGCCAAAAGGCCGAGAAGCAATACCAGTTTGGAACCACCAAACGCCTGTGGCGGAGACTTGCTCTATTTTGGTGACACATTGCTTAATCAGGCAAAATGGCAAAAACATAAAAGACTATACTTCCCCAATGTAGCGAGAATGCATCCACCGCTAATGCTCCTGGGTCTGGCTCCCATGAGACACATTTAGACCACTGGAGACTTAATCCAGACACAACAGATCAACATTTGGTACTCATACTGTCTGACAATCTTTTATTTATTTATTTATTTATTTTTAACTTTTTGAATTTTAACATTCATTCTGTATTGTCATTGAACTTTCGTGATCTGTTGTCTTACCACAATATTGTCTTCTCCCACAGCTGTGGTATTGTCTACTCCCAATAACTCCAAATAATTCATACCATGTGTTTGGAGAATTAAATCGTCTTGGAAAGTCCATCGACCACCACAACTGGTGTCACTGTCCTTGGCTCCCCATCCGAGAGCACTCCCATCAGTCTGTAATACCACTGAAGACTACTGAACAAGCACATTTTTACTTCTAGTAACTTGTGCAACATTGTGAATCCATCATTGCAATTCAGCTCAACCTTTTTAGTTGGTAACTGCATGGACCTAATCAATGACCTGCACGCTTTTTACGGTTATTCTCTGTTCTTTGCAGACTTTGATCACTTTACTTTACGAGTAACCGTAGCTACTTCTTGGATGGTGGGATAATGTTTTTTACCAAGACAAGTGCAGGCATTTGTAACATCCTCTACCTTAATTGTTGGTAAAGTTACTGACATATCAACTGTATTAATGACAAACCCCAAATAATCAATTGTTTGGGATACCTGTACTTACATGTTGTTTGGATGTACAGAACCTTGGCCTTTCAATAGGCTTATGGTTGCTGAACCCAGTTCTTCAGCTGTCTCCCATTTACAATTAACATATCCTCTAGATAAGTCATTACAATGTGATTCTGAGCCCTCATTAACACCAGTGCTGGTTTCAATAATTGTGTGAGCAATCTGAGGGCTGAATTTAACCCATTAGGTAATTCCTTCAGCTGACCCATCCAATTCATTTAAGTAACTGAATAATAAGGCATCTTTTTTAGGTCTAATAATAGCCATATAGCAGCCTTGTGATAACAACTTCGTTACAATGTTGAAGTGTTTTTTTTTTTTAATTGCCTATACTGAACTATAAATTTAAGTTTGTGAGTCCCAGAATGACTCTGCAACCCCCATACTTGTGTCTGGGATATATTATCTCTACCTGACGAGTTCCTGGTACATTCAAACTCCAAGCCGATCAGATTTAATGCTGAATTACAAAACAATTGTAATCTTACAACCGACCAGAGGTTGTATCCCAGAAATTCCATGTGTGATGGAATTACGTTTCTGTACATCCGTAAATGAACCAGGAGATCTCCTTCTCTTAATATAGGGGTTCGTATTCAACCTGTTTGTTTTCTCAAAGCAGGGATGAGAAGTTTTATAAGGTAAATATCCTTAATTGTTTGGGCAGTTTTTCATCAATCATAAATCTGGTTATAGCTTGCCCACATAATCCTACATTTTTTGGGTATAATGTTAGTCAAATGGCAATTTTCATCATACAATTGGGTTTGAATATGCATTGCAGAGTAACGCAAGCATGTCTTAAAAGTATTGGACATTATCGACCCATGTATGTCTTCCCCAAATGCAGTGATGCCAACTGAATATCAGCTAGAGGACATGCTGGAACAAATTTCCTGTCCTCGCATTGTTACACTCATGGGTGCCCAATTACTGAGTTACTGTTGGCACCCTGAGCGAGGCAAAATAGACGGGTGTTTTATATATTTTTTACTGTTTCAGTCATAACAGTTTCTTGGAGTAGGTGAGAAACCAAATAATGTTGGCCGCCAGGTTCATCCATAGCCCTACGAGTCCATACCGATATAGCAAAACTTTGTGCTACATTGGGAACACCCGGAGCGTTTCTATTGTGCTCTGGTGTATACACATAAGTAGGGACACCAGCTTCAGGGTCAGTTTCATCCTGCCCTGGTACTCCCGAGTCTTTGCTCTAGGAGACTTCATCCAGACCTAAACAAGGCACTGGTGAATGAAATTCTCATTTTTCATAGGTACTATACTCAGTGTATGGAAACTCCTTTCGGAGCCTGCCTTAGAATCTCATGGGTCTTAAAACCCTTAATTGTTTAGAATTTTGAGCATTTTATCTTGCTCTAAATACTTCATCCAGACCTATGTAAGGCACTGGTGAATGAGATTCTCATTCTTTATAGGCACCATTCTCAGTGTATGGAAACTCCTTCGGAGCCTGCCTTAGAATCTTATGGGTCTTTAGAACCCTTGACTGATTAGAATTTGGAGCATTTTATCTTGCTCTAGGGATCTAATCCAGACCTAACCAAGGTACTGGAGAATCAGAATCCCATTTTCATAGGCACCATACTCAGCGTATGGAAACTCCTTTGGAGCCTGCCTTACAGGAAGACATGCCTGGGTCAAGAACCCTTGACTAATTCAAGTGTGGAGCATTTTCTCCATTTCCAGCCTCCCCCACATTCTTGTTCTCCCTTGGAGGAGAGTTACTTCTTTACTATTTTGTATTTATGCATAAACCATATATGTTTAAAATTGTAATTCTGACAGGCACATTCTGCTTAACCTCAGTATCACACAGGGTTATATACATTTCCGTAAAGAAACTGCATCTGGTAACATATACTCAGAGCAGACTTTATTTAACAATTACTGGGTATTTGGAGGCGGCATTTAGCGCAGCTGTTATCTCCAAACCCGATCTGAATAGCGGTAAATAGCGGGAGCCGGCTTTTAAAGCAGCCCTTATCTCCCGATCCGATCTAAATCGGAAACTGCGGTTCCAGCACGTTCTATTCAATTACCACAGTTTAAAAATACATTCACTCTAGCTGGCTCCGTATTTCGAGCCAGAGTTACAGAGTTTTTAAAAAAAATTCAAAATACATCAGCACTCTAGCTGGCTCTGCAGACTTATAGAGTTTAAACCCACTAGCAAGAAAGTTCAACAGCGACTTACCTGCGGGTTAAACTTACGCTGGTGAGAGCTGCGCTCTCCACCCTGTCGGAGCTTCACATGCGTCGACATAATGCCGAGCATGTGCCAGGCAGGGGTTCTTCACGTAGTCACTCACGTGACTCCGAAGTAAAATTCCTACATCCAAATCATTAATATATATTGTAAATAGCCGCAGACCAAGCACCGAGCCTTGTAGTACCCCACGAGTCACTGCCTGCCATTCTGAAAGGGACCCATTAATTCCTACCCTTTGTTCCATGTCTGCCAACCAATTTTCTATCCATGTCAGCATCAATATCATGTGCTCTAATTTTGACCACTAATCTCCTATGTGGAAATTTATGAAATGCTTTCTGAAAGTCCAGGTACACTACATCCACTGGCTCTCCCTTGTCCATTATCCTGGTTACATCCTCAAAATATTTCAGAGGATTAGTCAAGCATGATTTCCCATTCGTAAATCCGTGCTGACTCGGACCGATCCTGCTACTGCTAACCAAATGTGCCGCTATTTCATCTTTTATTATTGACCAGCATCTTCCCCACCACCGATATCAGGCTAACTGGTCTATAATTAATTGTTTTCTCTCTGCCGCCCTTCTTAAAGAGTGTGATATTATTAACTACCCTCCAATCCACAGGAACTGATCCTGAATCTATAGAAAATGATTGATCACCAATGCGTCCACGATTTCTAGTGCCACTTCCTTAAGTACTCTGGGATGCAGACCATCAGGCCCTGGGGATTTATCAGCCTTCAGTCCCATCAGTCTACCCAACACAATTTTGTGCCTAATGTGAATCTCCTTCAGTTCCTCTGCCACCCCAGATCCTCTGGCTAGTACATCAGGTACATCAGTACCCTGTTTGTGTCCTCCTTAATGAAGACGGCAGGGCTGCCAACTCTCACGCATTGAGCGTGAGACTAACGCATTTAAGGAAATTCTCACGCTGATGACAGAAGTTCTCACGCTCAAAAAAATATTTTTAAAAATATATGAATAAATAAATAAAGTCACACTCCTCCACACTCACCAATGAGAATAGTTTTTTTGTCGGTGGGTTCCCCGTAAAGAACGAGCAATTTAATTGCATTGAGCCCATCGCACTTAAAATGGCAATGTAGACAACAATGCTGGAGAAACTCAGCGGGTGAGGCAGCATCTATGTCTGAGTTTGACCCTTCTTCAGACTCAAGCATTTCTCCAGCATTTTTGTCTACCGCTCTATAGATGCTGCCTCACCCGCATTCACATTCCCATGCAGATGGTGTGAGAGGTGAGACGCGGCGGTGGTCCCAGCACCGACACCCCCCAACCCCCCCCCCAGGCACCGCTCACACCTCCCACCCTCACCTGCAGCGGCTCAGTGGCTGTCGACCGCTGTGTCCACACTGCATGGAGTTGCCAGGAGCGAACAGTGAGTGGGGGCGTCTGTGCCGTCTCCGGAGCCGCGGGGATGAATCTCGGGCTATAGCTCCGTTCCGATGCCCGACCCTCGGGTCTCTGTCCCTCACCTCCCCCGGACTCCAGCTGGACACAGAGCATCTAGGCCGGCCCGCATTCCCGGGGAAGGGGGGAGAGAGGGAAATGCTCCTTGGACATCGCCAAGTCACCGCTCACACCGGTGTTGTCGACGCTTCACTGACACTCACACTCACGCACAGCATAATGCCCCTGTCCCACTTAGGAAACCTGAACGGAAACCTCTGGAGACATTGCGCCCCACCCAAGGTTTCCGTGAGGTTGCCGGAGGTTTTTGTACTCCGGCAACCACCTTCAACTAGCATCGCAACCGGCTTCGACTAAACAATTACCGATCTTTAAAACGGAAACCACTTTCGACCATTTGGGAGACTGACAAAAACCTCCGGGAACCACATGGAAACCTTGGGTGGGGCGCAAAGTCTCCAGAGGTTTCCGTTCAGGCTTCCTAAGTGGGACAGGGGCTTAACACACACTCTCACACACAACCTAACACACACCCTTACATACACACAAGGTTTAAAGGGATATGGGCCAAATGCGGATAAATGGGACTAGTTTAGATGGGGCATCTTGATCTGCATGGACAAGTTGGGATGAAGGGCCTGTTTCCATGCTGTAAGACTGTGACACACCGTAGAAAGGGTACAATTGCTCTGGAGAGGATCCAGGGGCGATTTATGAACATATTGGCGCCGCTGGAATTTTTTTTCACTTTGAAGAAAGATTTGATAACTGGGATTGTATTCTCTCTAGCAACGGAGGTGAAGAAAAGACTTAGTTGGGGTGAATAATATTATGAGAATAGGACCTGTTTCACTTAACAAAGAGTGTAAGAAGGAACTGCAGATGGTGGTTTAAACTGAAGATAGACACTAACAGCTGGAATAACTCAGCAGGACAGGCAGCATCTCTGGAGAGAAAGAATAGGTGATGCTTCGGGTCGAGACCTTCAGACTGAAGAGGTTGAAAGCCAGCCATAAAACACAATGACTGGAGATGGGTGTTATCCAACTAAGGGCAGAAATCAGAATCACGTGTTCATCTTTATTGACGTGACACCATAATAAATATATTACAGAAAAAAGAATTTAATGGGGTGGCACGGTGGTGCAGCGGTGGAGTTGCTGTCGTGCAGCACCACAAACCCAGATTTGATCCTGACTACGGGTACTGTCTGTACAGTATTTGTACATTCTCCGTATGACCACATGGTTTTCTCTGGATATTCCGGTTTCTCCCACATCCGAAAGAAGTGCAGGTTTGTAGGTTAATTGGTTTCTGTAAATTGTCCGTGGCGTATAGGATACAACTGGTGTAAGGTAGATTGCTGGTCGGTGTGGACTTAGTGGGCCGAAGGGCCTGTTTCCATATATATGTTTTACATATATATCTTAATTTCATTTAACCATATACGGTTGAAAATGTGGTGTTATTTGTGTCTTGTTTCTATAGTCAAAGGGTAAGGTTGATTGATTTATTTGTGCAGAACAGTGATGGAAGTCCAACTCCTCTTGCCTTGTTTCTAGGTTTTTGTTTCTCTATATATATGAATAACAGCATGAATTATAATCTGATTTCCATACATGAATATACTAAGGTCATTCATGTGCTGTACCTGTTGATCAGAGCCTGGCTCTACTGTGGAATGTAGTTAGGAATGTAATTTAGCCTAACCTTATTCATACAGTGGCTTGCAAAAGTATTCATACCCCTTGAACTTTTCCACATTTTGTCACGTTACAACCACAAACGTAAATGTATTTTATTAGGATTTTATGTGATAGACCAACATAAAGTGGCGCATAATTGTGAAATGGAAGGAAAATGATACATGGTTTTCAAATTTTTTTACAAATAAAAAACTGAAAAGTGTGGCGTGCAAAAGTATTCAGCCCCCTTAACTCTGATACCCCTAAATAAAATCCAGTGCAACCAATTGCCTTTAGAAGTCACCTAATTAGTAAATAGAGTCCACTTTGTGTGTAATCTAATCTCAGTATAAATACAACTGTTCTGAGAAGGCCTCAGAGGTTTGTTAGAGAACATTAGTGAACAAACAATGTTCCTTGGGCATCATGAAGCCCAAGGAACACACCAGACAGGTCAGGGATAAAGTTGTGGAGAAGTTTAAAGCAGGGTTAGGTTATAAAAAAATATCCCAAGCTTTGAACATCTCACAGAGCACTGTTCAATCTATCATCCGAAAATGGAAAGAGTATGGCACAACTGCAAACCTACCAAGACATGGCCGGCCACCTAAACTGACAGGCCGGGCAAGGAGAGCATTGATCATAGAAGCAGCCAAGAGGCCCATGGTCACTCTGGAGGAGCTGCAGAGATCCACAGCTCAGGTGCGAGAATCTGTCCACAGGACAACTATTAGTCATGCACTCCACAAATCGAGCCTTTATGGAAGAGTGGCAAGAAGAAAGCCATTGTTGACACAAAGCCATAATAAGTCCCGTTTGCAGTTTGCCACAAGCCATGTGGGGGACACAGCAAACATGTGGAGGAAGGTGCTCTGGTCTGATGAGACCAAAATTGAAGTTTTTGGCCTAAATGCAAAATGCTATGTGTGGCGGAAAACCAACACTGCACATCACCCTGAACACACCATCCCCACTGTGAAACATGGTGGTGACAACATCATGCTGTGGGGATGCTTTTCTTCAGCAGGGACAGGGAAGCTGGTCAGAGTTGATGGGAAGATGGATGGAGCCAAATACAGGGCAATATTGGAAGAAAACCTGTTAGAGTCTGCAAAAGACTTGAGACTGGGGCAGAGGTTCACCTTCCAGCAGGACAACGACCCTAAACATACAGCCAGAGCTACAATGGAATGGTTTAGATCAAAGCATATTCATGTGTTTGAATGGCCCAGTCAAAGTCCAGACCTAAATCCAATTGAAAATCTCTGGCAAGACTTGAAAATTGCTGTTCACAGACGCTCTCCATCCAATCTGACTGAGCTTGAGCTATTTTGCAAAGAAGAATGGGCAAAAATGTCAGTCTCTAGATGTGCAAAGCTGGTAGAGACATACCCCAAAAAACTTGCAGCTGTAATTGCAGCGAAAGGTGGTTCTACAAAGTATTGACTCAGGGGGGCTGAATACTTTTGCACGCCGCACTTTTCAGTTTTTTATTTGTAATAACATTTGGAAACCATGTATAATTTTCCTTCCACTTCACAATTATGCACCACTTTGTGTTGGTCTATCACATAAAATCCCAATAAAATAGTAAGTTTAAACGAGAACTTACCAATTCGAAGTTTGATCGTTATTTTATGAGGAGTAACGATGAGGGATTACGTGAAGAAGCTCCGCCTGGCGCTAGAACGGCATACTTCAAAGCAGCGGCATGAAAAATACAGAACACAATAGCCGGAGTAAGATAGTAAGGCTCATCATAGATTTATAACTACCAGATGATCATTTATTTTATGAGGATGGGGAGTGGAGGGCACGTAATCCCTCATCGTTACTCCTCATAAAATAACAATCAAACTTCGAACTGGTAAGTTCTCGTTTAATCTTACTATTTTACTTCGGAGTCACGTGAGTGACTACGTGAAGATTTTGAAGCTTCTGTGTTTTCCATGTCGTAGAGTCATTCCATACGACAGTCCGGCTAGGTCAACACATACATGAGTAAAAAACCTTTTACCAGACCAGTTTTAGTTCTTTCCATAAATCTTTTAATGATAAAAGAACATATAATAACCCCCTTTTTTACATCTGGGGAAACATAATCGATAACATAATTGATAATATCAATTGATAGTGAAAGCAGGTGATTATAGTGAACCCAACACCGCGTGTCCAAAGCCTGTCATTGTGTGAACAGGTTTATTGTAGAACTTTGAAAAAGTTTCTTCTTTACACCACCCTGCGGTTTCTAAAATGTGTTCGAGTGGTACGTCCTGTAACTTCGCCGCGGACGTAGCTGCTGCCCTGGTGGAGTGAGATTTGAACACATCAGTGTCTACTCCTGCTAAAAGTAACACCTGTTTTAACCACCTTGAAATTGTTTGTACTGAAGCTTTTGTGTGTGGTTTCTTATGCGTAATCATTAATGTTTTTTCATCACCTCGAAAAGTTTTGGTAACTTTTATATATTGATTCAAATGTTTAACTACACACAACGTTGGATCAATAGGGTAAGCTTGAAACATTACCTTTGCTCCAGTTCTCCCTGGTCTGCTTTGTTTGATCAGATTGTAAACATAAAACACAATGTTATCTGCAGCCACATGCATACAGTCTAAATGTAGCATTTGTAATGTTTGCACCCTTTGTGCAGAAACCAATGCCATTAACATTACTAATTTAAATGTTAACTTTTCCAATGATAAAACTTCGATTGGAGTCCATTGCCTAAGTAAAGTAAGTACAATGCTGACATCCCAAATTTCTGTATATCTTGGTTTGGGTGGATTTTTGTTAAAGATTCCTTTCCTAAATCTGGATATTAATGGATGTGATCCAATTGATTTCTGGTCAGAGATTTGTCCTAAATAAGATGATAAGGCACTACGTGCACTATTAATGGCACTATAACTTAAGTGCTGCTCAAAATGCAACTCGGCAAGGAACTCCAATATGTTTGCAATGTTCACAGTATGATAGGATATATTTGATTGTCTACAAAAATTTTCCCATTTCTTTATATGTGTCATATATTGTCTCTGAGTGCTATCTCGCCATGATGCGACTATAATATCCATAGTTCTATCCAACAATCCAAGCTCTTGTAGTGGTCTGGTCAAAACCTGCAGATTAACAAATTCATATAAGCATGTAATGGATGAATCTCTTTGGTTACTGGTTTTATTAATAAATCACTGCTGCTAGGAATTGACATTTATGGTTCTTTAATCATGTTTAACATCAATGGGAACCATGGTTGTGTCGGCCAATTTGGAATCACCAATAATCCTGTGGCAGAATCTTGTTCTATTTTCTTCAGACATTGCTGAACCAGAGCAAATGGCGGAAAAGCATAAAAGAACATATTCCCCCAATGTAGTGAAAAAGCATCTACTGCTACTGCATCTGGATCTGGTTCCCAAGACACATATTTAGGCAATTGATGATTTAATCTTGATGCAAACAGATCAATGTCTGGTAACCCATATTGAATCACAATTTTACTGAAAATTACTGGGTTCAACATCCATTCTGTGTTGTCTTTAAACACCCTTGATCTATTGTCTGCCACCACATTGTCCTTTACCTGGGATATAATTTGCCGAAATCCAAATTTGGTGCTTAATACACCATTGCCATATCTGATTGACCAGACAATCACATGATACCGATCTGACTCCACCCATATGATTAATATATGCAACAGCTGTTTTATTGTCTAATTGTATCAGTACATGCAGATTCTTTTTTGTAGAACAATAGGCTTTTAATCCATAAAACGCCCCCAATAACTCTAAATAGTTAATACCATATGTTTGGAGAAACATTTCCTCTTGGACAGTCCATCTGCCCCCACAACTGGTAAATGAATCTGTCGCCCCCCATCCGAGAGCACTTGCATCTGTTTGTAAAAATACTTCAGGCTGTTGTATTAAAATGTTTTTAGCAGCTTGTGGGACATTTCAATCCACCATTGCAATTCCAATAAAGCTTCTTTTGTTAATTGCATAGGCCTATCAAAATGGCCTGCTCTCTTTTTTAGAGCTCTTATTTTGTCCCTTTGAAGGTTTTGGTAATGTAATGGACCAAATTCTACTGCAGGAAATGCTGTTACTAATTTACCAATAACCTTTGCTACTTCCGGATGGAGGGATAAGGTTTGTGAATGAGACCCTACAGGTCATTAAAATATCATCAATCTTATCTGTTGGCGAAGTTACTAACATAGTAACTGAATTAATCACAAACCCCAAATAGTTAATTGACTGTGCTGGCTGCAGCTGGGACAATTGGATGAATCAAGAAACCTAACTTCTCAAATAAAGTTTTGGTTGCTGAAACTGATTTTTCAGCTGATTCCTGATTACTACTGATAATTAAAATGTCATCCAGATAAGCCATAATGATGTGCTTTTGTGCTCTTAATTGTGCTAAAGCTGGTTTCAACAGCTCTGTGAAGACCTGGGAGCTGAACTTAACCCATTTGGTAAAGCTTTAAATTGCCACAGCTGTCCCAGCCAATTAAATTTTAAATACCTTCGAAAAAATGATGTATTGGTACTGAATAGTGCGCATCCTTTAAATCAATTGCAGCCATATAACAACCTGCTGGATGGATAAAGATTTTTCACAATGGAAAAATAATGGAATTATTAAGATTGGGGATCTCTATAGGGAAAACTCCTTCCTTTCATTTCAAGACATACAACAAATTTATGGACTACAATCTAAAGAGTACTTTAGATACTTACAAATTAGAGATTATGTTAAAGCAAATACGCAAGAACTCAGAAATAGAAAGATAGAAATATTAGATGAATGTTTGAATAAACATCCGAATACAGAAAAAATTATTTCATATATATATATAACATCTTATTGGAAGGTGATGTTCCATCAACAAAATACATAGACAATCGTGGAAAAATGAATTATGTCAAACTATTAGATCAGAATATGGGATGATAGTTTACAACATATACATCATTGTTCGCTAAATGCTAAACATTCTCTTATACAGTTTAAAATATTACATAGATTATATATTCAAAAACCAAATTACATAATATGTTCCCAAAAGTATCTCCTATATGTGATAAATGTCAGCATTTAGAAGCCAATCTAGCACACTCATTTACAAACTGTATAAAAAATTACAAAATTCTGATTGAAATATTTAGGATAATTTCGAATGTTGTTAATATAACTTTGACACCCGATTCAAAGCTAATAATACTAGGAATATTGGAAACAGAACAAATAGTGACAACAAACCAGAGAATTTTTATTGATTATGGATTAATAATTGGGAAAAAAATTAATATTAAAATTTTGGAAAGGCCCTACATCCCTACAATCAAAATGTGGAATACAGAAATGTCGGAGACTCTTCATCTGGAGAGATTGAGGTTGTCTTAATGGACAGGTTAGATCTCTTCAGAGGGATATGGTCTCCATATATTGAATATTTACATTATTGAGTCATAATGGCTCGGTACGAGGGCTTGACTGAGGCCTGAATATTAGAATGGATGAAGAAAGAAATATAATAAATCATGCCTATATCTCCAATGACGGAATAACGATTAATACTCCATTCGTTTTCATATTTTTTTCATTATTTATCTCTATCTTTTCTTACTTTATAAAAAATAATTAAAAAAGCGTATAGAAGCATATAGTCCTAAATCTCAATATTAGTAATAATATTAATATTATTAATATTATGAAAGTATTTAATGATGTATTTTTGTTTATGTAAAATATTGCAATTTTCATACATATGTTTCTATAATAAAAAATATTCATCACAACAACCTGCTGATATCAAATGTCTTGTAGTGTTGAGCGTTTCCATCTTAAAATGTTTATACTCGACAAATGTATTAAAGTTTGTAAGGTCCAGAATAATTCTGCAACCACCATCTTTTTTACTTCTTGGAAAGATATTTGACACAAATTGATGTTTATGTTCAACAGTTTTTTCAATAACACCTTTTTTGAACAATTTGTCAATTTCCACATTAATTTCTGTCTCTTCAATAGCAGAAAACATGAAACCATAAGCAGGTTTATTTTGTACCGGAGAATTAACACCTTCTTTAAATGTTATAGTAGCTCCTGAAACTGTTTGTAAAATAAACCGATCAGATGTGATGGCAAGCCATTCATCATAAAACATTTGTAATCTCCCTCCAACTGGGGATTTGTCCACAGTTTCTTTAAGAATAGAATACATTTTTTGTACCTCTCCATATGAACGTGGTGGTCTCCTTCTCCCCGTATACGGGTGAACATTAGGCTGTGTTGGATGGTAATATTTTCTTATCATATTCCTGTCTCCAAAATCAAATCCCCTTCTTGACGAAAAATACCTTTTTTGTCCAAAAACGAAAGGTCTCATGTGGCTAATAGATTTAGCCTCTTCATCCATTTCTCTTATTTGTTTAGGCAGGTTCTCTCCAAATAGATAACCAGGAGCTTGAACACCACTTGATCGACACAGACCTGCAAACCTTGGATGAAATATGGGCCGAATCGCAATTTTCCTCATACAATTAATTTCATAAAAGGAATAAGCCCAAAGTATCTTTTTAGATTTTGACCATTTCGGACCCTTCCATTTGCCTTCCAAAAACAGTAATGGCAGCTGAAATCAGTTTGAGGATTCTTTGAAATCTTATTTCTTGTCCTCTCATGCCTGGAGTCATAGGCGTCCATATAGACGGATTAACCGTAGGTACCTTCAATGAGGTGCAATTTTCCGGTGTTTTATATAATTCTGCTGTTTCAACCATCACAGAATCTTGAAGTTGGTGAGATAATTTACTTCGTAGTCACGTGACTAATAATTAATACTGGCAGCTAGGTTTTCTTCCATAGCCTCACCACTTCCTTCAGGTATAGCAAAATCTTTTGCCATATCAGGCACATCTGGCCTCTTCTTTTTTATTTGTGGTGTGCTCAAGGATCTCTCTGTACTTTGTTCCATTCATCTTCCCCTCGATCCTGACTTGTCCCCCAGTTCCTGCCGCTGAAAAACATCCCTACAGCATGATTCTTCCACCACCATGCTTCATCGTAGTAAGGTATTGGCCAGGTGATTAGCGGTGCCTGAATTACTCCAGACGTGATGCTTGGCATTAAGGCCAAAGAGTTCAATCTTGGTTTCATTAGACCAGAGAATTTGTTTAGGTGCCTTTTGGCAAACTCCAAGAGGGCTGTCATGTGCCTTTTACTGAAAGTGGCTTCCGTCTGGCCACTCTACCATAAAGGCCTGATTGGTGGAGTGCTGCAGATATAGTTGTACTTCTGGAAGGTTCTCCCATCTCTACAGAGGAACTCTGGAGCTTTGTCAGAGTGACCACCGGGTTCTTGGTCACCTCCCTGACCAAGAACCTTCTCCACTGATGCTCAGTTTGGCCAGCTCTATGAAGAGTCCTGGTGGTTTCAAAGTTCTTCCATTTAAGAATGACGGAGGCCACTGTGCTCTTCAGGACCTGCAATGTTGCATTCATTGTTTTATATCCTTCCCCAGATCTGTGTCTTGACACAATCCTGTCTCGGAGATCTACGGACAATTCCTTTGTCTTCCTGGCTTGGTTTTTGCTCTGACATGCACTATCAACTGTGTGACCTTATTTAGACAGGTGTGTGCCTTTCCAAATCATGTCCAATCAATTTAAGTTACCACTGGCAATCAAGTTGTAGAAACATCTCAAGGATAATCAGTGGAAACAGGATGAACCCCAGCTCAATTTTAAGTGTCATAGCAAAGGGTTACTTATGTAAATGTGATATTTCAGTTATTTATACTTAATTACTTTGCAAAAATTTCTAAACACCTGTTCTCGCTTTTTTATTATTGCGTATTGTGTGTAGATTGATGATTTTTAAAAATTCATCCATTTTAGAATAAGGCTGTAACGTAACAAAATGTAGAAAAAGTGAACAGTCTGAATACTTTCTGAATGCACTGTACTTGGCCAATAAACTAATTAATTCATGTAAAACTTGCAGTATTGCTGTGACTGGATGGAGTTTCAGGACTAAAGCCTTGATGTTATATAGCATTGGAAAGACCCAGCAGATGCCTCGTGTTCACTGGCTAATTTAAGTGATCAATGCTGCTTTTCATATATGAACCTGTTAGGTCCTGCAGATGTACCTGTACTATTATGCCAGGATTACCGTAGTAAATTGTGTCTAGCTTGACCTGTCATAAATGGGCATAGGAGAACCCTATAACACTGGTTCAGCTCTTCTACTTACTGTTTGTGCGATTGAATTTACACCAAGTGTGGTGGGTGCCTGGAATGAGCTGCCAGGGGTGTTGATGGAGGCAGATATGATAGTGGCATTTAAGAGGCTTCTGGTTAGACATAGATATTCAGGGAATGGAAAGGTCTGAATCATGTGCAGGCAGAGGATGTTTGCTTAACGGCATCATGTTATCACGATCTTTACAGGCCGAAGGGTCTGCACCCCTGCTATACTGTTCTACATCTAAGTTCAACTATTCTCGTGGATCATGATACTATTTCACTTTTCTCTGTCTTGAATGATATCTTCAATTCAATCACATTATGATAATATTCGATCCTCACGCACCGTTAGGTTGTTAGTTGAATCTGGTTCGCTACACATTGCTAAGTCGAATGCAGTCTGTCTCCTTGTTGGTTTTTTGCACAAGCATCTAAATACATTCCAACAATTTGCCAATCCAGTTTTCTGCCAGACTTGTGTTTTTTTGCCAATTTTAACCTGCACCACACAAGTCCATTTGTGCTTTCCAGATTAAAAGTACTCTTCTTACCTTCAAATCTCATAAAACTGGGGAAGAGTAGAAAACTATAAACTGCTTTATTTTCAGGTGCACAGTGATGCAAATGTAAATGCTATCAAATCAATCGGTTATAATGAAATAATAAACAATCTTGGACTCGTGATGATGGAAATAATAAACAATATTGTGAACAATATTGTGTAAGTCATACTTGTGTTAGTCACATTTTTTTTACTACTGCAGTTATTGAATATACAGAAATGTACATCAACACAACAAATATGCTTCCGGTAAGTCATTCAAGGGAACATTGCAGCAGAGACCAAGATGTTAAGCTACAGGCAAACAGAAGCAGAGGGCTTAGGATTTGATTAGTCAAAAGAGTAGATACCAACACAGTGGGCCAGATGGCTTCATTGCCTTCAGTGCTGCAAATAAATATCTGAACAAAAAACAAAGTTGTGGAACAAAGATTTTGGAGCAGGAAGTTCTATACTGTTTCATGTATTAAATACATGTGAAAATAATAGAAAATGTATAATCTTGAATCTGTTCCCAAATTGACTGAATTAATCGGGCACAGTGAAAAGCAGAAATTTTAACAGCTCAAATCAACAGGATGTGAATGAAACAGCAGATATACCAACAAAGTGCATTCCATCACAATTTTTACTCCATTCAGAAGATCCCATGAAACTGGGAATAGACACAGGAAAATCCCATTTTACCCCTGTAAACAGGAATTAAAAAATAAAATGCACACCATCCCATTTTGATATTAACTACATCATTCAGCAATTTTATTCCTATTTTTAGAGATTTAAGCAAGTGAAACAGAACCATTGAACATTTCATGCATGAGACAATATACAGTGAAAGTGAATATTTTGGAAGCATAAATGGAAATTTTCTTTCAGACAAAATCATATGCTTGCAATTAAATATGTTCCCAGGCTATTGCCAAGGCAAACTGTTGCTATTCTTGGTTGGGTGATCTCACACACATTCTATGAATGTCGCAATTTGCCAACACTTCCAAAGACAGGATGAGCCTTCATTCAAATCAACTGCTGTTCCCTGTGTAACACCCCTTCTCCCTGGAGAATATCTCCGCCGGAGATACTTGACAGGACAGACGGGTGGGTGGGTTGCGGAAAGACATTCTTGCCATAGAGGGAGTACAGAGAAGGTTCACCAGACTGATTCCTGGGATGGCACGACTTCCATATGAAGAAAGACTGGATAAACTCGGCTTGTACTGGCTGGAATTTAGAAGATTGAGAGGTGATCTCATAGAGACTTACAAAATTCTTAAGGGGTTGGACAGACTAGATGCAGGAAGATTGTTCCCGATGTTGGGGAAGTCCAGGACAATGGGTCACAGTTTAAGGATAAGGGGGAAGTCTTTTAGGACCGAGATGAGAAAACCATTTTTCACACAGAGAGTGGTGAATCTGTGGAATTCTCTGCCACAGAAGGTAGTTGAGGCCAGTTCGTTGGCCATATTTAAGAGGGAGTTGGATGTGGCCCTTGTGGCTGAAGGGATCAGGGGGTATGGAGAGAAGGCAGGTACAGGATACTGAGTTGGATGATCAGCCATGATCATATTGAATGGCGGTGCAGGCTCGAAGGGCCGAATGGCTTGCTCCTGCACCTAATTTCTATGTCTATGTTTCTATGTTGTCGGGAGCTGCACCCCTTCAGCTAAATATGTGTGGTCCCAAACCATGGACTATGGTTCTCAGAGCCAATCCTAAAGCTCTTTCTCCACTTTAAGCATACGCTTAATGGGGCCATGGGGACATTACATTTTCTAAAGCAAATTTTGAGAGCATTCTTCAATTGATTCCTCGGTCTACCTTGTAATTGCTTCCCATGACAGAGCTTGGAATATACTGTCCATTTCAAGAGTCTGATATCAGACATGCAATGTCAAAACAAACAGCGAGATTTTATGGGAAAATCAAAAGTTGGGCGAACTGTGCTAGTGCTATCTGCCTGCATTTGGCCCATATCCCTTCAGACCTTCCCAATCCATGCACCTGTCCAGATGTCTTAAATGCTGTTCTAGTACGTGCCGCAACTAGCTCCCCTGGTAGCTTGTTACATATACCCACCACCCTCTGTGGAAAAAGTTGCCCCTCAGGTTCCTATTAAATCTTCCCCCACTGTCCTTAAACCTACATTGGTTTCTTGATTCCCCTACTCAGGGTAAAAGTCAATGCATACACCCTATCTATTCCCCACATGATATTGTATACTTCTATAAGACCACACTTTAGACTCCTGTGCTCCACGGACTAAAGTCCTAACCTGCCCAAACTCTCCTTATAGCTCAGGCCCCCAAGTCTTGGCAACATCCTTGTAAATCTTCTTTACACTCTTTCCAGCTTCATGACATATAGCAGGGTGACCAAAACTGAGCACTAGACTCTAAATAAGGCCTCATCAACATCTTGTACAACTGTAACATAACATCCCAACTTCTCTACTCAATACCCTGACTGATGAAGGCCAATGTACCGAAAGCCTACCTGACCACCTTCTTGAGGTATCTGTATCGCCACTTGCATGGAACTATGTACCTGCACTCCTAGATCCCGCTGCTCTACAACACTAGATGCTGCCTAGTTTGACTTCCCGAAATACTCACACTTACCTGCATTAAACTCCATTAACCATTCGTCAGCCCACTTACCCAGCTGATCAAGATCTTACTGGAATTTTTGATAACCTGCCACTTGCCTGCCACTTCCAAATTTTTTCCCACCTGCAGAGCATAGTTTTCCCTGCCAAGCAAATTCAAAAAGAAGGCAATAAATTAGGTATTAAATACTAGACGAAGAGAGAGAAAGTACAGTGCCCTGTTTGGGACAAAGACCCATCATTTATTTATTTGCCTCTGTGTACTCCACAATTTGAGATTAGTAATAGATACAAACTGCTCTGCCAGGCCTGTATTGCAGCCATCTTTAGCTAATGCTTGTTTTGTGGACTAGTCCCCTTCACTCTTCTCTTCAGCATATAAAAGGTATGCTCAATTGGGGTTAGATCGGGTGATTGACTTGGCCACTCAAGATTTCACCATTTTTTAGCTTTGAAAAACTCCTTTGTTGCTTTAGCAGTATGTTTGGGATCATTGTCTTGCAGTAGAATGAACCGCTGGCCAATGAATTTTGAGGCATTTGTTTGAACTTGAGCAGATAGGATGTGTCGATGCACTTCAGAATTCATAATTCTTCTACCATCAGCAGTTGTATCATCAATGAAGATAAGTGAGCCAGTACCTTCAGCAGCCATACATGCCCAGGCCATAACACCCCCACCACCATGTTTCACAGATGAGGTGGTATGCTTTGGATCTTGGGCAGTTCTTTCCCTCCTCCATACTTTGCTCTTGCCATCACTCTGATATAAGTTAATCTTCATCTCATCTGTCCACTAGACCTTTTTTCCAGAACTGTGGTTTCTTGTTTAAGTACATCTTGGCAAATTGTCACCTGGCCATCCTATGTTTGTGGCTAACCAGTGCTTTGCATCTTTCAGTGTAGCCTCTGTATTTCTGTTTATGAAGTCTTCTGCGGACAGTGGTCATTGACAAATCCACATCTGACTACTCAAGAGTGTTTCTGATCTACCGGACAGGTGTTTGGGGATTTTTCTATATTATAGAGAGAATTCTTCTGTCATCAGCTGTGGAGGTCTTCCTTGGCCTACCAGTTATTTTGCGATTAGTAAGCTCACCAGTGCTCTCTTTCTTCTTAATGATGTTCCAAACAGTTGATTTTGTTAAGCCTAAGGTTTTGTTGATGTCTCTAAAGGACCTGTCCCACTTAGGCAAATTTTTTCGACGGCTGTCGAAGTCGAAACAGGTTGCTGAAAAAACTGTGCCTTGACTAATGGACCTGTCCCACTAAGGCGATTCTTTAGGCGACTGCCGATGAATACGGCACTGAAAGTCATCGAAGTCAGCACCGGCGACAACCTACATCACCTGGTGACAACCTACGAGTTCCTGGTGACATCACCTATGTCAAGCTTTGCTCATTTGCGTCAAACCCAAGGAGGCCACTGTCGCCGCAAATTTTTTAAAATGTTGAAAAGTTTGCTGCGACCAGAAAGAAGCTACGACTCTTTGGGCGACTTAGGAGACTACTCACGACCATACAGGCGGCACCCCGACGACCATGTGGCGACTGCATAGTCTCCTGTAGTCCCCTACAACGTCGCCTAAGTGGGACAGGCCCATAATAGTTTTAATTCTTATTTCTCAGTCTCATAATGGCTTCTTTGACTTTCATTGGCACAACTTTGGTCCTCGTGTTGATAAACAGCAATAAAAGTTTCCAAAGGTGATGGAAAGGCTGGAGGAAAGGTGCTGAGAGCTCTCTCATACCAGCATTAAGGCGGCATTTAAACACACCTGAGCAATTACAAACACCTGTGAAGCCATGTGTCCCAAACATTACGATGCCCTGAATTGGGGGGGACTTTGTATAAATACAGCTGTAATTTCTACACGGTGAAACCAAAATGGATAAAAAAATATCCTTTAATAAAATCTGACAATGTGCACTTTAACCACATGTGATTTTTTCTATTACAAATCTCAAATTGTGGAGTACAGAGGCAAATAAATAAATGATGTGTTTTTGTCCCAAACATTATGGAGGGCACTGTAATAAAGAAGTATGGTGGAAGAATGAGATTTAAAACTGGAAATGCAGGTTAACTGAAACTTGAATTCAGTGTTAAGTCCTGAAGACAATTTCAGTATGTGCTCAGTTATAAGATTTCTGCCCTTACGTTTGTGCTGAGACACAGGCCAAAGGCAATGCATGGGAACTTAAGAACATCGTGTAGTCAATAATGAATAAAAAGCACATAAAGCCTGACAAATAAAGACCAATTTACGCACAATTCATTACATAAAACTTCTAACATGTTTCATAATTTTAGTCTTTTAATAATAATAATAATAATAATAATAATAATAATAATAATAATAAACGTTATTTCGGACTCAAGATCCAGACATTACATAAAAATACATTGCATATAAAAACATCATAAAATACATATAAAATGTTAGTATATCGATTATAAAAGTATCATAAATTATATATTAAAGAAACACAATACATGAATTAAAATCCAGAATAATAAAGAATGATCAGGAAAGGTTCAGAGGGATATGCTCCAAATGTCCTACAACGAGACAGCGATACCAGTGTCTCCACAACTGGGATTTGTAGCGTGTAGTGCGTGTCATCCACCCATTCGTGATTCCCCTACACTGGATCAAAGAGTCTGCAATCTCACACTGTGTATTCCCAATTTCGAAAATATTGACTACTGGATATTTTTCTAGTTGTGTTTCTGTCACCATCTTGATGTGTAAAGAAGTTGGTGACCGAAGCAGAATTCTTACTTCAGAAGTTTGTGCATTAAGGATTTAAGTGTTTCTCTATAACATACCACCACACTTTCATCGTCAACGGGTCAAAGGCCTGAAACATCATACCTTTTGGTAGTGCCTTCATCAGATGGTTACAGAGTCATACAGCATGGAAACAGACATCTGCCCAACTACTGACCAAGAAGCATATCGAAGCTCGTCCTGTCCTGCCTGCATTTGACCTCTATCTCTTAAAAGCTTTCCTATCGATTATTCAAGAAGGTTGCTCACTTCCACTTTCGCGGGAACTATAAGAAACGGATTTTAATTATATAACTGTCTGCACTGATCTTTGGTTCTGGTCCATTAACCTTCTGATTTCCCATTGATTGGTATAGCTGGACACTCATCATGCTGTCAGGAGTTAGATCACCAGACACCAATGCTGCTGTAAGGTTGCCAATGAAAGTTGCCCAATGAGAATTTTCAGCATGTCTGGACTTCTAACTGGTTTCAATCTTTGTGATGCACTGCCACTGGGTGTTCACAGCAGGAAGTGAGGAAATCTGCTATGCAGCTTGTTACAGCTTAGTTATTTTTTGCCCTGTGAAATAAAACAAACAGCCCACGTTCACTTGCATGAAGCTTAATAAAAATCTGTCTTGCATAGGTTGTTTGTAGTTAAATATTTTTGTGGCTAAATCGTATTAAAGATTACAATGCTGTTGTTTGTATTAATTAATCTAAATAAAATAGAGCAATGTGAAACTCATCTCAACTGCATTATTTGTTCATTCTTAATAGGAAAACTATAATGTAAAACAAAGGAAGTTTCTACTACAAATGTCCTGTACAACATATCATCCTTAATTACTTAATTTTTTTTGACAGGGAAGCTAACATCTCAGAATTGTTGACCTTTGCTTTGATCGCCTCTGAATTGTGGGGTGGGGAGAACATTTGTTTGACAAATGTATGCCAATTACTGGAAAGCCATGTTTAAGCCAGATCATCAGCTCCATACTGAGCAAAACATTGGTTGATGTAATATTGTCTGCATTACCAGCTTCTACTTTCTAATGAATCCATTGCATCTTGATTGAGACTTGTAATACAAATATGTTCTTATTTATTTCACAGTAAATTATTCTGCTTTAGAGTAACAGGACAGCCAGAAACAAGTTTGATGAGTCCAAACCAAACATCACCTATCTACGTTCTCCAGACATGCTGCCCAACCTATTGAGTTACTCCAGCTCATTATGGATTTTTGATATCCTAAAGCAATTGCTTACATTTACCAGTCCCCATTGTGCCTCTACTCTGCACAAACATTTCAGCCGTTCAGCTGTAATCTTATCTTGATTGTGGGTGTATGGAATTTGGGAATGTCAGGCATAAACAAAAGCACCATCTTTCTGTTATCAGATTGAAAAACAGCAAAGCAATTAATTTAGCATGGTTTTATCTCATTGGTGCCAAAAATACAAATAGAAGTTTAAATTCAGTACTATGGTTAAAGTGCTAATGTGATCATCTCAAATGCTCCAGTCGTATTGCATTTAGTCTTATAAATTTCTTGAGATGGCAAAATATGAAATAATACTTAGTTGTATCTAAAGAACAAAAATAAAAAAAAACATAGATAAAATAGGGATTAAAGGCTTGTTAGGTTCAAAAGCAAAAATTACACAAATGTTCTTTTCACAATTAATTTAGAGCAAACATGTTTTTATTTCCCAGCTGTTTTGCCTTATTCATGTGTTAAGTCACCAAGATTCCAAGTTAATTGAAATAACTCTTGATTAACGGTGGCATTTTTTAATTCCCATGTACCATTATAAAGGGAACAAAAGCATCAGTGCAGTTGCAGTGTAAGAGTGCGGCTACTGAGTCAAATGGTCGTCTCCCGCTGAGTTTCCCGTAACCTCAAGTAACCCCGGCATTCTCTCCCTCTCCATCCCTCCCCTACCCAAGTCATATCAGCTTCTCGTTTGCACCCAACAAATAGCTAACAATGACCTGTTTCCATTATTATCTTTACTTTTTTGCATATCTTTCATTCATTGTTATATATCTCTCTCCGTCATCGTCTATATCTCTCGTTTATCTTTCCTGTGACTTTCAGTCTGAATAAAGGTCTCCACCCGAAACGTCACCCATTGATCCATTCCTTCTCTCCAGAGATGCTGCCTGTCCCGTTGAGTTACTCCAGCTTTTTGTGTTTATCAAACGGTCCAAAATGATCTATCGGCAACTATCCCTGTACAACACCTTCACAACTCTGAAGACCAACGTTGCGGAACTGGTCTTGCATTTAACCAAAACCTTCCAGCACTGGTCTAACACTGGTGTGCAGATTACAAGGCGAAAAATTGCCCAGTTATGCCCATTCTACTGCAGATTGGACAAATCTAAACTAACTAATTACTACTCTCTTAGCCCGATAAAGTTATCAGAAAATGAAATGAGGGAGCCATCAACAATATTATTAAGTTTAATGTTATTATTAATATTCATAACAATATTAGGAGTTTTTCTGGGTTCTCTGGTTTCCTTCTACATTTTAAAGATGTACAGGTTTGTAGGCTAATTGGCTTACGTAAACTGTCCCTACTGCTCAGGGTAGTTTTAATGTACATGGTGATCGCTAGTCAACATAGTCTCGATGGGCTGACATTTTTCAGCCCATTCAGACCACACTGACCAGCAATCACCACATAACAGGCGAGGGGGGGTTTTGATAGGCAGATGGTTGGACAAGAAAGAGCCTGAGATGAAAAATGGTGTGAGACAAAAAGATTGAAGAGTTATGAATTATGAAGCCACAGGAAGGAATGTAGGTGGAGGTGGAGGGGATGGGGAGTAATCAGTGCAAGTCTATGTAGGGCACAGGGGAGGGGGGGGGGGGGGAAAGTGGAGTGTGTGGGGGAGAAAGGGGACGGGGGTATATTCTAAGTGTTACCACTAAACAGAACTCAAATCGTCCAGACATGTTGGAGCCAAAACAACCAGAGATTAATATTTTGCAGACTCTTTAGTCCTTAAGATCCACCATAACCTGCAAAGAAAAGTCAGACGCGCGATAAAATCTTTGCCTAGAAGAGTGAAAATGCAGCATATTAAAGAGCCAACTTAGCATTCATAACAGTACTCTTAGCCAATTTCTTAGCTTTCACATCCCTCCCATTTCAAAGAATGCTCCTTTGGCAACCCTTTCAAAACTCACAACCTCCTTCACAAAGAATGTTCTCAACATCGCAGTCGAACCCGACTTGAACATTTGCTGCCTTCATTGTCATTTTGTCTATTAGCATTGTGGGTGTACCTGCACGAAATGAACAACACCATTTCGGCAATAAATGTTGCTTATTAAATAGGAATCTGATTATGTACCCAAGCGAGAGTAACCAAGTTCCGGGGGAAATGAATAAACACAGCAATTACTTTCAAAGGGAAATATTGAGCCTCAAGCAAATGGTCAAAATTTATTGCAATATTTTCAGCAATTACTTATATTCTACTGCATTCCACAGAAAGTACATCATATTCAAATAGAAGAGGAGTTCATGCTCTGTTGATTATTTGTTTGTTCGCTTTGATCTTATTCGGACCATTTAATACTGTTCTCACATATTCATGAAGTGTTTATGTAATCAACAAAATGATAATCAAATTTGGCGCACAGTGACACAGCGGTAGAGTTGCAGCCTTACAGCGCCAGAGACCCAGGTTCAATCCTGACTACAGGTGCTGTTGTACCGAGTTTGTATGTTCTTCCAGTGACTGCGTGGGTTTTCTCCAGGTGCCCTGGTTTCCTTCCACACTCCAGAGCCGAACAGGTTTGTCCGCTAATTGGTTTCAGTAAAACTGCAAAATTGTCTTCAGTGAATATGATAGTGTTAGTGTAAGGGGTGATCGCTGGTCAGCACAGACTGGCAGAAGGGCCTGTTTCCATGCTGAAAAGTCTAAAAGTCTAAAGCTCAACCCATGAAGTAGACACACCTCAAGGAACATGGACACAAAATGCTGAAATAACTCAGCGGTTCGGGAAGCATCTCTGTAAAAAGGAATGGGTGATGTTTTGGGTCGACACCCTTCTTCACACTAAGAGTCAGGGGAGAGGGAAACTAGAGGTGAGAAAAGGTACAAAGAACAAAAGAATGAAAGGTATGAAAAGAAAAAAATCAAGGCTCACAATCGTCCATTGATGGCCGAGAAAGAGATGATAATAAGGGGATATGAACAGTAACTCCCTCTCTCCCTCCATAACTCCTCACCCCTTTCTACCCCCTCCTATCCCTCTATCCCCCACTCTTCATCTCTCCCTAACCCCCACCACTATTCCTCACCTCCCCCACTGCCCTCCTATTCTGCACTCCCTACCTCCCCCACTACTCTCCCTCTATTCCCCCTCCTCCCCCACCAGACATGAGACAGGAAAAAAGAGGAAGAGATCGGTTTATCTGCGGATTTTGAAATTCGGCAAGGCCCCACCTCCGCTGCAAGGCCCCACCACCATCGCGAGGCCCCACATCCACCACGAGGCTGGGCACCACAGAGGTCATGAAGTGGGCTCTGCTGCTCGCCCGCTCAGCACCATGGATGCAACCACAGAGGCAGCTCCAGCCGGCGGAGCGTTAGTGATGCTCATTCCGCTCGTTCAGCTTTATGTTCTCCTCGCCAGGCGAGGCGGGTGCCGCCCGTGACTGACAGCGTAGTCGGCCAATCAGTGCGGCGATGGTGCAGGAAGGGGTGTCGCTGTTCTGGTGACTGACAGGAGAGGAAACCAATCTGAGTAGCGTCAACTGACAGGAGAGGAGACCAATCTGCGCATGCGCAGTTTTAAAGATATTTAAACTTTAATAACTTTTAAAATATACCATCAATTGGAACAAAACTTGTTGCCCTTGCAGCATAGGAGAACGCCTAGTAAGGTGACGAAAGATCGTGGTGCTATCGTGTACCGTTTTTGCGCAAATAAATAACTCAAAACTGGAAGAGCAATGATCAGAGTTTTAGTTATGTATAGATGATGCTGACTTCAGCCTATTTTGTCATGCGATTCCAAGTCTTTCAATATTTATATTGGTAAACCTGCTCTGCAAGCTAACTTTTGCAATTGCAGATATGACTTGTAACAAAGTTTATTCAACCAATTACATTTAAAAAAATTGGAAGCATGAATTTAAGTTCTTAATATTTAAATATATACACCATGCAAATTAAATTTGATCCAGCTGGCACTAACAACCGAGTTCCCATGAACACTTATGATTAAGGTCATAAGGAATAGGTGTAGAATTAGGCCATTCGCCCCATCAAGTCTAATCCGCCATTCAATCATGGTTGATCTATCTCTCCCTCCTAACCCCATTCTCCTGCCTTCTCCCCATAACATCTAGCACCTGTACTAATCAAGAATCTATCTATCTCTGCCTTAAAAAATATCCACTGACAGCCACCACAGCCTTCTGTGGCAAAGAATTACACATATTCACCACCCTCTGACTAAATAAATTTCTCCTCATCTCCTTCCGAAAAGTACATCCTTTAATTCTGAGGCTATGATCGCTAGTCCTAGACTTCCCACTATTGGAACCATCCTCCCCATGCCCATTCTATCGAAGCCTTTCACATTCTGTGTGTTTCAATGAGGACCCCCCTCATTCTTCTAAACTCCAGCGAGTACAGGCCCAGTGCCAACAAATGCTCATCATAGGTTAATCTACTCATTCCTGGGATCACTCTTGTAAACCACTTCTGGACCTTCTCTGTAGCCAGCACATCCTTCCCCAGCTTTGGTGCCTCAGATTGCTTTGAAGAAGCAAATAATCCCTCACCCATGGGATTCCCCATGCCAAAATGTTATTTATTTCTTCTCTTGACATGTGTGTGTCCCTCTATTGTCTTGCTCTCAAGTACAGAGCCCTAGTGAGACTACACCTGGAGTATTGTGTGCAGTTTTGGTCCCCTAATTTGAGGAAGGACATTCTTGCTATTGAGGGAGTGCAGCGTAGATTTACAAGGTTAATTCCTGGGATGGCGGGTCTGTCATATGCTGAGAGAATGGAGTGGCTGGGCTTGTACACCCTGGAGTTTAGAAGGATGAGAGGGGATCTTATTGAAACATATAAGATTGTTAAGGGTTTGGACACGCTAGATACAAGAAACATGTTCCCGATGTTGGGGGAGTCCAGTACTAGGGGTCACAGTATAAGAATAAGGAGTAAGCCACCTAGAACAGAGGCGAGGAAACACTTTTTCTCACAGAGAGTTGTGAGCCTGTGAAATTCTCTGCCTCAGAGGGCGGTGGAGGCAGGTTCTCTGGATGCTTTCAAAAGAGAGCTAGCTAGGGCTCTTAAAGATAGCGGAGTCAGGGGATATGGGGAGAAGGCAGGAACGGGGTACTGATTGGGGATGATCAGCCATGATCACATTGAATGGTGGTGCTGGCTCGAAGGGCCGAAGGGCCTACTCCTGCACCTATTGTCTATTGTCTATCACTCTAGAAGATGTACTTCCCTGCTTTGCAATTCACATTATGCAATCCTGCAGCACATCCACCCACTTCCTCGTCTGCATTTTCCTTGGCCATTTCTGATGCAGCCTTCCCTTCAGTTGGGATGCTACGTTATCTAATGTATCTTGTTTATGGCACATTATTATGTGCAAATATCAATAATAAAAATTCTATTCCTTTCATGATTCCATACACCTCTAAAAGATTACCCCTCATCCTCCTGCGCTCCATGGAATCACAGCCTGCTCAACCTCTCCCTATAGCTCAGATCCCCATGTTCTGGCAACATCCTTGTAAATCTTCTTTTCAACCTTTACTGCTTGACAATATCTTTCCTATAACATGGTGCCCAGAACTGAACATTGATTAAGGAGGATATTACAGCTATGGTCAGAGTGGACATTACGGGCAGTTCGTATAGTGAGGCCATAGGTTGAGCAGAGGAACAAGAAAGGGATGATCACTTTGTTGGGGGCATATACAGGCCCCCAAATAGTCAATGGGAATTAGAAGAGCAAATGTGTTAGGTCTAATAAGTTTGTTGTGATAGGGGATTTTAACGTTCCCAATATTGACTGGGAATATCATAGTGCAAAAAGTTTAGCCAGAGTGGAATTTGTTAAATGTGTTCAGGAGAGTTTTCTCCAGCAATATGTAGAGGGCCCCACACAGGGGAGGGCAATGTTTGGTCTAGACTCTGGAAATTGGGAGGGGCAAGTGGATGAAGTGTTTATGGAAGAGCCTTTTGAGACAAGCATCACTGTTCTATTTGGTTTAAGACAGTTATGGATAGGGACACAGCGGGCCCACAAGTTAAAATGCTAAATTTCAATATTTATATTGGTAAACCTGCTCTGCAAGCTAACTTTTGCAATTGCAGATATGACTTGTAACAAAGTTTATTCAACCAATTACATTTAAAAAAATTGGAAGCATGAATTTAAGTTCTTAATATTTAAATATATACACCATGCAAATTAAATTTGATCCAGCTGGCACTAACAATCGAGTTCCCATGAACACTTGGATTAAGGTCATAAGGAATAGGTGTAGAATTAGGCCATTCGCCCCATCAAGTCTAATCCGCCATTCAATCATGGTTGATCTATCTCTCCCTCCTAACCCCATTCTCCTGCCTTCTCCCCATAACATCTAGCACCTGTACTAATCAAGAATCTATCTATCTCTGCCTTAAAAATATCCACTGACAGCCACCACAGCCTTCTGTGGCAAAGAATTACACATATTCACCACCCTCTGACTAAATAAATTTCTCCTCATCTCCTTCCGAAAAGTACATCCTTTAATTCTGAGGCTATGATCGCTAGTCCTAGACTTCCCACTATTGGAACCATCCTCCCCATGCCCATTCTATCGAAGCCTTTCACATTCTGTGTGTTTCAATGAGGACCCCCCTCATTCTTCTAAACTCCAGCGAGTACAGGCCCAGAGCCAACAAATGCTCATCATAGGTTAATCTACTCATTCCTGGGATCACTCTTGTAAACCACTTCTGGACCTTCTCTGTAGCCAGCACATCCTTCCCCAGCTTTGGTGCCTCAGATTGCTTTGAAGAAGCAAATAATCCCTCACCCATGGGATTCCCCATGCCAAAATGTTATTTATTTCTTCTCTTGACATGTGTGTGTCCCTCTATTGTCTTGCTCTCAAGTACAGAGCCCTAGTGAGACTACACCTGGAGTATTGTGGTCCCCTAATTTGAGGAAGGACATTCTTGCTATTGAGGGAGTGCAGCGTAGATTTACAAGGTTAATTCCTGGGATGGCGGGTCTGTCATATGCTGAGAGAATGGAGTGGCTGGGCTTGTACACCCTGGAGTTTAGAAGGATGAGAGGGGATCTTATTGAAACATATAAGATTGTTAAGGGTTTGGACACGCTAGATGCAAGAAACATGTTCCCGATGTTGGGGGAGTCCAGTACTAGGGGTCACAGTATAAGAATAAGGAGTAAGCCACCTAGAACAGAGGCGAGGAAACACTTTTTCTCACAGAGAGTTGTGAGCCTGTGAAATTCTCTGCCTCAGAGGGCGGTGGAGGCAGGTTCTCTGGATGCTTTCAAAAGGGAGCTAGCTAGGGCTCTTAAAGATAGCGGAGTCAGGGGATATGGGGAGAAGGCAGGAACGGGGTACTGATTGGGGATGATCAGCCATGATCACATTGAATGGTGGTGCTGGCTCGAAGGGCGAAGGGCCGAAGGGCCTACTCCTGCACCTATTGTCTATTGTCTATCACTCTAGAAGATGTACTTCCCTGCTTTGCAATTCACATTATGCAATCCTGCAGCACATCCACCCACTTCCTCGTCTGCATTTTCCTTGGCCATTTCTGATGCAGCCTTCCCTTCAGTTGGGATGCTACGTTATCTAATGTATCTTGTTTATGGCACATTATTATGTGCAAATATCAATAATAAAAATTCTATTCCTTTCATGATTCCATACACCTCTAAAAGATTACCCCTCATCCTCCTGCGCTCCATGGAATCACAGCCTGCTCAACCTCTCCCTATAGCTCAGATCCCCATGTTCTGGCAACATCCTTGTAAATCTTCTTTTCAACCTTTACTGCTTGACAATATTTTCCTATAACATGGTGCCCAGAACTGAACATTGATTAAGGAGGATATTACAGCTATGGTCAGAGTGGACATTACGGGCAGTTCGTATAGTGAGGCCATAGGTTGAGCAGAGGAACAAGAAAGGGATGATCACTTTGTTGGGGGCATATACAGGCCCCCAAATAGTCAATGGGAATTAGAAGAGCAAATGTGTTAGGTCTAATAAGTTTGTTGTGATAGGGGATTTTAACGTTCCCAATATTGACTGGGAATATCATAGTGCAAAAAGTTTAGCCAGAGTGGAATTTGTTAAATGTGTTCAGGAGAGTTTTCTCTAGCAATATGTAGAGGGCCCCACACAGGGGAGGGCAACGTTTGGTCTAGACTCTGGAAATTGGGAGGGGCAAGTGGATGAAGTGTTTATGGAAGAGCCTTTTGAGACAAGCATCACTGTTCTATTTGGTTTAAGACAGTTATGGATAGGGACACAGCGGGTCCACAAGTTAAAATGCTAAATTGGGGCAGGGCCAACTTTGAGGGTTTGAGAGAGGAACTCGCTCAAGTTGATTGGAGTAATTGTTTGAAGGAAAAGGATCACCAGGAATGTGGGATGTTTTTGAAAGTGCGCCAGCAACAGTTCAGTACAGGCACATCCCTGTTAGAGTGAAGGGTAAGGCAAGCAAACGCTTGGATAACAAAGGAAATTGAGGCTTTGATCAAGAGTAAGAAGGAGGCATTGGACAGGTAGAGGCAGCTGGGATCAAATGTATCCCTGGAAGAGTTTTTGGAACTAAGGAGCAAGCTAAAAATGGAAATCAGAAGAGATGGTGGAACTAGTGTATATGGTCGGTGTGGGCAAGTTGGGCAAAGAGCCTGTTTCCACGCCGTGTCACTCTATGACTGTATAACTTTAAGTGTTTCATTTAAGAATGTGCTGAAATTTGACTGTTTTGCAAATTTGTTATAAACAATTGTTTCCTGTGGCATCTAATAATGCGTACTGAAACTATACATCAACTACTCTGGATGGAGTTGCGTTGAAATGTGCCTTTAGTGTGTCAATAATCTCACCAATTAGAACAACTACTTTACACCATGATGCCAAAAATGTATCAGAGTTCACTTTGATTAACAAGTAGACTTTTACATTTATTGATCACTATTGCCCATTCAACAGATGCATTGTGACCTGACACAGTATACAATTAACATCACCTCTAGAGGGCAGAGTTGGCTGAATGTTGCCTATTAAGCCAATGGAACGTTTCTATTGTGGCCTAAAACAGATGAACATTAACTCTTTAGATATTCCATTAGTTCAAATCTGATTCTCTTTAAGTTGCTGTAGAATTCTATGCACAAACCGCATCATCTTAAGTGTGTTATTATTTAGAGTTTAGAAGGTGAGAAATCAAAATATAGTAAGAAAATAGCAACAAGATTACAAATTCACAAACATGATATATAGAGAATGATGCCACTCCCAGTTCAAGACATGGTGTGGATTGGAGACGAGCAGATAATCTAACGGGACAGGCAGCAACTCTGGATATAAGGAAAGAGTCAGGTCTCAGTTTGAAGATGGGTCTTGACCCTAAACGTCACCCATGGCTTCTACTCAGAGATACTGCCTGTCCCGCTGAGTTACTCCAGCATTTTGTGTCTATCTTCGGTTTAAACCAGCATCTGCAGTTCCTGCCTCCACAGCAGATAACCTAGACTGACACTCCAGGGAGTACATCTAAATGACTCCATTCCAAAATTCATAGGAGAGCTCTCCTGCTGTTACTGTTCACTAAGTATTTTCATCGCAGACCAGGGAAAACAGATTATCTTGCCATTTGACACTGCATTTGTCGAAAGAAAGGGACCAAATGATAGTGACTACAGGGGAGCTCTCTTATGAATATATGGATCTTTGCTAAAGAGCTTTGAAACTCAATATGTGTATATGATCTACTGACTCTTAGAAACTTACTTTGCCACTTCTTCAAATAATTCAAGATAACTCAGTTTACCCATAAAGTTCAGTTGATTTTGTTTTAATATGGCAATTGACAAACTATGTCTCAGATTTTTGTATACAAAATGTTTTTCACTCAGCAACCTAGGGTGTTTCCATCAAAATTGAGTTGCTTTTCTGCTTTGAAGACAGAAAACGTTTAAGAACAACCAGTTTTAGCCCATCCATTATCACCTCTACCAGTGTTTCTACTTCAATGAAGTTAATGATGCAAAGAACATTTATTCTTGGAATAGTGATTAAATTAACGGACAAATAATCGTAGCATGGATGAACAAATGCAGTACCCCACAACATCTGGATAAATTAAGTTTATTTAAATAAAAAAGTAAAATAACTTCAGTAATGCTAAGTCTTTTTAACATAAAAGATTATCACCTCATCTGGTACCGGCCGATCTTCTTTGAATTATTACCCTTACACCTTAAATCCAGTGCCCTCTAATTCTAGACTACAATGCACTGTGGAAAAGATTCTACCTACCCCATCAATGCTCATACAATGTTATAATTCTCTTCAAGGACACCCCATAGTTTCTAATTTCCAGTGAAAACCTACAGGTGCACTGTAGAAAGTACCCTGACGGGTTGCATTACAACCTAGTACGGCAACTCCCATGTATCGGAAGGCAAGAGTTGCAGAGGGTGGAGGATTCAGTCCAGTCCATCACAGGCACAGCCCAACCCGCCATCAAAAACATCTACATGAGGCACTACCTCCAGAAGTGTTATCTATCATTAAGGATCCCCACCATCCGAGCTGTGAATTCTTCTCCCTGCTACTGTCGGGCGGGAGGTTCAGAACCATGAAGTCACACACAACCAGGTTCAGGAACAGCTACAGTACTTTCCTACAGCCATTAAGTTATTGAACTGACCTACACAACTAATTCTACCTCGACACTGTGCGGCACCTCTTCCACTGCTGTGGATTTGTGTATTTTTGCGCTAATGACTTGATTTTTGCAGTCTTTTTCTTTTCACCGTCATAGAATGTATGTGTAATTTATGTATATTTGTTTGCACGTTTGTCTATGTGGCTATGATTCTGTTGCAAGCAGGTTTATCACTGTGCCTGTTCATCAACTGCACACCTATCTCTATACCTATCTATCTTTTATCTATATATAACTAAAACTCTCATCTTGTTTTCTTCCAGTTAGCATTGTTTTTACATATGCGCAAAACCGGTACACGATAGCACTACGATTTTTCGCTACCTTACTCAACATTCTCTTGTGCTGCAAGTGCAACAAGTTTTATCTCGATCGGTGGTATATTTTAAAAGTTATTAAAGTTATTAAGATTGGTCTCCTCTCCTGTCTGTCACCGCTGGGACGGCGACGCCCCTTCCTGCACCGTTGCTGCACTGATTGACCACGTCCCCTATCAGTCACCGGCAGCGCCCGCCTCTGCCTGGCACTGTTTCTGGTCAGCGCGGCCTCTGGTCAAGGCAACCTACGGTCAAATCAACCTCTGGTCAGAGGAGCAGCAACCTCGAGATCCCGGGAGGTGAGGTGGGAGGGTGGGGGAATTGAGGGAGTGGAGTGGATAGGGAGGGAGGGGGGGAGGTGAGGAGGGAGAATGGGGGATTGAGGGAGAGGAGGGGGTAGGGAGGGAGAGGATAGTGGGGGAGGTGAGGAGGGAGTGAGGGGGAGGAGGGGGGACAGAGGGAGAGGAGGGGGGTAGGGAGGGGAGAGGAGTTATGGAGGGAGGGAGGGACTGAGGGTAGGGGAAAGGAGAGGGAGGGAGAGGTGAATGATGGATTGGGGAGAGGAGGAGAGGAGAAAGAAGAGGGAGGGTGAAGAGGAGGGGGAGAGAGTGCTGGGGACGAGGGGACATGAGCCACACCTGTACAGTTGGGGGCTATGGGTGAGTGGTGGAATATTGCATTGGGGGAATGGATTCCGTGTGGGGACCAGGCCTCCCGTGTGACAGGGACCCAATGGTTCCCACTTAGTCTAGTAATGACAATAAACATGACTTGACTTGGTTTGAATAAACCTGGCCTAGAGATAAGAGGCATGCACCACGGAACACATCCCTCAGTCCAACATGCCTATCTATGCTAATTTAATTTGCCTGCACTTGAGCCATATCCTTATTAACCATTATCCATGCACTTGTCCAAATGTCTTTTCAACATTTTAATTATACCAGCCACTACCACTTCCTTTGGCAACTTGTTCTTTATACCCAGCATCCTGTCTGAAGAAGGGTCACGACCCGAAACATCGCCCATTCATTCTATCCTGAGATGCTGCCTGTTACGCTGAATTGCTCCAGCATTTTGTGTCGATCTTCAATATAAAATCAGTATCTGTAGTTCCTTCCTGCAACAATCCTCTGTGTGAACATCTCTCCCCTCTCACCTTAAGTCCACATCCTCTAGTTTTAGATTTCCCTACCCTGGGAAACATACATTGTCCGTGCTTCTCATGATTTTTTATATGTCCATTCTGTTTTGTTATTCCGTTCTGTAGGACTCTTGCTCTCCTGTCCCAGAAAATCTTTGACAATCGTTTTTATATTCTTTCCAGATTAATGACAGACTTTGCATAGATGGGTGACCAGAATTGTAAATTATATTCCGTGTGGTCTCATCAATGATTTGTTCTATTGCAAATTGACATCCAAACTATTGCACTCAATGATCTGGAAGATGAAAGCAAACTATTCCAAACACCTGATACAGCACCAATAGACAACAGACAATAGGTGCAGGAGTAGACCATTCGGCCCTTCGAGCCAGCACCGCCATTCAACGTGATCATCCCAAATCAGTACCCCGTTCCTGCCTTCTCCCCATATTCCCTGACTCCGCAATCTTTAAGAGCCCTATCTAGTGCTCTCTTGAAAGTTCTGTCTAACTGAGTTGCTACTTTCTGGGAACAATGTACCTGTAGTCCTTGGTCACTGTGTTCTACAACACTTATCAAGCTCCTGCCATTTACTGTGTAAGTCCTGGCCTGGTTTAACATCCTTTGCTTCCCATCCAGCCCTTCGTAAATTGAGGCACAACTTTAGCCATCCTCCTGTTTTCCGGTACCTCACCTGAGGATGAAGATGATACACATATCTCTGCCCAGGATTAAGGTGATTACAGAGAGTAGTAGATGTTGTCCAGTCCATCATCGACGAGATCTACAGGAGACGCTGCCTGAAAAAGGCAGCCAATATTATCAGTGAACTACAGCACCCTGGTCAAGTATTCATTCCGCATCACTTATTGGAAGAAGGTACAGGAACCTGAAAATGTTTATGGGTTGTGTCTTTCATGGCACTACGGACTTTTGTGTTTGCACTATTACCTCTACCGAAAACATAGAATCCTGTAGCGCAAGAATGGGTCCTCCAGCTCACAGGGTCTGTGCTGAACATGATGCCAAGACCTGCACATAACCCATATCCCTCCATTCTCCACATATTCATATGCCTATCCAAAAGACTTTTAAATCCCAGTAACATATCTGCTTTAACTACCCGTGTACTCTCTCTTGTCTGTGGTCCCTACCATTTACTCCAATGTCCTCCTAGAAATTGACATAATAAATTTCATTGGTTCACACTTGGCTGGAATAAGTTCCATCTGCTACTGTTCTGCCTAACTTTCCAGCTGATCTATGTCTTACTGTAGACAGCCATCTTTGCTATCTACATCTCCACCAATTTGTGTGTCTGCATCATCACTTATTTATCATACACGTACAGTGCCCTCTATAATGTATAGGACAAAGACCCATCGTTTATTAATTTGCCTCTGTACTCCACAATTTGAGATTTGTAATGGGGAAAAAAAAAACACATGTGGTTAAAGTGCACATTGTCAGATTTTATTAAAGGGTATGCTTATACATTTTGGTTTCACCATGTAGAAATTATAGCTGTGTTTATACAGTCCCCCTCATTTCAGGGCACCATAATATTTGGGACACATGGCTTCACAGGTGTTTGTAATTGCTCAGGTGTGTTTAGATGCTTCCTCAAATCAGGTATAAGGGAGCTCTCAGCATCTAGTATTTCCTCCAGTCTTTCCATCACCTTTGGAAACTACTGTTTGGAAACTACTGTATTTACTGTTTACCAACATGAGGACCAAAGTTGTGCCAATGAAAGTCAAAAAAGCCATTATGAGACTGAGAAACAAGCATAAAAGTGTTAGAGATATCAGCCAAACAATTAGGTTTATCAAAATCAACTGTATGGGACATCATTAAGAAGAAAAAGAGCACTAGTGAGCTTACTAATTTCAAAGGGACTGGCAGGCCAAGGAAGACCTCCACAGCTGATAGCAGAAGAATTCTCTCTATAATAAAGAAAAATCCCCAAACACCAGTCTGACAGATCAGAAACACTCTTCAAGAGTCAGGTGTGGATTTGTCAATGACCACTGTCTGCAGAAGATTTCATGAACAGAAATACAGAGGCTACACTGCAAGATGCAAACCATTGGTTAGCTGCAAAAATAGGATGGCAAGATTAGTTTCCAAAGAAATACTTAAAAGAGCAACCACAGGTCTGGAAAAAGGTCTTGTGGACAGATGAGACAAAGCGCAACTTATATCAGAGTGATAGCAATAACAAAGTATGGAGGAGAGAAGGAACAGCCCAAGATCCAAAGCATACCACCTCATCTGTGAAACACATTGGTGGGGGTGTTCTGGCCTGGGCATGTATGGCTGCTGTAGGTACTGGCTTCACTTATCTTCATTGATGATACAACTGCTGATGGTAGTAGCATAATGAATTCTGAAGTGTATAGACACATCCTATCTGCTCAAGTTCAAACAAATGCCTCACAACTCATTGGCCGGCGGTTCATTCTACAGCAAGACAGTGATCCCAAACATACTGCTAAAGCAACAAAGGTATTTTTTAAAGCTAAAAAATGGTCAATTCTTGAGTGGCCAAGCCAATCACCCAATCTGAACCCAATAGAACATGCCTTTTATATGCTGAAGAGAAAACTGAAGGGGACTAGACCCCAAAACAAGCATAAGCTAAAGATGGCTGCAATACAGGCCAGGCAGAGCATCATCAGAGAAGACATCCAGCAACTGGTGATGTCCATGAATCGCAGACTTCAAGCAGTCAGTGCATGCAAAGGATATGCAACAAAATACTAAACATGACTACTTTTATTTACATGATATTGCTGTCCCAAACATTATGATGCCCTGAAATGGGGGGACTATGTATTAACGCTGCTGTAATTTCTACATGGTGAAACCAAAATGTATAAAAATGGCTTTTGGAAAAATCTGACAATGTGCACTTTAACCACATGTGATTTTTTTTTTCTCTTACAAAACTCAAAAATTATGGAGTACAGAGGTAAATAAATAAATGATGGGTCTTTGTCGCAAACATCATGGAGGGCACTCTATATTTTTTAAGAAAGTCATTTCTAAATATTACAATACAAACATCAAAGGTCCCAGCATTGATTCCTTGACATGCCCCTGGTTACAGACTTTCAGGCAGTAAAAAACATCATGGCCACAATCGTCCTTCATCTGTTACCAGGCTAATTTTTAATGTAGTTTGCTAGATCCCATGTCCTTAACTTTCTGGACCAGCCCATCATACGGGACATTGTCAAAAGATATGTAATCTATGCTTGCCACTTTGCCTCCATCAATTTTCTGTGACCTCCTCAAAAACTCAAACTTGGGAAAATTATTCTATACCTCCCAGACACATTTGGAGACCTGTTGCAAATTCCAATTCCAATAATGGTAACATTAAGCTCTTGGATTTTTGCAGTCTTCTTTCTTTCGTAGAAATGTTATTTATCATTCATGCTCTTGTGTGTTGTCCGAGTCGATGTGCGTGTGATGCTGCTGCAAGCAAGACTTTTGTTGTACCTGTATCCAGTGCTTTGTCTGAAGACTAAAAGATGCGTATAACAGTGCAAGGGTCGCAATCAGCTGCTTCACATGAATCTAGTGTTTAAATATTTTATGGGTACTGGTACACCGTATCACAAAAGAAGCACCATCTGTACCTTACCACAGTGGAGTCGACCTGACTCAACTTGACTTGGTTTTGGTAGCATAGTAGTTATGCTGGATTAATAAGCTACAAGTTTCCTCACAAACTCCAGAAACATAAGAGCTTATCGTGTTCACATTTAGTTCAGTTAATTAAATAAATGAAAAATAAAATATCCAGTAATCCTAATGGTGGCTATGAAACTATATAGTGTTCTTAAAAATCCATTTGGTTTGTTGTAAATTCTATTTTTTATACACATGCACATAATAACATGATTGACTGCTTTCTGAAATAGCCATTCATTTCAAAGGAGGTTAGAGAGGGACAATTAATGTTTGCTTGCCTGCAATGCCACATCCCACGAATGAATGATAACAATGTAAAGTACCAAAGAGTAACAATGTGAATTAATTTATTATAAAATTGATGGAAATAATAATAAATATACTTTGGAATGAGCAAGTAACAACACAAAAATGTCAAATTCAAAATATAACAAACAGTAGTAGCATTTCCCAATCAGAAATAAAAGCAGAAGACTTATTTGGCTATTTGTATGCAGTGCTCTGTGTGTGTGCCTATAATGCAGCTCAACAAGGCCAGTAATATGTAAACATTCTGAAAGCTCCACTGGATAACATGGTATTAGATCACTGAGACCAGAGAGTTGGATTCAGTTCTGTGCTGTTGATTGATTTTAACTGGATGATAATTAAGAGACTTCAATTGTGCGAAGACATCCCAAGCCAGTGAGTGAATGTGAATAATTCAAGGTCTCACCATTTGATTGCTATCCTCTAGTAGCATTATCCGTTGGTCTGTGTATTAAACCTTCCCCCACTCCCCATTATGTTGGGGAAGTGTCAAGCACCTGCCTGCAACCAAAAACTAATGTCCAACTCAAGTCAGCATTTTCTGGAGACAAAAAGAGAAGTTGTGAAACTCATCATATTTAATTAAGCAAGCAGCTGACTATAAACAATCCCCCAAAAATATCATTATTTAACTAAATCCACTGAAAATCAACAAATATATGTTACCAAGATGTTGCAAACTTCAGAATATTGTCCTATTAGAATGTAATTAATCATTGTAAACAATGCTTTTTCTACTTTGGCTGTAAATGCTTGTAATGAACACCGAAACCTGTTAATATAAGTAATCCGATCTGTGTGCAAAAGGTTTGTAAGAGTAAATTAGGCATGGCTCTTGGACACTGTCATAGAGATTATATTTAACTTTGGTTTTTGGTATCCATCAATAGAAGATCAGAGGTTGCTTCAATCAAGGTCATTTCACGCAGAAATATGTCAACAAATTACAGTGCAAATACATTGATCCATTTGCAATGCACCAGATAAGCACAGCTTACTTTGGACATCTAATCTATAATTCCTGTCATATTATTGCAAAGATTTGGGAAATTAGGATATATATTCATGGATACAATTTGGAACAGGTGAAGTGTGATATTGGACGGATGGTTCACACCATTGACAGTTTCCCGAGTGTCATGTTTGGGTTCATGATAAGCTTATAAATGACAACCATGATAATTCCTACTTCATACAATTAGCAGGATGGCTTGAAATTAACTGGGAAGACATTTGGTCTTCTCAACGATTTGGTTAAGAATGTACAGGGTATGACTGACAAGTTTGCAGATGATACAAAAATGGGTGGCATCATAGATAGTGAAGATGGTTATCAAAAATTGTAGCAGGATCGTGATCGGTTGGGTTGGTGGGCTGAGGAATGGTTAATGGAGTTTAACATATAAATATTTTATTGTGGGAAGTCAAACCAGGGCAGGACTCTGGGAGTGTTGGAGAACAAAGAGATCGAGGAGTGCAGGAACATACTCCCATCAGTAAGAGGTATAGAAATGTGAAAACGCACACCTCCAGATTCCGGGTGTTTCCTCCCAGCTGTTTACAGCCAACTGAACCATCCTACCAACAACTAGAGAGCAGTCCTGAGCTATAATCTACCTCATTGGAGACCCTCGAACTATATTTAATCGGACTTTACTGGACCTTATCATGCACTAAACGTTATTCATGCTAATATCAGAATGATTTGGTTGAGAATGTAAAAGGCATGATTAGCAATTTTATTCATGTTATTCCCCTTATCACTGTGGATGGCTCAATTGCAATAATGTATTGCCTTTCTGCTGACTGGTTAGCATGCAACAAAAACTTGTCATTGTTCCTCAGTACATGTGACAATAAACTAAACATGGATCCTTGAAAGTGACGTCACAAATAGATAGGGTGGTCAAGAAGGCTTTCATCAGTCAGAATATTGAGTATAGAAGTTGTGAAGTTATGTTGTAGTTCTACAAGATATAGTGAGGCCACATTAAGAGTATTGTGTTCAGTTTTAACGTGGATGTGACCGGGACACGAGAACCTGAGCTATGGGGAGAGGTTGAGCAGGCTTGGACTTTATTCCTTGGAGCGCAGGAGTTTGAGGAGTGATCTTATAGAGATGTATAAGATAATGTGAGGAATAGATAGTCAATGCACAGTCTTTTATGCAGAGTAGGGAAATCAGGAACCAGATGACCTAGTTTTAAGGTAAGAAGGGAAGGATTTAATAGGAAACTGAAGGGCAACTTACACAAATAATGGTGGGTATATGAAATGAGCTGCCAGAGGAGGTAGTTGAGGCAGGTACATTCAAAACATTTAAAATACATTCAGACAGGTGCATGGATAACATAACTTAAGAAGAATATGAGCCTAATGCAGGTAGGTTGAACTAGTGTAGATGGGGCAGAAAAACCAATGTGGGTAAGTGGCAGAGCACCCAAAGAAAATTCACGTGGTCACAGGGAGAATGTACAAACTCCACACAGACAGTACCCATAGTCAGGGTTAAACCCATGTCTCTGGCGCTGTAAGGCAGCAACTCTATCGCTGTGCCAGTGTGTTGACAAAAATGAGATTACTAAGATGAAACACTCCATACACATTTTGAGTGCAGTTTTATTTTTTTTTAAAGATTGTAAAAGTGTTTATGTTTTAGCTTCCCTTCAGCCAACAACTGTCTTCTGAAATTTGCCATGATCGATAAATATATATAGAACTTTTCTACAAACATAATCTTTCATAATAAATAATTTTTCACCAAGTCCAAAATGTTTCCAGGTCAGTTTGCTTTTGCAAAAGGGTTTTATTTACTGTACAGTAAAGCATGTTAAGCAAACCCCACCAACCCTATATAAAAAGAAGCAATCTTAGTGATGAATTATTTTTCTCAAAGGCTTTTGTGGAATTCACCAGCACTATTACTAGATAATTACTGTCACAAGTGTCATTCATTCATAGAATTAGACAGCAAGGAAAACTGACCTTTGGCCTTACTTGCCCATGCTGATCAGGGTGCCTGCCTGAGCTAGATCCGTAGGCCTACAGTTCACCCATCTCCCTCTAAACTTTTTCCTATACATGTAACATTTTGAACATTGAAATTGTACTCACCTCTATCACTTTGTTCCATATACCTACAACCTCTGTGTGAAGATCTTGCCCTTGCCACTCAGGCCCCCTTTAAATCTTTCTGTATCATCTTAAACCTATGTCTTCTAATTTTAGACTTCTGTACTCTGGGAAAAAGACTATGACCATTTACCTTTTATAAATCTCTATAAGGTCACCCCTCAGCTTCTTTCACTCCAAGGGAAACAGTCCCAGCCCATCCGTTTTTTGGGACCTCCACTCCCACAACACCAATGTGACTTAAGCTCTTTAGCTTAATCACATCAGTCCTAAACATTGGTGCCAGAACTGCACACCTTATTCAAGGTGTGGTCTCACCAATGTCCTATGCAGCTCTAACTTGTTGATCTGGCTCCTGTTGTAATCTTAGACAACACTGTCAAGTAAACCACATAATGCTTGGTGCTGCTACAGAAGGAGATGCTGCCAAACGAAATTTCGTTGTATATTGTACAATGACAATAAAGGATTCTATTCTATTCTATTCTATTCTATAATGTTGGTGTCATCCGGAAAGTTGCAATCATGCTACCAGCGTCCTCATGCAAATCAGTGCCAATCCCTGTGGCACGACACTCTTCACATATCTCAAATCTGAGAAACAGCTCTCTGCAAGCTACCTCTGACTCCTCAACCAAATCAATTTTGTATCAAATTGACCAGCTCACCCTAGATCTCATGTGATCTCACCTTCTGAATCAGTCTACATGCAGGACTTTGTCGAAAGCCTTGTTAAAATCCACATAGACAATGTCTGCCTTCATCAATCCTCTTGATCATCTCTTCAAAAAACTCAATTTGATTTGAGAGCCACCATTACCCATACACAAAGCCACACTGACTATCCCTAATCAGTCCTTGACTTGATTTATCTCAACTGGCTTTCTATCGCAGGAGTTTGTCTTCAGAAACATGCATTTCTTTGACAATGTAAATTTGTTTTTTTCTGTACATTAAGCATAATCACTAAAAATTATTTTGTTTACATATTGTTTTCATGATAACACACATTCACGATGCACTTCAGAGAAGTGGCATACTTTTGAAATATAGCCTCTATAGTATTTGATAATTTAACAGCTGACTTGCATGAATGCATCCCAATCACAAAAAGCAGGTGAATGCCAAGGTAATTTATTTTATTTAAGTTGATCAAAGATTACGTATTGGCCAGGTCCCTGCTCTCTTTCAAAACAGTGTCTTTGACTCTTTAATGGATACCTAAGAATTTAGGCCAAATCTTAATTTTGTGTCTCATCTGGGAAACGGCACCTATGATATTTAGTTTTCACACAGAATTTCTCTGGAGTGTCTACTTAGGTTGGACAACTCAACTCATTGGAGTGGAACTTCAATCCTCAGTCATAAGACTGAAAGGCAGTTTGTTCCACAGAACAAAGCTGGCAAGTACAACATTTTTTTTTTAAACAATATGGGGCCTGTCTATAATGTTTTCATATGAGTGTTCAGAACATGCAACCATGACAATGAGCAGTGCACATTGAGAAATCAATCACGTCCAGCATGAAAAATCTTCCCCAAATTTTTGAAACTCATTAATCAAGAAGAACTATACATCCTGTGCAAGTATATTATGGATTGAAATCCAAATGGATAATGAACCTACAGTAAAAATAATAATGTACCTCTTCAATTATGCCATTGCTTTAAGCAGCAAAGCTACATTTTATAAGAATGCAAGATTAGACACGGCCATTTAATGGGCTATAAGTAACAAAATAATATGAGCTTAATGATGAGGTTCATTGACTGCCGCAAGAATATGAAGCGATTATCTTTTCTGTCTTTTAAATGGAAAGATAGGCGAGTCAATGGTATCTATAGCAATGGCATCATCTTTCAAGTTAAAGGTTTGGGGTCCAACTTTTTCTCTTGACCGATTGTCAAAGTATGAAATTTAGCCCCAAACTCAACAGATTTGAATGTTTGCAATATGGAGTTTTAGCTCTACAGTTTTCTCCTGAGCTTCCATTTCCTGTGAGTTAAAATAACAATACCTTATTTTTGGTTCAATTACCTCAATAAACTGTGAGGATAGGAGTATGGAATATATGCACTTAACAGGTTACAGAGGCATTGACAGCTTACTTTATTGTGAAAATGGCAGCATAAATACCAGCTTATATCAGGTATTTTTTCTTCTAAATAATCTTTCAAAAAATAGTCATCCAGTCATTAATGTTACTCTATAATAAAGGCCAGAAACGGACCTTTAACTAATTTAGATTCATATTGGAGATTCTGGCCCAAACCCTCCTCCCGCTTCTCAATGTTCTTAGCAGAAGGATAGAACATTGCAATTAATCCAGAGTTTGAGTCAATCAGGTGACAGAGCATATTTAAAAAGTTCACCTTTGGGGCATTTACATTTCCCATTCACCTTTATACTGCTAATGCATTGTTTATTATAATTTACTGATGAGTAGCACATTAGAATATGTATCTGCATGCCTTGCCTGCTCCCTTTCAGTAGCACATCAAATTTAGGAAGAAACACAGTAAGTAATCCAAGCAACATCCTGGTGAAATACGGGTGGGCCATTTAAACCTCAATCTGTTACACAATCAGTACAATCATGCCTTAACTGTGACCCAATTCCAGAGACCTGCCCTCGTGATGCAAGCTTCACCATGCAGAAATCTTTAATGCACCAACACCCTCAGATCAGTGTTGCAGATACAGCCATCCATACCTGATGAGCATGACTAGCAGATGCAAACAAACAAATATAATTGAAATTAAAGCTGTCAAGAATTATCACCAAATTCAAGCATGATCTATTTTTTAAAATAATGTAGTGAACTGAAAGTCACTGCACTTAGCTTAGATCAAGGTTACATAGAAATGTTGGTTTCCTTAGTTTATAAAGAATGCTCAGTGATGCTATTTGCACACAACTCTCATCAATGAGACTAGATTGCAAAGAGGTCAACTGAGTTAATTTTAACTGCTACGCCAACTACTCCAATTTGTAATCTAGCCCACCATATTGTAATCTGAAAAATTTAATACAATTCTAAAATTTACAACTGAATGTCAAAGGTTTTATTACATGATGACACATCAACAATTTCCATTTATATTACCTCCTTAAGGTAATGAAATGCGTTAAAGTGCCTCATAGAGTGTTATCAAATAGAATTTATTTCCACATCAAATTGAGAGATGTTAGGGCAAGAGGCGGTTTTATAGGAGCATCTTAAAGGAGAAATACCATGTCCATGTTGACCTATTTGCTCACATTAGGTCCATACCCTTCCAATACTTGCACATTTAAGTGCCTGTCTCAAAGATTCTTAAATAAAGTGATCACATCTAATTTAACTACCTCTTCTGGCAGTAAATTCTAAATACTAACAAATCTCTGCAAAAAAACATTCCTCTCAATCCACTTTAAAATTCCTTACTTTTGCCTTAAATCTATGCCCTTGGAGTCATCATCACTCAGCGAGCACAGGGAAAGTGGATGAGCAAAACTGAGTGTGAATTGGGACAGGGGTGGAGGGCAGAATCTTGGATTATCTCAAATTCTTTGAAAATGAAAGAAGGGAAACACCCAAGACTGCATTGAGATAGACAAGTGTAAATGCAACAAGAAAACAAATGAAAGGTCCAGAAGTAAACTGCCATGCACTTACATCACAATGCTTGAGTATTGTGTTCATTAACTTCATATTTCTGCACAGCAGCTGCATCTCTGTCACAAAAACGGTCAAGGTTCAATGAGAATCAAATACTTTCATGACTATTAACCAGGAATTAACAGACTGTCTGTAAGAGAATGCAAATATGAACAAGCTATGGGAATCCTCGATTATATTGGGTTACAAGAACGTATGAAAATAAAAGTAGGCCACTCAGCCCTTGAAACTAGCCCCACCTTTAAAAATGATCCAGGCAGACCTGTCCTGGGCCTCATCTGTTCTTCTGTGTCAGTTCTCAATTCACCTTTCTTTCAAAAAAATCATCTATCTCCCATTTAATCTATTCATCTCCCCTTTATCACCTGTAAATGCTTTCCCTATTATTTTCCTCAATATCTCAAACCGTCCGTTCAGCTATTGGCAGATGCTACACATTTCCTCCTTACAGCTTACTTTTTCCAGACACACTTGACTTTTACTCTGGTCCTTCCTTTTATATCCTTCCTCCCCTCATCTGTAAATTATTCTGCAATAATTTTATGTAAAAGTACTATTTTAGAAATTCTGTCATTTTATTCTCCTCTCCTTATCCATTCCCTGCCAACAAGGAACTGAAGATGCTGGTTTACCAAGGAAAGATGCAAAATGCTGGTTGACAGTAGCCCAGGTATGCTGCCTCATTCGTTGAGTCACTCCAGCATTTTGTGTCTTTTCTAGAATGTGTTGCATCTTTGCTGGCAAACCACCCCACCAGCACTGCTTTCCTCCAGAGATGCAGATAAGCAGCCTTTGTTCCTGTCAGATTTGGCAGTGAAATTCAGTAGGTTAGTCAACTGCGAGAATTATAGGCATGCTTTATTCTAACACATCCACACATGGCACAGTTTCAGTTGATGAGGGGAGGAGTCTCTGAATAAAGACCTGACACAGAAATCATGTTCTCTGATCTAACTCTGGAGCACGAAGTCCAATAGTAGTTCCTCTGCTATCTCCCATCCTCCTTAATAGATTGAAAATAGTTTCTTTATATTGTACAATGTCACAAGATGTTTCAGACAGCAGATATTGAAAATAGCTTGAGACAAAGTGCAAAGAATATACAGTACTGAAAGTGGTAGATAACTCTGCAAGTGGTCGCAATTTTCATCATAAAGATTTGACCTTACTGCAAAGAGCTTTTGGCAAAATAGCTTCTTCATTAACTTGTCGTCACTCAGGCTCTGAGCAAGACATCAGTGCAGTGAGTGTGATATAGAAATGAATATGAGTAAATTACATTTGGATAAAAACATTTGGATAAAAATATAAAATGAATAAACATTTGGACAGACAAGTTTTTCTCTTATAAAAATATTTGCTCCTCTTTACAGAACACACAAAGAGAATTTATCCCCTGAGGGCTGTATTGTTGTAAATTGTAATCTCTTTCATTTCTAGGCTCGACAGCACTTTTTTTTCTTAATTCATCAATGAGTTTTAAAGGAAGCCTAAGCACCACACGACATATCTTCTGCTTGCAGTGTCTGCCTCAGGAATGCTTCCAGCTGTTGAATTAAACAAATATTCAATTATCAATTCTCCAAAAAATCCGGAGAAGGATCCCTTCTTCCACATATGGAAGACTCAGGAGCAGGATCAATCAATTGTCTGCTGCATGTCACATGCTTTAATTATCTGGTGCTCACTGGTCCTTTTGGACCCAGTCCCAACTTTCCTCGCTGTCCTTCCTGTTCTTCTCAGCTTCAATAATTTCTTTGTACCTCCGACGAAAGAATCCCATCTAGGGAAAAAAGAAAAATAGAATGTATCAGAGGCCAAAATAAATACAGACTGACTTACAAGAATTTAGTTTTGGCAAATATAACTGTGATCAATGAGGGCCCTTTACCCCTTGCATAATGTTGTTTATTTTGCGTTTAATCATCCATAGAGGTTACGTTCTAACCCACCAACAGTTGTCTCATCTGTATCAGCAGGAAGGTTGACTGATGTTGATGTTAAAGTGACTAGTGGGGTGCCGCAAGGCTCAGTGCCGGGACCCCAGCTATTTACAATATACATTAATGATTTGGACGAGGGAATTAAATGCAACATCTCGAAGTTTGCGGATGACACGAAGCTGGGGGGCAGTGTTAGCTGTGAGGAGGATGCTAGGAGGCTGCAGGATGACTTGGATAGACTGGGTGAGTGGGCAAATGCATGGCAGATGCAGTATAATGTGGATAAATGTGAGGTTATCCACTTTGGTGGCAAAAACAGGAAGGTAAACTTATTTGAATGGTGACCGATTAGGAAAAGGGGAGATGCAGCGAGACCTGGGTGTCGTGGTACACCAGTCATTGAAAATAGGCATGCAGGTGCAGCAGGCTGTGAAGAAAGCGAATGGTATGTTGGCATTCATAGCAAAAGGATCTGAGTACAAGAGCAGGGAGGTTCTACTGCAGTTGTACAGGGTCTTGGTGAGACCACACCTGGAGTATTGCGTACAGTTTTGGTCTCCTAATCTGAGGAAAGACATTCTTGCCATAGAGGGAGTACAGAGAAGGTTCACCAGACTGATTCCTGGGATGGCACGACTTCCATATGAAGATAGACTGGATAGACTCGGCTTGTACTCGCTGGAATTTAGAAGATTGAGGGGTGATCTCATAGAGACTTACAAAATTCTTAAGGGGTTGGACAGGCTAGATGCAGGAAGATTGTTCCCGATGTTGGGGAAGTCCAGGACAAGGGGTCACAGTTTAAGGATAAGGGGGAAGTCTTTTAGGACTGATGAGAAAATCGTTTTTCACACAGAGAGTGGTGAATCTGTGGAATTCTCTGCCACAGAAGGTAGTTGAGGCCAGTTCATTGGCCATATTTAAGAGGGAGTTGGATGTGGCCCTTGTGGCTGAAGGGATCAGGGGGTATGGAGAGAAGGCAGGTACAGGATACTGAGTTGGATGATCAGCCATGATCATATTGAATGGCGGTGCAGGCTCGAAGGGCCGAATGGCCTGCTCCTGCACCTAATTTCTATGTTTCTAAAGGGTCTTCATCCCAGAAAACTGCCCTTCCTTTGCACAAGGTGAACCGAAGTGACCTTTAAAAGGCTAAAATGTATGCAATTGCCAGGAACACTGGACTTGAAGAGCCTATTTTGCATCGGTTTCTATCACATGAATTCATATTTCAGTAAAATCATTGGGATTGCTGGCAAAAATCACTCAGACATGTGAATGTGACATTCCCCAGTGCTGGTAATGATCATCCTTATGTATTATCAAGTATTAGTGGCTGTCATTGTCAGTACTGTCAAGAGGTTCATGAATAATTGTGCTATATTGTAGTGGCCTCTAAAATTTGGATAATTACTGTTTACAAAATCCTCAACTAAACTGTTTAGCCGTTCCTTTCTACGGAATTTTCTGGTGAACTTCAGCAGACTCATTTACAGGATAAATTCAGTGATGTCGCAATTTCGGGAGAGGTAAACTTAACATAAAACATGGATCAGTGAGTCTATTCCCAATTACACTCTCTTCAGGAACAGCTTTCATTCATCAGTGCTCAACTTTCTTTATATTTGTTAGTCAGTATTTTCTTATTCCTGAGGGTTTGCTTATGCAAATCTCAGTGATGCGTTGAAAACTTAAGTACACAAAGAAATGTTCATGTCCAGGAAGTCTTTCCTTTCAACTGTTTTTTTTTATAAATAGTTCTGATGTTCCATTATTATAAACATGTTAGTAAAACTTCACATTTTTGGCAGCGTCTACTGACAGCAAAGGATAGGAGACTGACTTCCACAGTTCCTCTGCCTCAGGTGAAATTAGACCCCAACAGTTAAGTCTAACATCTGGCCTCACTTTCAACTTAATACATGGAAATCTGATCTGAACCGAGGGAAAAGTCTGGGAGCACAACAACTTTCACGGTCTATGCAATTTTCACCATTTCCGCAAATATCTATTTGATCTTAAATGTTTTCTACCATCAATATTATTAGAGCCATAAAAAATGAATCAAGGTGCAGCACCGTTAAGTGTGATAGAATTATCATCAGTTGTAGAGAACTGAAGCTTATTGATTTTGAAAGACTTTGTGCTTCTGTGATGTTTACTAATGATATTTTCTTTCTTTAAATTACTTACAATGTAATTTCATGATTTTATGCTTGGGTCAGAAAATTAACGCTCATGTCAAAGAGAAATCCATAAAAGTTTTAAATCTAATATATATAAACAGGCAGTTCTGGAAAATGCTATGCAAGCACCAGAAACAGAAGAACAATATTGCACATTCTCAGCAGGATCTGGTATGCTTTACAGAAATTGAAGTACTTTTAAAATATCACAGAATCATGAAATCATACAGTGCTGAAACAAGGTCTTCAGCCTTCCATATCCATGCTGACCTTGCAGTACCCATCTTTACTAATCTATTCATCAGCACTTGGCTCATAGCCTTCCATGCCTTGCAATTGAAGTGCTCACCTGGATATTTCCTAATTGCCGTGAGAATTTTGCCTCCGCCACCCTCTCAAGCTATATATTTCAAACTCAACAACTCTCTGGGTGAACAAAAAAAAAAATCACTTTATATCCCCTCTAAAGCTCTTACTCTTTACCTTAAACCTACGGCCACTTCTGTTGTGGGGAAAGGGTTATTATTGACTCCCCTTTCTATCCCCCTCATAATGTTGTACACCTCTATTAAATCCACTCTCAGCCTTCTATGTTCCAAGGAAAGCAAAGCCAACCTATCCTGTCCCCCCTCATGATAAGGACACTCCAACATGCCAGTGAATCTCCAGTCTCCAGAGCAACTATGTCCTTTTATAATAGTGGAAACCAAAGCGGCACATAATATTCCAGGTGCGGTCTCACCAATGTTTTATAAAACTCTCACCCCGCTCCTCCACGTGTGTGTATGGGGGGTGGTTATTGTGTGTGTGACGCCGCAGGACGCCCCCTCCCCCCACAAACCGCACGTTGAGGGGACGGGACCCAACGGATCCCACTTGGTCTAGTGTTTTATAAAACTGTAGCTTGACTTCACTGCTCTTATATTCTATTTCAATGTTACAGCCTGGCTCAATTAGCATTCCATATATACAGTACAACCATATCTATCCATACAGGCAACTTCCGGGATCATTGTTGTTATCTGCAGAAATTGTATAGTCGAACTGCACAGAGCAATGTTTTTCAAGAGCAATATGTTACATCACCAACTTTCAACTAAATAGTATGGGGCTGGGGATAGAAGGGCATTGGTAAGAGATCAGGTAGTGGGAACTTTAGAAAGTTAAACTGGGAGGATAAGAAAAGAGTGCAGTATAGTAAAATGGGTGATTATATCAAGAGTGTGATAGGGACAGAACATTCAAATGCCCCTCCAACTAAATCCAGAAATGGAAAAGTAAAAAAGAAAATGTTTCAAGGCTCTGTTTCTGGATGTAGGCAGCATTCATAATAAAACAGACAAATTGTTGGCACTGATAGAAATGAAAATAAATGATGTGATAACCAATACAAAGTGAGCAAGGCTGGGATTTAGCATTCAATGTTATTTGATGTTTCAGATAAGCAGACAGGATATGGAGTGAGACATATGTGTTAATAAAGAATTTGATCAATAGTGAGAAATAATCTTAGCTCAGTGCAGATATGAAATAGCAAGGGAAAGAAGTCACTGATGGTAGCAGTCTAAAGACCTTCAAAAACACTTATGTTATTGGATAAGTATAAATCAAGAAATAATGGGAACTTACAAGAAAGGAACTATAGTAACAATGGGTAACTTTAATCTCCACCCGCATTGGACAAAACAGACTGACAAAGATAATCTTTGGGATGGATTCACAGTTTCTAAGAATAATACGTCGTGAAGCAGCCAGGGAACAGACAGTTTTAGATTCATTCATGTTTATGAAGAAGCATTAATTAATGATCTGACAATAAAAAACATTCTATAAAGAATGATTACAATGTCATATAATTCCATATTGAATTTGAGATTGAGAATCCTGGGTCCAAAGCCAAAGTCTTACTTAAAAAAGGCAATTTCTGAACTGGGGAAACAAGGAACAGCAGATGCTGGTTTACAGTGCTGGCGTAGCTCAGCAGGTCAGGCAGCTTCTCAGTAGAACATAGAAAGGTGACATTACAGGTCAGGAACCTTCTACAGACTGATTGGAGCGGGGGGGGGGGGGGGGGGGAAAGAAAGTTGGAAGAGAGATGGGGCAGGACTGGGCCTGGTAGGTAATAGGTCGATCTATTACCTGGGTCATCCCGGTGAGGACGGTTATTGATAGGCAAATGGTTGGAACAAAAGGCAGAGGTGAAGTTGTACGACAAAGGGAATGAGAGTTGAGAATTGTGAAGCTAAAGAAAGCAATGTAGGTGGAAGGGGAGAGGTAGGTAAGTCTAGGTGGGACACAGTGGGGAGTAGGGGTGAAAGAACAGGAGGATTATATTGGGGAAGACGGGAGGGGGGAGGGTTATGCCGTTACCTGGAATTGGAGAATTCAATGTTGATATCACAGGGTTGTAAGCTGCCCAAGCGGAATATAAAAGTTGGCATGTGGTCTCACTCCGGCAGTGGAGGAGGCCCAGGACAGTAAGGTCAGTATGGGAATGGAAAGGTAAAATGGATAGCAACTGGGAGATCCTGTTGGCCTTGGCAGACCAAGCAGAATTTTCGCCAAACACTTAAGTTCGGTCTGTTTCCAATCCATTTTAACTCCATACAGGCCTTCCCATCTGGGGCCTAACTCTCCATTGCCAGAGTGAGGTTACATACTAACCGGAGGAACAGAATCTCATATTCTGCTTGGTAGCTTAGAATAGTGAGAATATGGAGCCAAGTGGGGGAGGGGGTAGTGTAATGTCAGACACTAGTGATGGTAAGTAGCAACGGATGAGGTGGGGGGGAAGGGGGGGGGGATTATGCAGTTAAAACTGGTTGGGAAAAAGGAGGGGGAGGATAAAGCCAGCCTAGTGGGTGATGTATGGAACCAGGTAAAGGATGGATCATGGGCAGATTGAGCCAGGTGGAGCGGGGAAAGGGATGGTAAAGGTGAACCATTGTGTATTTCCACTGCAAGAAAAAACGGACGCATATGTTGACTAGTTTACCTTCCAAAGCAAGACAGCAAGCAACAGGAAAATGAGGATTCCCACAAAAAGGCTAATGGCAATGATCCATCCAACAATGTAACCACGAGGTTCCAGATTATGCAAGGCTTCAAACACCACCTAGACAAAGGGAAAGCTTGAAGTTAAACAGGTTCACAGATATCAACATTAAGGATTGAGTTACTTATGGTCAAGAGTCAAGAGGTTTTTAT